>JALPQD010000065.1:2718122-3918122 GCA_023101885.1 Typhlomys cinereus | reverse complement strand
ACTTGGCTTAAAGCAAAGGCAGTTTTTAAAGTTTTCTTTTAGATTTGATTTCAATAAAAAAACTTTGATCTGGATTAAAATCAGTCATCTCTCTAAATCTGTTACTTTTCCTTGCAATTATCTTATCTGCACTAATCTAGAGGATTAAAAATTTTAATGAAAAATTGTTATTTTTACTCTGTGTGTATGTGTAATGAATGCATGGAGGTCAGAGGTCAACAACTTTTTAAAGTCGCTTCTCTTCTTCCATCTTTACTTGGGTTCTGAGAATTTAATTTATGTTGTCAAGCTTATGTGCAGAGTGCCTTTACCCTCTAAGCCATCTTGTCTGCCTGAAATTAAAAAAATAATAATTGGTGGGTGCTTCCTGGATTAATACAATGCTTAAGCATGACATATCCTAATTCATAGGATGCTGTCACCATCCTAGGTCTGTCCATGAGATGTTACTTCTGAGATCTTTTCTCTGTTTCTGTCTGAAGCAGGCAAGGAATCAGAGTGCCACCAATCTCATGTGCTGCCTATATCTTGTTATCACTTCTGAGTCAGAAAATTAAATCATATCAAGAAAGGAAAAAGACAACTTTATTAACACAATTGCCCCTTTTAGGGCCATTAGAAAAATGGAGAAAATTTGGAATCAAATATCTTTGATTTCTTTGAACAAAAAGTTACATAACAGTGTAAGGATATAAGATTTTCTGTTTGTCAATAGGGTTATCACAATTTTAAAGTTCTTACATTACAGTAAATGAAATTTTATCAAGTATTGCAGGCACCTAAACAGATACAAAGTTTCTAAAGGCTTCCTGTCACTTCTGGTTTTGTGAAAAAAGAAGCTAAAACTTGCCAACTTATGAGGCCCCAAGGATAGATGTGCATTTTTAAAGCTAATCATGATATGGCCATCTTCAGACAAACCAGGACGTTTTGGTAGTGCCAAGGGTCGGTTCACAGCCTTGTGTATGTCAGGCTGAGCACTGTGTCAGCTGAGCCGCATCCCCAAAAGGAGGACATTTCCCATGGAACTTAGCTTCAGCCAAGTAGGGAACTGGAAGACTAAAGACCCGAGTTGGCTGGGGAGATACTGACTCAACGTGTCTGCGTTATCTGTCCGCACAAATAATGGATGATGGTTAAACAAGTGCATGATAAGGGCACCTGGTTGTAGAAAAGGAGTGAAGACTTGATGACTCCCATAAAGAGGAGGAGGAAGAAAAGGAGGAAGAGGAGGAGGAGGAAGGGAAGAGGAGGAGGAAGAGGATGGCCCAGATCCACTTCACCATCTGACTTTTTTCTCCTAGAGTTTGTTAGAAGGTGCTGTTCCCTTGGCCCTCATAGGAGCACTTTGTGTCTCCATGTTTCCGCCTCTTGGCTCGTCTTGTGTATCTCTGAGTTTCCACATTTTTCTGCCAAAGAACCTGCCCTTCTTCCCTTTCTTCTGACGCCTCTCTGCTCTCCTTTCTCCTCCACTCCAGTGCAGTTGCTTTTGTTCTGCCCTTGAGTTTTGGTCTCTGTTGTTGCTAATCCCTTCTGGACTTTATGCCTTCATTTCATTCTCTGGCGTTCACTCAACAGCAGAGTCTGTTTCTCCTTGAGTCAATCATTTTATGATTATTACTGTTTTATTATTTTATTTAGTTAGTTCTTTGCTTAGAAGTGTCTATTTTTCCCTAAGGAGAATCAGCCTGGCTCCATACTCGGCATAGTAACCCCAGTTTTGCTCTGACAATAAAAACTATATTGCTCAGAACTTTCTATCCTTGTCTCTTATTTTTGCATTTATTTATTTATTGTGTATGTGTGCATGTACACGTGGAAGTAAGAGTCAGTTGTCTCCTTTCACTGTGAGGGTTCTAGGGATTGAACTGTGGTCAGCGGGCTTAGTGGCAAGCACCTTTACCCAAGTCCTCTGCTCTTGTCCTTGATGTATGACTTCTATTTTCTTTCTGCTTTGCTCTTCTATTACTCTCTCATTCACAGCTTCCATGTGTCGTCCTTCAAGCTCATTCCTTTCCTGAAATCCTGAGCTGATCTCGTTTCCGGTCTCTGAAGTTCAGTTTTCCTTGTCTTCCTATAGTACCCATTGCTCTTCTGTTGTCAAGGATAAATTCAGGTTGCAATTGTTTATAACAATCTGTGCGCTGATTTAAGGCTGGGAATGAGGTACCCCTCCCTGTGGGGATCTGCCCCTCAGAGCATGGACTTCCCGAACACGACTACACAATCCATCTCTTTTGCACGAATGAAGATGTGAGTAAGTGGCAGGAAGGGAACCAGGTGGAGCAGAGCCGTGGAAATGCCACATATCATTGAGAATTCACTGACCTGCTGATTTTCTGTATTTAGAATTCAGATTTTGACCTTCACTCCCACTAAAGAAAATCCAGCAGGGATGAAGAACGTTGTTTTCTCAATGTAATGGCTTAGCTTTGGGAGAATTGCTAAGGGATTAAAAACCATTTTCTCCCACAGAAGAGCCTTCAAACACACACACACACACACACACACACACACACACACACACACACACCCTTTCCGGTAGACAAAATAAAATGATGCCGGAAAACGCAGGGGGCTGTTTAAAGATTTAGGGCTCCACATCAAACATCTGCCTTGGAACCTCCTGGGCTTGGCACATCAGGTGACTTGAGAAAGACTGGAGGCTAGAAAGTGAGCAGGGCTAGAGCCATGCAAGATGGGAAGATAGGGGTCAAAGCAGAATCAGATGGTAGTGGAAGGCATAACAGGCTGCAGGAGAATCCAAACAGTTCTCAAATCCTCTTCCCCTGGCAGCTCGCGGGGCTGTGTGCTTGAACGGCCCTCAGAGAGGCCTTGGGTCTGCACAGACCATTCCAGGAGGGAGCTTTGAGTTACATTTTGTGATCTGGCATTTGTCCTAATTGTGAGCCTTATGCAATCATTAAAATGTCTTCTTGTAACCCAGGTGACATTAGCTATCACTTTATGAGTCTTCAAGTTTAGGAGTGGGTGTTTACAAGCTTTCTAAGCATTTCTCCTTTTTTCTTCTCCTCTTCTTCCTTCTTCTGCTGTTTCTTCTCTCTCTCTCTCTCTCTCTCTCTCTCTCTCTTTCTCTCTTTGTACTTCTATTTAGGGTAAGACCTCACTGTATGCAAACATTGCAACCAAATTTTCAAGGGATTTATGAAGGATAAATGTTTCTCACTTAAAAAAATAACAAAGAACAACTGAAAAAATAGGAAGTGGTAGTAAATTCATACCAAATTATATGTTTGAAATCAGCTGTCACATTCCTTACCCTCGTGTAACAGTTATTCTTAATTGTTACTGTGAGAGAGCACCCAAAGTCAACCAACCTAAGGGAGAAAGGGAGATTTATTCACCTTAAGGTTCCAGAGGGGAGATAGGGTCTTTCATGGTGGAGGTGGTATGGCTGGCTGGCCGAAGCTGGAGTCAGGATAAGTCACTCCCATCCGTGAGGCTGAAGGCTGGAAGATTCCTGGAGATTCTCTCTTCCTCTCTTTCTTAGGTTCTGAGGTTCCTTTTGTCTGGTCCACTACTGGGAGGTTCTATTGAGATCTAGGGAGATTCCAATAGGATCTAGGACTGATGTTTGTATTGTAAAAGTATTGATCCAAATAATATCTTCAGGTGGTCTCAGCTGATCTTAGTTAATGCCAGATGTGTCAAGTTGACACCAGGATTACCTATCACACCCAGCACTACAAAAACATTGGTTAAACGAGATAACCACATCTATTGACTAACCAGATTATCAGACTCTGGTAGGCCAGACTAAATACTGAATTTCCAAGTCAAAGAATCAAAATCCTTCCCTTCAAAGAACTCGTAGTGAAATAAGGAAGAAACATCCAACAATATAGGACATGGTGGTAGGTGCATGAATGTAGATTGAGGAAGTGTAGGCACGCACTAAAAATCTAGGGTTTGAGCTCACACATGCCTTTCTCTGTCCTTTAGACCTTACAGCTTGTGCCCCAGGTAGAAAACATTGCTTGGTGGTTGAAAGACACCACGCTCCTGGGGGTGGGGACAGAGGCGGCTTGTCTGAGCTCAGGGAACTCATGCCAGCCCTGACTGGTGGCTACTAAGAGCAACACACATTTCAGCTGTGATCAGAGGACCCAGAAGAATGGCACATATTTCATTCCTGGACTTCTTATCCTTATCCCCCATCCCCCAGGCTTCTGTGTCTGTTTCTAATGTTATGCCGTCATTGGGAGAAAATCAGGACAGGACTATAATGGTTTTAGAATTTCTTCCGGGCCTAGCTCTCCCAAGTTTCCTCATGGTCTTTTCTGAAGTCATCTTCCCTAGTGGCCCAAGGGATGCTTTTATTAGAAGGTTGGACCAAGTCAAGGCTGGCCACACCCATCTTTCCCGGGTTCAGGGTGTGGTTTGTAGTTATGCTGGTGAAGTCAGTTCTTCTCAGCCCTGAGCCCTCTGGATGCAAAGTCCGCAGGCGATAGTCCAGTCAGCTCCCTGAAGTAACTTAATGGGCGCTTTCCTTTTCTCCTTTGCTTGAATAATCAACTAGGCAACAACCTTTGCTGGCCTTGGGGTGTTCTTGGGTATTTTTTTTTTCCATTTTAAGCAGACAGGGCATAGAAAATGTTACAGAACTCAAAGTGTGAATCTTTGACAGTGATATAGGTAGATTAGTATTTATAGTTGGATAAGCAATTGAAAAAGTTTTTAGTTATACATGTATTCTAAATAAAGAATAAGAGCTGCGATACATTCTTGTGATATGAGAGATATTGAAGTTTTCAACAGAGAGTTGTTTGGAGACAAATGCTCACTGTTATGGGTGGTAACCAAGTGAAGAGAATCTTGTGATGTATTTCAGCATTCTTTGTCTTCTCTCATCCTATAACAGCTATACTGATTCCTGCCAGGGAAGAACTCTGAATTTCCACAGGATTTGATCCTGGTGTGGGCAAATGACCAAAAATGGCCCAATCAAATGAAACTCGGGAATTGAGTCACCCATCTAAGCAAACATGTGCCTCATCCTTTCTGGACAATCTGTGTAGGAGGGGGTTGTAGGAAGGATGCAGTTATTCTTCTTAAACTAGCCCTAGTAAAGCTTTCTGCGGTCAGGATGAAGGAGGCACATCAGGAGCCCAAAGAGGAGCAGTGCCCTTAGTTTACTCAACTACAACTCTTTTTTGGAAGAGATGTTGAAAGGTTAAAGGCCATCACTCTTTCTGTGCTGTGAAGGGGAGAAAGGGAGATTTATTTGGCTTAGGGTTCCAGAGGGGAGTTACAGTCCATCATGCAGAAAAGCATGGCTGCCTGGCAGAAGTTGGAGGTGGCTTTGGTCACGTCCATCCTGGAGGGCTGAGAGGGCAAACTGCAAACTAGCAGCGCAGACTACTAGCAGAAGAAGGCTGGGGCTAACCGACCTCCAGACCAGCTCCCAGGGGCGTGCCTTCCCTAGTAGGTCACCACCGTGCAAAGGTACCGTGACCTTCCCAAACGCTGACAGCAGCTAAGGATTCAAGCACAGGAGCCTGTAGGGGATGCTCATTCAAATCACGACACCATCTATGCATGTGGTTCTTATTCAACCTCCAGACTCTGCTCTACCCTTCCCCTTCCTTCTGTAATGAAGTTCAAAACAAAACCAAACAAAAACCAACAGTGATCCCAACTGGAAAATAACTCACCCGCACACAAATTAGAAGCAGCCAGTGAGTCATGATGGGGGGAGAATGTTTGGCAGTAGGTGTCGTAGGAGATAACCTCACCCGGGCTGTCCAGTATCAAGGCCTGGTGCGGGAGTTCAGATGCAAGCAGTCTGTGGAAAGAAAGCAATATCATTTGTTGGCATGGGAATAGACACGAGCGTATTATTTTTCCCTAGCATTACTCAGATGTGTGGTTGAAGTCCTGATTTACTATAAGACTCGAGATGGGCCCTGGGACTTTTTTCTTGGCTGTTTGTAAATCCATTAACATTTATTTAATCTCAGTAGTTGCTCTGTGTTTGTTAAGAGAAATAGTAGCCAATGATCCATATATGGCCATGTCAAACTTCTCTTTGAGAGACAAGATCTCACGTGTCCCAGGCTAACCTTGAACTCACGGCGTGGTTGTCAGTGAGAACCTTGGACTTCTGGTCTACCTGTCTCCACTTTCCAAGTCCTGAGCTACCATGCCTAGTTGAGGCAGTGAATCTCACGGTTTTGTAAATGCTAGGCAAACAGTCTACTGAGTAACTCCGTGTCAATTGTGTTTTAAGTTGTTTTTTAAACTTCATTATTGTTGTGTGTGTGCGATATGTATGCATGTGCAAGTGAGAGAGTCTCATGTCACTGTGCATGTACAGAAGTCAAAGGACAACTTTCAAGACTAGTTTTCTCCATTAACTTTTATGTGGGAACTGGGGATTGAACTCAGGTCTTTAGGCTTGTGCAGCAAGTACCTTTACTTGCTGAGTCATCTTGCTGTTCCTCAATTTTCTCTAAAACTTCAAATTTCCTCAGATTGTTTTCATGAGACTTGTTGACATTGGGGCTCATGGTAGCTTATTTCAAAACACAGAGTCGTGGATATTGTGGGAGTGCTGGCAAAGTGGGTACAGGACTTTGCTTATTCATGCTAAGATGATGAGGTGTCTTAAATAATAATAAAAATAATAACTCGTGTATATAGTCAATGCTCTATAGTTTATAGTTTATTCTTCCTTGGCAGTAAATCAAGGAGCTAAGGGTCATGACGGGTGCTTAATACAGAGAAGAGGAGAGATGCAGCCCAACTAGAAGGAAGGTGGATAGTTTAATCTGTTGGTTGGACAAGTACAGAGCTAATGTCATTTTCCTATCAGGACACTTGTATTTCCTAAGTGCTAGAAAGAACGAAAGCTGTCTATCTGTGTCTGATGCGTTAAGAAAGTCCGCATTGGAACTCTGCGGCATGGGAATACCGTAAGATGTTGGATGGATTGAGAGTGAGAGAGCATTTTTATATCACTATTATTAGCCGTCTGATTAGTATTAATATCTATCTATCTATCTATCTATCTATCTATCTATCTATCTAGGGTATGTGTGGTGCTGGGGATTAAATTGAAGGTCATACCTTTGCCAATAAGCACTAAGCACGCTTCCATTGAGTTCTAACTCTTAACCTTTTAGTTTGTGGAATAAGGTCGCATCTCAGGACCTTGAAGGACGGGTTAATGAAGTTTATTCTTAGTCTCATTGCTTCATGCTGGATCCAAAGACAAACAAAACCCACTAATTACAGCTACAGGTGTTTCACAGGATGGTCTTCATCTGTAACCCATTGGATATCTACAATCCCATGAATTCACTGCCGCCTACACATAGGCCTTCTACACACTGCCTTCTACGCATAGGAAGACTGAGATTTCAAGAAGCGAAGTAAGCTAATGTAAGGATACCTAGCTAGTGATTAATGAAGCTAGGATTTAAACCCGTGCTTTGAGACTATTAAAACTCAAGATGGTTAATCATCATGGCTTAACCCAGCAGTATATGACAGAACCCAAATGGTAGGATCAGGAAAATTCAGCCCCGTGGACGAGGATGATGAGGATCATCTGTAGGCCAATGATCCACACAATTAATAAACCAGACTACAACCCCAGCTTGTTGCAGCTATTTCCATACAGGCGAAGTCTACCAGTCTGCTAGAAAAATAACGGAGCTGCTACTGGAACTCAGACCCTCAGTACTTGTCAGCACGCGCTTTAGAGCCTCTTATTTCAAAGAAAATGAAACGTCTCAAAGGAAAAAAAAACAATGTTGGATCATTTGAAAACTGACTTCATTATATGCTTAATCTATTTGGGTGGCAGATATCGCCTACACCTTAATTTAAACATCTTAAGAAGGTGCACTGCAGATCAGCCATGCGGTCGCTCAAAAACATCAGAACCTGCAGTCAGATCTCTTTGTATCGAATGGTTTGATTCATGAGTTTGTTTCTCAAACAGAATGGGAGATTTTCTCAGAAAGTGTCATAGTTAGGTACAGGTGTCAACTGTGAGGGTTTGAGCTCTGGGCACATTTGCAAAGAGTTCATGGTTAAATTAAGCCCAGAGCAAACCTGTAAGAGATTGTCTAGCTGATGGGGAAAGCCCAGCCTATAGTGCTGGTGGGATTAGGCCCTGGAATAAATCACGGAGAGTTGGTTGAGAGAGTCGGCATCCTTCTGTTCACTTGGCCAGACATGCTGGTCTGGCAAGTAAGGATTGTCCACCTCTCAGCCGTTATTTGCTGATGGTGTGGCCAGTTCCCTCAGCCTGGTGTTGGCGTGTGCTCTCCCATCAAGCTGGACTAAGAACTGTAACCAGTAATCGTAAGAGGAAATAAACTTCTTGTTCCTTTATGTTGTTTGATGTCATTTATCAGCAAACGTGCAGGCAAACTGCAACAGTAAGCCATAGTTACCATCTTTTGTATTTAGAATTTCTTGAAGTAGCAAAAAAATTTTCATTTAATTCATCAGTGCAAACCAAGTTTTAAGTGAGATTTTAAAATGGTGCTGTTGGGTTATTTCTGGACTGTAGTCTTGAAGTGCCACTGAGAACATTCAGTGTGTTTCTTTTAAAAACCAAGGAAAAGCTAAAACCAAACTCAACAAACCTAGGCTGGTTTTCTCTATAAATATATCAGTTATGGTAAAAACACCAGAAGTGCCTGAGTTTGTGTTTCTAAGCTTTTTCCTTTGCTAAATTTCCTGTGTTTTTGCTATTGTTACAACAAAAACAGGCTGTCACCTTCATTTAAAATAAATCGTAATGCAATTGACAAAAGTAGGAGGAAAGGTTGCAGAATGGGAAAGAGAAAGATGCCTGAAATTTATACCTAGTCTCATCTCCAGTCAGGTTATTCATTATTGAATGATGTTTCCTTCTGGAAAATGGAAGCCACTAACAGAACTGTTTGCTATTAATTTAGGCATCTGCTTGTGCTTCAGAAGGCTTGTTTGATGCGAACAAGCAGGCTCTTGGTTTAACTATGAAGCGACACAAAAATCAGTGAAAAGGTAGAAATGGCGATCATTTTATAAGCTGGCTTTTCACTACAACTGAACACTCTGGTAGCATCGGTCTACTTAATTGTTTGCAATTAATTTTGCACACTTAAGTATTTGTGTATTCTAGGCTTACTGAAATTGAGTGAAGTCTCAAAATGGCATTTGCTGTGTAAAGCCAATTGTGGCCTAGATATTGCATAATAGATAATATTAAAGTCATCCAGATAGGATTTTCTAGTCTTTGAAAAACCTTTAAAAAATTCCATTCTACTTGATTATGCAAAGGCATTGAAAAAACCCCAAGCTTAGCTCTCTTCTCTAGCTTATTAGGTGATCATCGAAAGAAGGTAGATTTTCAGAAAATACCCCCTGTCTATTTGTTTCTAATTTCCTTCTGTTAATGTCACTGTAAATTTCAATGTCATACTCCCGCGCGCTGCTGCCCCTAATCTGACAGTGTCAGAGGATCTATCTTCATTTTCTCACTCGTTTCATAATCTAATCCTCAGCTCTAACATGCAATTAGTGCCCTCCTCGCCCCCTGCATACCAAACAGCCTGACTGCTACAGCTTTCGCTGTGCGTTCCGTTTAGCAGAGCCACCAGTAATGAATATGTACATTTAGAAGACCTTGGCGCTGGGGGTCACAGGCAATCAACCTTGAATTCAATTATGCAAGTCAAGGTTAATGACTCGCCACAGTGGTCAGAGGCATTCAGAATCCAGTAGATTAAATCAGCCTGTCAGAGCTGACAATGTAGAAAGGGCGGAATTACTTGTGTGAGAAACAGGGATTCGCGCAAAGATAAAATGGTGTCAGTCCTCCACGAAGATTACATGGAGTACTCTGTGGCAAATCAGATTGTAAATCTCCTCTGGACCTGCAATATGATTAGTCTACATAAAGATGTTTCTAGATTGTAACAGGGAGCCACTAATAGAACCTCCTGATGTCCCCCTCTCACTAGCTAGCTCTGTTTTTTTTCCAATCTAGTTATTTTTATGTTCTGATTGTCCAACATAAAAAGATGAAATTATTGTTTTCTAATATATTCATGAAATATGCTCTATATAATTGTTTCAACTGTAGCCTAAAATCTGATTGGCAGAGAAAAAGTTTTAAAATCTTTCCATTACTTGAAACTGAATTTTCCTTTAGTTTTCTTTTGAATCTTTGTCTTGGCAATAACAGACTGCAGCTAGTTTGGGGGGGAAGAAAGCAGAAATAGGTTAAAATAATTCAGATCTGAAATAGGCACCTTCTTATTTAAAGGAAATATGAAATACATACAAGTATTTTATAACTAACTTGCAAAACGAATAAACATCATTTTTTATTATGCTTGACCAAGCATGAGTTTATTTGCGATACTTACAGAGGCAGGGGTGAGGGGTACTTACAGGAGCAGGAATATTTTGAAGGCAGTTACGTCATCAGAAGGCGCAGTCTAGATGAGGATGCCCAGAAACATCAAATCTGGAGCTCTTAAATAAATATAAATTTTATTCGAATTTGTTCACCACTCACACATGAATTCTCTCCTGTGTTAGGATGTGAAGAGAAATTCATGTAGGAAAAAACTTTACTCTTTCTATCCATATTTTATCTACAGCCGAGCTCCTGATTTTAACAAATTTTTCAGTGGAGAACCACTGGCCTGTAAATGAGGAAAATTCTTGTGCATTAAAAAAAAAGTGGCCGGGAGAGATGGCTCAGGGATTAAGCCTCTGCCTAGCAAGCAGAAAGTCCTGAGTTTGGATCCCAGATCCCACTTAAAAAAACGCAGGTGGGAATGGGAGAGACCTGTACTTCCCATCCTGGAAGGCAGAGCCTGGGAAACACCAGAGCAAAGCAAAAAGGAGGTAGCATAATCCAGGGTGATTCCTGAAGTCACCCTTTGGCCTCCCTCAGGCACATAAAGTACCCTCTGATACACAAAGACACAGACACACCCAGACACACAGATGCACTTTGTTCAAAGGGACTGGAGAGATGACTCTGTGGGTAGCTTGCTGGCATATGTGGGGACTGGGGTACAGAAACCAGTACCCAAGGAAATGCTGGTGTGCTTTGAAGGCAGAGACAGGGGATCCTAGTAGAAAGCTGGCTAGCTCCAGTGGCTGAACTGGAAAGTTCTAGGCTCAGTGAATGTACAAGGTGGCAAACTATCAAGAAAGACATACGGCATCAACCTCTGTTTCTACATACATGTACACCTATATGAATAATTTATATGCACAGGAACACCATATAAACATATACATGCAAAAAAGAATGTTTATTTGATTATCTAGTTCTTTAAAACCTGAGCTCTTTAAAAGCTATGTAGCAATAAGAATTTGGGGGATTTTTAATAATGTACAAAATTAAACAAGGAAGTTATTGTTATTTGTCTTCCTTCCTCCCTTCATTCTGCTTTCCCTTCCTCTTACCTCACCCCCTTCCTCCTATTGATTTTTTTTTAGAAGGGTTCTTGCTGGTCTCTAGCTTTTGATTCCTGGACTCCTTGCCCTTCTGAGTGTTGGGATTAAAGGCATGCATACATGCTTAATCCTCCTCCCCGCCTCCTTTCCACCCCAGATGTGTGTCTCTCTTCTTTTTGTGGTGTTGAGTATATGCTATGTATCGTGTGCATGTTAATGCAAGAACTAGAATATCTTCTCTTAACCAGTTAAGTGGGGGAAGAAGGAACTCGCCAGCCCACTGGGGAACATGATGTGAGTGCTCCTGTGGTGGAATGTACTGGGTTCTGAGGAGGAGGCCATGGATTCTGTCTAGGCAGGTGTGCATGTCAGGGTATATGAGCAGGAGTTTCCAGACAGACTGGTGGGCAAAAGTCTTCTAAGTCCAGAGAACACGAGCAAATGTGTAAGGTATCTTAGAACAGTAGCAAGTGATGGACACTGGTTAGGACACCTAGGGTATGGCAGGAGAAAAAAGGGAAGGTCATCTGGGGGCTTGAGTGCCCCTCCCCTAGTACCAGTAAAACTGCTAGCAAGTCTTAGATGGTCTGAACCAAAAACAGATTCTTCTTTCTCATCCCTTTTTTTTTCATTTTTTAATGTTGCATACATACATAAATCTAGTGAATGCATAACACTTTTGATTTTCACCCTTTAGTCCCTAATCCCATCCTACCTTCTTTCCCCCTTATGATGCTTCCTCCCATCCTTCTTTTTAATGCTTAAGTTTAAGTAATTAATTAATTAATTTTGCCCGTGTGTGCACCTGTGTCAGAGGACACTGTGTGTCCCTGTGGATGATCAAGGATGACTTCAGGAATCATCCTGGATTGCTTCTATCTCCTTCTTGCTTCACTCTAGGATTTCCCAGGCTCCACCCACCAGGGCTGGAAGTGCAGGTGGCTGATTTTTCTGCCTGGTGTTTTTTACGTGGGACCTGGGATCTGAAGTCAAGACCTTCTGCTTATGAAGCAGAGTCTTAACCTCTGAGCCATCTCTCCAGCCCTGTAGTTTATACATTGGACTTGCTAGAGTGGTGTCATAGGGTCTGCCACCTTAAACCCCATTTTGAAGCAAAAAGGACGTGCCTCCCAGCTTTGTATAGAAAAGAGCAGCTTCTCTGTCTTTTCTTTGGGGAAATTCTCACACTGAGGTGCGGTCACCAGGGAGGCAGAGAACTCTAACCGGTGTGTTTCAGTCCAAGTGTGTAGGCATGCATGGTGCTCATGCTGCTTCCAATGACTAGAGTTCTAATCCTTTGGGATAACCATTCTAAGGCCCAGGGTCAGCATGAACCTGTCTCTACTGACTTCACAGCCCTTGCTGCCTAGACATGTACTTCATGATAACCAAGGTCAAGGCGACCTGCTTTCTCACAGGATTCCTGTTTCTTAATTACTGAAAAGAGTAATACTTAAAGCAAGACCTAAAACTCAAAGCCCCAGCTGTGTTGCATATGAGCTACTAAGTCTCTAACAGGCTGTGTAACTCATCGTCATTGTAAATGAGTTTGATAGTATTCACAGGGCACTGTATTCTAGAAAATCATTCTGAGTCTTGTACTCCTGTAAAGGACTGAATGGTGGGCAGTGGTTTCAGGGTTACTTCTCATGCAGTTCTGTCATCAATATCAGCAAGAAAACAAATGATTTTGTTTCTTATGCAATTTCGCTCAGAAGTGACAGAGACAGTAAGTGGCTCATGGCTGGTTTCCCAGAGCCCCTTCTTTGGCAGGATGGAGTTTTCTTTGTACTTACATGGTTACCTGTACTGAAGAGTGCCAAGCTTCCTGAGCCCACCCTCCTCCTCCTCTTTTATCTGGTGGATTTGTCTGGAAGACGCATGAATATCTGAAGAAAGGCATGCAGGTTTTTTGGTGGGACAAAGGGTAGATGAAGTGTGTGAATATATTTATCTTGTGTACTTCTAATGGTCAGTACAATTGGAAGACCAAACAGACAAATAATGAAGTGTGGTGATTTACACCTGTAATATGAGATAGGAGGATTGTCACAAGGCCACCCTAGGCTACAACTTGAGACTGTTTAAAAAAAAAACAAATTAGGGGATGATAAAGCCATTTGCTGCGCAATCCTGATAACCCGAGTTCTATCCCTGGAACATTTCTAAAGATGAAAGGAGAGAAACTGGCTTTTCAAAGTTGTCTTCTGACTTCTATGCATGTGCCGTGACACGTGCTTTCTCCCTCCCTCCCTCCCTCCCTCCCTCCCTCCCTCCTTCCCTCCCTCTCTCTCTCTTTCACACACACACACACACACAAATAATAAATATACTTTTAAAGAATGAATGAAGGAATATACATATTTAGCTTAGAAGATGTAGGTTATAATAGAGATACTGTTGAGTGATCCAATATATGTCAATAAAAACCTTTGGAGTTATATAAAGTTACATGTTGTCAGAAATGATTGCTATCTGTCCCTGTCATCATCATTGTTATTCTCACTTAACATTATTCAGTAGCATCAAAGTTTTAAAATTCCTAGTATCTGAAGTATAAGCAGATTCTACCTGGACTTTCAAAAGAATAACCACCTCTTCAAAAAACAAGTGCATTGCTTTTGCTGTTTAGATGCACACAGTTAAGAATGTTTCTGCAGATGCCTATATTATTTATTCTTTAGGAATAGCACCTCCAGGTTTGCACTAAGCCAAACTGCTCTGGAGAGCTACCAGTTGTCTCCAGACTGCACACACTCTGCTTTGATGATTCCTTGCTGTGTCTTTGTGTTTTCCTTTTTTTTTTTTTTGCATACCTTCAACATTATTCACCCCAAATCATTTTTTTTCACTCTCCTTATTCTTCCCTTGATCCTCTTAGGGTTTCAATTTTTCAAGAAAGCCATCGGATTCTATTAAAAAAGCAGACAATGAAACAAATGCTTCCAAGCCCAGACTAGAATGGGAGGCCTCGCCAACACGGCTAACTGTGGAACTCACAGGAGACCTTCGTGACAGACGGGTCACAGGCCCAATTTAATTTTAGATTACTTATGCTAAGTCAAGCCAAAGTCGGATTGACTATAATGCCTCAGTATTATTCCCTAGTCTCCTTCCTGATAGTGGAGGTGATGGAGTTGGCTGGTTGAGTCTTGTGCAAATTGTGATGTTCTTTTTGTTGTTGTTACAAGAGTGAGACCTGCTCTTTATCTTAGTCTGGAAGCTTCTTTCAATGATAATTTCTGCTGGGTTTCTGATCAGACTGATGGTATAAAATTACTTTTATAAGTTAAGAAATTATTTTATTTTTAAAAAAATTATGCAGATGTTAGCATGCAAGTAAGTGGATATGGTCCAAGTGGGAAAGTGGTCGGTCCAGTGATGACTGAAGTTTGAGAAACACGAGCTGAAGGTCCTCAGAGTTCATCCAGAGGTCACTCTGCAGCTTCAGCCACACAACACCAATGGAGAACGCTCAGATTGTACTAGCAAAGCTGCCATCACCAGTAGAAAGGAAGCAATGGAATTTTCAGGATGCATTACTGTATAAATTATGGATTGAATCAGTAAAGGTTCTGAGCTATGGATTGACATGATGCATCTTGTCAAAGGACCACTTACAAACTCAGAAGGTTCATTTATGATGTAACATGTCAAAAGCCCATTTATTAAAATCTGTCTGCCCTGGATTGATATTGCCTTTTCTTAAAATATGTTTAGTCTTATCTGGAGAGAAGAGGGAAGGAAAGACAGCTTTCCTTTGAAAGTGACAGTTAGGAGACTACTGTAATCATCTAGGAAAGTGATGGCGAAGGTCTGAACTAAGTCAGTGGTATGAGGGTGGTCTGGAGAAGCATTATCAGGGTACACCTAATAGGCCCCCAGCATACAGACCTTTGAAAATGAACTCTCCAGCATAGTTTATTTTCACAGTTACCTATGGGCTTGTGAGTATGCTGTGAATACATGGTATATGATTATATTTTATACAATTAAAGGTCAAAGGAAATTATTGCAAACCAGTTTCATTCTTAGTGAATGCTAGTGTGCTGGTCAATATGTTTTATAAATTAAAAACCCTAGAATACCAAAAATGTACGCTGAGTAGACAATGCTCTTCAAGGTGACAAAGTGGTGCATAGTTACAGTGAAATAAAAGTCATGGAATACAAAGGGGGACCGATGGTGTTAATTAAAAAGGAGAAACAGACGGCCAAGTGAGTTCTGTATTGGGTTGATTCTTCCTGCAAACAGACAAGATCTGAAGATTCACTCGCTCATCCATCTAGTCTATAAATATTTATCAAGCACATTGATTATGGTTTTATGGATTTGCAGCGCCCAGCCTGCAGATGGCCAGTGCAGGTCGTGGACACTGTATTTCAGAGGTAAATGCTGTGCTCAGAGGAGCTGCTTGCTCAGTGGAATGTTATTTACTGATGTAGACAAATTAAAAACATAAATAACATTGCAACGTCCAGATCTTTTCAGCAGCACAAATGATGAGTTTTGTATATGTAAAACACAGTCTCCCGGTGGAAAAGCACTTTATTGGTGATTTATGTTGTATCAAGTGTGTGGCAATTGCTAAAGTCAAAACCATTCACTAATTCTGTCTGCATTTATACCTCTTCCTCAAGAGCCAAGATAAATATAGTCAGAGATTAATTTGTGGACAATAAAGTAATGTCCATTTGGCCTACTCTCACTCATTTATCTCTCAGTGGGTGGCTTGGTACAATAGTGTTTTTTTTTTTTTTTGAATGTGTGGATGTGGGTGTATATGTGTGTGTGTCCAAGAAAGCACTGTATGTGTGTCTGTAGAGACCTAATGGTGACCTCAGGAATCATCCTGGGTTACTCTACCACCCCACAGTGCTTTACTCTGGGGTTTCCCAGGCTCTGCCTTCCAAGGCCAGAAGTGCAGGCCACTGCCATTTCTACCCAGTATTTTTTTACATGAGATCTGGGATCATAATGTGGGTTCTTTTGTTTGCATGGCAAAGGCGTTATCTCTAAGCCATCTCTCCAGCCCCCATAGTAGCTTTTTATATTGGACTTCCAATTTAATCCCAAATCCACACATGGCCATGAAAGCAAAGGAACTAGCTCAGTGTCTCCCCAAGGAGACCTTTTCTTTGATGGCTATGGACTTGAAAGATAGAATTAGGGCTGGAAAGATGGCTCAGAGGTTAAGACTCTGCCTTGCAAGCAGAAGGTCCTGAGTTCAGATCCCAGGTCCCATGTAAAAATGCCAGGCAGAAATTCTGCTCTTGGTGGGCAGAGCCTGGAAAATCCCAAAGCAAAGCAAAAAGGAGGTAGAAACAATCCAGGACGATTCCTGAAGTTGGTCCTCCACAGGGACAAACAGTGTCCTCTGATACACACACACACACACACACACACACACACACACACACACACATGCAAAATAAATTAGTAAAGTTTTAATTTAGATAAAGAAATTTTTAAAAAGTTAGCATTAGCTTCTTCCAAGCCCTCTTTTTTTATAATTTATAAAGATTTTATTATGTGATCATCCAATGGGCTGAGACGTTCACACATATTTTTATTTTGAATTCTCACATTGAGTTTTCATGAAGAGGTTAGCTCTTTTGAGAAAATGACACCGAGGCATATAGAGAATACAAACAACAAGTAAAATAGGAACTCACTCTTCCACTCATCCACAGAGTGAGTTCCACTGCCAGCTAGAAGTTCTTTTGGTTTCCTACACTATTCTCTCAGAAAACCTTTAAAAAGTCATTTCTATTTCATCAACAGAGGTTCCCATGAAGCAAAACATGAATTTGACACAATTTTATAAAACATGGATTCACGAGGAACTTTTAAGTCCTGTACCCATCTGCTTTTCGATGTCTCCAGAGTTACCCTTCTGGTATTGCAGAGGAAAGTATTGGAAATCAACATGAAATTATTTTCTTAGTAAAGGAATAATGTGAAAGCAGCAGCCAATGAGAAGTGACTTGAATTTGATGGTGGATGTTGCATAATTAAAGATATTAACAAGGACATTATGCCTTCAACATAAGAGTTTGCTTATGAACTCCGTTTAAATCTTCTAATTTGCATTCTGTATTTAAATGTTGTGCCATGTGGAGCAAATTTGGACGTGCTTCCTTTAAAACTGATAAAGAATATGCCTCTCAAAGTAGTCTTTATAAGTTAATTGCAAAAATATTTCCTTGAGATTTAAACTAACTTACCTGACATTAAATTGCTTAGCACATGAAATTTCTGTAGAGGTGCTGCAATTCTGTGTTTCAAGGAATGACACACTAATGAGATGTTTCAACTATGAATCAGTTGAGTAGTGTGAAAATTTTTTCAAACCAATTATTTATTTTTGTCCCTGAAACAAAATAACTGCAAGCCCTCTTTTCTTAAGCCTTCTTGTCCTGGCTTTTGAGTCCATGCTCTGCCCAGCAAACAGAAAAACCTTAGAAAAACTCTTCAAACAGAGGACTGTGGCTGTAGCTCAGCGCTAGAGGGGAGCAAGAGGCAGGTCCAAGGTTTGACGCGCAGCATCAGGAAACAGTAACCAAACCAAACAGAACAGAAAATCTGACAAGACAAACCTTCTAAACTGAATGTCTCTGACTCCTCAGGACATTGGGGTTCACTTAGAATAAATCCCTTTTTTTTTTTTTTGCATGTGTGTATGTGGGTGTGTGTAACAGGGGGTGCCTGAGTGTGTAGCGCTTGAATGTGTGTGCTTGTGGAGGCCCAAGGGCGACATCAGGAATCATCCTGTATTAGTCCGTTTCCTTGTTGCTTAGTTCTGGGGTTTCTCAGGCTCTGCCCTTGAGGACCAGAAGCACAGGCTGCCTCTATTTCTGCCTCTTGTTTTGACATGGAATCTGAGGATCTTAACTCAGGTCCTACTTGTGAGGCAAAGTCTTCAGCCATGAACCATGTCTGCAGCCCGATCCTTACTCTTCCTCATGGCCAATCCTTCGCCCTGTTCCCGCTCCTCACTGAGACCTTCGTCGCTTTGCATGTCCTTTCTACAGTGAGCTGTCTTCTCCCAGGTGGGATTCTGATGCGCTCTACTGACCTTCCATGAAGACTATGGCACGAAGGGCCTCTCATAACCACCATCTCTTTATCTACTACCAACGCCATTCAGAGCATTCTATACTTAATACTTTATCATGTTCCTTTTTACATGCTTGTTTGGTGTCTTGTCTAAATTCTGTGAGCCTGGGCACCATGCCTCCACCAAATAATAAACCCAGAGCACCTATCTGGTTCCAATCAGTCAATCAGCAAATATTTATTGAAGATACTGATTGTAATCATTTGCCTATCCTAATTCAACATATCCATTTTTGTCAGAAGTGGACTTCAGCAATCACTTGAAGAGTTGTGCCTCTGTGACAAAGGGATTGTGGAAATTCTGCTTACAGTTTATGATCAGAGAAGATATTTTGTCTGTATCCTTGAGGTTGAGCAATGTGGTGCTCTGGCCCCAAAGAAGGATGAGCAGTCCCCGAGTGTGTGAGTGTTTTCATGAGCTGTTTTCAGCTGGGACCAGGATGATGGAGTCATGAATGGACTGAGATTAGTGTGAGCTTCCTAGTTAAATAAAGAGGGCACAGAAGGTTGATCTCGGTTTAAACCTTGCATCAGTTCAGACAAAAGAGTCCAGCCAAGCTGTGTTGTTCTGAGGGACCTGGGGAAGCTTGGCCTTTTCTGGTATTGTGGTTTTCCTGATTCACATTTAACCATCAGATTTGGAGGTTTCTGTCTTATCATCAGAGCTTGAGGCAGGAAGAAAGAAGAGGAGGAGGAGAAGGAGAAGAGGAGGGAAAGGAAGAAAAAGAGAAGGAGGAAGAAGAGGAAGGGGAGGGGAAGAAGGAGAAAGGAAAAGGGGAGAAAGAAGGGAAAGAAGGGGGAAAGAAGAGGAAGAAGGGAGAAGGGGAAGAGGGAAAATGAAAAGAGAAGGGGAAAGAAAAGGGGAAGGAGGGGAAGATGATACAAAGAGAACCTTATCAGAAATGACAATGGGACAGAGTCCCCCAGTGGCACTTTATGATTTCCCAGAGATGAAATGCAACAACAGTTTCTAATCTCTTCATGCATTCCACTGAATGTCTTGTCTCTTCATTAGGGAGGCTAGCAGAGGAGAAGGCTGTCTTTGAGTGATACAGGCAGAGCTCCATTTACAACGAAGGCAAGTGTGGCATCTGTGTTCATGTCACAGGTTTCCTGTGATACTGACCAGTAAGAAAAGAAAGTAGGCACCCTGCTGCGGGGGCAGTTGTCTCTGGGTATTATGAAGTGAAGGACTCTCACTGAGATCTCGGGAAGCCCTGGGCTTTGTCTTGGTGCCGGATGGATGGACAATTACAACCACTGTGATCTGGCAGGAGCGTGATAAACTGGACTCTCATTCCTCAGAGATAAAGGTCTGATTTATTCTGCCAGGCAAGCCAGCTAGACTGCAGTGCTAATAAAAGATAAGCGCGATCCTGGGTCACTGAGATGACTTAGCAGGTGAAAGCACTTGCCAGGCAAACCTGATCACCTGAGTTCAGTCCCCAAAGTCCAAGGTGGAAGGAGAGAGAACTGACTTCTGAAGTTGTCCTCTGACCTCTGCATGCATCCTGTGGCGTGCGCACATCGGCAGTCACATGCACACATATACATTCATATGCTCATTCACATATGAATAATCAAAAAAGAGAACTTTTGAATGTGTAGTAGAGGACTAAGGCAACGACACCAGGAGTGAGCTTCAGATCGGCAGTCATGGTTGACTGAGTGTCTTTGCAGTAACCTGTCTCTCGCTGGGTTTTCCCAGACAGTGCGATCATCTGTCATTATTTGGAAAGAAGCAGGAGTTTATGTATAGAGATGGGGGCCTGGTGGTCAAGGGAACCATTGTTTAGCTTTCAGATGGGAGAGCTGAACAGAAGAGATATTTAAGATCAGAGAGGACAGCAAGAAGACCTCCATGACAGTGTGTGGGGGGCATAGAGAGAAGGGAGAGTGGGAAAACAGAGAGATCCTGGATGGGGCCACAATCTTTTAGCGTTTTAGATTTTGCTAAGGAGTTTCCTGGGAGTTACTTGTTCCTAGGAAAATAGGGCAGTGAGTGAAGACAGGAGCTATCTCTTTGCAAAATGATCACCTGGCTAAGACGGAGGCTTCACAAAATGGTGGCTATGGCTAACACTCCTCATTGGAACAGGCCGGTGGATCGAGTTTTTGAATGTAGCCTCTTGCCCTACAGTTTTCTTCTTGCTCTGTTGTCACATGTCAACTTCATCTTCAGCCACAAGAAAATTGTAAAACCTTCAAATAACAAGAAAGCACTGGTCCCAGCATGCTGTGCCCAAGATACCCAGACTTTCCTGATTATGACCATAAAGCCCTTTTGGCTGCCCTTCAGATTCCTAATGCCAGTGCTGCCTGGGCTCCCGGCTAACGCCCCCGCAACCCCCCACCCCCGGCTCTTCTTGGAGACCCTACCCAGACCAGAGAATCCTTCCACTATTTTCTGTAAACTTTGATTCTTTTACATGAAAACCCAAGTTTCCAAATAGCATTTGAGTTGTTTACATATTTCCAGGAGCCCAAAGAACTTAGTGAATTTCATGTTATTCTTCTGAATGACAGAGAAAGTAACACCAAAACAAGAAACTTAAAGTTTCTTGCTAGCTCATCTGTGAAGTCAGAAAACCTTATTTTTTTTTAAAGTTTTCATCTCTGTTTTACTGTCAAAGTAATGATTTTGGTTTTTATTACCAATGAAAGAGGTGCCTTATCTCTTTCATCACAGAAGACTCCTCCCACCCCATGACATGCCTCTCTGAGGGGAGGTCAACTGAAGAAAGCATGTTGTGAAGGGCTGTGGTTTTTATAGACCCTCCAGGGCTTAGATTGGTTGAAAAGAACATGGAAAAAATCTCTATGACTGAGACTTCAAATCTGGTGTAGGCTTTATTTTGAGATTTAGCACTTAAAAAGTTTTAAGCAAGATATCCAATTCCATGGGGGACTTGTGGGGAGGGGGTTAAGAATGACTTTCAGTTTCTATTTACTGATCTTGGTACTTAAAGGGTTTAAGCCTCTGTTTATGTGACTATGGAGTAGAAATACTAATAATGATAATTGCCCAAAAAGGTTGTTAGGAGGATCAAGTGTAAAAAATAATATAATTTTGACCTCTTGTGTGCTAGAAGAGGAAGATGAGGACTCTCTGGCAATTGGGGCGGGAGGCACTGGGGGATGGGAAGGGAGGGGGGTGGGGAGGGGGAGCAGGGGGTACGGGGGGAGGAGGAGGGAGGGAGGGAACTGGTATACCTATTAAGTTTGTATGAGCTGAAATAATAATAAAAAATATATTAATAAAAAAAGATGATATCTGTGTACTAAGTAAAGGTATGACTTAGTATCTGTGACTCAGTTGCTGTGACCATTGCTATGTGACCATTGCTATAAGTGTGAAGTGACTTTTATGAGTACAATTCATAAATATGTTTTATTAGGTCCAACCAATTCAGGATCTTATGACATTGAGAGTTGTTTTCTGATTGTCATAAGACTTATGAAAAAATTGAAAGCTGTATTCGGAGTAATGTTTTATGGACATGGCAAATTCTAAGAGTTTTTTCCAGCAAGTGTATAAACAAACTTGTCTTTCACTTGTACCATATTCGATACTGTAAACCTGGTCAAAGTCTGTGACTGAGGAGGTCTAAGCTCAAAGGAGGGGGACACCTAGTACTATTTTATTACTACATGGACATGTTGTCAAACTGACTTTTAAATTTTGTGTTCATACCCATCGATCAGTGCTACCCTCAGTCTTGTCTGGAGAAGCCTACATTTATAGCAGGTAATGGAAAATACAGGTTTGCAACTGGTTAATGTGTTACAATAACAGTGACTGTTAAGTAACAAACGACTAATTAACAAGTGGCTATTGAGGGCTCAGTCTTAAAGAAGCATATCATCTTTCCTAGACTCAGGGAACATTGCGGAAGAGGGGGCAGAAAGAATCTAAGAGCTGGAGGATGGAAAGTAGCACTGTAAAATTTTGTCATATGGCTGTTGCACTTATGAGCTCACAGCAGCAGTGTTTGCCTGCATGAGACTGGGCTGTTAACATTCCACTATGGATGGAGGAAGGCTCATAAGGCTCCACCCCTCTCAGAGGTGCTATAGGCAGTAAATGGCATAGGGGAATCATATTTCACAGCAGTATAACCACTGATACATTGCCCAGACTTAATGTATTAACACCTTATCTATGCTTGTACAGGCAATCCTAACTGAATCTAATTAAAACAGTAGGACTCACACAAAACACAACGGGGGGGGGAGGTAGAGAGAGGTAGAAGGGGGAACTTGGGAAAGAGAAGAGATTTGGTGCGAGAACATGATAAGAGTGCATAGTGTGGGGGGACTTTGATCAGAGGCCATTAATAGGTATATGAAATTTGAAACTGAAATAATTTGATTATATATACATATATGACATTGTCAAAGAATAAATGAATAAAAAAGAATTCCTCAATGAGTAAACGACAAAAGCAGGATTTTTTGGCATTCATTACTTGTTCTAAAGTTGAGCAAGTTGAAATATGGTAATGAAGGTTCAGGTTCAGGGTTTGCAATCACACGTAAGGTCTTGCCTTGATCTTGGCTGCTTCAGCTTTGGCCCTGGAGTGCCACCCCTGTTGGGACTTAGCGGAAGCTTTGCTTCTCATTTTTCTGTCTTTAAAAAGATCTGATTCTAATTCTGATTATTGAACTGTAATGTACAATAAAATATTGTCATGAATTATCTATCCTAATGAGAAACCAATCAATCAGGGATGACTTTTCATTGGTTCAGTGAGCCTGTCTATTAAAATACTTGACTCTGCAACAATAATTCTCTACATCATGGTTTTGTCATTCTTCCCTGACAAAAGAGTTTCTTTTGAGCTTCATGAATGGTTTGCCTTTCTTTTATGTGCACATTTATTGAACATCTGCGTGTCAATGACTCAGTACAAATATGCACAGAACGGTTAAGTGCACATGATCACAGTTGTTGGGAAAGAGGGTTACTTTCTAAGATGTGTGCTTCTTCCCAGGAAGATACATAACAATTGCCCTTTGCGTGTTGAAATGAGAAAGTGAGTCCAGGCCATAGTCAGAACAACTGGAATGAATGCTCTCCTTCATTTTCAACTTAGCTTTCCTTCCTGATACTTGTTCCATGATGACTGGCAGGAGGAAAGGAGAGAGATGGAACAATGTGACCGACTAGCTATGTTGGCTTCATGCTCAAAAGTCTTTCTGATCATGCAGATTCTCTCCTGACCTCACCGAAGAACACCAAGTCACGATCCACAACCAGTACAACTAACTGGTAGTATAACTATTAGTATAACTATTAGAACCTCGGTGTTGATTTCCCAGACACTTGTTGGTCTTGATTGTTTTCATTTTTTAAAAAAATCATTTATTATTCACTTATTTGAGAGAGAGAGAGAGAGAGAGAGAGAGAGAGAGAGAGAGGTGCCATGGTACATGGGTGGAGATCAGAAGTCAGTTCGCTCCTTCTACTATGTTCACTTCTGGATCAAGCTCATATCGCCAAGTTTGTGAGCAGGGGGTGCCTTACTTGCTGAGTTATCTTTCCTACCCTTGATTACTTTTTTTTTTTTGCTATTTGCCATCAAAATTTATTCAAATTAAGCATTGCTTCTGGTGCATGTACAGTAGTTTATAGAAACAGAACCCAAATGAGAAAAAAAATGGCTATAACGAAAGAGATAAAAGACATATTATATATGCAAATGAAAAATGTCTTATAATTACAATATATTTAGCTGACTTTCTGGCAAACAAAAAACATTTAAAAACTTAAGAATTGAGGTGTGGGTGGGAGAGATGGCTCAGGGGTTAAGACTCTACCTCTCTTTCCATCTGGCATTTTTAGGTGGGACCCTTTATTACTTCAAACCAAACCTTTGTGCTTTGGAGGAAGAAGGGGCTACAATTTGGTGACTGGTCACTGGCTGAAAGATGGTTCAGTATAAGATGATTCTTTCTCTCAGAACTCTAGGCTCATGCATCAGTCTCTTTGGTTCAGGAGCAGAACGTCTGGTCAGAAGGTCTAGTCAATCATTGTTCTGGGTGGGAACAAAGTCTAACACTGAATCATCAGTACTGCAGACTAGGAAGGAACAGACAGAAATGTTGTCGAAGGGTGAGAAATCACAATGATATGTATTTTGAAGGTCTTAGAGTTGACTGGGACAAATGCCTGAATGACAGAACCTTGAGTATGGGTCCTGGCTGACTGTGCATTTCTAGGCCAGCACAAGGCTAAGGGCTAAGGGTCACATACTCCCAACAAACTCATGCACCCCAGCAGAGCCCCAGGAAGGAGATTGCCGTCTTGGTGCTTAGAGGAATAGGAAGCAAAGAGATTCACTCCTTCGTGTCTCCTTGTCTTTCATCACCTTTTCCTATGAAACTAAAAAACATCTTTCCAGTGAATTGCCAGCTTCCCCCCAATACTCCATGGTCCTTTAAGAAAATGAATTATTGGACTAGAGAGGTGGCTCAGTGGTTAAGCCTCTGCCTCACAAGCAGAAGGTCCTGAGTTTGGATCCTGGATCTTATTTAAAAAATGCCAGGTGGAAATTGGCAGAGTGTACTTTCAGTCCTGGAAGGCAAAGCCTGGGAAACTCCCAAGTAAAATAGGAGGTAAAAACAATCCAGGGTGATTTCTGAAGTCACCCTTGGACCTCCAAAGGCACACAGAGTACCTTCTGATACACACACACACACACACACACACACACACACACACACACACACACACATGCATGCGCGTGCAGAAAAAAGAAAATGAATTATTGTTCATTTTCTCAGTAAATTTATATTGCAGGCATTGTTCTGTAGATTCAAGGACAGAGCCACAATCAACAGGAGCTGAATGTTTTAGTAGCAAGCTATGGAAGAAACAAGGAAACAAACATATCTGCCAGACAGAGTTGAAAACAAGGAAAGAGACATGGTGACATTCATGGTGAGTGACAGGGCTAGAAGTGGCCATGAAGGGTGGTATTGAAGTCTACCCTGGGGGCTGAGATGTGACATCTGATTTCATACTCAAATGTTTAGGAGAAGCCAACCACATAGACCTATCAGAGAAGAGCAAGCAGAAAGGAGCGAATACAATGTGCAAAAACTCTACAGAAAAATGAGCTTGGCACTGATGAGATGATGGGATAGGCCCATGTAGAGAAATTAACTGAGGGTGGATGCCTGTGCGACATCATGGGGCATTTGTAGACCGTGGTAAGACCTCTTGTTTTATCTAAGTGCAAGTGAAAGCTTTTGGTGTATTCTAAGCAGAGGAGTGGCAGAATTCCATTGACATTTGCAATTGATCCAACTGTGATGGGTGCCTGAGAATGGGGGGATGGAGAGTGGATGGGGCCGCTATGTATACTGAACCATGATGTGGAAGAAATGATGGTGGCTTGGGTTAGGGAATTAACTGTGGAAGCCGAGAAGTGACTGGGTGTGGGGCAGAACAGGGAAAAGGAGAGAACCTGAGAGAAATTACCATGACAAAGGAAGTGGGTGGAGGGAGTGTGGGAATCGGATGAAGTTGTCAGTTAGGAGAGAAATCAGAATTGGAACCACACATCTGGCTTCATCAGTTTACAGGTGGCACTTGAAGCCACGCCAAGGATTGCACCAAGCAGAGCATCATGTTGATTTAGCTGCCGGGAAGGGAAGGAGGCAAAACAGTAGGCTGAGAAAGGCAGATGAACCTCTGACTTCCTGCAGTAAATATTCGCCTCTCACACACAAAGCCTTGGGTCCAGAGTGCCACCTAAACCAGGTGTGGTTTCACACGCTGTAATCCCAGCACCTGTGAGGAGAGGCAGGAGGATCAGAAGTGCAAGGTCATCCTTAGCTACATAGAAAGTTTGAGGCTAGTCCAGTCTAGAGACCCTGCCTTACAAACAAACAAACAAACAAAAACCAAAATAAAACAAACTAAAACCAAAAAGAGGGCAGTGTGACTGGAGGAAAACCAGGAGAACACACTTGCTAGAAAGCCTTATAAAAAGGAGGGAGTAGTTGAGGGTGTCAATGTGGAGGGAGAAGTTTTGGTAGTGTTAGACCTGAAAGGGACCAGGAACAGCTCAGAGGTTATCTGGGAATGTCTCTCTTTTATAATCTCTAACGTAGGACTCTTGAGTCTTCTGTCTGTGTGGCCAGCAGCTGCTGCACAGAAGTCATGTCATGAAAGCCACGTCACATCATGAAACAGATTCTGGACGGTCCAGTTGAAGCAAGGATGTGGACTTGGGCAAAGCCCACCTGCCTCAAAGCTGGAATGGGACCAGACTATGGGCAAAGCCCTGTCTGTCTCTTTCTCCAGATAAGGTCGTTATGCTTAGGTTTGACCTCCCTTCAGATCATATCGTGCGCTGCATAGAAATGCACAGCCTCATCCCCAGGACCTTGCAGTTTGTGGATGCAGCATCTTCCTTTAGTTTGTCTGTAAACCAAACACACCTGGGCCAAGCAGCTGCTACTAGCATCCATCCAAACTAGCAGCCCACCCGCTCTCCGCTCTTCTGCATCTGTTTTTGTCTTTTTCTTCATTCTTGCCTTGCCCCAACGGTGCAATGACATATGGGTCCGTGGCATGCCTGTATCCATAAAATCCTCCAGGCTACTTCTAAGCCTGAAAGAAGTTGCACCTGCTTGTCTTTCAGGAATCGATGAAAGGCCTTTGAGTAGTCCATGTGGAGGCAGTCCTTCCTTTCCTCGGGTTCCTGTAAAAAATAAACTAAGAACTGGAGATGAGGTTTAGAGGAGTGCAGTGTCCTCCCAAGACAGCCCAAGATTTCAGATTTCTCCCTCTTTGCCGCATCTCTGCTCTGTCTTCTTTCTGAAATGGAAGATATTACTGATAACTGTATGTTTGCATTCCAATGGGCACGATTCCTAGGAAAGGAACACATCAGATGCTGAAAGAAGGAAGGGTGGGATCTGGCTGCAGTGAATGCGGTGACCGTGGGTTTCAGGGCAAGCCACCCCCTCCATTTCCCCAGCCCTGCACATGTGCATGCAGAATCATTCCAGCTTCAATGCACAAGGCTCTGACTAGAGTTATCTAACCAAGCATGAAAGCTGGAGAGAGGATTCTAGGATGTGATCTAGCCATTGCAAAGCGCCCTGTAAATAATCTATGAGCGTGGAGACCGGCAGGGCAAAAATAATTGTCGAACATGACCTCTTCGGTGTCTACATGGCTGCCAAGCGGTCTTTGCACACACCACCTGCTCCTCTGGAGCCACATTCAGTGGACTTCAGAAAGGGGGGGTGAGGTTGAGCTGCGTAGGGTTCAGACCTTGACATCGGTGGTGACTGTAGGGTAGAGGAAACAGAGGATCTTTCTGAAGAAAGTGTGTATGTGTGCAAACATTTTTATAATCCATATCAGTTATTTAAGTTTACAAGTCAGTCAAGCAATTATTCTCTTTCAAATTTCAAGTTTCCAATTTCTGACCTCCCTTCAAATGTGTTAAAGTGACCCCCTTTCTTCCACGTGAATCTTTAATGTGGGTCTGTTGGGACTTAGATATTTCCAGAAACTTCTTATTTATTTTTTAAAATTTTTTGTTCTTTGAGACTTCAATGCATAAATACAATGAATTTATATATTTTCACCCTTTATTACTCAATCCCATCCCCTTTCCTGTCTCACTTCATACTTCCTCTTTTCTAGCCAGTCTCCCTTCTACTTTCATGCCTCTTTGCATGTGTGACCTACAGATTTCATGTGGGATGTTACAGAAACTGTACTTGTGTGTATGTGTGTGTGTGTTTCATGTGCTAGTATGCACATGTGTGTGCAGGTGCATGTGTGTGTATATGGAGGCCAAAGGAGTGCTTCAGATGTTGTTCCTCAGTACTGACCACTTTGCTTTTTGAGACAGTGTCTCTCACCAACCCAGAACTCATCAAATAGATTAGGCTAGCTGTCCGGTGAGCTCAGGGATTTGTCTCCTCTGACACAGTACTAAGATTAGAAGCATGTGATACCTGTTCTCTTTCTGTGTGTATGTGTGTGTGTGTGTGTGTTTCATGTGCACATATGTGTGCATACATGTGGAGGTCCAGAAGTTAGTATCTCGATTGATTACTTCCACTTTATTTTAAGGCAAGAGCTGTCAAATGAACTTGGAGCTCGCCAACTCTCTAGCCTAGTTAGCCAGCTCGTCCTGAATATTCCGTGTCTTTGCCTCCTGAGTGCAGCTGCCATATCCGTCCGCCTTTTATGTGGGTTCTGGAATTCAAACTGTGGTCCTCGGGCTTGTGGGCAAGCCCCTTTTCCATCAAGCCGTTTCCCAACCCAAGCCTAGGTTTTTTTTTTTTAATAGGGGTTTTGGGGTTTAAAGCCAAGTCCTTGTGTTTACAAGTCAAGAGCTTTACCAACTGAGCCATCTCACCAGCTCCTATGCCTCTCTTAATTAAGGGACTTGCTTGATATTGAGAATGCGATAATAATTATCACTTTTTACCAGGCAGACTGTCATAGTTAGGCACAGCTGTCAATTTGATAGTTGAAGGTTTGAGCTCTGGGCACATTCGTAGAGCACTAGTAGTTGAGTTAAGCCCAGAGCAAACCTGCAGGAGATTGTCTAGCCGATGGGGCAGACTTAATCTTTGGTGAGTGGGACTAGGCCTTGGACAGGTGAATAAAATGCAAGAGCTCCTTCAATTGCTATCCATAGCGCCACTCATGTGGATCTCACAAGCTCCAGTGATCCTCCTACCTCTGCCTTCCCAGCACTGAGATTACAGGCATAACCACCACGCCTGACTTTTTAAGTGGGTGTTGGTGAATCAAACCCAGGCCCTCATGCTGTACAGCAAGCTTTGTATTGACTGAGCGTCTCACCAGCCCTATTTTCTATAGTCTTCTATATGAATATACTGTAATTTCTCTACCATTGATCACATTTTCCACATTTCTTTACTATTAAAAAATTACAAAGAAGAGACTTGTAGATCAATCCCTGACCAGCTCCTTTTTTCTGTAAGTTGAATAGCTGGAAAAGGCATGTAGGGTTTGCCCCCCAATTTTCTTCTGTCGTGGATAGATCAATATGATACAGAAAGCCTAAACATCCTCAGTACTATGATGAATGTCATCTCAAAGATATTCTTTGTCATTATCTTGAAGAATTATATCACAGTTTTAATTTACATCTATTTCTGTTCTTTTGATTCTAGGCATTATGAAAAGTGTAACTGGGATGATATTTTTTGAAATACATTAATGTTCTTTCCCTTTTTGTTCTTCCTTTTACACGATTCTTCTGCTATCCAGCCAGAGGCATCCGGAGCTTTGGGGGAAGCACAGCACTCTTATAATAGAATGAAAAGATGAAGAAATGTTCAACATTTAGCTTTTGAATTCCAAATAGGACTTCTGATCTGTATTAAGATAATTGTCTAAAAAGACAGACTGTCTTTTAAAAAGTAAACTTTCGAATGGAATATCACATGCTGACGGAAGGTCGTAGGAATCCTAGGCACCAGCCCTGTGAGCTCAGAAGTAGATCTGGTGCTGTCAGCTTGAGGAACGTGACCACCCCCACCTTGCTCTGCCCTGCCCACAGCCTTCCCTCCATCACCACCACAATTTCTTCAAACAAAATGACTCATCCTGTATGTGGAGATTTTTATCTGGATTCTTTCTCTTCAAATTAGGTTCACAAGACTTTTCCATGTTATCATGTAAGGTATTAACTGGTTTGGTTTCATTGATGCATGTGTCATTTTATTAGTATGTCACAATTTATTTTTTCAATTCAGCAAATGAAAACCATAGGTGCCAATACTCACAACTGCACTTTTTAAATTTTAGCTACTTCATTGCATATGTATTGGTAATGGATCTGATGATGGTTTTAATTCACAGTTCCTTACTGGTTAATTATGTCAAATTTTTTTTCATATGTTTATTGCCTGGGTATGTTTCCTTTGCTTGTAAATATGCTTATTCAAATACTTGTTTTGTGCTCATTTCCTTTGCCCATTAAAGTTATATTGCCAACTTCTTCCTTGTTGATTTGTAACAACCCTTTGTGCATGTAGATATTAATTTTTATCAAATAAACCTCATAACTTTTTCCACTATCAGCTTGTCTTTTATTTTAATAGTGTCTTGTTTCCCAAATGCTCAGTTTTAAAGAGATTATTTGAGAGATCTTTCTCTTGTATAGTTTGCGCTTTTGCATTTTGCCTAAGCGAAAAGACAATCTTTTACGTGAGTTCTAGAAGTGAAATTTTACTCTTCTACTTTTCTCATTTATGTCTAAAATTTGCTGATGCCCATATCTGTGCATAAAGTCAAACTCCCTCAGCATGTGGAGGTGGAGAATGACTTGAAGGAGTTGGTTCTCTCCTTTCATCATACGCCTTTGGGTATTGAACTCTGGCCATCCAGCTTGGTAGCAAGCACCTTTACTAGCTGAGCCATCTCACTGGTCCCTTTGTTGTTCTTAAGCCAGTGTCATGGTTAATGCTGGTTATCAACTCCACAGGATCTGTCATCACTTAGCCTTTTGGTATGTCTATAGGAGATCATCAAGATTATGTTAGTTCCTAGATATTATATGAAGGGTTATTTAGATTAGGTTAATGAAGTGGGAAGAAAAACCTTAAATATGGGTGGAATCATTTCAAGAATTGGGGTCCTGGACTGAATAAAAAGGAAAAAGCCAGCAGAGCGCTAATGTTCACTTATCATTATCTCCTTCCTGATTGGATGAAATGAGGCCAGAACTCCTGTTGCCAAGATTTTACCATCACGATGAGCTACCCTGGGACTGTGAGCCAGAATCACCTCTTCTTTCCAAGACAATTAAAAAGCACCCAAGCAAAACTTTAGACATATTCTATCAGTTGTTTTAGAAGTACAATTTGAACTGATGTGTTTCAGCTCAAAGCAGAAGTCCAGAAAAGCCAAGCTGCCCTGTAAAAGAGAGAGATCTTCCTCATTTTATAAAGTGTCCCTGTGCAGTTGATGGACAGGCCTGATTAATCTGAGTTTAATAGAAGTTCAAGGGGAAGCTATGGTGTGGGAAGAGCAGGACATGCTGAGAGAGAGAGATGTTCTCACCAGATAGGAGGAACATATAGTGGGTGTGTCGCAGTGGAAGGACAGGGAAGATTTTGAAGAGCAAAGGGAGATTGTCCTGTGGTCTGTGCTCCTTAGGGATCCTGTCCTGAGGACCTCGGGCTTGGAATTCAGAATTCATGAATAAGAGAATAGATAAATCATAGAATGTTGAGGAACAAAAGCTAACCACAAAGCAGAACATTCTGTTTACCTAATAGGAAATTCAAAAGGCAAGCAAAATGGAAAGCTATAATTCCAGCCATAAATATCCATGTTGCTAATGCAGAGAAGTGAAGGAATGAGAAACAGAATACTTAGTTAAGTGATCAACCCCTGGGTAGAAGCAGGTGGGATGGCTTGTCAAAGGACCAACAGGGGACTTTAACATCATTGATTCTCTTGAATGGTGGGTTCTAATTTGACATAAATACTATGAAGATTGTTTTGAAGAATAGAACATCACTATCAAAGTTTCAAAATCAGAAAGAGGAAAGAAAATGACTGCATGCAGGAACAGTTATGTCTTGGTAGTTACTCCATTAACCTCTCCTAAAACCCCCATCTTCCGCCCCACCAACGCAGGATGGCCAAAACCCCACAAAGCTCTGATACCTTTCCACCATGATTGGCCCACATGAGCACTTCAGCCGTCTTGAGGAGGACCACGTACCCAAAGGAGACTGAACTAACCTCAGTGGAAAGAGGTTTAGGGCTCTTTCGTTAGCTAGGTCTCCCTGATGCACTCCTACAATGGAAACTCAAGCAGAGGTCTGTCTCAGAATGTAAAAGAAGTTTTATTTTTATGGTCAATTTTTGTCTTCAGTGCAAAGCAATACTTGCATCCTCAGTAGTAGTAGATCTGGATCCTCAGTCCTGTCCTGCCCTCTGGCTGGCCGTGTGATAACTGTCAGGTCCTTTATACTGTCTGCAGGGGGTTTGAGCCAGTGAGCAGATGATATCTGAAGTTGGTTTCTTCCAGGTTGGTGAGTCTAAGTACCAGGGACAGCTTTCATTCTCTTGGGCATTCACCATGAGTTTTCTCGATTTTTCATTCTATGATGTGGTACAGAGACGAAGCCATTATTTCAAATACATAGTCATTAATGGTGGCACTACTGGGTCTCTTACTTCATAAAGATAAATTGCTTTAGAATTTTTTACTTCCCTCAAGTTGTGCATTTTAACACCTTTGGAGGATTTTGTGAAGTGTGTAGGTGTGATGGTGGTGGTGATCGAAGGGATGGGGGGGGGGATTCTAGGCTTGTGAAAGTTAAACACAGCTTCCAAAGGATTTATCAGGTAAATGTTATGGATTGTTGTGATTTAATTTATGGGATTAGTTTGACTTTCAATTACTGGGCATCACATTGAATCACTTTATATTTTGAACTCTGTAACTGCAACTCCTTACACTCGATCTTTCATTTGGAGAGGGATTATCAATAATTAGACACTGTGGCCTTATTGATCAGCTAATCAATACCCACATTAATCACCAGTGGTCTAAAAACAATTCACTCTTTGCATGAGAAGGGATCAGCGTGATCAAATTAGCATCTTTTGTTGCAAGCCGAGCTAAGACAGGTCTTTGCACAGAGAAGGAATGCTGGGAGAAGACGTGATTACGGGATTCAAAGCTGGGTCAAGTGCTGCTCAATGAAAAGGGCAGAGGGAGAAGCACATTCTGATTTTTGTGGTTTTTATTTGTCTCCCTCAGGAATCTGTACACTGTAGCTAAAATGTTATTCATGACATCAGATGGGGCAGGCAAATGCAAGCTATCCTGGTCTACTTTTTAAAATTTTATGTTGGAGGCAGGACTTCACTAGGTCACCCAGATGGATTTTGAAATTGGGATGCTCCTCCTGAGTCTCCTCAGAGAGGGGATTACAGAAGAGCCTCCGTTCTTGGCTGCCATTCCGCACGTAAAGAATGTTCTGTACTCTTTTTCTTTTGCTTTTCCATCTTCATGTGTATGTGCATGTAGGGTGTGTATGCACATCTGTGCAGGTGTGTTTACATGTGTGTGGGCGCACAGATCTCCTCATTTGTATGCAGAGTGATACAGAGAATCACTCTCACTCACTCTCCCTCCCTGTTGTTTTGAGTCTGGATCTCTAAACTCATAGCTCACCCCAAGGAATAGTCTAGCTAGCCAGCTTGCTCTTGCAATTCCCAGGCTCCATATTCTGGGGCTGGAATTACATGCAGGTGGGCCACCGGACCTGCCCAGAAATGTATGTGGGATCTCGGGATCTGAACTAAGGTCCTTTTACTTAATTGGCAAGCATTTCATCTCTAAGCTATCTTCCTACCCAAATATTCTTCATTCTTATACTTAGGTTGAAAACTAGTTTATGTTGCAAAAAACATCCAGGTATCTCAATGGTTCTTAAAGAATGGTTTAACAAAACATTGAAGTAATTGTTAACTGCAAATAATTAAAACGTTCCCATTTCAGAAGGTACGCTTATTATCTCAGACAGAAATCCAGACTGGGAAGAAACAAACAAACGAAAACAAAAATGAACTCTCTTTTCTGATTTATCTCTTTTCAAGCCCAAGCTTGGGTCCATACTAGCACTGACCACATTATTTCTCAGGCTGTCACTCAAACCAGTGGTTATCAAATAAGGTCATGGATTCATCTGATGGCTTTTAATAATTTGGCATTACTTTTGTATGAATAATTTATAATCTCAAAAGCAGAAGACTATTATTTGTGGTTAGTGAATGTGAATAATGAGGCCCATAGTTTTAAGGCTATTTTTATTACTGAATAAGGTCTGTACAATTGTAGGGCATAAAGATAAAAAAAGGAAGTGGAAGTGAACGTGATTTTTTTTCCTTTTGAAAGATTATATCAGAGGACGAAGTGATTGCTGCAGATGAAATAATACTGGCTGTCTCTTTACATTTATCCATCACAAACCCCACATACTTTCTTTGGAATGGAAGCTTGCTCTGTCAATTCTCCTCTTGGAGGAAATAAAAAAAAATAATGGGCTTGCTTGATCTTTGAGTCTTGATTTCTGCTAGAAATAAAAAAAAGTAAGATAGGGCCTATGATGTAGTTTAGTGGGAAAGGTGTCTGCTTGTAAACCTGGAGACCCGAGTTCAATCCCTGGAAGCCCACATAGTGTATTTCTATGCTTCTTGTTCTCATAAATAAGTAAATAAATAAATAAATAAATAAATAAATAAGATAATTTTTATTTCTATTTGGGGTTTTAATGCATAAAATCTTTGCTTTCAGTGTAAAAACTTGGAAAAAGTAGACATTATATAGACACAATTTGCCCAAATTAAGACCACTGTGTATTGTTTCATATATAACTCCTGTCTTTTCCACACTGTCAAGTGACCTTCAAAATTATTGCTCTTAATGACTACTAGGTACTCCACCATATGGATGGATAAAAATTTATTGTTCTTGCTTACTTAATTTATTTTTACAGGTTTTATTGTTACAAGTAATTCCTTGATAATTTTGGCCATGACTCTTTCATCTCTGTTCTTGATTATTTTCCTTGAATAGACTTGCACGAACAAATTATTGGCTTAAATAATTTGCAGCTTTTCATGCATATCCCCAGAGTACTTTCCAGAAAGCTCATAGTAGTTTATGAACTTACCAACAGCAGACATTGTCATAGTTAAGCACAGGTGTCAACTTGACTGTTGAGGGTTTGAGCTCTGGGCACAGTTCTAGAGAGTTGATGGTTAAGCCCAGAGCAAACCTGAAGGAGATTGTCCAGCTGCTGGGGAAGACCCAGCCCATGATGGGTGAGATTAGGCCCTGGATAAATCACAGAGAGCTGGTTGAGAGAGTTGGCATCCTTCTGTATACTTGGCCAGACATGCCTGTCTGGCAAGTAAGGATTGTCCATCTCTCAGCCGTTATGGTGGCCAGTTCCCTCAGCCCTGGTGTTGGTGTGTGCTCTCCTGTCAAGCTGGACTATGAACTGTAACTGGACTGTCATAAGAAAGTAAACTCCTTGTTCCCTTAAACTGTGTAATGGTCATTTATCAGCAACCATGCAGGCGGACTGCAACAGACGTGGATATTAACTTTATTTTTTTTTCAGATTGGTAGGTATTTTAGTTTCTCTTCATTTGCTATGATAAAATAATACTAACAAAAGCAGATTAAGGAAGGAGGAATGCTTTAATTGGCTCACATTTCCAAGTTACAGTCCTTTGCTATGGGGAATTCATAGCAGCTGGAGCTTGAAGCAACTGTTCACAACATCCACAGCAAAGGCAGAGAGCAGTGAACCAATGCACACATGCTTGCTTATGCTCACTTCTTCTTATTCTTACATAGCTATGCATCGTCTGCCCAGGGAAAAAGGTCTGCTTCTGGCCTCAATGAAAGCAGCCAGAACAATTCCTCACAGGCATGTCCAGAGACCAACTTAATCCAGAAAACCCCTCTGGTGTGCCAGGAGACTGGCCTTCTACTCTCGGGTATTATCAAAAGTGATATATCTTTGTTTTATTTTATGATTGTTGTTTAGTGGGTAATTTTAGTGTGTTTATTAGCCATTTATATTTATTTAAAAAGTGTGTGATTTCCTTTATTGTTGTTCACTTATCATCATCCTTGTTTGTTATTAGCCCTTATTGCAGCAAAAGACATTAGCTCCATTAACTTTTTTTTAATGCACATGTGTGCATGGGATGTGTGTTTGTGTGTGCATGTGAGTCAGCCTGTGGGTATGAGCATGTGTGCATGTGTGTAGGTTTATGCACATGTGAGTGTGTGTATGTGTGTGTGGAGGCTGAAGAATGATACCAAGGAATCATCCTCAATTTCTCTTCTATCTTATTGTTTGAAACTGGACTTTAGCCAAAACCAGAGCATGCCATTAATGCTAGCTTGCTCTGGAAATTCCTAGGTTCTGCCTTCAAGGGCTGTCATTATATGTCAGCTGCCATAACCACTAGACATTTCTTTTGCATAGGATCTGGGGATCCAAATTTTGTTCTGTCCAATGAGGAATAGTGAATAGGAAAGAGAGATGGACCTCTGTAATGGTTACTCTTAATTATTGTGTGAGAACACTCAAAGTCAGTCAACTTAAGGGATAAAAGGAGATTTATTCACCTTAGGGTTCCAGAGGGGAGATACAGTCTTTCACAGTGGAGGTGGCATGGCTGACTGGCTGAAGCTAAGTTACTCCCATCCACATGGCTGGAACATTCCTTCAGAGTCTCTTCTTCCCAGTCTTCCATTCAGTGGTGGTGGTTCCTTTTATCTGGTCCACTACTGGGAGGTTCCAATGAGATCTAGGGCGGTTCCAATCAGATCTAGGGCTGGTCTTTGTGTTGTAAATGTGTTGATCTGAATAATCTCTTCAGGTGGTCTCATCTGATTTTAGTTAATGCCAGGTGTGTCAAGTTGACACCCAGGATGAACTATGGCAAGCTCAGATAAACTTGAAGCTTGGAGCCTGAGCAGTTCAAGCAGTAGAGTTTCCATCCTCATCCTGAGAGGAAGTTTCCTTTCATAGTGTGGCTCAGGAAGGGGACTATTACATGGTGGGCTCAAAGCAAAGACTTATGATTAGGATATCAAAGTAAGTGCCCCTTCTTCCACTCTCATTGGTCCATTCCAAGTACACCAGTCATGAGTCTTGAGTCAGGCTGGCTGGAGGCCCATTGCAGTTGCTTATCCAACACACACTTTAATTTGTAGCTCATGAGAAAGTTCCCTTACCCCCTACAACCTCAGGGTCCTTGTGTGAATTCACTATTTTGCTTGGTGTTAAGAATTAAGTGAAGCAACAAATACAACATTGTGTAGGGTGATTAGAAAAAACAGTAGATACTCGATAAATGTTAGTCTTTTAATTAAAAATAGTAAGCATTTTGTTATTACTTAAAAAATAAAAATAGTGGGCTGGAGAGATGGTTTAGAGGTTAAACTTCTACCTTGCAAGTAGAAGGACCTGAGTTCTGTCCCATATCCTACATAAAAATGTCTTGCGGAAATGGCAGGTGGACTGCACTTCCAGTCCTGGAAGGTAGAGCAAACTCCAGAGCAAAGCATAAAGGGAAGTAGAGAAATCCGATGAAATAACCCTTGAAATCATCTATAGGCACACACAGTACCCTCTGATATATATGGATACACATGTACACACTAAAAAAGAAAAGAACAATAGTAATGTTGACTACAAGCATTGAATACACACTGACACTGAAGTAAAGAACATGGTAATGTTTCAGCAAATGCCACCTTTACCAGATCATCAAAACAAGTGTCATCATCACTTAAAGGACAAATCATCATCATGAGCCTCTTGATGAAGAAGTAAAGAAAGAAATCTAGGTTATATTGTGTCCAAGCAAAAACTCATTAGAAACACACACAGACTACTATATACTAGACTCTATTGTGCTCAGGGAGTCTATGTATGTTAAGTTTAGAATGTCTATGTATGTTAAGTTTAAATAACCAAGAACGATCATTTCTATGGTATCTCTAGAGGCACTTAATTTAAGTATATGCACATAGTGAGTGATCTGTGGAGGGTGAGTGATATGAATAAAGGGTGTGTGTGTGTGTGTGTGTGTGTGTGTGTGTGTGTGTACCTTTTCCTTCTTAGAAACAGAGTCCAGAAACATGAACTTAAAAAAGCATGGGGAAGTTCGTGAGGTACCGGTACTGGGATATAATCACTATACTTGCCCCTTCTCTTATCAAAGTCCAATCGTATGATGATATTTTTGCTTTTCTGTTCTTAAAATTTTCTCCAAGCTTTCTCAATTGACACCTGGCTTTCTTTGGTAGATGGGAAATCAAAAGTTTGTTTACTCTCTTGACTTGGTTTTAACATTTGATACTGTTGTAGTCTCTTGTCACTTGAGAATAGTTTTTATTTCTAGCACTGCATTAAAGTATTTTTGGATTTGAACATCAAAAAGATATTGATGAGTTATAATACAGTAAACAAAATAAGAACTCATTAATCTATACTAATAATATCTAGGCAAATATAAATGAGGAAGGGAAAAGACATGATTTCTCTTTGTTTACAGTAGAAATGGAATTGATGAATGTAGACAGAATTAGGACTGATAATGTTAAAAAAATCACTATTTTCTAATTTCATTAATAGGCACTTAGAGTAGTGGGAAAAAATTTGGGGAGGAATAGGTTTCAAAGTTTTAAAGGACAATTATAAGACACTTCCCCACATTATTGATTAATTAAATAAGGAAAATAGTAGTGTTTCAGTAGAGCAACTGGCAGATGTCACCTTCCCAGGTGATCAAAGTGAGTGTCACAGCTCATGGGACAAGCCAGCATCACCAGCCTCCTGATGTGGTCCCCTGGGAAGCTCATAGTATCATTTTTGTGATATCCCTGCCAAAAAAAACACATCACCTGGATCTCATGTAATTGTGGAAAATATCATGCAAATCCAAATGGAAGAGAAGTCTGCACAATGGCTTGTTTCAAAAAGAAAGAAAGAAAGAAATGTCAAAAGCAGGGGAAGATGAAGAAAGGCCAAGTGACTGAATTTAATGAGACTGAAGAAAACGTGACATGGAAATGGGATGTGTGATCCTAGACTCCATCCTGAGCCAGTTGCTGTAAAGGACATTTTTTTTGGGGGGGGGACAGTGACTGGTGCAAATGGAGTATGGCAGGAAGTTAGTAGTTTTGTGCTTACATTCAATTTCAGATCTTGACAAACACAGGTAATAATTGTGGTCATTATATGTGCATTCTTATTCATGGGACAGACACTGAAGTTCTAACAAATTAAGTGAAATTATCAATAAAACTCTCAAGTGGCTTAGAAGCAATACTCGTGTGTGTGTGTGTGTGTGTGTGTGTGTGTGTGTGTGTGTGTGTGTGTATCTGTATACATTTTAAGATAGGGCAGGAAAAGGGAGATTCACACTTCTCACCTAAATAGCTGTTTTCTCAAGTAAATGCTATTCACATTCCTTGCAAGAAAAAGTGCAACTTAAGCAACAAGAAGAATATTAAGGTAGTCCTAATTATTTTCTTTCTTACTCTCATTGGCTGAACATGCTCGTGTAAAAATGTAGGCACAGGTAGGCAGGTGCTTTGACATAGTTTTGAGATTGTATTTTAGCTAACTAATTTGGTATCTATTTAAAGGGATGACATTTTTTTTCTTTCTGGAAAATCACAATGTAAGTTCTTTTCACACACTACCCTTAAACACTTGATTTTTGATAGGAGGTATTATATGTATGTTTTTGTACTTTGGTATTAAAACTATAAAACTGAACCTTCAGATTTGAGACCTTTAATCTTTTCTTCTCTTTATTCATTTTTCTTTTGGGGGCTAGAATGAACTTTATTCAGGCTGCTTTATTGTAAATTTCATATTGGTCATCATCCCAAATAGAAAATTCTCCTCTTTCTTTCTATTTGCTCAATCCGATAGCGAAATACATGGGTGCAAATTTATCTTATTAGATTTTATAATGATGTTTTATGTTACTAGACTCACCAAAAGAGTTTGTCTTTTCAAAGATCTGAAGTGGGATGATGTGTTCTAACTTACAAAGCCAAATAATTTCAGTAATTACTCTTGTCATGTGGTTTTGGGGCAGAGAACTTTGACTTCATCACTTCCTGCGTCCTTGGATAAAATGCGTTGGCCTGCTGGACTTTAGTCATCTGAAATCTCTCTAATCTGTCTTTCAGGATGGTCCTAGGCATTAATTTTGAGGAATTCCATGAAAAGTGCATGGAATAGGTTTGATCCAGAGTAGCTGTAACAAAATCTTTGCTTTATTGAGTCTCGCACTCAGTGATTCTCTCATAGCTGAGCAAGACAGACAAAGGCCCTGCCTGGTAATCTTAGCCACTGGACATAACACTGATTACATAGGCTTGGTTTATTCTAGAGTGGAGGACTATAGCTCACAATGGCACTGTAGGTCAGAGATGCATTTAGGCTTAGATTCTTCTCGAAAGTTCCTATCACTTCCCCCAACTCAAATATGGCTTTAAAAACAGTCTTATGGACTAGGGAGATGGGTCAGTGGTTAAGGCCTTTGCCTTTCAAGCAAAATATACCTAAGTGTAGATTCCATGCAAAAATGTCAGGCAGCTGGGATTGGCTTGTAATTCTGGCCCTGGAGAGCAGAGCCTGAAAAACCCCAGAGCAAAGCAATAAGGTGGTAAAACAACCCAGGATGATTCCCACCATTGCCCCTGGGCTCTGCAAACACGCACTCAAGTATGCTTTTGTACACATGTGTACACACATGTACATTCCCACCCACATGCAGCACACATACACACGCGCACACACACGCATGCAAACTAATAAAACTCTGTGCTATCATTCAGGTTCAGTGTTTTCAGAAAGCAGTGACCAGGTGCTGTGGACTGAGTGTAACTCAGGTGGCTGCAGCTTGTGAGCTGGGCATTTCAGCCAGAGAGGGGAGGTTCTCTGAGGCTGGTCTTTAATGTGAGTCAGCCTTGGCCCAACATTTCCCAGTGTGAAGATCCACGGAGCTTAGCACATGGTAGATTATTATTCAAGACCTGCTGTGTGGAACACAAGACTGAACTTGTCCAAACAGAACTATTTTCTGTTGTGTTAATTTTCTTATTCTTAGAATAAACTCATGTGGGCTGGAGAGGTGGCTCAGGGGTTAAGCCTCCGCCTTGCAGGCGGAAGGTCCTGAGTTCGGATCCCAGATCCCATGTATAGACACCAGGCGGAAGCGGGGGCGGCCTGCGCTTCTGGTCCTGGTAGGGCGGAGCCTGTGAATCCCGGGGCAGAAGGAGGTGGAGGCGTCCATGGTGGTTCCCAAATTTGTCCGTGGTTCTACACAGACACACACACACACACACGCACGCGCGCACGCATATGTACATAGTTGAATAACTAATAATAATAAAAATTTTTTTAAGAATAAACTCATGTATTAAATAGAACTTCTTTGTTTTCAGAATAATCATGTTTGAAATGAAATTTCAATTTCATATTGAACCAAATCAAAGTCTTACCATTAGTTGGTGATTTAATATAATGTACTTTGCTGTCATTTGTCTATACCACTGGTTTCCATGCCTCAGAATTATGTTAATTAAGATTTACATTTGACTCACCTTCATTGATTTTTCTTCAGTGTGGTCCAGCATATATGCTGGGAAACATCTCTGCAACTCTTTAGCATATGTGTCCCCAAAGCACACGTTAATAGTCACATCTTCATAAATCAGCAAAATAGCAAACTATCTAATCACCTACTTACCAGTTGTAATAAAACCGAACTTGGTAATTAATATAGTCAATTTACTAATTGGGCCTTAAACCGCTTGGGCATTTACTTAAGATGAATGGGTATTTTGGAAACTCAATTTGACTAAAGCCACTACATTCTTTCAGAGGTCAGTGACAAATTATTTACTTATTTTCCATCAGTTCCATAGTGCTTCCCCCAATAGGTATTTGCCTTAGCAGTATATCATGTTATTTTGAGTCTGTAGGCATCAGAGTTAGTGTATAGGTCGAAATTAGGAAGTCGCTTAATTAGTTTGAGTTAATCTTAGCTTGATTCAATTCTACGCTCAAGCCAGTTTCAATTTGACTTGAGCGGATGTTGCAAGTTTAGTGTTTTAGCAGTTGACAAATAGTGCGGCAACTCCATTTGCGATAACCATCCTGCGGCTCTGTAGTGTGCCCAGACCTCCATTATGCAGGCCCACTTAGGTCCCAGGGGAGCCAGTCCTGGGCAGTCACACAAGACTCTGGAGTACATGGAAGACCATGGATGTGCCCACAATGTTTTCACCATATTCTTGTGCGTATAATCCAGTTAACTCTGGTAGTGGAGAGCAGCATGGACTTTTCTTTTCCTAGAGCCATTCAGTCTTCTGAAAACAGACTTTCTTCTTTGCAGTATCATATATGTATTATATGCAGTGGGATTTATGCACTAAAGATAAAGATCTTCCCAAAAGTTGACTGGCAGAGGGCCTGTGTCGGAGCTGTTCATCCCTGATGTAGGATTTGTATTCAAAGTGACTGGCTCACCACTTCTGCATGGCTACAAATGAAGGTTCTCTTGAGCTTACTGTGTAAGGAGTGCTTGCTTATTGTGTATTAAACATGCATTTCCATCTTAAAGACCTGAAAACATAGCATAAGGAAAGACACAAAAATATAGTTCTCAGAGTCAACCATTTCTGTAGAAATAGATTAAGAACAAGGAAAGATATGTTTTTCATAAAAATGAGAGAATACATACAAACCTTGATTTTTACAGAAAAACACAATAACAGTTACTATTTGTTGAAGGCTTACTGGGTGCCAGACACTTGGTAATTTTATTACTAGATCATGTGATAATCGGGGGGGAAGGAAGGGTGTCTCACCTTCCGGATGCTGATGGGTAATGGGAAGTTTGAAGAAATCAGGAGCTCCAACTGACCCACTGTCCCCCGAGTCCTCCGGCACACCGTCCGTCCCCCGTGGTTCCCCATCAATTAAACCAGCACGCAGCTAGCCTTGGAGTCCAGTGAGAAGACTTGCCCAGGCATTTGAGCGCAGGGGTGACCTAGCAGTGACCCGCCACTCCATTGATTGTCCAGGCCCATTAGATTGATGTGGTAGTCGGATGTCTCCTTTCTCTCTCAGCTCTGCATGAGAAAGGCAGGCTTCACGATACCCGCAGACGACAGGAAAGGAAGCTTCATCCTCTCTAGGCACAGGCAGTGTGAGCACCACAGTGAAGCTTCAAGGTGATGTGTCCCAGGAACTCGGGAGGAAGCGGCTTGTGAGTTCCTTTCTGCAGGTTGCCTGTGCTACCCTGCTCCAATAGCATCCAGGATCCCACCTAGAGGGAGTTGCAGAACCGATACACTGACCTGCTCCCTTACTGCTGCTGCTGAGAATATACAAGATGTGCATATGTTGAGATGATACACAGAGAGTTGAGGTCCCGTTCTGGCAGAACTCCCCAGCATTCCGTTCCTTGTCCGTTTAATTAAAGGAACGGAGAAAATATCTATCAAGGAACGTTCGCTCAATACGCAAGAGGAATCGTTCGTTCTAACACAGGAATTATCCCCGTCTAATCAATGAAGTGGGGTCACTGAGCACGTCAATTCTGTCTAAGTGATTTCAAACCAGCAGAGGTAGGGAATGCATCTCCTTTTCAAGACAAAAAAAGTTTGCTTCGAAGTTTAGAATAGGCATAAAAATGCTGTTGGTTTCTGTCAAGAGCCCCTCAGAAAAGTCAGTACCTGTCTCTCAGTACCCTCCCCTCACAATTATTTCCAGCAGTTCTGGAGGTAAAAGGAAGCGGGTGTTCTCTTCAAATTAAAGGGAAAAATGGAACCGGGGTGAGACACTGGTGCTTTGAGACGTATGGTGCTCTTTCTACGGCTGGTGGAGGCAATTCTGTGTCCATTTCCTCTTCTGTCATGAGACAATCGGAATACCTTGTGTATACATTTTCTGTCTGTCAATTATTTGATCAAACTCACTTGACCGAATTTCAATTCCTTCGAATTATTCAAATCTCTGACAAAATGTACAGTCTCTTTGATCTTTTCTTTTCACGGGTCAAATTTTCCTGGAAGCTTTGCTGCTATACATTTTACTTTCAAAAAATGATTTTGTAGGCTTAAATTAATCTCTGCACTTAATGAAATTTATGTCAAAACTTAAATGGGGGTTGTTTCTTTTTTTTTTTTTTTAAGGCAGAATATAGAATAGCTAGTTGTTCCAAAACTGAAGTGGAAAAACTAAAATGTTCTTTTTTAAGTTTATTTACTTTTTTAGTGTACAATTCAGGAGTGAGGGTGTGTATATACCATGGTATGTATGTGTGTACATGTGTACATGTGTGTGCAGTGTGTGCGCGTGTATGTGCATGTGTGTGTGTATGTGTGCGTGTGTGTTTGTGTGTGTGTATGTCAAAGGACACCTTTTAGGACTTGGTTCTCTCCTTTTTTTCCTGGTATGTTTCAGTGATTGAACTTAGGTGGTCAATCTATAGAGTAAGCACTTTTAACCACTGAACTGTCTCGCTGTCCAAGAGCAGCTGATGAGAACTTGAGAGGGTTCTGTCCAACCAAGATACCTTCCCACCACATGCTTGTATGTCCCTTACTAGATACAGATAAAGGGGATATCTTCTTCAGCTTTCCAGGTTGTCTAACACCTGGTGGGCAGACTAGAGAAAAGTGGGCCTAAAAAAGAATTCTGAAAAGAATTGTTATGATCACAACCAGATTTTTGACCAGGAATCACTATGAGTTTAATGGCTTTATAAATTAAAACTGAGGAGATCTGACATGAAAAATTTGATAGATTGGAAGGTTTAGAAACAGATTCAGATATATCTAATAATATGATAAATGGACATTATCTTAAGTCAGTGGGTGAAGGACACATTATTAAAGAAATGGAGTTGGGAAATCTGACTTACTGTTTAGAAAAAAATAAAGTTGTATTCCTTCCTTGTATTTTATACAAAAGCAAATTTTGTGTGGATTAAAATTTTAAAAATAAAAGGCGAGGGGCTGGAGAGATGGCTCAGGAGTTAAGCTTCCGCCTTGCAGGCGGAAGGTCCTGAGTTCAGATCCCAGATCCCACGTATAGACACCAGGCGGAAGCGGGGGCGGCCTGCGCTTCTGGTCCTGGTAGGGACGGAGCCTGTGAATCCCGGGGCAGAAGGAGGTGGAGGCGTCCATGGTGGTTCGCGAATTCGTCCGTGGTTCTACACACACACATACACACATGCGCGCACATACATACACACACACGCACAATTGAATAAATAATAATAATAATAAAAAATTTAAAAAAATAATAAAAGGCGAAAGAAAAAAAAAAAAACACATTTCAAAGCAGCCGTAGGGGAAATCATGAATTCTTAGGTAACAAAAGACCTGTGAGTTTGAGAAAAGGCAGGGGGGATGGAAAGATGGCTCAGGGGTTAAGACTCTGTCTCACAAACAGAAGAACCTGAGTTCAGAACCCAAATCCCAAGCAAAAATGCTCTGAAATGGTAGTGGCTTGTACTTCAGCCCTGGAAGACAGAGCCTGGGAAATTCCAGAGTGAAAGAGGTAAAAATGAAGTGAAGGATGACTCCTGAGGTCACCCTTGGGGTCTCCACAGGCACACACAGTACCCTCTGAGACAAACACACACACACACACACACACACACACACACACACACCACACACACACAGAGAAAAAGAAAAAAGAAAGAAAAGGTAGAGGACATTGAATGGACATGGGTGTATTAAAATTTTCAGAATGGCAAAGTAGAGCAGAAACCTAGGCAAAAGGCAGATGATAATGTAGAGCTAGTGTTGCTGCACATGATAAAATGTAAAGCCAGACGACTCTTTTCAGTACATAAAAGAATGATTCGATCCTTTAAAGAACAAAGTCCTAGGGATTTCAGCAGACAGCTCAATAGAGCAATAAAATGGCCAATAAACAATCAAATATATCCAATCCTGTTTGTAAACAAAGAAATGCAAGTTAAAAAAACAATCACCTCATGTTCATTGGCAGGATTGATGATAGCCAGCTTAATATACAGAGGAATGGGAGACATTTTTAGACTCAAATTATAGGAAGATAGAACTTTTCACTTGGAAGAGCTAGTTTTAGAAATATATGCTTGAGAAAATGATTTGTTATATGCACTGTGCAAGTGTTGTGTGGCAGTTTTTTTAAAAAATATGGGTATAACTTAATGCCTCCTTGGACTTAAGGAGGATACTGTATAATAATTTCAGACATTTCATCCTCCAGGAAGAAAACAACTCGTTAGTCTCAGGAAGTTCCTGAAACTAAGAGGGGATGGGGGACACTCTCCCCACTGGTAAATAACCACTAGAGAAGGACACTCCCAGGCTGGCCAGCAATTTGGAAGAGACTCTGAGCAGACAAGAGTCTGGAGGAGGCTCTCGGATAAGCAAGTCGTGCAGAGAAGGTTACAGGTTCTGTCAGTCTTACCCATGTTGGGGGTGGGCTTTCTATTGTTGTGGCTGCCTCTGAGACATCCCTGCTTCCATGAGTAGCCCTCATCCACATGTCTTTAACTAACCCCAATAGACTCATTGGTTCATCAAGTTGGACCTTGGCATAATGACTTCAGTTTCTTATTAAATTCCTTTCTTGGTTGGATGGATGTTTGTGTAGCATCTCCCCAGAAAAAGTGTCATGTCACAGTATTTTACTGATTATATTTTAAAATAATACAATACAACATAGTGCAACATAACACAACACAACACAATACAATACAATACAATGCAATAACATGCAATGCAATACAATGAAATCAATAAAATAATTGGAAACTACATGCGCTTGGCAACAAGGGCTTGGTGGGGTTTCTTCAATAGATTACCCTGTGACTACTAAGACAAGTGTGTAGAGTCATTATTTAGCAAAACTATAAGAAAAGGATAACACAGAATATGAACTATGGTCCCATTGTTTTAGTAAAACTATATTTATAAGCTAGAAAGAAATTAGATAGGGTAAGCATAGTTGTTAATAGAAATTATTCTTGAGTATGGGATTAGAGTATGAATAATTTATACCATTTTTGCATGTTCAGGTTTCTAAAATAAAATTTTATAAGATGTATTTATTGTATAAGTCAAGAAATGTTGGTCGGGGTACGGAGCAAATGGCATCATTGTTGGTGAAGTAGATATATCCATGATAGTAAAAGCACAGTAAAGTTTCTAAAAGAAATTGCAAATGGGATCTACCCCATGAGTCAGGGATTCCCCCCCATGGGCATATATTCAAAGGAACTAAAGTCACCCTCTTGTAAAGGTATCTGCACTCCATGTTCATTGAATATTGGTCATAATAGCCTGAGCTGTAACTAAGTGTCTGTTGAAGGATAGACAAGGAAATTGTGAAGCAGCACTCACATGTGTGCAACACTCACATTGAGAGACACACACATGCATACACACACCAAGACACACATACACACAGACACACACATGCATGCAACACTCATACTGAGACACTAACATATGCACATGCTCACACTCATACACACACTTATACATATTCACTCCCTTACATGCACACATTTTCACAATATACACATACATCATGCACACCTCCCCCACACTGTATACTCCCATAATATATACACTTCCACTATATACACAAATGTACATTCTCACATACCAGAGCACCCACCTACCCCCCCCCACACACACCATTAGCCTTATGAAAACAGATGCTGACATTTGTAATAACGGGATGGAACTGGAGGACATTATGTGAAGTGACCACAGAAAAGCAGGTACTGTATGGTCTTCCTAGAATCTGAAAAATAAAATGCACATGCTCAAATAAAATAATTACTTGGGGTGGGAGAAAATGGGGAGCCTATAAAGGAGTAGATAGGAAGGATGAACAAGTCTAGGAGCTAATAATGAGTATGGGAATAAAATTGTACTGTTTTCGAGGTTGGGCCTGCTTTTGCTACAGAAATGAATAGACTAAAAGAAAACTGTGAGATGCAAATATGTTCATATGCTATACCACAATAGCATATGCTTTCTATAAAATATAAATATGCATAGTGGAGTTTATTTAAAGAAATTCTAAATTATAATTATAAGATTTAGTAAGTTAGGAGTCTCATTTCAAAAGTTGTCATTAGCTAGTAGAATTGTTGACTTGAAAATTATTTCCCAAAAGTCATGTATTCAAAGTGGTTGAATTATTTGTACTGCTGTTTTATGAGTGTGTGTGTGTGTGTGTGTGTGTGTGTGTGTGTACATACATGTGGATGCTTGGTGCATAGGCAGAGGCCAGATATTAAACTGGCAGCAAGCCCCTGAGATCTGCGTGTCTTTGCCTCTTCAGCATTTGGATTATAGGTGCATATACTATTGTACCTGACTTTTCACATGGGTACCAGGGATGTGAACTCAGGTCCTCATGGTTGTACAGCAAACACTCCAGTGAATGAGCCTATCTCTCCAGTCCCTATTTTGCATTATCCTTATAATAAGAAAATAGAAACCAACCAGACATGGTGGCTCTTGCCTATAATCCTATTACTTGGAAGGGTGAAGCAGGAAGATTATTGTGAGTTTGAGGCCAGCCAGGTTAGACAGAGCTACAAAGTAATAAATAAAAAAGAAAATAGTGAAAAAAAGAAAAACTAGAAAGAAATTAAAATAAAAACTATCAATAAATATCACCTTGGGACTCTCAGGCACACACACTCAAGCTCATGATTGTACACACACCTGCACACATCTGCACACACATGTACACCCATCCACACACACACACACAGAGGTGTGCATGCATGCACAGACACTCTGTACACATGTATGTAAAAACTATTGATGAATAGTCACATATTTACACTCACATGAAGAGTCTAGAGCATCACATACCAAAATCTTAATAGTGGCCATTTCTGATGGTGATGCTACAGGACTTAAAACAGTTTTCCTTTGTTTATCTGTAGTTATTGATCTTCAAATATAGATATGATTTACTTGTGAAATAAAAGTATAAAAGTTCTTTTTTAATTTTTACTTATTTATGAGAACTCTGGGAAGAACGAAAGTAGTATGTACTTATATAGATTGGGTGGTATTTATTGTGAAGCTTTTTCAATACCCCTTGACCCAGTTTAGGACAACGTGGAGTCGTGAAACAACTGAGCCATTCTGTCATTGGTGCCAGTGTGGGTCTTGTCTCTGTTACTGTGGTTCGCTTTCCCTAGCCCTGGTATGTGCATGTGGACTGTGGGAATGGCGGAGTAAGTGGAACTGATACATTGGAAAGTATCACTTATATGGAATCCTCAGTATCAAAGAACACAGGCTTCTGGATCCACCAGTCTTTCCAAGTCCTTCCACACAGGACCTAGACTCATCTGGAAGGTGGTTTGATCACAAGGATGACTGTTTAACCCTGGGTCCCCATGGTCATCATTCGCTTCCTGTAATGTACGGCGTGTAGCGTTCTGAGACCCTTAGCAAGGGCTGCAAGATGATTGCTGTTTTCCATAGAGACTGAAATGTCCATTTTCCTCCCATTTACAGAGTAATGGATGGAGGGAAACCCTCATTTGCCCCGTAAAGAGCTCCCTTGGCTTTCTCCCCCTGTCTAGATTCCCCCTTCTTTTAATGCCCATGGTGGGCATCAAATAGCACGATGCTCTGGGCAGACATTGTGTCTTGACTGTGTTCCTTGAATCTTCTTACATTTCTTTTCTGATGTTCTCTATGTTTTTAAGAGTATTTTATTCATTATTATTATGTGTGTGCATGTATGTGCACACACATGCTACAGCACACATGTGGAGCCAGAGAACAACTTTCTTTTTTTAAATTTTTTTATTTTAATACATTTTTATTATTATTTCAGCTCATACAAACTTAGTAGGTAGACCAGTTCCCTCCCTCCCTCCTCCTCCCCCCGAACCCCCTGCTCCCTCTCCCCTCACCCCTCCCTCCCCATCCCCAGTGCCTCCCGCCCATGATTCCCAGAGTCCTTTAGTTAGTTATTAACTCCTTAAATGTCTGGTAGAACTCTGTGCTGAATCCATCTGGTCCAGGACATTTTTTGGTGGGAAGATTCGAGATTACTTCCTCAATTTCCTTATATGTTATAGGACTATTTAAATAATTCACAACTTCCTGATTCAATTTAGGTAAGTTGTGTTTACTTAGAAATTCATCCATCTCTTTTGTGTTGTCAAACTTCACAGAGTATAAGTTTTTGAAATATGATGTTATAATTCTCTGGATTTCTTGGGTATCAGTAGTGATAACTCCATGTTCACTTCTGATTTTGTTAATTTGGGTTTTCTCTCTCCTGCTTTTGGTTAATTTAGCTAGAGGTGCATTAATCTTATTGATTTTTTCAAAGAACCAGCTTTTTGACTGGTTGATTTTTTCTATCGTTTTCTTAATCTCGATTTCAGATATTTCTCCCCTTATTTTGCTAATCTCCTCTCTTCTACTACTTTTGGGATCAGATTGCTCTAGTTTCTCTAAAGCGTTAAGCTGCATTGTTAGGTTGTTTATTTCTGATGTTTCCATTTTTTTGATGTAGGCATTAAGAGCTATGAACTTACCTCTTAGAACAGCTTTCATTGTGTCCCAGAGATTTTGGTAAGTTGTATTTTCGTTATCATTCACTTTCAGGAAATCTTGAATTTCCTTTTTAATTTCTTCCTGAATCCAGTTCTCATTCAGCATCATATTGTTAAGTTTCCAGGAGTTAGTGTATTTTCTCTTGTTTGATGCATTGTGGATGTCCAGCTTTAGGCCGTGATGGTCTGATAGGGCACAGGTTAGAATTTCAACTTTTTTGTATATGTGTAGATTCGTTTTGTGGCCCAATATGTGATCTATTTTGGAGAAAGTTCCGTGTGCTGCTGAGAAAAATGTGTATTCTTTGGTAGTGTGGGTGAAAAGTTCGATAGAGATCTTTATGGTCCATTTCTTTCAGGGTTTGATTAAGTTCCAAAGTGTCTCTGTTAAGCTTTTGACCTGTTGATCTATCCCATGTTGAGAGGGCGGTGTTGAAGTCCCCAAGAATTATTGTTTGGGGGTTGATTTCTTGCTTTAGACGCTGTAGGGTTTTCTTAATGAATGTGGAGGGGCCCGTATTGGGTGCATATATATTCAGTATTGTGAAGTTTTCCTGGTGAATTGTACCTGTGACTAAAATGTAGTATCCATCCGTGTCTCTTATAATTTTCTTTGGTTTGAAGTCCACTTTGTCTGATAGCATAATGGCTACCCCTGCCTGTTTTCTGCTTCCATTTGCTTGTAGAATTGTTGACCAGCCTTTTATTTTTAGAGCGTGCCTATCTTTTATGGTGAGATGGGTTTCCTGCAGGCAGCAGATTGATGGATTGTGATTTTTAGTCCAAGTTTGTAATCTGTGTCTCTTGATCGGTGAATTAATTCCATTAACATTTAGTGTTATAATGGAGAAACTATTTTTAATTTCAGACATTTATTATGTTTAGTAGTTTTTATAAGTATATTGCTTTGCTTTTAATGGTGTTATACTTGCCTTCTGTTCTCCTGGATATGCCTGTTTTTTTCTTCACGCTTGAGTATCATTTCTAAAATTTTTTGAAGGCCTGGTTTGGTGGACATGTATCCCTTCAAGTTGTCTTTGTGCTGGAAGATTTTTCTTTCTCCCTCGATCATGACTGATAGTTTTGCCGGGTAAATCAGCCTGGGTTGACATTTTTGCTCATTCAATACTTGAAGTATGTCTCTCCAAGCTTTTCTTGCTTTTACTGTTTCGACTGAGAAGTCATTTGTTATTTTAATAGGTTTACCTTTAAAAGTGACTTGTTTTTTCTCCCTTGAAGCTCTCAGCACCAGTTCTTTATCTTGAATGTGGAGTGTTTTAACTATTATTTGCCGTGGGGTGCTTCTGTTTTGGTTGTATCTGTTTGGGGTGCGGAATGCCTCTTGTATATGGATGGGCCTCTCTTTTTTTAGATGAGGAAAGTTTTCCTTGATGATCGTTTGAAAAATTTCCTCAGGGGTGGTATTTTGAGATTCTTGCTCTGGTATTCCATGAATACGCATGTTAGGCTTCTTCAGGGTGTCCCATATCTCTTGGATATTCCTCTCAAGTATCTTTTTGGCTTTAACAACCTCTTCCATTGAGCTGGTTAGTACTCCCACTTTATCTTCAAGATCTGAAATTCTTTTTCTGCTTAGTTAGTTCTGTTGATAAGACTGTGGAGTTCTGGGTTGAAGATAACTTGTCTTGTAGCTCAGTTTTAAACTCTGCTTGAGTCTGTTTTAACTGCTCTATGCCACTTTTTGTTTCTTGCACTGTTTTTCTCAACTCCTCCAAATGTCTGTTGTGTTCCTCTTCAAAGCGATTGATTCGATTATGTAATTCCTCCCAGATTTCCTCTTTCATAGTATTGAACATGGTAATGATCATATTTTGAAAGTCGTTATCCTGGGTCAGGCTTCCTTGGCCTTTTTCCGTGGGTTTGTTCTGGTTGGAGTCTAACATTATGGGATTAATTTCTTCAGTGGGAAATTTGTTTACTTGAGTGTTGCTTCTCATGGATTTGCACTTTGACTTTGGCATTGTCGTTTTAACTCTTAAGATCTTTCAATTTCACTAAACTGAATTATTTGGCTTGGGGTTCTGGGGGTGGGCAGGGATGGAGCTTACCTAGATCGCGGATGAGGCCCGGCTGGACCACGCGCGCGTCCCGACTGGTGGAGCGGGGTGGGGTGTAAAGGGAGGATCGGGGCATCGGCGTGGAGCTATTTAACCCGAGGGGAGCTGTGGCAGGGCCCGGGCGCAGGGGGAGGTCCTCCTCGTCCCTTGGTCCCTTGGCCCTGCGCGCGGCTCTGGCTGGATGGTGGGAGTTGGAGCGGGGTCCCTTTGGGCTGACCTGGGGTTCTGGTGGGCAGGTGCGTGGGCAGGAGCTTACCTAGGTCGCGGGTGAGGCCCGGCTGCACCGCGCGCGCGCGCGTCCGGACCGGCAGAGCGGGGTGGGGAAAGGGCAGAGAACAACTTTCAAAAGCAAGTTATTTCCTTCCACTGTGGTCTCTAGGGATTGAACTTGAATCATCAGGCTTAGTGGCAAGTCCCTTTACCCACTGAGTCATCTCACTGGCCCTCTTTTGTGACCTTCATTGTGTTACATCTGTGTGTGTTCTTTATGGTTAGGAGTCTCTGGGTTCATGTTATGTGACAGATAGACCTGCACATGGGGAACATGGTTGATAGATGCCTAGATTCTGCTTCTGGCTTCTCTTCCATCTCTGAATCCACAATTTCTGTTCCTGTTTCTAGAAAATGGGGGTAGGGACTATATTTGGAATGAGAAGGGGAAAACCCCGCTGAAGCTAGGCAGGTCCCACCAAAGAGTGACACAGGGCAGCTAGAAGATGAGTTTTTGTTTGTTTGTTCTTGCGGTGCTTGGACCCAACCCAGAGCCTTGCATGACCCAGGTAAGTGCCCCAGGACTGAGCCTCATTCTCAGCCCCCAAGATGAGATTTTTCCCAGAAGATAAATAACTTTTTAAGTCAAGTTTACTCATAGTTGAAAACAACAAACATCCTGGGAACTGCTGCATTTTTTTGCATGTGTATGTGTACATGAAATGTGTGCTTGTGCGTAAGCATGTTCACATGTGTGAGGATGCCTGAAATTGACATTGAGTGCCTTCTTGAATTGCTTTCCATTATTATTATTAAGGCAAGGTCTCTGGGTGAACCCAGCGCTCACTGATCAGTAAGGCTAGCTATCCACCTTGACCTGGGGATGGATTCCCTGTCTATGTGAGTGTTGGTATAACAGACAGATGCCTGTCTGCCTCTTAGCTGTGTTCTGGGGATCAGAACTCTGATCTTCAAGCTTGTAGGTAGAACCTCCGAACCATGTCCCCAGCCCTTTGTATTTTTATAAGAAACACCATAATATGAGAACAATAATAAATGCCAACTAGACATGCCTGGCCATTGGGGCACAGAGAGAATGGGCGGGGACTGTGGCAAGCTGCAAGCTCAAGGCAGGTGATGTCCGCCTGACTATTGCCATATTGATACAGAAGCCAGTCTTTTCGGTCCTCAAGTTTAAGAAAAGCCAGATATGCACTTTGTATTTTTATTTAAAACACAAAAAATGTAAATAGATTTCAAAAACAGTAGAAGACAAACTGTCCAGCCGGAGAGCTGTGGGTCCTCGTTTCTGGCCCTGAGCTGATCCAAATGCTCCGTGGCTCGGTTGTTCTGCTCCGTCTGAGTCAAGTTGCTGCTGTGTGCATGCAGGGAATTGGGGTTTCCTCATGAAGTTCCCAGAGTTAATTCTGAAGGAAAGCACCCACTGTATCTGGGTCTAGACTTTGACTATTGAAGCCTCTTCCAACACTGATCAGGTCTGAAGATGATGGTGTCTACAAAGGAACGTTATAAGAACAAATGGTGCTTCCTTTCCTATCAGCATGCAGCTAGACCGTCGACTGGTGGACTAGGGGAAGGACAGTGGATGGTATATAACCGGTGACCTTGCTTCCTGGAGGACACACGCAAACAAATGAAGGGACGAAGGGAACCGAAAGGGTCTGTCTGTCTGGTGAACAAAGAGTCCTTTTCCCTCCCGGTCCACAAGGAGGTGATAAGAACGATGCTCTTTCTTTCCCACACATCTCTGCGTTTAGGACGGAACATTTGTTTTCAATTTTACCAGTTACACCGCATGCTTTCATTACACCATTGTCTAAGATATCGCCGAGGCCCTAACCGTTGTAATTTATCTTTTGTACGATATAATTTGGAGTCGCACGGGCCAGAAAAGAACATCTGTAGGGAAGAGCTGAACTCGACACAGTTTAGAGTTGTACACCGAGCCTCGGCTCAGGTCAGGTTTCTCATAAAGTTCCTTATCACTGTGGGTTTTATTCATTCTATTTGACATATTAAGCTTCTGTTTCTTGGCATAAAGGACACAATATTGCAGCATATTGGCAAGCTCATTTGCTTTCCCCAGCCAGTGTGGTGTCCAAATATCAATCCCCAGGGATAAACACGTGTATATCGACTGCAGGAAAATAAAGTATAGCAGCAGGTGGCCTTTTGCCGTCTAATGAACAAGGCAATCTGTTACTATCACCGCCGCGCTTTTCACCAGACAATTAGGCAACTAAGCATGTAATTATTCAGGCCAATGAGAAGAGGCTCTCTTCTCATTTCATGTTTTCATTGCTGCTTACTCACCCACACTCCCCTCATTAGTGAGAAATTTTCCAGTCCATGCTAATTGGTTTCAATAACATTCATTTCAGTTGAAAGAGAACCATTCGCTTAATTGAGAATCGAAAGGATCTTTTCATTTGAAGTGCGTCCTCCTCTGGAAAGCTGAATGCTCTCAACAGGTTCCAGCTAATGAAATTAAGACACACAGCCATTAGGGGTGTAATAGAAATAAAGTCATTTATTTTCATTGAAGCATGTGCTATAGGTCCGGAACAATTAATATAGCTTAAGGAGGAGAATGACTTTGAAAAAAAAAAAACATAGATTGAGGATGAACAAGATGATTTTCTTTTGAATGATTTGTTTAATTCCTGGTTTAAATCCTTTCTCTATTTGGTGCCTTTGTCAATGTATTCAATGTGGCAAAAACACCTTTGTGAAATAACACATACATGGTGATACTGATTGTGTGTGAAACGCAGTGTTATTCCTACACCCACCACTTCAATGGGATTGCATCCCTTCCAAGTGATTGCATTGGTTAGCCATGCTGGATTTTAAGCTGAATCTACTTGTAAAACTTGTAAAACAGCCCAACCGTGAGCTACTGGGTGGGTGTTGTGGTCTTTAAAAAATGTACCACAAATGTATTTACATATGCGTTACTTAGAGTTGTACTGAGACTTATGTCACTTCTTTTACTGACTTAGGGCGCTCAGAATTCATCACAAGTAGTATGATATTCAGGCACTACTGTGGCAATTTCAAGAATAGGCAAGGCCGGAATGTTGAAAAAGAGATGTTAACAAACGTATTTCTATAACTCCCCCTCTCTAGATAAGCTAAATTCTCAAAGAAAGGAAATCTTAAGGATCAGTGAAATCAAAATCCTTATTTTGCACCACATGTTGTAATGCTGGATTGCCCGATACTTCTGATCAGAATGTCAGTGCATTTTCTTGCCTGCAAGAATTTAATTTTTCACAGCAAATCTCTTCCAGTTTCAGAGCAGAACATTGCATATATTACTTTCTCACATGCAAAAAAAATACCTGTATCGTGACACTTTAACCAAAATTCTCATTTTTTATTTAGTTGCTATTTTTTTAATGGAATAATCAATATCAAGCTATTTGGGTTGCTGTCAGACTAGCTATTTGTGTATGAAATTCTCCTCTCCTTCTCACATACAAGAACCAGAATGCTGTTGTGGCCATTAGACTACAGAACGGGTCTGCCTCTTTCTACAGGCTTCTGTGGGTGTTGGTGGGCGTGTGTGTGGGTGGGGGCGGCGCTTTATGCAAATGCTATGCCTATTTTTTTTAGTTGGATTCGAAAAATGCATAATGGGGACAGACTTACAAAATAATACACTGCATGGCGCTATGAATATTTCAAAGAATTATTTCTTTATTTTGTGCATAGCTCAGAGTGCTGACATTTGATTTATAGCTGCATGGATGTACCTGGGGTTGCTAGGGTTACCCAATTTCATTCCCCCATAGATATTTGAGATCTACATAATGCCATCACGTCCTCCACCACATTTCAAAGTGATGCTGATAAACGGCAGCTTCCTTCGATGGTATTTCCATTTAGATGTGATATAGCTCATGATTTCTGTCTTTTAAAATATTGTGGTTGATGAAATTTTACATTATGTGCATATACAGAAAGCGGGGATACATATTTTTTCAGTTTTAAAGGTTCAGAAAACTATGAGTGGGTCTCCCCTCCCCCTTCCCGCCCTGCACCTATTCCCATATGTTCAGGCTTACTGTGACTAATATTGAGTTCTTTTAAAAAAAAAAGAAAAAATATGCTCTGCATTATTGTTTGTCTTATGTTTAGAGATATAACAAAAGACTGGCTAGTCATCTGCAATCGCTTTTATGATGTCTCATACCTCTGCAACAAAAACTCAATCTTTTCTAAAAAGAAGAAAACAGCTTTTGAGATTTTGATAACAAACCTCCAGAAAGTTATCTTTCCCAACAGAGCTTTAGAGAAGCAACACTCAGAAAATTTTACACATCCAGTGCATATATGGAGGTATATGCAATTTATAATATATTTGCTTATTGCTTACAAGTGACCACTGACCTTTCAGTTCATAATGTATCCCAGTCCTGGAAAGAAGTCTGGTTCAAGCTTTCCTAACTTCAAAGGGAAAAAAGGGATTAGATGTATGGAGGAGGACAGTTAAAAACTCAAAATAACCATAAATTTTTTTGTGAGGAGAATAGATCTGGCTCCGTGGGGTAATAAACTTGCTGGTGGAGAGAGATGGACACATGTGAAAAGCCACGAGCCCACCTTATGAAGGACTAATCTGCAGATTATATGGTTTTGTTTCTTCTGAACCAGATGGATTGAGTTCTGTAAAATTAGTTTTTTATTTCCTTCATCTGAGTGAGAAAAACAGGTATAGAAAAGACTGGATGATGAAACGCAGGAAGGATTTATAGTCCAAGGCTAAGGCCCCTGGACCAGGTTCTTTGGAAGGAAACAGGCTAGCAAGGAATACAGGAAAAAGAGAGAGGGAGAGAAGAGCAAGAGAGAAAGAGAGAGAGAGAGAGAGAGAGAGGAGGGAGGGAGAGAGAGAGATGAGGGGAGGGGAGGAAGAGGAGGAAGAGAGGGGAGAGGAGAGAGAGGAGGGGGAGGCGGGAATGGGGGAGGGAGGAAGGAGGGAGGGGAGATGAAAGGATGGAAACACTAGGCTGGTAGGAGAAGGTGACCTTGGACCGGGAAATAAGCCAGAGGGGAGTGGCAGGACCAGCTGAGCTTGGACTGGTGGAGGAAGCCCCCTTTCTTGGATTGTGGGGAATAATTTAAAATTGCACTACAGCGGCTTATAGACCTGCTGTGCCTAGAATATACAGAGTTAAAAATGGTGTGGATTTATTGTTAATACAGAAACCTAGGAAGACTCCGTGGAAACATTCTCTTGCTTGAAATTTCTCTGTAAAATTAGCAGGTCTGGCATTGCTGGGTCTGCCTTCTTAGATCAAGCCTTTGGGTACACCGGAGTGACATTAGATCCCTTAGTAAGACAATGTCCCTTCAGGTCATCCCAGGACCCTTCTTCCTTCCAATTCCTTTGTTTAACCTGGTTCTTTTAGGCAGGTAGTAGCATTCCTGCTTGATACCTGGGCCCTCAATTCTGCTCCTCACCTAAGACCTGGCACATAGTAGATAACCAGTCAATAGTTTTTGAATGAATGGATGATGTCACACTGTTTTATACATATACCAAGTTTGTCCTACATGTGAGTTTGTAAGACCTTACCATGTGAGCATTGTCTAGGACATTTTTGAGGTTCTAGTGTCCTTGTCACAGTAAGGATTGATGAAGAATTGGCTCAGCGTTGAGCACATATAATGAGGCAGAACGGCAGGCCCCTCATATAAGAATGGTATGATCAGGAGCTGGAGAGATCGCTCAGGGTTTAAATCTGCTTCAAGAGCAGAAGGACTGAGTTCAGATTCCAGAGCCATGTAAAAACACAGAGCAGAAATAACTTCAACCTGCATTTCTGACACTGGAAGGAGGAGCCTGGGAAATCCCAGGGCAAAGCCAAAAAGGAGGCAGAGCAACCTGAATGATTCCTGAAGTTGCCCCTGGGCCTCCATAGGCACCACACACACTAGCTTCTGTTACACACACGCACACACACACACACACACACACACACACACACGTACATGCAAATTTTGTATGATTTGGAGTTGGAAGACAGGAGCTTTAGACTGGTGACTGATGAACCAGCGAGACTGTGGCAGCCAGACTGGGAGGCTAAAGCAGCCCTCCTGGCACTCTTGGGAAATGTGTCCTTTCCTTGGGGCTCCTGTCTTCACCTTCAGAATCTTCTGATTTCCCTTTTCCTCTGATTCCCTTTCTGCCCTGTCTTGCTCTTCCTCTCCGTTCTTCTCAGCTTTTCCTACCTGGCCATCTGCAAATTGATGAGACCCAGTTTCTCTCTCTCCCCCTCTGTCTCTCTGTCTCTGTCTCTGTCTCTCTCTCTCATCATTGTTTGCTAGGATTTAAGGTAAAGGTAGACATATTGGGGTCAGACAAGGGGAGTTAGCTTCACTTGTACACTCACTTTATTGTTCAGTATGTGATTCCTCAATAAAATCACCAGCCTATAAAAAAATTCCACAGGCCCTGCCACCAAGGGTCTTGGGCTTGTGTTTTAATCCTGCTTTTTGTTGGAACTCTTTGGGTGAGCTCTTTAACCTCTCTGGTATCAATATCCTCATTTGTAAAGTGGAAATACCAGCAACACTTGCTCCAAACATGGCTTTGAAACTGAATGAACAAATACATGAGCACCACTCAGAGCGCGCCCACGTAGCACATTTCAGGCAACATGGCTGCTCTGGTCTTGGTTAGTTGCTTGGCCTCGTTCTCAGAGTCTTTAGGTATTTCCATGGCTGCACCAGTTAAACCAGTATCTTCGTTTCTAAATGGTTTTGAATCTTTGGCCACTGACATACATGCTTTGCAAAGAAGGGACTTGAGGTGAACTGAGTGAATGAAATATCGCTACACATTTGTAATATTTATGCTCAAAGAGTTGATGTGTCCAGAACATATAGAAATCTCTCCAATGTTGTTTCAAGTGAAAATCCAATTCTTATTTCACAGTTATGAATCCCCAAAACCTCTGAAAAAAAATCAATTTTTTCCCCATAATCTTTGGCAGATAAGCTTGACCTGCATCTAGTGACCGAGTGAGCTGTGAGTTGTCAGGCTTTGCCTTATTTTGTGTCAACATTCTGTGTTTTCTTAAAAATAACAAAATATTTCATGATGGGATATTCTTCCTATTCACATTTTATAGGATATGTAGATTAAATTATGTTTATAAAATTTGAAAAATTCTAATGTCAAAGCAATCTATGCCCAAAGGTTTATGAGTCTACACCATCATGTCTATATGTAGCCAAGGATGATGGGGAACTTTTATCTTCCTGCCTCTAGCCCCTAAGTGCCCAGATCACAGGCATGTATATACATCCTTACTCCCTCCTTTCTTGTGACTTGGTTTAAAATCTACCTTTTTGGTTTCTACGTTTCAAAGACAGTCCTCCAGATTACCCATTTATTTAATATCTACTGAATGCTTCTTTGTTTGACACCATTGTAGCCTCCTGGATACAATGATGTGGCCTTTGTTATCATGGCCCTTTTGTTTTCTACTGAGAGAATAAAGGAATAAAAGTATCTCAGCATTTGAAAAGGATACAATGATGGGCAGAGAATTACTCTGGTCTGTCTCTTCTCTCTCTCTCTCTCTCTCTCTCTCTCTGTTTAGGTTGGTTAAGGTAATCTCCGAGAGATGACTCTTGGGCAGAAGTGATTGCAGTAAATCAGTCATTTGAGGAACTGGGCAAAAGTGTTTGAGAAAGACCGAAGAGCAGCAAATAGTGGCTTGAGAAAGCAGCAATCAGAATGAATTTGACAATTTACAAAGTGGAGAGATGATGTGTGCTTGGACAATATCGGACAGAAATAAGCCCAATGAGAGAGGGCCTTGCAGGGTACAGATTTTAATCAGTAAGTAATGGGATGTAGTGGAGAACTTGAAGTGCCATAATGTATTTTGTATCTTCAGAAGATCACTCTGTTGCATGTTCGTATGCATTGTCTATACCGCTGAAAAGGATAACTTTGTTATGTGATAAGTGTACAATCTGTCATGCATAGATTACTATCTGTGAGTAAACAGAGCCAGCAAAGCGATGAATTAAAATAGCTTGCTTGTAAACCATCTTTCACACAGAAGGGTGGAGGCAGATAGTCCAAAGATGACTTGAAGGTTCAGCTAGATGAAATCTGGATGAAGCCAAGTCTTCGGCTCCTTGTTCCACTATACCTGAGGCAGAGGCTCAGCCAGAGCCACAGTCCCCAGATCTCCCTTGTCGCCAGTGAGTGTGGAAAGAATATATATGCCTTATCTTTTAAAATTTTAATTTATTTTTTCTTGCATATGTGAGTGTGCGTGTGTGTGTGCATGTTTGTGTATGTGAAGGGGGCACTCGAGTGTGTGTGTGTGTGTGTGTGTGTGTGTGAAGAGGGCACTTGCGTGTGTACCTGTGGACACCCAAGGATGACATACGGCACCATGCTGGGTTATTCCACCTCCTTACTTCTTAGCTCTAGGGTTTCCCAGACTCCATCTTCCAGGGCCAGAATTTTAAGCTGTGGCCATATACACCTGGCATTTTTAGGTGGGATCTAGTGATCCCAACTTAGGTCCTTTTGTTTGTGAGGCAAAAGCTTTAACCCCTGAGCCATCTCCCTAGCCCCATGAATTTTTTTTTTTTTTTAGGGAAAATTTCTGGGGACACTGACATATGACACCTCTTCTTGAGAAATCATTGGCCAGCACTTAGTCACATGTCCACTCTTAACAGTAAAACTGGAAAATGTAATCTTTGCTCTGGGTGGCTACTAAAACTTAAGAGTTGATGGAACAGCAGATAAAGAAGGGAAAGCACTGAAAACGGTTAAATGGTCTCATTGGAGATAGTTTTGTGCCTTAATCACACAGTTCCTTAAAGTTGGAAGTGATTCTGAGATCTGCTAGGTCAATCTCTCCTGTGGAAGCAGTGGCAGGAGTCCTGTCCACCACAGCTTTTTAAACTGTGCTCTGGATGGTGAGATGAGGCATGTGGGGCCACACTAGCTCCTCCCTGGGAGTATGTCACCTTCATGGCTTCCTGAGGATAAGTCTGGGTGTGTCTCTAAGCAATTGTGAAGTTTCCAGGTTCCATGGCCCCAGATGCTTGGCTCTACAGCCAAGTACAGCCAGCAGAATCAGGGAGGACCAGGTGAATTTGAATATATTTTGTTAAAATGCCAACTTCAAGCCCAAGAAGCATCCGTCCAAGAAGTTACCACAGAGTGAGGTCATGAGCTTGCTCTCCCAAGGAGCGACGGTGGAGGTCCCAGCCAGCAAGTACTAGGATTAGGCCAGGGGTGGGCCTGTCACAGGTAGGGTCTTCCACATCCTACCATCAGTTTGGTTTTTTTTCCCTCCTCTTTTCTTCCTCACTTTTAAAAATATTCATGCCCTGATGAGCAATAAATTCCCCAGAGCAGAATGGAGATGACCCCACGGAGCATTGGGCTCTGTTGATGGGAATTGCTTTTACCTTCTGGAAAGAGAATAGGCCACAAAGGATCAATCTTTTCTCTGTTGTATCTCTTTCAAGTTGAACTGCATCGGACAATGAGTGGATTAAAAAAAAAATCCTGTGGCCTGGTGTGCCTCAGATGCATTTGCCAATTTTAACATCATTCCCCAAGTTATATAAAACCGGAGAATAAATGCGCCAGCCTTTCTGTAGGGTGAGCAGTTTACTTCCCAGGCAGAGATCACATTTGTAACAAATCTCCTCCGAGATGTGTTTTGTAAGCGAAGTGAAGAAATCATTAGCGAAGCAATATTTGAAGAAGCAGACTGGCCCAGTTCTGAAAGCAACTCTATTTTAACCTTTAAAAGATATCATTTTACTTACCAGGCTGCTTATTACAATTACAGTATTTCCCTTGGCCCCCTGCTCCATTAAACATATGTTTTATAGCAAGTTCTCAATAACATTACTCTGACAGGCTGGCTCGCAGGGCATGTTATGAGGCAGAGAGACTGTGAAGCGGTAAACTGGCCCTCATTAAGTTTATAGTTTTATTACCTTGTTTAGGGCACTTTTTCTTCTTCTCTCTTACCAGCTTTCTTTTGTGACATTTAATTTATAAGAACCAGGGGGATAGTCTTGTCTCACTTTTCCCCAGGGCTCCTGAACTTGCATACAAGGAGTGTTGGAAGGGTGGGCATGCATTCAGTATGATCTTCCTGTCCCCCTTCCCCACCACACTCTTTAAAGTGAATTGTTTTTTTTTAAACACCCTCCCTCCCATCCATGTTGGAACTCTTGAGGCGTTAAATGTCAGTGGGCTGTATGCTTGGTTGCTCTTAGACAGATGAGGTCTTCATAAGCTTGCAAAACCCACTTAGATGCTTAAATAAATGATGTGCATTGCCTCCTGCAGCTGGCCATCTCTGTTGATCCGTGGGAGACGACATTGCTCTGCTCTGGCCCACGGTCAGCCTTCCTGGAGGGGCAGAACTGGATTCTCTTGCCGCAACACTCAGGTCAGCTAGGACTATTTTAATTTATAGAACATTACATGTGCATAAATTTATTTATATATCTCCATGCTCCGACAAGGGAATTGAATCAGCTTGAATTTATGTAAAATGTGTTATCATTATTGGATGGGGGAAGGAGTATTGTGCTAAGAGGCACAAATGTCATCTGGCCACCGCTAATTATAGGCGCCTAAGAAATGGCTGCTGGTTGCTTCTGAACCCAGACAGAATCTGTGGATGTTGATTATGAAGAGCTATTATGTATTGATAGGTTAGGATTTATTACTGCGAGTATCAACCAATTGCTCTGGATGGGATGGTAGTCGGGCACTAGGGAATCAGTCTTGGAGCTGTTAGAACAGGGTCATCTATCAGGAGGAGGGGAGTGTATTCTATCAATTAAGGAACAAGCAATTCTACTGATTTGCTATTGGCAGACTAATAGAGGTAATGGGTTTTCCTAGACAGTTCAGGTTCTGTACAGCCGAGCTGGGGAAAGTAGTGACATTAGATAAATAGAAGAGCAGTTCATTAAACCCGGATGAAGGCTGTGATGGGACACGGGACCTGCAGGACTGTAGGCTCTGGTATTTCCTGTGTGGGTGGCCTGAGTCAAGTCAACAAGAATTCCATATCTTTGTCTTTGGTATATATAGCAAAGTGATGCTTAAAGAAACAAAAAAAAAGTCTTAGTGCAGAGGACTTGTCAACTGATGCTCCCATGTGCCACCTTACATACCTCCAAATTTCAATGGCTCAAGTGGCTGCTATTTATTTTCCTTGCTAATGGGTCTGTGGGTTTTTCTTTGGCTGATTCTGGCACAGGTTGTGGATGGGGTTGGCTCTTTGCCACGTGCTTTACTCTAGACTGGAGTTGATAGGGTGGTGATTAGCCAGAGCAGGCTCTGCTCATGTCTTTGGCTGACATCAAGACAGCCACACCCACTGACATGCCGCCAGTCAGAGGCAGTTCCACGGTCAAGCCACAAATCAAGGGGGAGGGAGGTGTATTCCACCCATGCTAGAGTGTACATGTATCATTTTATTGTGGGAAAGTGAAAGAATGTAACGAACATGTGAATCCATGCACTCTGTCCTCTTGGTTGAAGGGTCCTTTCTGTGGTTGAGGCTCCCTGGAATTCCTTGTCCTCCCTCCTTCTTTGTTTTGTTACAGTGCTGAGCCATGGGTAGCTTCCTGTCACCAGATGAGATCTTGTAGTCTTCCACCTCTTCCTTGGATGCTTGTAGAGAGTTGTCTATGAAAACATCTACATCGACATGGCTTGGGAGTTAGACCCAATGTTTATAGCTAAGGCTTTGCACTAACGCCATCTTTTATCACGCAGGGCATTCTGGCCCTCTGTTCTCCTAAATCTGGCTCATCGTGACTTCCCCAGCCAGGCACTGACAGACCAAAGGTCATGAAGTGGTAGTCATGAAGTGAAACTAAAAGCTGTTGGAGGCTTGGGACCCAGAGGGTCACGACACTTGAAACTTGAGACTTGTTTGGAGGTGCTAGCAGGAGAGAAGAGACACATTTGCATTCTTGACTGAAGAACGGTCCTTCTTTATTGAGAAAGGTCATCCTCTTTGGTCAGACTCCTGCCTGGTCCCCCAGATCAGCTGAATGAACCATGGTGATCAATGGGGTGACAGAGGTCACATCCAAGTCCCCCTCACCCCCGGGTCACCAGACTTGGAATGAGCCTTGCTGGTGGAGTCTAATTCACTCTTTGGCTCAGTGCATGTGCATGTGTTAGTGCTATTGCACCGGACTGGTAGTTAGAGTTTACCAGAGCATGATTTCCATGCAGGCCAGCAACTGTCTGTCTCATTCACTCTACTGTCCTCTGCACTCTAACTAACTACTGGGCCGTGGGTAAGTTCTCAGTATGTGCTAGTTGAATGACTAAACAAAAAGTGAAAAGAGTTATGACTTTGGTGCTACCATATGCTCCAGTGATGTCCAAGCTCTAAAAATCAATGGAAGCCTGTTGCTCTCTTCTATTTATAGGATAGGAGGCGTAATTTGTAGGGTGGCAGAGCAGAGAGGAAAGGAAGGGGCCACGGAAACTCAGTGGGGAGGCGGGATGACAGGAGTCCACTAAGTAAGAGGCACCTTGTATGTAGCACATTCTTCTATATGTCTTATAGAAGCTTCTAGGAGACAAAATAAAGCACAGACTATCTTGGAGCAAAGATGCCAAATGAGGGGCATCTTGATTCCAGCAGGTTAGGCAGAGATTGTGAACCACCTGTGCAAGGTCAGGAAAAGAAGACACTTAGCTCTAGCCTGGCTGGAATGAGTAAACAACCAAGAGTAGGAAACAACAATTGATTCCAGCAGAAACTCAACATGTCTTCTTCCCCATTCTTTTTGCTGCTGTCAAAGGGACCCTGTTCAAGGTGCAAATCTTGCCACAAGCATTTCTTGGGAGGATGAGCTCCTCACAAGTGCAGCAGGAACTGATGTCCTCCCCAACTTCATCTCCCGCAGCTTTTGTGGGCCATGCCCTGAGAAGCCAGCCACATGGAGGGCCCCTGCATGTTTTACTGCTTCATGCCTGTTATAGGTAGCCTTCATGGTTGCTGACAAATTCACAACCAAACAACTTAAGGGAACAAGGGATTCTTTGTGACTTAAGATTCTTGGTTCTAGTTCCGTGTTCAGTTTGACAGGAGAGCTCACACCAACACTAATTAGGAGTTGAGGGAACTGGCCACACCACATCGACAGGACTGCCGAGAGATGGACAGTCCTCACTTGCCAGACCAGCATGTCTGGCCAAGTCTACAGAAGGATGCCAACTTTCTCGACCAGCTCCCTCCCTCTTATGCACCTGTCCAGGGATTAGCCCACCCACCATGGGCTGGGTCTTCCCCATCAAACAGACAATCTATTTCAGGCTTGTTTGGGGCTTAACTCAACCACTAATTCTTTCCAAATGTGCCCAGAGCTTGAACCCTCCACCATCAAGCTGACTCTTGTATCTATCTAGGACAGCAGTCTGTTCTCATGCTGGGTCGTCTCCGTTGGCAGCTGCTTCCTGTGCCAAGTGTCTTCTGTTTGCTCTGCAGCTCTTGGCTGGGATCCCATGCCTGGACGCGGTTCAGGGGTCCTTCCTCAGTTCCCCAAGCACCTTGCACATGTCTTAACAATTTTCGCACGACATCGACATTGTCTGCTTCTCTGTCTGCTGGGCTTCCTGAGCTACAAACCATCTCAGACACAGGTCTGTTTTGTTGGTCGTTATCTCTAGCCCTAGCACCGTGCCTGAGGCATAGAAGACGTTCAGCAAACACTTGTTGGGCTGGACGTACTTTGGATGGCATAGCTACCTTGTCTTTCTTTTCTCCATCAGTCAGCTCCTCGTCTCTGATTTCCCGGCCTTCAATGACGAGAAATCAGTGTGAGGTTGAGGCTTTCTTTTGGAACCTAAAATTGGTACATTTGTCACTGTACACTTAGCCAAAAAGATGGAAAAAAAATCAACTTTGATTTTTTTTTGGAGGCGACATTTGAAGATAAAAGGTTGACGTATGCATCATGATATAAAGTAGTAGTCTTTTCAGATGCTCTCGCTTCAACCTTCCCAATAAAACAAATGAACTGTGTTCATGGGATTTCGACTTGCTGGCTTCGCTTTGACACTAAAATGAAATGAATGTGCAAAGGCATAAAAACAGTATGTATCCTCAATTGAATAAAAGCTCACCTTTATCTCCCTTTGACCCTTTTATTTTCACAATACTAAAGAAATATTAAAAATGGTTGGGGCTGGTGCATTTTTAGAAAAGGGATCAGTTTCCACTCTCTTTCCATCCTGTTGACCTAGCGTAACCTTGACCTCCTCTTCCTCTTACCTCTGCGAACCCTTCCCTGGGTTGGCTCCCTTTGCTTTCTGAAGCCCACAATAGACTTCCGCACAATGGAAAGCCCTCGGCTACATCAGCTTTTCTTGGACTCCCGTCCCCTGGGGCTGGCAGAGCTTGATCTGACCATTGATCAGTGTCTCTGTGGGGAAAGCTTGGCACCAGAAATGGCTCGAGGAGCACGCGGCTGATGATGCTCTGCCCCCCCCAGGCCAGAGGGGCTTTGAGCAGAGGCTGACTGGGATTCCAACAGTAGGAAGGTGGCCTGGGGGAGGAGACATGGGAGAGTGCTCGCTTAGTGGCATGGCATAGACACAAAAACACCTCCTCTGACTGCATTCCCTTCCTTGGACTTCTTTTGCACCCGTTTCATCTTGGGATCAGTGAGCTGTGTCTATACTTAGTTGCAAGGGTACAAGGCTTGTCTGAGAGATGAGCACAGGCAACCAGTGCTTTCTTGCTCCTCTCCGGAGAAGCCAAAGGACTCGGCCTCTGTGTTTGATTTTGTGTTAGTGTGTGAATGTGGGGTCCGTCTGTGTGAGTGTGCCTGAGAATGTGTTTACATGGAAGTATTTGTGGGAAGTAGATGCATAACTATATATGTTTATGTAAATGCACATTGTTTATGTGGGGACATGCAGGAACGTGTGGCTCTGTCTGGGTTTGAACATGTAAGTGCATGTATTTATGTCTGTATGTGATGTATTTGTATGTGTTTGTGTGGGAATGAGTGTGAGTGTGTTATAGTATGAATCTGCATGTCTGGAGATACAGTATCTTGAAAAGAAGCCCTTTTCTCCTACCTCTAACATTTTCCCCAATTCTATAGTGACTGTATAATGGGTTACTTTAACTTCCCCATGGTCTCTATCCTGACTTCTTCCCATTATCCACATGAACCTATAGCCCACATAGGATGTACATGTTTTTAATTTTCCCTTCCAACCATGTTCATATTCTTCAAGTGCTAATCAAGGGAGGATTTAGAGCTGCTTGGGTTGCTGGGGTGAGTTATGAATTGCAGAAGCCTGGAAATATCTAGCATGGATAGTCATGCTAAGGGGTGAAAAATCTTCAAAGAGGAGTGGAAATGGTAGGGCTTCGAGAAAGTCTTTTTTTTTTTATTTATTCAATTGCGCATGTATGCATGTGTGTATGTGTGTGTGTGTGTAGAACCACGGGTGAATTTGGGAACCACCATGGACGCCTCCACCTCCTCCTTGTTTACTCTGCCCTGGGATTCACAGGCTCCACCCTACCAGGACCAGAAACGCAGGCCACCCCCGCTTCTACCCAGCATCTATACATGGGGCCTAGGATCCGAACTCAGGACCTTCCGCCTGCAAGGCAGAGGCTTAACCCCTGAGCCACCTCTCCAGCCCTGAAAAAGTCTTTAAGTACAAATGATGATAGCTTTACTACTTTTTGAAATGTTTTCATTAAATTTGCTCTTTGACAATTTCACATATATATATAATGGGTAACAACTACTCTTATCATCATCACCCTCTCATTATTGCTCTTGTTTATTTATCTTCATTCCTATAAATCTCTTTTACGTGTTGTCATAGTTAGATACAGGTATCAACTTGATGATTGAGGGTTGGAGCTCTGGGCAAATTTGTAAAGATTTAGTAGTTAAGTCTCAAGTGAGTATGCAAAAGGTTATCTAACTGATAGGGAAGAACCAGCCCATGGTGGCTGGGACTAGTCCCTGGGCAGGTGAATAAGATGGAGTGAGCTAGTCAGGAAGGTTGACATTCTTCTGTAGACTTGATCAGTCATGCTGGTCTGGCAAGCATTGTCCTCTCTTGTAGCAGTTTTGTGGACATGGTACAGCCAGTTCTTTTGGCCCCTGGTGTTGTTGTGAGTGCTCCTGACAAGCTGGACAAAGAACTGCAATCAGACTATCATAAGAGAATAAAAACGCCTTGTTCCCTTAAGTCCTCTAGTCATGGATTGATCAGCAACAGTGCAGAGTAACTGCAACAGAATTTGGTACCAGAGAAGCAGTGTTGCTGATAAATCTAGTTATGTGGCTTTTGGGATTTGAACACTTTTGTTGGAGAAACTTGGAAATGTTTGGAGATTTAGGGACGGTGGGTTACAAATACTATTCTGCAGAGTTTAATGGGCCATTTGGAGAAACACTGAGAGAGTTGTGAATTGTTTGGGCCCAGTTCGTGATGAAAGGAGCAAGGACTTGGACAAATTTGAATTTAAAGATGATGGACTGGTTTGCTGGATAGAAAAGAACTATGTTGGCAGCCTTGAATGTTTGGTTATGGAAATGGCAGACAGCAGAGCAGCTGGGGTTGTTGGAGGAATGAGTATTATTGGAGAAAAACCTAGTGCTCTGTACTAGGATGGTGGAAGACATGAATACCACCACATGAAGATTCAATGGTTTGAAAACCCAGATTCCTTCAGGGGCCAAAGTCCAAGTTGAAGCCATTTCTTGCTCTTTGAACATTTTGGCTGCCTAGAAAAGGTTTTTCCCAGGGTCAGCATACTGAAGTTGACACAGCTGTGGTTCAAGCAGGTCTGGCTATTTCTCAGTCTTGTTGTAGAACCTTGCAGCATCCTCCAGATGGTATTGGTTTTGATGCAAGATTAGGGGGATTCATGGTGAGCGGCTGAAGCTTGTCACCAAGGGGCAAATTTGGAGTTCTTGCAAAGGAAGAGGAAGCTTATAGCAGCACAGGTGAACCCAGAAGTTGGAGATCCCAGAGCCATGGAATGTGTACTGTGTGTGTGAGTTCAGGTTCAAACTGGTCCAGAGAAACTCTGTTCAGCTGCAAAGAGAGATGGAAATTACCTAAAGTCTTTGTGCCACCATGACTACATGATGAGCAGCAGAAAATGGACATTTAATTATAGGATATGGCACTCTTCCAGACTTTGGTCTTTTAATTTTTTATTTATTTATGTATTTATTTCCTTATTTATTTAGTGCGTCTTTCTGTGTGTGTGTCTGTGTGTATCAGAGGGCACTCTGTGTGCCTGTGGAGGACCAACAGTAACTTTGGGAATCACTCTGGATTTTGCTACTTCCTCTTTGCTTTGCTCTGGAGTTCCCCAGGCTCCATCCTCTAGGACCAGAAATACAGGCTGCCTCCATTTCTGCCTAGTGTTTTTAGGTGGGATGTGGGATTCAAACTCAGGACCTTCTGCTGATAAAGGCAGAGGCTTAACACCTGAGCCATCTCTCCACTCCTGGCCTTTTAATTTAGAATTAATGTTTTCTTATTGTATCATGATACTTCCATTTTAATGTATTTGTATTTAACTTGTTTTGGTTTCATAGGATTTTATGATTAAGAGATTTTGGTACATTTTAAAAAATTAAACTTTAAATAATTAGCACTTTAAAATTGAATTATGAGAGCTTCCAATCTTTGATTTTAGAATTAACAAAATTAAATGTGCTTTATATCCAAAGATAAATGTAACACCTGTGGGAACAAGGATGGCAGGCTATAGTTGAAAAGTGGTACATTTTGTGTCAAGTTGACAAGGGGTGAACTGTTATAGTTAGATACAGGTGTCAGCTCGAAAGTTGAGGGTTTGAACTCTGGACACATTTGTAGAGAATTAGTAGTTGAGTTAAACCCCAAGTGAGACTGCAGAAGATTGCCTAATTGATAGGAAAGACCCAGCCAGCCCATGGTCGTGGTTTAGTCCCTGGGCAGGTAAATAAGATGGAGAAAGCTGGTTAAGGAAGTTGGCATCCTTTTGGACATCCTTGTCAGTCATGCTGGTCTGACAAGTAAGGATTGTGCTTCTCTCAACAGTCTTGTGCATTTAGTGTGGCCAGCCCCTGGTTTTGGTATGGACTCTCTGCCAAGCTGACAAGGAAATGTAACCAGACTATTGTAAACTGAAATTAAATCCCTTGTTTCTTTAAGATGTTCGATGGAGGATTTATCAGCAACCACAAAGAGTAACTGCAACCTACATTCTTTTCTGTTTTGTTGTTTTGTGATCCAATGAGTTTAACCAGGATCATTTGTGTGACCACAGGTTTGGAGCTAGTCCTTCCCCTCAATCTCTCAGTAATCACTAGTTCAATTTAAGGAGTACTCTCTTCCAAAAAGTACCCCATCAGTGATTGATTGTTGACTGTGCTGGTGTTGTGTAGGCCCAGTGCACACAGTCGATGTACATTTATGCACTGGTCTTATATGTAATTGTTACAAATGGGGAGAAGGTCCTTAAGGTGGCATCTCGCGGCATTGTAAGTGTAATGGCCAGATGACACTTACAGATTGTAAAGCATTGGCCAGATCAGGATATATCTATTGAAGAGAAGTGGAAAAGTATGTTTACAGAGAACTCTCTCAGTATCGTTCATCTATCATCCTTGACAATGTGGCCCTCCTAGTCATGTTTACTCTTCTTGAATTTGGGCTGAATTGTGGTCTTTTTAGATCAAAAGAATATGGGAAAATAGAACTGCCGATCATAGAACTGCTTAGTTGAGGCTTAAGAAATCTGCTGTGTATACTTCCACCTCCTGGAAGACTTTGAGACATTCAAGACAAACTCAGAGGCTCACATGGAAGAGAATCAAGGAACACCATTAACAGATCAAGCTGGATTTCTGGCCAATGTACAAATATCTACCGTGTGAGTCAGTCACTTGAATACTTTGACTTGTCTGAGTCACTGCCAAGTCATAGCCATAGTCTACACCACCTGAAGCAGAGGAAACAAACAGCTGAGCCCAGCCACTGCCTGTGAATGAGAATAACTGGTTGTTATTGATGGTAGACACCATATTTATGCTATTACCAATAGGCCATGTGGTGTTACTGCTGTAAGAGAGACCTAGTAGAAATAACTTTGTCTCCATGATTGCTAAAGAACCAGCACCACTATGTTATACAGAGACAATGTACCAGAAGGCTTACTTCCATTCATCAGGTATTCTTTCTTAATGCCTTTATGAAGAAGCAGTTTTTGAAAGATTTAACTTCCATTGGATACAAAACAGTTAAAGGAGAAGTGTTGAGTAAAAGCAACTCATCTGTACTGAACCTCGTGACAATGAAAATCTATTGCTTCTGGAACGAGATAAAACATTATTAAAAACAGTTCATGGACTTCTTATTTAGCTTTTCTGTTAAGTGGAAAAATGCCTTCAGGCATGCTGCACCTCACGCTGTGAGGAAGGTAGGGGATTTTATTCTGAGAGCATTAGCTTCTACTTAATTATTAGAAAGTTCTAATGAGAATCACCTCATTTGTCTGCATTTCCCAAAGCTAAATTCTCTTACTTTCCTTTTATTTAGAGGGAATAGATGTGCACCATCCTTTGTCCATTTGAAATATGAAATTCTCCTTTGAAGTCCATCTTCATTGACGGGGCCAGAGATTTAGATGAATCCAGAGTGCAGCTATTGGCTGGAAACTGGCCAGGCACTGGTATACAACTGCCTTCTTTTGAGGGTCATCTGCTAGAGAAAGCCTGTCTGTGCTCCTGGGAGCAGCCTAGCTCCTTTGGCATCCCTCAGCATGTATACTAGGTTCAAGAGTCCATGCTGCGCCTGACTGATGGCTTACTGAAACCCTTCAAAACGTCCTCAACCTCTATTCTCATTTCTGCTTCTGCAGTGTGTTCCTTGGAAAATATATGACAAAGATAGTTGTGCCGCTGGATGGAAGGTGGTCTCCAAGGATAGAGTAGAGAACCCCACCAACACAGCCACCTGCCTCCAAGATCTGCAGTAGACCAATGTCTGAGTACCATTGGTATGGACTGAGATTTCCCTGTGGCTTGTGTTATTCCCCAATATTAACTTATAGCATTTCCTTTGCAAGATGTTTCCAAAGATATGCTCTCATTAGAAATCTGTGATGGCTCCATGTTCTAGGAAGGCTAACATTACTCCCATTTTATAGGGGGAGGAACGTGCAGCCCAGAGAGGTAGATTCTCTGCTACAGAGTCCTACAGTAAGTGGCAGAGTCCCAGCCTGCCTTTGAGCTCGAGTCTTTCATCTTTCCTACTTTCCTCTAACTCAGGTCTGGCTTCCTATTTGAATTTCATTTTGATTTTAGTCTCTGGAGCTAAACATCACAAAGGGCCGCTTTGCCTTGCTCTTTTTGCAGTAAAGAAAGTCAAACTCAAGTCACTCCTGCTTATCATGACCAGATAAATATGGCAACCATTCCCATGTGCTCTGGCAGGTCAAATAATAAAATGGTTCAGTTGATGCAGGCATGTCACGCAATGTGCTGTGATCACCTGACCCCTGAGACAGGAATCATGGATAAAGGTTCTTGATGGAATACAGCCATTCTGGCAACTATCTCCTTTTTGGGATTTTGTAATGTATATTAACATATTAAAGACTCTGAACCTTCTGCCATGTTATCTATCAGGACGCTTTTATATATTCTGTTCTGCAAAGCATGAATTTGGAGAAATTTAGCTTAGAGATTTTTCAGTCTTGAATGAAGACATGAGATTAAAAATATTTTGCAGGTCTCTTTCTCTCTCAAATTATATTACTTATTTCTCCATGATTTATATATTTTATCATTATTCTTTTAAGAACATTTCTACATACTTCCCCCTTTTCTCTCCTGTTTTCTTCATTTTCCTTCTCCTTCCTTTATTCTTCTCTTATCCATCTCCCTTCTCCTTTGTTTTATCATTCGGTGTTTGTCTTCATCTTCTTTTACAGTTATTATCTCCCTACACCAGCTGATGAGAGACAGTATCTGCATATGCGTAGGTAGCTAACAAGCTTTCACATCTTCCTTGGACACAGATGGTGAAATGTAGCTTAAATAAATTCTGATCATAGACCCTGGAGGGTGGGCAGGGAAGGCTGTCTTTAACTTCACCCCATTCAACAATTTTGATAGTGGTTGGATGAATAAACTAATAGTAAGCAGCTAAAATTTATGATTGATGTAAAAATGGAAGGGTTGCATACATACCCTAGATTCTAGGACCAAGATTTTTCAAAGTCTTGGACAGGGCTGAATTTAGCAAGTCATCATTTAACCAGGATAAATTTGGAGTTGTGTTCTTAAATCTAGAAGATCAACTGTATAACTATAGTATCATATGACATGACCAAGCAGAACCAAATGTGAAAAACTCCTGGGGTTTCTAATTTGATTGCATGTTCACTGTATAATCTTGTGGTTTCCATTTGAAAATGACAAAATAAACCATTTTAACCCTCAGACATCCACTAAAAACTTGAAAAAAGGAAAGGATACATTTTTTTTAAAGAAATGCTCTTTATTTAATGAAACTAGAGAAAGAAAAAGGATACAGCTCATGCCACCAAGAAGGAAGTGACCATGGCCAATTTGCAGACATCTGAGCTGAGATGTGGAAGTTACTGAGATTAGGAGGGACCGCATATCATGCAGGACGTGTGTGTAAACTTAATGGGTTTGGACAAAGATGCTTCTGAGGCAGAGAGAAGTCACAGGACAGGTTGAAAATAATCTAGAGAGACCCGAAGTCACCTTACTGAAAGGCAAGGAAGGTAGGCATGTGGGCTTGAAGGGAAACCATGCTGACGTGCTCACTCTTTGCTTTTGAAACGCATGCGTTTTTATTATGAACTGTTAGTTGGCATGCAGATTCATAGGTTTCATCATGACATTTTTATAATGTGGATCATTGTACTTTGCTCATATTCAACTCCCCTTGGCTTGCTTGTTTCCATCCACCTTCCCAACCCCCAAAGCTCTTATTGCTCTTTAAAGAGTCTTTCTTCTGCTTATGTGTTGTTAAATCTAGATTCTGCATTTCTACCATTCATTGCTGTTCCTTTTTTTCTCTCCATGGCCCTTTATATCACTATTTACACGCACGCGCGCGCGCGCGCACACACACACACACACACACACACACACACACACACAATGCATACAAGAGAAAACATGATAATTTGTCTTTGTAACTCACGTTTATTTCACTTGACATAATGACCTTTAGTTCTGTTCTTTTACCTGAAAATGATGTAATTTGAGTTCTTATGACTGAATGAAAATCCATTGTTTATTCATGCCATACTTTATTCACTCTTCTATTGATGGGCATCAGGGTTTGAATAAGATTGTCCCCCACAGGCTCACGTATGTACATCTTTAGCTGATGTTAATGTTTGAGAATGTCGTGGCAACTTTAGGAGGTGGAGACTTGTTGGAGGAAGGCATGTCACAGGGGACGGGCCTTGAGGTTGGACCCACCCTGTTTCAGCTAGGAGTCTGCTGTTGAGGTCTCTGCTTGCTTTCTCTGACGCCATGATGATAGACAGGACACAAGCTGCCTCCAGCTTCTGCTGCCTGCTATGCTTTTTCCATCATAATGAACTATATCCCTCTCTGGAACTGTGAGCCAAATAAACCTCCCTTTCCCACTTTAAGTTCCTTGAGTCTGAGTGTTGTCTCACAGCAAAGAGTAACTGCAACAGTAGGTCCCTAAGCTTCCTCCATATCCTAGTTATTTGATGTGCTAGTACCTCTGCGGTGTGCTGACTAGATTTCTTTGTGTATGAGTCTTGTGCTGGTTCTGTTTTCGGTGTTTTGAAGAACCTCCATGCTGAGTTCCGTAGTGGCTGTGCTAGTTTATACACCCAAGGGCATTAAGTAAATGTTCCTCCTCCACAGCCTCACCTGCATTTGTCATTTGTGTTCTTGGCAATGTGGTTCTGACCAGTATAAGATGAAACCTAAGTGTAGTTTTTATTTGTATTTCCCTAATGACTAAGCTTTTTACATATTTATTGACCGTTTACAGTTCTTTCTTATAAACTGTCCATTCATTAATTAATTTGCCCATTTATAGATTGGATGATTTGTTTATTCTGGTGCTTAACTTTTTGTGTTTGTAAATATATATTCTAGATATTAGTCCCCTGTCTGACTTAGTTACCAAAGATTTTCTCCCATCCTAAGACTTATCTCTTAGCTCCGTTAAATGTTGCATTTTCTGCACAATTTTTTAAATTTCATGCAACCTCATTTGTCAATGCTTACTATTATTTCCAGAGCTGTTGCAACCTTTTAAAAAAGCCTTTGCCTACGTCTAGTCTTAAAATTTTCTCCAAAAAATTTCAATGTTTCAAATACACTAGGTCTTTGATCCATTCTGAAATAATTTTGTGGAGGGTGAAAATTAGAGACCTATTTTCATTCTTTCGCATGTGTATCACTCAATATTTCCAGTTACCATTTGTTGAAGACACTGTCTTTTGTTCAACAGTTTTTCTTAACAGTTTTGTCAAAAATCAAGTGGTTCTCAGCTTTCTGTTTTGTTCTGTTCCATTGCTCTCCATGTTTGTTTTTGTGCTAGTACCACACAGTTTTGTTACTATGGCCCTTAGTACAACTTGCAACCAAGTTTTGTGATACCAAAAGCATTGTATTTTCTACTTAGGATTGTTTTGGCAATTGGTAACATGTGAATTTTGGCAATTTTGATGACACATGAATTTTGGATTATTTTTCTAATTTCCATGAAGAATTCTATTGAAATTTCGATGGGGATCGTATTGAATCTGTAGATTCCTTTCAATAATACAGCCATTGTCGCAATTTGAATTCTGCTGTCCATAAGTATGGGAGGTCTTTCCATCTTTTTAGTGAATAATCATGGCATTGGAGGTCCAAATTAGAGTTGACCAATGAGAGGTGTAAGATTAGGAAGCGGGAAGTGATGCTAAGCTGCTGGGTTTCCCCTACTTGAGTTATTCTCAAATTACGTATACAACAGAGTTCCTTGGTAATAATCAAGATTTCTACTTTATATAACATGCAAGCAAAATGACACTAGTAAATTTCTCACTGTGTGGGTCGAGCTCAGGATTGTGCAGAAGATGGGCAGAATGTTTGGGCCAGAAGACCTCTTGTAAAATACCGTGTGTAAGATATGGATATTTTCAGCAGCTTTTGCATCATGTACTTCCTGAGCCTTTTACATGTTCATAGTTACATAAGTCTGAGTTAAGGTCACAAGATTCAGAGTGGTTTCTTTTAACCAACTACATTCTGGCTGATGCTTTATAGAATTAAATAGATGACAAATGCATGTTAATAATAGGAAGCTGCCAGTTTCCACATAGATTTTAGTTGATATTTGATGTGTTTTAGCTACTCAGTAGCTACTTCCCCTGTTTTCAGCTGTTAGAATTCTTTTGGGAAAATAGCTTCTTTCTATTCTGTGAAGTTCTGTTAGGAGAGTAAGTCATGGATTCTGCTCTTCTGCAGAATTCTTGTCGGCTGAAGGGAACTTAGGAGTTCCAGATTCTTCTCCTTTCCACCTGGTATGAATATCATGGACATATAATCTAACTTAGAGATCAGATTTTCTTCTTGAATCAGAAGCCTCGAAGAGAATAAATAAGTCCCCACTTTATTGTTAGAGTGTTTGTATTTCACCAGGGATGTCTCCAAGCTGCCCCCATTCCCTTTACCAAGTCCTTTGAAAAAGCCGTAATTTCCTGGAGGCTTTTTTATAATGATATTACTCAGTCCTATTCATATCCCATAAATTTACCAGTGTCATTTTGCTTGCATGTTATATAGAAATCTTGATTATTACCAAGGAACTCTGTTGTATACATAATTTGAGAATAACTCAGGTAGGTATTTAAGTTTTTTCCAGAAGACTGAAAATTCTAGAAAAATGCATCTCTAAAATTATTTCTTTAATGAGAGGAATGACATTCTTATGAATAATTCTAGGCTAATAATTAAAGGTTAGTCAAGTTAGTAATCTAAATTAGATTCAAATCTAGTCATCTCATTTTGTCAAAATGCATTGCCATTGCTATTAGAAATGGCAAGGGATTTTCCCTAAAGTACAAGAGAATGTATCTTATTTTCACAATTAGTGGTCTCACTATTAGTGAGACCTTGATCTTGATAAATAATGTCTGGCAATGCCACAGGTGAATTATGAAGGTCTCATTTCTCACACAGGGATAAATGAATATCCCACTGCAAGACCATTAAAATGCTCAGGAAGCAAAGAGTATAGGTTAATAAAGTGCCCAATAAATAAATTAAGATAGTGACCATAAATTACTGTGTTTTGTCAACATCAAACTTGTTCATTACAGTATAGAAGAGAAATTTGTAGATAGAGTTGATACTATGGCTTCATTATAGTAGAGAAGGGGGAAGGTGTAGGATTGAAAGGCAGCCATGGATGAGGGAAATCCTTTCAGTCTGATAAAACTTACATAGTTATTAAAATCATTTATAAATCAGGTTGAGTTAAGTTATGCTGCTGTAACAAACACCACAAATGTCATTGCATAGAACTATTTCTCTTGTATGTCATAAGTCCATCACCAGTTGGCACAATGGGGCTTGTCATGATGGTTTTCATTTCTGCACCCGGACTAGCAGAGTAGTCTTGTGGGTTGTTGCTAATTATCAAGCAAAGGGAAAAGTAAATTCCCAGGGAGCCTGACTCCATTAACCAAGTGTGCACATGTCACTTTTACTTAGATGTTTGGTCAGAACTGTTCACTGGCTTCAGTCAATACCATGTGCTCAGAAAGTAGGCCAAAATATTTGATAAAATGATGAAGGACTTTGTTGAAAGGATATAGCAGATGCTAAATAGAAATGACTTAAAATTCCTGGGTGGAATCTAAGTGCTTTTCAGTGGCAACTCCTAGCAACAGAGAGCTTGACTTAGAATTGGTATTAAAAAGGGGGCTAAAAAAAGGCTTTTCTTATCATTTGTTTTTTTTCCATGTCCACTGCCCTTCCTCCCTCCCTCCCTTCCTCCCTTCCTCCCTCCTCCCCCCCCTCCCCTCCCTCCCTCCCCTCCCCATCCTCCTCCCTCCTTTTTTCCTCCCTCCCTCCTTCCCTCCCTCCCTCCCTTTCTTCCTTCCTTCCTACCCCCTTCTTTCATTCCTCTCCTTCCCTTTCATTTTACTTTCATTTACCCCAAACATTTTACTTCCTTCAATTCAGAATCTAAAATTAAAGCCCTAAAACCTTAGGTGGTGGGGTTTCCTAGTGTTTTGGAGTGTGAAGGAGGTTTAAAAGACCCTCATGAATAATAAACTGGAATCTAATCACCAAATCCTGTGTCTTCTTTAGGTTTCTGATCATATAGGTGCCTTTCTTCCTCCCTTTCTCTCTCCCTCCCTCCTTTCCCTCCCTCTCCTTTCTCCTTCCCTCCCTCCATTCCCTCTCTTTCTTCTTCTCTATTTCCTTCCCTCCCTTCATTCTTTTCTTCATTGCTTTCCCTTCTCTCTCCTTTCCTCTCGCTTGCTCTTTCTTCTTTGCATTATTTGAATCCAATGCCATTTCAGATCTCTGGTCTTAATCCTAACCACTCACCCATTCTTCTGTTTTTATTTTTACTTCCAGGAAGGACACTCCTCTGGCTGCTGGAGTGTAGAATGTCTCCAGTGAACGGTCCAGAGAAGACAGCTCTTGGCACTTGAACAGCAACTTCAGAAAGGCCTTCCGGTTGCTCCATTTCTCTCTTGCTTCTTTGTGTCTGCAGCAAACCAATTTGCCAAAGTTGCTCTGTGTTGTGTGTGTGTGCATGTGTGGATGTGGGTGTATGTGTGCTTGTGGAGGCCCAAGGATGACTTTGATTCACTCTAAATTAATCTGGCTCCTTATTGCTTTGCTCTGGAGTTTCTCAGGCTCTGATTTCCAGAGCCAGAAGTGCAGACCACTGACATTTCCACCTGGCATTTTTTTTTATGTAGGATTTGGGATCCAAACTCAGGTTCTTCTACTTTTGAGATAGAGTTTTAACCTCTGAGGCATCGTTCCAGTCCTAAAGTCTATATACTTTAAATTTTTTTTTCTTATATTTTGAGAATTTCATCCATTGATACAGTGACTTTATGGTATTTTCGCACCTCAATTCCCAACCCTATCTCTTTCCTTTCCCCATTACAGACTCCTAAAGTCTATGTTCTTAAGAAAAGATATAGAGTACCTTACAGACTAGGATAATAAATAGAATAAACTAGTGACTCCCTGAGGGGCTGGGTTCTTTTCTCCAGGGGCAAATGTGCAGGAACAGAATGCTTCTCTAGCTCCCCAGGGAAAAATGTCTTGTGTAGTTAAGTCTCCTGGGCACAACTATTACTTTCATTCAGTGGAAAATTCTGTTTTTTTTTTTTTTATTTAACATCTGTTTCCTCACTTTTCTCCCTTTTAATCATCCTCTATTCAACATCACACTCCATCCAGTCCAGTTCCAAGCATGGCAAAACAATTGCTCACCGTCACTGATTGACATGCACTCTGTCCTGATCAGCACAGGGAAATTAATAACCAAATGGGTCTTGGAGGCGTTGGCATATGATGCCCACCAGTTACTGGGTGCTTGGAGAATACAGACATATCGCTGTGCCATCAAAAGTAAGCTCTAGATATTTTGAAAGCTTTTAAAGAATATATAGGGCAAAGCTTTCTATAAATTTGCTGAAAGAGTTCCAGTTGTACTCTTTGGAACAAAGTGCCAGATACTGGTTTATATTAATGATAGGTACTAAACCTACAGAATGAGTGGTATATTCTGTTAAAATGTCTTTCTTCTAATACTTTGAATACTTTGTGAGGGATATGTTATTATTCCCAATTTATAGATAAGAAAATTGAGGCACAGCAGGCATTAAGATACTTTCCTGAAGTCTTGTAGCTAATCAGCAACTGAGTTGTAAATTCTGATCTCTTAATTTAAAGCTTATATCTTGCCTCTTTCCTCTCACATTACTCATTCCAAAACTCTGTGTGTGTGTGCATGCGTGCATGTGTGTGTGCGCGTGTGCGTGCGTGCGTGTGTGTGTGTGTGTGTGTGTGTGTGTTTGTACGTGGTGGTGGCAGTGGTAGTGGTTTTAGGTTCCTGAAATCAGGAAGAAAAATGAATTCAACCCTTTTCAGACTTTGTTTTCATAAGTCACTTAAAAATTTTATTTTGTTCGGACATGCTTGTAAGAAATATTGGATTTGGGTTTGGAACACAGGATTCTAGCACAGGATTACTGTGCCCAAGCCAGGAGTTGTTACTTGTGTTGTCACTTGACGAATGTGTCTGAGAGCTGGGGAGAGGCTCAGGGGTTAAAGCCTTTGCCTCCCAAGCAAAAGGACCCGTGTTCACATCCCCACATACCCTGTAAAATGCCAGCAGAATGATAGCAGCTTGAAATTCTGGCCTTGGAAGGTGGAGCCTGGTAAACCCCAGAGTAACGCAAAAGGAGGTACAGCAATCCAGGGTGATTCCTAAAGTCACCCTAGGGCCTCCACAGGCACACACTCAAGTTCCTTCTGTACACGCACGCGCACACACACACACACACACACACACACACACACACACACAATAGGGCTGATTCCTATCCATTTCTCTAGTATGAGGAAATGAGGGGGAATTGCAGCCACGCTGAAGAGCAAATTGTGTAACCGGAAGGAATTAAGTTTTATAAATATGGCTTTTAAGGTAGATAAGCAGTGGCTAACAGAAAACTCAGAATAATCTTTTATGTGTCAATTCAAAGCAACAGATAAGCAATCAGGCCATAGCAGATTCTCTCCCATGTAGCTTGCTCTTTTGACTCTGACCAGCCTTTGCCACCACGAGACCAGATCATCTGCCAGATTTATCCTCCCAATGTCATTCTTCCCTTTTGACACCCTTTGTCACCTTAGACCACTTTGAACTCTGGGCTCTTTGTAAACATTCCAGGCAGCAGTTACCTGGAAATGGGTAACTATGCCTAACATGGTTCCTTCTCTGCAATATTTGCTGGTGGAAGGTAGATTTTTCTAGTGTCTTCTAGGCCTCGGAATGCAGCCATTAGACACGACTCTTTCCTCTCCGATTCATCTAAAGTCAACTTCTGCCCATTCCCATGTTTGACTGTACCTCCAAAAACCTGGTTCTCCATATCCCCGATTCTCCATAGCCACCATGCTGTGTGGTACGGCAACCACAAGGGTTGTTTACCATGCCCATGATGCCCCTTCACGTCCTGCCTTTTGAGAAGAGGAGTTACCATTCCTCTCAGCAAAATGTCTGACTGCCTTGCTTCTTCTGCACCCACAGCTTTCTGGGCCTGTATTCCATATCAAATGCCAGGATGCAGTGAATCATCTCGGTTCATTCTTTACCTTCTTGTCTAAACCGTTTATTGCCTCCAATAAGCTAGAAACCTCAGTTTTCATCTTAAACTCTTCATTTCATATGATGTATAGCAATTATTCATTTAATCGTCTACATTGAAATTAGAAGGATATAAATATATACTTTCAGTAATTATGAATGTTCATTGTCCAGCCAGAAAAAAAAGATTTCTGCAAAAGGCAGTTAGGTGACATTCTACCTACCTCCCCCCACCCCCTTCCCGCATTGGAGGGACTCTTCACTCTCCGACACGGCCCTGCCGAAAAGTGGCAAGGATTGTTATAAACCTCTTTAAGAGCTGGGAAGAGATGGAAATACAGACCTTTAAATTGTCTAATCGAAAACCTTATGCCACAAAAAATTTATCTAGGTTGAGTCTAAAATTAGACATTCCTTAACATTGAGAAAATGAGATCTTGTTATGACTTGAATTTGTCCAGTTGGGACAGAGTGGAGTAGGGAGAAGCAAAGGGCTCATACCGTCCTGGTCTGCATCCCCAGGTGGGTCCAGCAGTGGCAACGTTGTGTTGATTTTTGTGTTACACATCACAACTGTGCTAAAAGAAACCTCTCTCTCTCTGTGTGTGTGTGTAAATTACTTTCTCAATATGTTTTCTTCCTCCTGTGCCTGGCTTTAGGTTTCCTTTGTTTTTCAAGGTCACATCTAGGTAAAACACATACGTGAAAATGATTGTGTGGTAAGTAAGGCCCCAGAGTCCCTATGGCTGACCTAAAACATCAGTTGACATAGAAATATTGGGTTGCAGGAAAGGCTGGAATGAGATGCTAATTGCTTTGACTCTTTACCAGACCTAGTGTCCAGGAAGATAGAGCCAGTGTTTTCTGCACGGGATGCATATCCCTCCCTCTACAGAATGTCCATCCCTCCCTCCACTGGCTGTTCGATTCTAGCTTCTTCTTTGCTGAAGCCGCCTCTCTGCTGTCTCCTCTAAACCCATATTTCACACTTGAATACACTTTCTTCTCTGCTTTAAATTTTTTTGGGTAATCAGATGATGATTTTATAGTCCTGATTTATGTTTTAGAAGTTACTTTTCATAAATATCCCAAATGAGATCGATTTGGCCCCTGCTGCACACCAGATGCTGGTCAGATTGGGCAGAGCAATTGATTTAATCCTGTACATTTTCATAATTGGTAGGAATCAGTTTTCCTTTTATTCTAACATTACAGATTTGTAACAATATGTGAAACAGGCTTCGGGCTTTCCCTCTTTGCTTTCATGTCTGGTATGGCCTTAATAAACATGTGGTAGTTTCCTGAAAGAGCATCCCATATATTAAGATGCTAGGCTTTCATTTTATTTGCTGTTTTTAGAAGCGAATTGGGTTAATAGGAAAGATTATTAAAAGGAAGAGGGCAGAGGGAAACAAGAATGTACACTCTCCTTCTGGAGTCTTTCCATTCTTGGTTTGCATTGGACCGTCTTTTTTCTCCCATCTTTGAAATCCTCTCTAAGATTCCATGCTTTTGGGAAACTCATTGTGAGCCTTATTTGGAATTTTCTATGTTATTCAGGCTAAGCCGACTCAAGCCTAATTTTAAATCAGATAATTATTGCAATGCTAGCATTCATTTCACTCAGATGGAGTAAGTTTTGATCACGAGGGTGAGACACATTCTCCGCCTGTCAGTTTTTTCACATTGTGCTTGGCACAGCCCCGAGTTTGCAGAGGAAAGGCCCAGACTGAATTTTTACATTAGTACCCACGGGCCACCACTTGGAAATATGTCGGAATGGCTTTGAGCTGCACGTTTCATATTGGTGGGATGAAAATCAGAATTCTGAAGATTAAAAATGGGGCAATCCCTACGTGGGCCTTTGGCTAGCACTGCTCATTTAATGGATGGTCAAAATGTGCACCTCCCATTATGTGACCCCTGTACCCCCCACAGGGCTCCCATGGTGACATCATAGTTCATTTCCAGGAGGTAAAATTGCAGTTTGAAAGCATGGTATTTCCTGGCCTCCTATTCTGAAGGCTGATCTATGAATTTTCCAGATAAAACAATTTGCAGCATTAAATAAAAAAAATGTTATTAGGACTGAAAAATTGCTACAGAGACATTTTCAACTGCACATCTAGATTTGGGGTGATTAATGTGTCTCATTTGTTTAACGCTACATAAATAGTTTGCTTTATATGTTAATCTACTTGGGTACCTAGTTGCAAATAGAAAAATTACTGCTTTGTAGTTTAAGAAGAAAAGGGTTTTGCTAAACAATATTAGATGTCAGAAGGACCAGATACTCATTGTTAGGGTGGAACAACTGAGAAATTTCCATTTGGAAATTTCACCTGAAGGGGGCACTACTGGAGAACCAGCTGCTCCTATCTCTGCCTTAGGAATTGCAGTTAGGCTAAACAGGACCCTAGTGTTGAGTGTGGACCACTGGACTTGGATTTTTTTTTCCCACACTCCATCCTTCGACAGCATGGATTCAGTGGAGACTTCTTTCTTTTCTGTCTTCCCACTGGATCAATGGGAATGGACATGGTCCACACTTAGGTTGTGGGCCAGGTCCTTGTACCAAGGGATGCTGAGAAAATACATCTGGCTTCTGATTTTGTAAAGTAGATCTCCTAGTGTGGGAAATTGCAAACTGCAAAGGGTGCCAAGCCATCTAAATGAATGTAAATGTCTAGTACGTTAGGAGACCCAGGCAGCTATCTGGTACTGTTCTTATTTTTGTAGTTTCCTTGGTTAGAATGGGCGTCTCTAGGATATTAAACACCATAAAGATTGGGATAAATAACCAGTGATTTATAAGAAATGCACTACACAAACTTTAATAGTGAAACATGTTAACCCATACACATTAAGAGCATATATCTGAAGGTGCTCTAAGTTTTAGGAAAGTGAAGGAGGAATACAAACTCGAACATTAATTCCAATATTAATCCATAACTAAAAGCACTTTTAAAGTCTAGTACTGTATGTTCTTACCTAGTCCAGATAGAACCTGTGATCTTCATGTTCTTCTGCACTTTCTGTGATGAGTTAGGTTGCAGTAAGAATAGGATTAAGGAAAAGAAGGAAGTATTGGGGAAGAAAGAACTCAGTCAACTGACACACAGGAATTATATTGACCTCTCACTTCTACTTGCTATTGAAAACTTCAGACTGTATTTTCAGCACAGTTCTAGGAATCCATTACTTATTTATCTTATACCAGGCATAAGAAAGTAAACATTTATTGATACCTTAGTGTGTACCAGAGACTATGCTAGGTTCTTTGGACCATTATCTCCTTACTCACTCCAATGAACTGACCATATGGTTTTCATAGTCTCAAAATAATGCCTTTTTACTACATCAGAGAAAAGTGATTCGTAATTTGCTCGAGGTAAAACACAGGGCAGGTTCTGTGTCTCTGAAAGTTAGAATTCCCTCCTCGAGTCATACTGCCTCTCATGTATCCCCCAGAGAGAAGCCTGTTTAAAGGAGAGCCAATGTTAAAAAAAAAAAGGTCCCTTAATCTTGATTGTGGTTCCAATGGCCAAAGGAGAGACTGGGTTCTGCAGCCTAGAAAGAACTTGATCCACGTGAACCCTGGACATTCCAGACGTCCCATCCAAAACCAACAGTCTGACCTGTCATTGGCTGACTGAACCCTTCTTCCACACACCGGAAGTTATTCAGTCCACCTCCTCATCTGCTCCTTCTATCCATACCTATGGACAAAATGGAAGCCAAAGAAGATAGCAGAATTTAGAACAGTGGAGCGAGACCTCCTAATGTCTTAGTACAGTTATTGTGCTCTTGTATTTTGGGAACAGGGGTTCATTTAAAAATTAAACTCCAAGGCTAAGTGTTTGCCTCACAAGCAAAAGGACTGGTGTTCAGATCTCTAGATCCCATGTAAAAAGTTGGCAGATATGGCAGTGGTTGCTCTTCCAGTCCTAGAGCCTGGGAAATTCCAGAGCAAAGCAATAAGGAAACAAAGCAATCTAGAATGACAGAATGATTCCTGTTGCCACCTTGTCTCCATACGTGTACACACTCAGGTGCCCTCTGGCACTGTCACACACACACACACACACACACACACACACACACACATGTGCAAACAAAACAAAGCAAAACCTGTAAGCACTACATTCTTCTTGAAATTGACCTGTCAACATTGCTTTAAAAAAAGGGAAGAAAAAAAATAATAGCAACAATGAAAACAAAACAAAAAATCACCAGCCATGTCTTGTGGCAGCTCTCAACAGTATAGCAGTTCAGCGGCATCTATTAGAATGGCTTTGTCCTGTGTGGTCTTGTTAGATTCATTAAAGTGAGTCCTGAACTGACATTATGCCAAAAGTCATAGGAGCCAGGTGAATGTGTACATCTGTCTTGATGCTTTGGATTGAGAGTACCTGGACTCTCAATAGTAAAGGCATTAGCCTTTCACACACTTCTCAGAGGCTCAGTGACAATGTTCTATGCTTCACGAACAGTCTGCAGACATGGTGCACTCTAGTTCTTTCTTCTGATTGCTAACATATTCCCTGTTTGAAAAGCAGAAGGGAGAGATTGGAGAAAGTAACGTTTTGGCAGCTGCCCAACAGACTATGGTAAGTCTGAGTGTGGAACTTCTTCAGAGCAGTGTCCTGGTCTCAAGTTCATCCCCAAGCGACTCACTTCTATGGTTAGTTCCACATGACTCAGTTTGCCTTAATGTATGCACATTTATTTTGTATATATGAATGTGAAGATTAGCTGAAAATAAAAAAAAACAACCCCCAGAGCTGATTCCTGGTGTAGAACATCTTTCATATAGTCTGTGACTCACGGGCCACCTTCCCTCCCTCCCTAGGTGGGTCCATCTGTGTGGAGATAGCAGCAGGTTCACATCCCCATTCGTTTCTCTGGAGTCCTGATGCAGTACACAAATACAGGGATGGGCTTTCCATTGGAGAAGCTCTGAGTTCCTCTTCAAGTATTGTAGGCAGCATTTTCCTTCCAAACAAACAGCCACCATTTTTGTCCTCAGAAACAGAGGGGATGGGGAAAGGCTAGAATGTATGTGCCTGCATACATGATTGCATACATGTCTGCATGCATGCCTACATTCGTGCCCTTGCATGTGACCTCGCACATGCCTGTTCACACACCCTGGGGCCTTGAGGACTGGGAGGTACCCTAAGAGATACAAGCTGAGGAAGATCAATTGAAAGTGATTCCATCTATGCAGCCATTGGGATGGTCAGCCACGGTGGGATGGGCTTTCTGGAGATACAGATGCCTTTGTGTCATCTTTGCTCTTGTAAGTAGCCTTCACGCCCACTCTTGTAGGTAACCCCAATAAACGCATTTCGTTGGTCTATCAAGTTGAACTTTGGCATAATTGTTACTTTGATCTGCTATCAAACTCTTCTCTGGGGTGGGTAGATGGTTGTGAGGCACCAGCCCAAGAAAAGTGTTCATGTACCAAGGGATTTAAAATTCTGAGAAATAAGAATTTTTGTAGATGCTTTGAGGTTTTTTTGGGGGGGGGGTATTAGGAACCAGCCTATGAATGAACGGTTCTTGGCATGTTCTAGTTTATAGTAATCACTCTTCTTGATGACATTTGCTTGAGGTGTAGCCCTGTGTGGGTTGAAATCTGCATCCATCTAGCAAATCTTGACAGTGATCCATCCTAAGAACCTTGTCTGCTTCTGAACAGGTACCACCGGAGCAGGGACATGGCTGCCAGGAATAGAGACCTTTCCTTGTTCCAAATCCAGATGCTAGGAAATGGGCCTTCAATATTTCACTCCAGCGTGTCTTGCAGGTCGTTTGTAAGACCAGTTCCATTCATAAACTCTCTGCCTCGCTGACTGCTGCTCTCACCGGATGACATCTGATCTGCCAGCGACTCCCTCGGGTCAAGGGGACCAACGTGCACCTGGCTGCACTGGCCAGGTGCTCCTGAAAGTGGCTGGGGTTGTGGGTAACACGTTTGCTAAGGAATGTTAATCGGTTTTCACAGACTCAGCATTTAGATTCCCCAGCTCCAGACAGGTAGGTGGAAATGCCACTGCAGGTCCCTCAGGTAGAAACAGGGCACAAGTCAGCAGCGCGGAGAGGCTCTTGGGATGCTGTTGACATCTGGAAGCCTGCTTTGGGGCTGTTTCCTCCAAGTCTCCCCTGTTCTATGACTCCTTCCTCCCCAGTTCTTTGGGAAATGAGAAGGATTGTCTCTCTTTCTTCTCATCCTTTTATCTCGGTGTGCATGGGTTATATGACCTATTTCCTTGTTCTGTCCATAAAGATTGAGTGCCAGGATTTTGTACACTAGTCGTGAAAACAGGAACTATTTATGTTGAAAGATTTTAAAACTTGGTCTCATTAACCTGGCAAAGAACTGAGGGAGTAAAACAGAAATGCTCCTAGCTAGATTCACATAACCCAAGTCTTCCTGGTGGGTTGCTTAGTAAGTACCCGACACATGTTTTTCTGCTTAAGTTAACTGCCCGGGTGCTATAACCTTAAATTAGCCAAGTTCAAGCAGTATTGGGTAGAAGGATGAGCCGTGTGTGCCAGTGTCTAGTTTTTTGAGTCCAACCACATTTTAGTGAAATGAGGTTGCTTAGCTGGAGTTTCATTTGTGGGCTTGTAAGTGAGGGGAGTGTGGCAGGCAGCAAGCAGAACATCAGCAGGGGGAAATCATATTTGCTGGCAAGGTGAACCAGCAAGGAGTTCAGAGTTTAATACAAAGATTAAAAGCAAGAAGAAGCCACAGTTGCTGCCATCACCACCAAAATTACCCAGATTGAGTGTGGCAACGGTCTCACATTTCCGAAGATGAAACCCTTACTCTATTGTCTTGAGGATGCCAGCGTTTCTTCTCCCCATTCATTTATTCATTTGATGCATGCTCGTTAAGGCACTGGGGATTTCATAGTGAATGAAACAACCGAACCCTTGTTGTCACAGAGAGGGACAATTTAGCAAAGAAAAGAAACAGATCTGTCAGATTGTCCTAAGCCAAGTGAGGGAGGTAGAAAGCAATGGCAAAGCTATTTTACAAAGGTCAGAGAAGCCTCTCCAAAGAGATGACATTTAAGCAGAGCTGGGAAGGAAACAAAGGAATTAATCTGTGGATGCTTGGGGGAAGAGCTTTCTAAGTAGATGAGTAAGGTGAGGTCCATGATGGGACTCACTGAACCCTTTTTTTGGGGAGAGGGGATCAGGATGCTTGAGAAAGTAGAGTCGGCAGAGTGGGAGGGTGATGGAACACATGATCTTTGGAAGGTTCTGAGCAGGCAGGTGACATGATCTTTCTGATGTTTTAAATATTCCTTCTGACCATTGTGTGGAGTTAGGGTGGAGCCAACTAAGAAGTTCTGCCAATAGTGTAGATGAGAGAATGGTAGCTTCAGACTCATAGTGGGAATGAAAAGTGATTGGATAATGGACAAGGTGGGGCTGACAGGGTTGCTGATGGCTAGATGGGAGTGAATGTTGAAGGGAAGGTCAGCAGGGGCACTACTTATCAGTCCTCAACTCATACCTCTTCTCACAAACAACTGCTGGGTTTTGAGATGGCAAAGAAGAAAAAGACAAAAAAAGTTGGGATTTTTTTTTCCTGATTTTAGATATATTACTTTTGAGAAACCTAACAGATCTCTTCATCAAGAAGTTGAAGAGGAAGTTGCAAAAAGGAGTTTGGAATTCAAGGGAGCGTTGGGGGCTACCAGCATAACAATGGGTGTCTTGATTAGATGAGGGGGTACAGGGCTCAGTGTGGAGACCGGCTTCTGTTCTTCCCCAGCAGAGTCTCATTCACACATTGCAGCTTACCCCAAGGTTCTGCTCTGGCAGTCCCGTGGAAGAGAGGCTTGATGAGAAAGAGAGGAGGACTCACTGTGGGGGAACTGTGTGTGGTCGGCATCTGTGACAGGAAGGATGGCAGAGCAAACTCGAGATCGCCGGCGTCGGCCCAGGCAAACGATGGCTCTGCAGTGCTGGCAGCTGGGGAGAGCTGCAATGATGAACATCCTGTCTGGGGTTATTGCTGTGAAATTCCAAGAAAGATCTGGAACAAGAGCCTGCGCTGCCCCTCTGTGCCCGGTATCAGGACATAAATCATCTTGGCTTCCTGCCTTCCTCCTCTGAAGTCCAGCTCAAGGCTAGAGAAAAGATTGCCTGGGCTCTAGGAGGCCTGGCCACTCCCAGCCTGTAAAGTGTCTCTTCAGGATGATCCTTGCAAAATCTGTTCGGCAGCAGGGCTGTTTTCTTATCCATTAGATGAACTTACACTGGACCACCTGCTGTAGGAGGAAGTGATGACCATATCAAAGGTCTTCGCGAAGTATGAAGCCTTCCATGAAGATGGGGAAATACCTCCAGTGGATGACGATGTTTGCTCAAGAATCCATCGTATGCTTCTGGGCTCCAAATGTTCCCTCCTGTGGAACGCGGGATTGGATGAATGCAAGGATGGAAGACTGACTGCTGCTCAGCTTTGGCTGATTGACAACTGTTCACACTCCCCCTCTCCGCCCCCGCTGATGGGTTCCATGGTTTCAAAATGCCATTTTGGAAGTGGGTCGTCCCTTAGAGAATACATTAAGAAAACTCTGCTTGTGATAACCTTCTTCCCTCAAAGGCTCTTATTTAAATTACGGCTCTTCGTTCATTAGCAGTCCTGGTAGCTGGGAGGTGCCCTGACATTTTTTTTTAGACAGCACTTTGGGGATGCTCCTGTGGACGCGGTAACTACAGGGATGGATAGAAAGAATTGCTCATCAAGCAACAGCAGAGACAGGGCCAGACTTCCCTACCATTGGACGCAGCCTCTTTACCGGCACTTCCTGGAAGAAAATGAATGCCAGAGGGAAGCTGGTTATTGTTCGGTCCTGTGGTGAGCACTAACCGACAAGGCCGGACCAGCCGGGCTTCTTCTGGGTTTAAGTATCAGGAATAAGAGGTCACGGGCAAGGTAGGAAGGAGAGAGGCAGAGAAAAGCTGTTTTTTTTTTTTTTTTTAAGAGAAGACAGAAAAGTTCCTGCTTTTCTTTCCTGTGTGAGAAAAGCGATTTAAACTGGCACAAAATATATTTAAGAAGCATATTCTTAGAGTTACTTAGAAAAAAAAAATACCCTGTATATTCTGGCAGCGGCAAAATGTATCCTTAATAGAATTCATATGGGCCTTCAATGATCACGACGTTTGGAGAGGAGCCAGATAGTAAGTAATTTAAACATCACAGGAAATTAAATTTTAGAATTCAATTTTGCATAAAGTTTTCAGTAATGAAAATGTCACACATAAATTATGAAGTCTGATTATATTCTTTTTTGACTTTTTAATAAAATAATAGAGGTACTTGACAGTCAAGAACAAATGCATATTTTATGTGTATAGTATTGCGTTCAGCCAGCGTCCTCTGGAAATAATGGAACAGATGTTAACACTGCTCTATCAGCTATCAGGTGCTCTGTTAACAGCCCCAAACACAAGTATTTATTAAAAAATGCTAACGGGGTTGTCTTTTAGGGTTATCTAATTGCAGGCTTAAAATTTAGATGGTTAATGTAATTAATTATACATGTAGAATTATATAGTCGGGCCATAATTTATTATATGTATGCATATATAAATTATATAATATTCTGTTGTAAATTAATTTAATATGGGCACAGGGAATGACTTCTTGAAAATATTAAATAGCTCATAATGTGGTTATAAATCAAAACTAATCTGAATTTCCACTTAATTTTGAATTTTGAGATGGAGGATGCTTTAACTCACTGTAGGGGACTTTGGGGGTGCTGATTGTGTTTTAGATTAATCCACAGCCTGTAATTATTTTTAATAATATTCAACTAAAAAACGCCCCAAATAAAAAGCTTGAGCACTCTTAATTTGTTTCAGGCCAAGCAGCATTTTTCTTCAAAGCAAAAAATATAATGAACGTTTATTTTGAAAATTGACCTCCTCCATCATAACCCCAGGGCCCTAAGCAGATCTGTCTTCAGGCTCGCGATGAACCGCTACACAATCAGAGATCAGGGGAGGGAAGCTTTGCCTATAGATGTCTTCTTTAATATCCCCTCTTTTGAATCTTGTTATGACTTCGTCTATATGCTTTCAGGAGGGGGGTATAGGAGGGGTCTGCACATATTAACATTTTTAAAAGCCAAAAAAGAGCTTTTCTTGCTTAATCGGAATTACACAAAAATGTAGGCCAGGCTGTTCGTCTAGAAGTTTGTGCACCTTCTTTTGGAAAGTAGGCCATGTCAGTTCACAGTGAAAGGAGGATAATGATGCAGCTCTGTATGACTTCTCAACAGATGGGCCAATTCTTTTTGTTCTTATCTGTTTATCTTGGAGGACAGTGGCCGGGGTGACCAACGTGTCCTGGTTTGTTTGGGGCTCTCCTAGTTTACCATAGAAACTAGCAGCGGGAGAGTGCTTCTCACCCCAACTGAGTTAAGGTAGCTGGTTACTCTAAAGAGAGTCCAAAGCTTACACACCTGTACCTCCAAAAGCTGCATGGATAAGAAAGCAGAGACTATGCCCCCAAGGGTCATGGAGAGAGAGGCACAGGGTACCCATGCTGGAGAGGGGCCTTTGCCCCTCAGGTGTCCCATGTGCTGGGAGCTGGCTGCCCCCTGTGTAGCTCCAGTACTGAGACTTTTATAAGTGGGTCTCCAATTGAGCAGGCTCTATGTGGCCGATGGAAGCAATTTCTGTTGTCACTGAGTGTTTGGGGACTCCAGTTGACACGGATGAGTCTTTGTGTGAGTAACAAATAAGCTTATGTGAGCCAAGTTGCTGTCGTGGGGGCCTTTGTAGCCATTTGTGCTAAGGTGAGATATGTATATTTAAAAGTAGGGCAGAGCCATGAGAAAAAAATCCTAGTTGCATGATGTTGTCTTGGCCATTAGGGGCGAGTGTGAGACATTAATATTCAAAACTGGGAAAGTGATGATCCTGTTGGGTTGTAGCGAAATATTTCAGTTGATGATTCTAATAATAGGTGTGTAGCCCACAGTGAGCTGGAAATGTCATGAGAAGAGAATGGCGGCTGGGATCTTGGTAGAGGGAGACACTAGCTACACTTGGCTAGAAGGGATGATCACAAGAGAGAACTGGGCAGTTTATAAACAGAAGACAAAAGGTATAGAGAGAGCTGGGGATTCAAAGCCTCAGGGTGGGGGAGGGCAACCATGCATTGCAGTGGCCGATTAATTGACTGGCATGTACAAGGACTGGGGCAGAATCCCCAACATTGCAAAATAAGAAACAAGCAACAAACAAATAAAATCTAAGCTTTTTGGATTTCCGGAGAGCTGATTGCTTCTAGAACCTACAAAATAAGAGATGGTTTTAAAAGAAAAATGGTTCTCAGTTCATTAGTGTGCCTAAAGCAAATGTCATAGAAGACACAAGGCCTGGCTTTCCCATTCAAGTCTTTCAACCTACTTTTGGCAAGGATCACATAACCGAAAGGAGTCCTGGAGTGAGAAAGCAAAGAAAAAAAAAGATCAAAAATCCCTAAGCTGGAGAATTCTTTGGGGCCTACAGTTAAGTGAAGTGAGAGACAAAGGTGTTTGTTGGGAGGTATGTAACTAAAGCAACAGGTGAAGGCACTTAGCATGCAGAGATCAAACAATCATGAAAAGACACTTAGCATGCAGACATCAAACAATCCTGGGACACCTGGTAGCATATTGGAGAAGGTTGGGGAACAAGCCACTAAATAGTTCATCTCTGCTATAACTATCTTCTAATGTGACCAAACAGAAAAATTTTCTATAAGGTGAATCGAAGAACCATGAAAAGGGGAACATGTCTTAGGAGGATCACGGCCTAACCAAGAAGCCTACATCAGGAGTGTTGGAGACATGGCCGGACCTGCCCAGCTAGATTCCAGAGTGGCTGCGGTTCAGGGACTGGGTTGTGTCTTCTGCTTGTTCAACATACACACCTTCATGGGGGGGGCATGCATGCACGTGCAAAAATGTAACAAGTTGTAGACAGTTGGTCTTCACAGCAGGACCTCAGGACCAAGGATAGTTGTATCTATCTGGATCAGATGGCAAATCAACCGGACATTTCCAGGAAAGACTGAACTTCAGTCATATGCAGGGGTCTATGGCTTTGGAAGTAATTAGGTGTATTCTGCATTAGAGAAAGTAAACGAAGAAGCGTTCAATGTTGAAAAGAGTGGGTGAGGTAGATCTAGACATTGACAACCAGTAATCGAGCATTCTGTGTATTTATGTGGTCTAGCCTCTAACATTAGATTGGTTAGGCAGCTATTAGTAGAAATGATTTATTTCTATGTCTGCCATTCTTTTTCCACACAGATTTTGATTATTTAGTGTTATTTCAGACAATACTTCCTGAATTGCCTCCATATTTCTGTACATATTCTGGTTGAAACTTGTACAACTCTGATTTGCTGTCAATAGTTGTGGTAGTGTTTTTCTGATGTTAACATCATCTAGCATTCACAAGGTACCAAACCTTGTGAGTGTGTTGTATATATATATATATATATATATATTGTGTGTATGTTGTATGTGTGACTATCTGATATGTGTCATGGTTGTGCATATTGTGTGTGTGTCATGCGTGTGTGTGTGTGTGTGTGTGTGTGTGTGTAATTCAGTAGGCTGCTTCTGCAATTTGTCATCTTCCAATCATGAAAATGCACTCTTGTTTTGATGGTTTTGCTATTTTGGAATTTACTAGAAATCCTATATACGAACCTGAGAGATTTCATTATATTTCCCACACTGTCTATTTTAAGCTGTCACTGTGTTTGTCAACTGGGAAACTGTCTCCGTGAGCCTTACAAAGGTGTGATTGGCTAGAATGACGAGTTTTCAGTTTGAAACACTTCTTCAATTTTTACCCTAAAGGTTTCAGCAATTCCATTTCTTGGCTTAGAAAGAAGATGACTCATTCAACTGGCATCTATCTCTTCTTGAGCAAAAAAGCCACAAGAGACACTGAGGATCAAAAGGAAGATCCCTACTCACTCAATTGCTTTCTGACCTCCAAACTCAGTGCTCTAATGTTCTGGACATCTCTGGGTGTCAAGAACACGGGCAGCATTGCTGTGAGTTCGCTTGATCTGCAGGTATACAGTCCTTCTTCCAAACTGCCTTCTACGACACCCTGTAAAGCTGTCTCTGTTTATAGATAACACCAAAGAGGATTAGTATACTAGAGCTCTCCAGAGTAACAGAACTGATATGACAATATAAGACAAAGAGGACTTAGAATTGCCTATGTGATATGGTCCAACAATGGCTGCCTGCATGTGAGGGAGGCTGAGGATCTGGCAGTTGATCAGACTATGAGGTTGGACGCCTCATCGGGCCAGAGAAACAGTGCTATGTGCTTAAGACAGGAATTGGTATGAACAGGTCAGGTCCTATGATTTGGGATGTTAGTAGAATGAGAGCTGTTGACCGTGCCCCGAATGGCTTTCCCTATAGTGCCAGGAGAAAGGTTAGCACTTCTGAGAGAGCGCGTAGGTGGTGGGAAGGGATAGTCTTTGTCATGAATAACTCAAGATCCTCCAGATACGGGTTGTGCCTTCCCACTATGTGGGATCCACCATGTGGATCTCAGAAAAAGTAATCACAGAAGATTTTTGCCATCTGACTATTCAATATCTAAGTTATCCTGGTTTTGAGAAATAGCTACTCTATCACAAAATGTTAGCAAAGCAGCTGCCAATAACGTTAGTCCCCACTCAGCAGTGGTGCTTACCTCTGCACGTGGTATTAGCGCTCTTGTCTGCTGACTTCTGATAGCTTTTTGAACTAATGAACAACTGACTATAAAATTAAAACTCAAGGGAAACTGATTGTTGAGGGACATGGGATGTTTAGTATACAGTATGTGGTAGGTATCACAAGGCTGGTAAAAAGTGATGCTGGGAATAGTTTTAGGTAGCACATGCAATCAGCCATGAATGTCAAGGTTAATTGTTAAAAAAAAATCCAGAGGGACGATTTCAGCTTGGACATTCAAAAGACAATCTGTGAAATCCTCAGTGTTTTTTTTCTTGGAAAATTTGCTAAAGCTCTTGAATGTATTTATGAAAATAACCTTTCCTAGGGCCATGTCATAATGACCAAAGTGAATATTGCATATAGTTTGAATGGAAAAGTTAGATCAAATCCAAACAAACCAATCATCCATGATGTATTGTCCGTTTCTTCTAACAATCAACAAATAGTTGCAATAGCAATCTATACTTTGTTAAATGTAAATAATGTGTAAAATTTTAATTTCATCTTTTTCTCAGGTTAAAGTCATAACATAAGATTTTGCCCTCCATAACTTCTTATATCTCTATAACCTTTTTAAGTATCAGGAATTAGGACCTTCTGCATACAATAAAACAATAGAAATTACCTAGTGACTTAGTAGAGATAACTAATACAGAACACAAGGAAAATGCAATACCACATATATAAGCAATGCATATTTCTGAATTCAAATATTTACTCTTTAAAAAAGCATTAGTTGCAGTTGATCCTGCTCTTCAGATTGTTTTTCTGGTAGATCATCCTTGACTGTTAAGCAATGGCTCACAATTTTGCCAGCCTCTCTGTACTAGCTACTTTCATGAGCCGGTTCGTCAGCTCTTGTTCTTTCCTTCTCAGGCCCTGGGCCTGCTTCCTTGCTCTTGAATGTTGGAATGAAACCCTAGTTTTCCACAAGATGAGACTGTGGAAGACAAGTTAAAGTCAAGATCTTCTTTTCTGGCTTCATGAAAAAAATCACTAAATTGAGTGAAACCTTAGTTTCACGTTCTGTAAAATGAGTCAAAACCATCCTTTTATCTCTTGTACATGGGGGCAGTAAGCCTCCCGCCAAGGGGAACAATGCTTGGGTAACACTTTGTAAGTGGTGCTGGCTGGCCTTGGCCGGCTCTCCATTAGGAACTGTGACCTGTGCTGGCAGTATTTAAGGCTCTGTCTCAGGATGTAGGTAGTTTTGCTGTTATGCAGTAAGACTATCCTTATTATCTGGGATTATTGGGAAGCAAATTCCCTGCTCCAATTCTTTATTTCACTGTGGAGCCCTCCAATCCTGTTATGTCTTCCCGAGTTGTTTTTAATAGACTCACTGAGATTGCCTCCCCCTCCACAGCACGTGTAACACAGTGTGACCTTGGGACAGCACCTCCCCAAAGGAGAGACCACCCAGTAGCTCAGACTCCAGACAGCAGAGCCATCTCTGAATCCTCCTGCCTTTCAGCCATCCCCGTGGCTGCCAACTTCCAGCAAATTAAAAAGATCTGTGCATTCCACCATTGCAACATCTCTCAAATCCAATTTCACTCTTTGCCTCCATTGATGACGGTCTATTTCAGGTAGTTGACAGGCCTTGACGAGATGCCTCTTGTGGAGTGACCACTTCTAAAGCTCTTGTTGATGGAGGTGGGGGTACTCCTGAAGGCAGCTGGAGATACAGGTACTGCGATGACTCTTCATGTTGCTGATAAATTCACAACCAAATGGCTTATGAGAACAAGGAGTTTTATTTTGGCTTACGATTGTTAGTTACAGCTTGGCAGGAGAGCCCACGGGCCACACCAAATCCATATGACTGTTGAAAAGGACAATTTTCTCTTGACCGACTAGCATGAACCAGCAGAACGATGCTCACCTCCTCAACCAGCTCCCCCTGTCTTATTCCCCAGCTCAGGACTAGTCCCTCCCATCATAGACTAGATATTCCCCATCAGTCGGATAATCTCCTGCAGGTTTGCTCAGGACTTAATGCAATTACTAATTTCTCACAACTCTGCCCAGATCTCAGAGCCTTGCATTGCCAAGTTGTCACCAGTATGTAACTACAACACAGGGTTAGAATATGAACTCATCAGGGTTTGAGTCTCAGAATTCACCTTCACTTTGGCTGACTTGTGCTTCCTTGGTCAGACCAAGACAATAACTTGTTTTCATGGGTTGGTGGGTTCCAGTTTCTTCATAATTTCCATCACATGATGAACTCATCCTAAAAGGAAACAGTGCAGGGGGAATTTCCCCATGCACACATAGCTGTAAAACATCCGTACCTCCTCCAGAGAAAACTGGTCTTTCACTGTCTTACCTTGTGGAAAATTAGGGGTTCACTCCAACGTCTAAGAACAAGGGGGCAACCCTGGCACCATGGACCCTCATCCAGGGACAGGATTTGCCTGACATCTTCAACGTTTGATTTGTCTAACTGTATTGTTGGATTGGGCTTAGTCATTTGTCTTTCCTCCTCTGATCACTTGTTTCTACGTCTTGATCTCATTCATCTTTCAGACTCTTGACATTTTCAATTTTCCCTTGTGTCCCACTCCAGAATTCTTGAAAGTGGGTGAAAGTGGACGAAATGAGTCAAGTTAAAAAACCGTGGATATAAAACCATCTTAACTCTTGTTAAGACCAAATAAACATGCATGCACCCTCACTCACATACGTAGTCATTGACACAAATGTCACTTCACACATGACATTAGCACCTCTAATATACTGTGATATTGCCTATTAAGTTTTATTTCATTTTTTAAATCACATAGTTCCCGATCTACCGACTGCTCCAGTTGGAATCCAAACTGAACTTATTTGGAAAAAAAAAGCCATTCTAAGGCATGATGTATGAGAAAAATGGAACTTAATGGGTAAGATTTTATTTATAACATTACTCAAGATTTTAAAATCAGAATTTGAGTGTTTTGTGAATTATCTTCTTCTATTCAGTACATATGGGTGAATTGGGAAGAGGCATGTTAGTTCATGTCTTTTGGAGACATGTCTCCAAAGTGGAACAATTTTAAGAAGTGCTTGTATTTTCTCAAAGTATTCAGCATAGATACACAAGGCATATAGTTCCTTTTATTGGCATTTGGGGATTAGGCAAGGAAACATGATTGCTGTGGATAATTCCACTAACTCCATGTATATTTTCTTGACACTGTCAGTTTGGGTGAATTGGACATGGCAGTGCATGTAAGGTCCTCCGAGTTAGGTTACAAGCATGAAAAGAGTCAGAAGAGCCAAGAAAGTTTTTTAACCTGGGAGAATCCTTTCATGGGTTTTTGCCAGTGATAGACAGCTTGATGGAGTTAGACAATCCGATAGAAGCTTTCTTCCAGTGAACCTTGTATCCTAGGAATCTAGGATGCTGAGTTTATTGGAGAGTTACATGGGGAGATTTTATTGATCAATTTCAACTTTTTATTACTTCAGATTTCAAATGTAGCTGAAGGTAGAAAGAAAAATTTAATGAACTCCAGTATATCCATCATTCACATTCAACTGTTACCAATTTATGGCCGGTCTTGTTTTGCAATATTTGCCTGACTTGCTTCCCACATCTGTCTCCTCCTTTTGAACTGAACCCCAGACATAATAACACTTAATCTCCACATATTTAATATCATGTCTTTAAAAGATGATAATTCCACTTTTTAAATAAAACCATGATACTATTTATCATGTAGAAAGCTTTTGAAGTAGTCCAGGTTTCTGGACCCTGGGCTAATTAAATTGAAATAGCGAAGTGCTGGTATTTTTTTTTTTTATACTTTCCTTATGGTTCTGATGTCTTTGCCGTGTTTGGTTTGGGGAAGAAATTGAATGAATGAATGATAAGGACTCTTTGGAGGACAATCATGAGTGGTGGTCAACTGTAGCAGATGGCTCTGAGGCTGGCCATCTTGGCTCGTCCCTGTCCCTGACCATCCTCACCCTTAGTAAATAGACCCTGCTGAGATTTCACTTCCGGAGGGAACTCTTAGCACCAGTGTCTCCTAGTTCTAACTTGAGAGCTGCAATCTCAGTGTTCTTGCCTTACACTATCTGTTTGTATGCTCCATCCTCCCCTAAACCAGGGTAAGAGACTTCCTGTTTCAAGTAGCTCCCTCACTAGATAGCTCCACTTGTCACCAAATGGCTGTCTTCAGGTTTCCCCTAGTCACTCAAACACCAAGCAGAATCTAAATCACCAGTTTTCCCAGTTGACCCCACATCACTCCCATTCTCTCTATAGATACTCATCACCCTTTTTTGGGCCTCTGCCTACGTGGGCTGCACTGTGGCAATAGCTTGCTGATTCTGTCCTCTTCTCCTTTCTGCTTCCAGAACACTTCATGCTCTGAGGTCCTAGGCACCTTCTTAGATCACCCTTGTAATAATTAATCCCCCAGGCTAGATAAGCCCTAAATGGATCATTGTTAGAGTGTGTCACTGCCCTGCATCATGTATTTTCCACTTTCATCATCTCTTGAAAACCCTCTACAGATCTCACTGTACTCCGGCCGCATGTGTTCCCACTTCCTCACCTTTGTCCATTCTTTTCCCTGCCTATCCCACCCCATCCTCATCCCATCTTGTCCTTCCTTCTCATCCCACCCTGTCCTTCTCATCCTTTATCAAATCTCGTGTTCTCCATCCTCCAGAAAATACTTTAGCCAGCAAGAATATCTTTGCCTCTCGATCTCCTATAGCACTTATCATAAGCACTTTTTAAAATGAGTCATCACTTTGTCTGTTTTGATTATCATTTTTCTATCATGCATCTCTTTATTATCTATCTATAATTTATCTATTATTGTCATCTATCTATTTATCTATTTAACTTTCTATTGGTGATATCAATCAATCAACCTATCTATTCATCCATCTATCTACCACCTATCAATCTATTATCTATCATCTAAATATCTGTCTTATATTATCAATATACCTCTATCTATGTATATATCATCTATCTACTTTTCTGTCACCTATCATTTATATATCTACTTTTCTATCATTTATGTATCATCTATCTATTTATGTACCTATATTTATCTATTTATATATCATTTATCTATCAAGCATATATTTCCCTTCCTATTATCTATCTACCTACCCAGCTATCTATCTATCTATCTATCTATCTATCTATCTATCTATCTATCTATCTATCTATCTATCATCTATCTATCTATCTACATCTGTCTGTCTGTTTGTCCATCTATCTATCGATCTATCTATTTTTGTAGCTATCTATCTGTGTAATTGTTAATGTTGTGTCCAGGATCCCTAAGAAACCAAAACCTATGAATGCTCAAGCCCTTATGTAGGATAGTGTGGAATTTTCAACCTATATACACCTTCCTCTAAGTTTAAGTCATCTTTAAATTACTTATGATAAACAATATAAATGTCATGGAATGAATTATTAAGTTGTGTATTTCATGGAATTGTGGCAAGGAAAAGTTAATGAATACTTAGGAAATGTATGTTTTCAAACATTTTGATCCATCATTGGTTGAGTCTAAAGGGCAGAACTTGCAGATGTGGATGGACAGCTGTATTCAATGTTTAGAAATTTAAGGGCTTCTGAAAGCTGTTCTTTAATTTCACATAGATATCTGTTAACACTTGTGTATAGGTATGATATCCTACATCTGTTCCAAAGGATCAGAAACCTTGTTTTTATTGCTGCTTCTACTGCTTCAGCCAATGCTATATTCTGTGGGTAGTAAAGCATGTGATATGCTCAGTACATATTTATTGATTGATTGATTAAATTTGAGTTTTTTCTCTGGAGCATAGCCCTGCATTTTGAGAGGCTATCATTAGTAAAGGAAGGATGTATCACATGGGAACCTCCAATAGTAGCTTGATTGATTTTCTATTTGTTGTTCTCAATTGATAATGATCACTGCAAATTTGATAATTGTTGTAATCTACTAGCGATGTCATGTGCAGAGTTGAAGAATGGCTTCCTATGAGTGAATCATGAAGTGCCTCTTCTCAAACACAGTATAAGCGGCAGAGAACAGCTGAGACCTGCATTCTGCATCTTTGGTAAGATCTTTCCATGACCTACCATGTCTTTCCTTTGCGAAGCAAGCAGTAAAAACTAGATTTTATGCTCTCTAAATTTCTTTCTGCTTTGAGCATAGGAAGTGCTTGATGCCGATTTCTGTTCCTTAGTGCACTATGGTCACTCAGAACTTGACTTTAGTTGGAGAATAATTTTCTCATAGAGCCTATGCTTCTAAAGCAACAGCTCAGAAAAAGATTGTAATATGGACAGACTCTATCTCCATTCCCACATCTCACGCAGACTTCCTTTATTTATGCAGCAAGTGAAGAACTGAGACTGGCTTATATTTAGGAGCTATATTTAAAAAACTAAAATGTTTTCATCAGAAGTAGATACTCATACAGTGAGAAAACTTTCGGGACCTAGGACCGCACGCGGGAGCTGCAGACCCCAAACCTCATCTGTTCTGCGCATGGCATATGTGCAAGGACCACACAATAGAAGGCTCCTCTTTTTCTCTCTGGTGTGTGGCTGAATTTGCTCCAGTTCAGCGACCATGTGTGTCACATCAGGGGCACAACTGCCACTCACAGACCAGACTCTGCTTCTGAAGGAATTAGGAGGAGGAGCCTAAATGCCTTGAGAGGAGAATCACTGTCTTAAAAATCTGAAGCTGAGGCAAGCATCCTCCCCGCCTGGTTTCTCTCTTGGCAAGCAGCCAGGCCTCCTTCAGATCCCTTCCTGAGGCCAAATAAATGCCAAGTCAGCACCCAGAGCCATTGAAAGTGATTGAAGTGATTGAAAGGCCAGCACACTTCCAGATCTCCTATTTGGGACTGAATGGTGTGTGTGTGGACTGGCAGAGTGGGGGTATCTCTGTTTCTCACTGAGAGCTGTCAAGATGTTGTATCCCTCAAATAACAAACATCGATAAGGAGTGGGTGTGTGATTTGGATGTAGCTCTGGGACAATTGCATTTAGTTATCAGTGTCCGATTGCTGATAAAGGAAACTCACTCTTGAACATCTTCTTGGAGTTTTTAGATGAGGAAATCCCAACAGTTCTCTCTTCACCACACCATTTGTAGACTCCAACCCATTGCACACAAGTGTGAGAAGGTGTGGTTTTGAAGAAGAATGTCAAAAGCCTTTCTTCTAAGTCAGACTTTTTTTTTAATGTGCATACCAGAGGGCGCTTGAGTGTGTGTGCCTGTGGAGGCCCAAGTGTGACACTGGGAATCATTCTGGATTATTCTTCACCGTTACTGCTTTGCTCTAGGGTTTCCCAGGCTCCACCTTCTAGGGCCAGAATTACAAATCATCGCCAATTCTTCCCTGCATTTTTACATGGGATCTCGGGGATCCAAACTCAGGTCCTTTTGCTTATAAAACAAAGGTTTTAAGCCCTGAACCTTGTCCTCAGTCAGGATTTTTCTTTTAGTGAGTGAAAAACTTAATCTCTTAATCTTAATCTCTTGGTTTATTTGGGATTTAATGTAGTCGTTATAAAGCCAGGTAAAGATGGAAACTAAAATTGCTTAGCCTGCAGGATCATGGGAAATGAGGAAAGTCTGAATTCTGGAGCTTGGCCACAGAGGTTGGTTTTTAGGTGAGTGTGTGATTGACTGGTAAGGCCCCCAGAGTCCAAATCTTACCGAAGTGCAGCCTGGGCTGGACCTTCCACTTTCTGCTCCTGCCTTTCATCCCTCATTCCCTTTTTTCTTTATCTCACAACTAACTACTCTGTTCGAATCATTAGCCATTCTTGGCTAAAGGTGCTGTGTTTCCCATTCAGTATTTGAAACTTCAAAGGTCTGATTCTCAAATAAGGACTTCTCAGTTGATAGGGGCCTTAATCACATTCCCAATACAGAGATGACCACAGGTAACTCACTTTCTCTGTTCATACTCATGTATAAATGCTATGAAAGTGCCTCCTTGCCACAGCAATTGATTCTTTGTGTGTGTGTGTGTGTGTGTGTGTGTGTGTGTGTGCGCATGTGGGTGTACACGGGCACATGTTGCTGGAAGTTGCACCCAGGTCTTCCAGTATGCTAGGCAAGTGTTCTACCTCTGAACCATATCCTCTGCCCCTAATGAACTTCTGATGGCAAAAACAGGATTCACTGCTGAAGCCCCAAAGCACAGTATGGTGCCAGACACGTGAAAACATGCTCTACTGAGAAGCAAAGTGAAAGTTTAAGCCACAGGATGAAGGAGCTATGGGCCATCTGAAGCTCGTAAGACTCCCTCCTTCTACATGTAAGAACAAGGATTAGAAAAGCGAAGCCAGAGCTGTTTAACAAGCCCCGTGCTCACCATCCCAGGCACACATTTCTTTGTTTTATCAGTTCATGCTTCTGATATGCTTTTATAGTTCAAATTCTTTATTTCTAGTATAGATCAAGAGACAGAATCTTGTGGGAGTAAATTAATTTACCCAAGTCATGCAGCCAGCAAGTGAAGGAACTAGGATTTGAACCCAGGACTGTAAGATTGTCCTGTCTTATCTACTTTACTTGCCTTCTGGGGAAATCCTGCAAGACAAATAACCATTCAGTTCCAGAGTTGCAGAACTCATTAAAGGCAGAGCCAGCAATGAATCTGACATGACTTGACTCCAATTCAGTTGGGGATCTCTGAGCAGTTGCACATGAAATAACCCTCTGAGATGCTACTTGTACCCATCGTACTGATCCATTCTAAACGCTGGCTCAGGCAGTAACATTATCCTATTGATTTCAAGAGAAGACTCAGTTTCTGGCCTCTTGCTTCTGCTGCTGTGGAAACTGGCCTCTGCTTCTGATCACCTGAGATTTTCTCCACCCTGCAGGCCTCTTCAACTGACAAGTAGGTCTTCACTCATTCTGTTCCAAGTTGGCAGCAGGTCTGGATGAATTACTTCACTGTCGAGGGGCCTTTGCAAAACCCTCGGCATAAGTGGAAGATGGTTTCCAAAATGATGCTTGTTATTTTAGTGCTGTTTTTCATATGAATGCGGCTCATTTTTTGGAGGAATTAGTAATTGGATCATGTCATCATCCGTCTGAATTCCACTGTCGGGTGGCCACTGTCCACAGTCTAAAACTCAGGTTTTTAACAGAGCATATTTCTTTTTATTTTTAAATTGAGTTTAATTTTATTTTTGTGTGTTTGTCTATGTGTGTGTCTGTGTGTTTACCTGTGGTGGTACAAGGCTGACTTTGGGAATCACTCTGGATTGTGCTACTTCCTCTTTGCTTTGCTCCTGAGTTTCTCAGGCTCTGCATTCCAGGGCCAGAAACACAGGCCACAGCTATTTTCACCTGACTTTTTTTTTTTTTGCTGTTAACATGGGATCCTGGATCAGAATTCAGGACCTTCTGCTTATGAGGCAGAGTCTTAACCCCTGAGCCATGTCTTCAGCCCGAGAGCCTATTTCTTGCAGACATCCTCCCTCTCTGTATAAGAGCTTTCTAAAATTTCATTATCCTTCTTCCTCCCTTCCCTTCCTTCCCTCCCTCCCCTCCCTTCCCTTCCTCCCTCTCTTTCTCTCTCTTTCTTTCTTTTCTGTGCATATGGTATGTGTACATGTGTGTATGTGCTTGTCTGTGGGTTCACTTATATATAGGTATATGGTACTCCTGTCTGTGCATGCTGTGAGGCCAGAAATTGATGTCAGCTGTCATTCTTGTTCACTCCCATTTTATTTACTGAAGAAGGCTTTCAGGCTAGATCAGGAGCCTGCCCAGTCAGCTGGCCCAGCTACCCACCATGCCTCAGGGATCCTCCGTCTCTGTCTCCTGAGTGTTGGAATGAGGACCCAGCTTTAACGTGGGCTCCAGGGATGATGAGAATTCTGGTCTTTGCACTTGCAAGCCAAGTGCTTTGTTCACTGAGCCATCTCCCCCGCCCCTTCCTGAAATTTCCATGCACTTTCATGGCCTCAAGCGCAGACAACATTCCTTCTTCTTTGATGGACAAATTCCAGCTCATTTTACAAAGCCTATCTCAAATTCATCCCAGTTAGAGCGCTTTTCTTAACTCCTGCTGGGTGGTGCTGGGGACCTGTGGACTCTCTGCTGAATCTTTGCACAAATCTGTCTGCGGAGGGAAGCAGCGGGGAACCGGGGTTAGGAGCATCTCTTTTGTATTCAAATCCTGCCTCTGCCTTGTTTTAATTAAATGACCTTGAGGAAGTTACTTAACTTCTGAAGCCTGGGTTTCATCATTTAAAATATAAAGATAATGAAAGTGCTACCTCCGGAGTCCCCAGGAGGATTGCTTTGATGGTCTGCGTAGTATGCTTAGCACGATGCTCTTCCACACAGTAGGTTCTCAACGAATCTAATGCTCACTGTAATGTCTGTTTCTTTGCTTTCTACCTGGATTTGCCTCTTTCTAGAGAAAGAGCTTCCAAAGGCCAGTCATTTAGGTCTTCTTCTTTGAGTCTTTCTTTGATGCCAATCGGAAGGCAGATGGGGGTAACTGACCAGGTCCCGGCCTCAGAAAGGTTCCATGCTTTGGATTTATGTGACTTTCTACTTGTTTTTAGGTTTATGTGGCTGAGACCAAGGGGACAATGCTTGTGCATTGGTGAGCTTGGGTCCTGTCACCACCTGTATGTGGGGGAGCGTGTGTGCACGCACAGTGGGTGACCTGGGTGCAAACTCAGGTGCTCACAGCTTACAGTAGGTTCTAACCCACACAGACATCTCCCCGACCCAAGGTGGGTTTTTGATTATCTGTCCTGTGCTTCTTGGCACTCTAGCCTCCTGTCCTTCCTTCACGTCCCTGTCTGCCCCAAGACTGTTTGGACTCTCTACCAAGAGCGATCATCAGGTCATGATGCTGAAGCGGAAGGATGTTCATAGTCCATTATCACGCTCAGCGTGGGATCTAGCTGGGCTCTAATATCAGCGGAGCCTGAACATGCATGGATGCGTGTGTCACATAGTACCTCAGGTGAGATGGCATAGTGGCTGCTCCCCGGTACTTTAGGGGGGTGACTCAGTGTAGGCCTTTTCCCTCGCTACTAGATCTAAGGACCAGACCTCCTGGGAAAAGGTTGTAATCTCATGGGGTGGGGCTGGAGTACTCATGTACTGGTGGACCGGTGATGGGAAGAGCAGAGGGATATCCCTTCTCTGGGTCATAATTTTGAGATCAGTTTTGAAAAACTTGAGGCCAAGTTTTGTACTGAGCTGGTAAATGATACAGTAAATCCTGCCTGTGGGTGGTCACAGGAATACCCATAGGGCTGCCCAGAGGAATACTGTACAAGGGGAGATAGTCATGAAGACCGAAAAAATCAGCAGCCGTCAAATGGGACTGTCAAAATCCCAGGGGCTGACGGCGTAGCTTAGTGGTGCAGCGTATACCCAAGGCCCTGGGTTCAATACACAGTACCAACCAGGATAACACATCCCAAGCACTGAGAGACATATATGACAGGTAACACAACTAGGGCACTGGAAGAGAAGATGGTACTTCGTAGTTTGGCCTGGAAACTACATTGTTCACATTCAAATACATAGTTCACACTTCGGTTCACCAGCACCCACTTTCCCCTTGAAGGCAGATCAAACCGAAGACCCCAAAATATATGTTCTACTTAAAAAAACTTTATTATGCGTGTATGTGTGTGTGTGTGTGTGTGCATGTGAGTGTGTGTGTGTATCAGAGGGTACTGTGTGTCCTTGTGGAGGGCCAAGGGTGACTTTGGGAATCATCCTAGATTGCTTCTACCTCCTTTTTGCTTTGCTCTGGAATTTTCCAGGTATATTAGAATTTTCTGAAAAAAAGAATTTCTAGAGTGTAATACATAAAAATAATTTTTTTAAATTACCTTACAATAAAAAACAGTGTCTTTCAAAGTAGCTGCCTGTAGCTGCTTTGCCCTTCACTGGAATGTCCTGCAAAGCTGAAAGATCCCAAGAAAGTCTCAAGTTCTGGAGGGTTGAGATGCTGGGTTCTGACTTTGGTGGAGAAGAGCTGGGCTCTAATATCAGCAATAAACAGTAAGGCCTAGAGACCAGGCTCCAAGGCAGTGGGAACAGCAGCAACGTGGAAAGGATGAAGCTCCACATCAGTGAAGGATGGAGGCAGCAGCGGCAGCAGCAACAAAGAAGGTGACGATGCTCTAAAAGTGAACAACACTCGCAGAGTAGACTCCACAGCAAAGTCAACACAAGATAAGGGAAAAGCAAGTCCCTCCTCCTTGCACTTCCTATTATCTGGTCCACCACTGGAAAGCACCACCCACTATGGGCTGGATTTTCCACAGCAATTAATCAAGTGCCTGCAGAACTTGCTCAGGGGCGTATTCCAACTATTAACCCTCCACAGCTGTGCCCCAAACAGTCTGCAACTGTCAACACCAGGCTCTGGCCACCAGGACCTGAAGTGCAGATGGTTGCCCTTTCTACCTGGTGTTTTTACGTGGGATCTGGGATCTACGTCCTTCTGTTTGTGAGGCAGAGTCTTAACCCTTACCCATCTCTCTAGCCCAAATGTTCCACTTTAAAAAAAAAGTTTTCAGGATAAAAGAAGGATCTATATTTGGAAGATGGCCAAGTAAAGATAAAAATCTTCCAAGGAAGATTCCTCGTTGCGGATTCGGTGGTAAGTGCTTTTCCTGCAGTTCACTGGTCCCGATGCGAATGCAGCTTTCAGCAGGTCTCCGCAGACAGCTTCACACAGTGAGGGGAGAGGGCTGCTCCAGCACTGCGCTGCATGGATCTTTGACTCTGCTTCCAGCACTATCTCTTAGCAGCCCTCCGTCTCCCCCAGATGTCCACAAGTTGCCATAAGCAACGATGACTGTAGCTGCCTATATTCCTTTCCCAACTGTTCCAGGATTTGAAAAAGGATTACTAGAGTAAACTTGACTGTATCACATCATCAACAGATACTTACTGAGATCCAACAGGTTCAAATTTCTCTTTTGCTCATTTGTCCATAGAAACACCAGCAAGAGAGAGAAAGAGAGAAAGAGAGAGAGAGAGGAGGAGGAATCAATTTAATGTCATCCTCAGTGTATAAAGATGAGGAATATGATTTATAATAAAACACTAATTAAAATGAAATCATTGAAAAATAGTTGGAAGCCCAGTGGAATTCTTCATAACAGGGTGTGATCTATAGCAGACAATTAAAAGCATAGATCAAGTCGTCTAACATGCAAGTTAGGAAAGGCCAGTGGGGGTGGGGGAAGAAAATGCAAAAATGAAGGAGAAATATATCCCCAGAGAGGCTGTTTTCCAACATCCGACAAGAAGTTTCTTATCTGAAGATCTCTCTGTAATGCTGAGTAAGTCTGTAGTCGATTCTATGTGTGTGTGTGGGTGTGTATGACTGTGTGTCTACGTATATGCTTCCGCGTATGCTTCTGTGTGTTTGTGTATATATTCATGGTGGTGTGTATATTTACGTGTGTCTGTGTTTATGTTCACATGCCTGTGTGTTTGTGAGGTGTGTTTATGTGTGTATACATATTTATGTGTGCATTTATGTGTATGTTTATGCTTGTGTTTCTGTGTCTATGTGTATGTATATTTATGTGTGCATATTTATGTGTGTGCTTATGTGTGCGTGTGTGTACGTGCTTGTGAGTATGTACCTGTGTGTATTTCAGTCTTTTCTTCCAGGTTTCAGCCAGCTGCTCTTGTGACCTCCAACCTATTCTCTTCCCCCTCCCCCCATCTTCTCCCTTCTCCCCCCCCATCTTTCAAAACCAGGGACAATGTGTGAAATGCTAAACGGCACTATGTACCTCCGGGCTCTGAGGTACTTCATGCGCTGCATGGTTTTACATTAATTTATCAAAACACAATCATAGCCACACTGCAGTGCTAACACCATATAAAGACTATCTTCTGTCATTAAAAAAAAAAAGGAGTCTTCGAGCATACCCGGAACAATCCAGCCAGCATTCAAACTGCTTTGCAAACAAAGTGGGATTTGTTTGCAAGGATTTCAATTGGTAAATTATTTGAATTTCTCCACCCCTGGGTGAATGATTTAGATGGCCTTGACCCGAGTCTCACTGCAGGGATTAATGCGGGATAATGATTGCTAAGGCTATCATCGCTGCCGGCATCATTAATTATCCTTATTGATTGTAGCTTTCAAAGATAAAGCATTATGCTGACTGGAAAGTACCCTCTTCCTGCAAGGTCACGGCTAAAATAGGGAAGCTAAATAATTGCATTAACAAACAAAGAAATAAAAACAACCTCTTGGAACATTGTGTAATTAAGATACAATTATAGTGTTCCGTCCTGTTTACAAAATGACAGTGTCCTTCTTGTCAAGACATTTTTCCTGAAGATTGTTTCGATACATGAACATTGAGTGATAGCAGGTTACCCCAAAAAGAACATTAAGAAGGGGGATCAGTTCTCTTGGATAGCTGCCAACGTCTGACTCCCCTACAAAGTGTGAGAGCCCCAAGGGACGTGTCTGAAAATACTAATGATATGTTAAATGAAGGGGGTTAGACGGAGGGACTCATAATTGGGCCTCAAATCTTATTGTATTTCTTTGGAATGTGTCATGGAGCTTAGGGCAATCCCAGGATGTTATCACCCACATCTCCCTCCCTCCCCCTCTGACCACATCATCTTCCTCGCTGAGAGAAGCCTGACTCCAAAGCTCCATGTGGACATAAATTTTTTTCCTGTGAAAGGAATCAGTGTCCTGGCTTCTTTGCTCTTGATCAGATATGAGATTTTTTTAAACATTTGTTTTGGAAATAAGAGGCGTTTATTTATTTTTGACAATTTCATACATGAACAACCCTTATCATCCCATCCCCCGCTTTTTCTAAACCTAAACCTTTTTTCCAAAAGAGGCTTTTATGAGAGAGAAAGAGAGAGAGAGAGAGAGAGAGAGAGAGAGAGAGATCATTCAAAATCATTTAATATCCTCTTAAATGGGCTTTAGTAGCAGTGTTGTATATCTTAGATCCTTTTTAAAACTCTCACAACCACCCCACAGGACATGTTGATATTGTGCACTCATTTTAGAAACAAATATGGAATGTACTACCTCAGTATACAGAGTAAACAACTACTGCCTACTCATTTTACAGGTCGAGGAGGAAGCCGGAGCTCAGAGAGGTTGAGAACTTTCTTGCTAACACCGAATTGAGTAAGTGTCTAGCAGATGTGCGCCTTGTTCCTTTTCTGAGTCACACACAGGAGTGTGGGCTGTGCCCCAACATCTTTGGCCATAAGGGCTTCATGTTTCCCATTTCCTGACCATATTGGTGAAAGGATGGGTACGTGCTGGGTACAAAGCTCCACCCACTACTGAAGCACACAAGCACATCTCCAAACATTAACCCTCCAGATGTGAACTGTTGGGTATCTTCGTTTTACTCTTTTCTGGTCCATGTATCTCACACACATTACTTTTTCTTTTTTTCATTTTACATGGTATGGGATTCACCTTGTCCCTTTGTCTTGAGATTATTCCCAAGAGATCTCCAAGCAGTAACTATAGATCCATCTGTGTCGTCATAACAATTCTGTAGACTTCCAGCATAGGAATGTATCATAATTTATTTAACCTGCCTCTTACATTAGGGGCACTTTGGTTGTTTTCAATTCTACAATTATGGTTAATGCTGTAAGGGAACATCTGTGTACATCTATCTTTGTGGACATATGTGGGTGTTTCTCTTGGTTGTTTTTCTAAAAGGCAAGGTTCTGAAGCAAAAGGATGTGTGCCTTGTAAAATCTGACAGATATGAAAAATCGTCCCTCAAAAAGACGATACCCGATTTATATGCCCATAGAACATGCATATTAAGGAGTGTTCCTGTTTGCTTCCATATTCACAAATATACGATATTTTTAGTCTTCCATTTTTTTCTTCTTTTACTTTTTAAATGGCAATTGTATTTTATTATACTTATAATTTGCATTTTATAGCAAGAAACTATTTTTGTGTATCTTTATGGGCCATTTTAAACCATCTTCCAAGTAACTATTCAAAAAAAAAAAAGTCCATTCATGGGTTGGAAAGATGGCTCAGTGGTTAAAGCCTTTGACTTGCAAGCAAAAGAACCTGAGTTCAGATCTCCAGATTTCACGTAAAAAGTGCCTGGTAGATATGATGGGAGTTTGCAATTTTGGCCCTGAAAAGCAGAGCAATCCAGAGGTGGAGTAATCCATGATGATGATGATTCTGTGTCATCCTTAGATCTTCACGGGCACACGCATTCAGATACACTCTTCTGTACATACACACACGCATGCACACGCACGCACACACACACACACGCACACACATACACACACACTACAAAAGTATCTACTCATGTTTTTTTCTCCCACATTTTATTTTTTTCCTAATCATATCAGCTCAATAGGTACCCCCAACCTCTCCCTCCCTCCTCCACTCCCCAGTCATCGCCCCTTACACTCTCTACTCATGTTTTTATGGAGGTGTTTAACAGATAGTTCCACCCCCTAACACACAACTCTTATTGGTTAATGAAATTGCCAAGCATCCTGTCCTTGCTCTTGCTAAGCCAGGGAAGCCTATGGAGAGGTGGAGAGTCATGGGACTTTATTGCCCACAGTAGTTGGACCAGGGTGTGGCTTTGTCTACACCAGACTGTGGCTGACCCCTGTCCTCTTTCAGATTCTTCATTCTGCCTCCTGTTCCAACCTTCCCTCCAATATGGTGAGCTGCCCCATCCTTCCAAATGTTCTTTTTGTTTAAGTTAGCCAGAGAACATTTCTGCTGGTCATAACCACAGATGTCCAAGGTTGTAGTCATTCGTAAGAATGAAGCCGTGAATTTCCTATTGGTATTGAGAGATTTGAATTGGGCAGTGCCTGGTGGACAATGTGGAGGCCACTATTGCGTAAAAGTATCTCCATCATGGTTTATGGCGATGAGAACCAGGTGCATATTGAGGGTAAGGGTGTGGGGAGCCATTTTGTTATTGCCTGAGGTAACAGAGGGACTTGAACTATTCAAGGCTGTAAGCAGGAAGCTGCGCCAGGGCCCAGGCAGCTTGAAGAAAAGAAATAATAAGTCAGGACCCCAAAGTTTTGATTCAAGTCATTGGGCTGAGACCAGAGAACCCATAAGCATTAGCATAAGAGAATTCATATACTAAAAATAAATGTTAATTGAGCATTTCTCATTCCTGTATAGTATATCGCTCCTCTGTGGATCTGTTTTAAATTATTTATTCTATTCTGCTGAACTAGTGTCTGTTTTTGCATTGATCTATTATATTAATACCATAGCCTTCCCAAATGTAAGTTTATTTGATAGAGCAAACATCACTTTACTTTATGTCAAATATTATTAGCATTTTTTATACAAATTTAGAACCAGCTTGTCAGGCTCCACAAAATTTAACTATTTTGCACTCACATCCTTCATAGCACCATATATCCTTTACTCATCCCCAAACAGTCCCCAATGCTGTACTTTCATTTAGGTCAATTAACTTGGAGGATAGGCAGAGAGGTCAGTTTTCAAGACATTATAAACTGCTGTTAGAATTCTAGGATTTTTCAATGTGAGGATGATTTGGAATTATTCAGTATTTTATTATTTTTACATGTATTTCCTGTCTGGAAGATATTGTGAAATTAAAAGTCCTAATTCTTGGTGCTTGTAAGCTGAGCCATATAGAAGGTGAGTGACTTGGTCAGGTAAGAGTTAAGGATTTGCTTTTGGGATCACTCATGCTGGACTCTGAGTCCATATAGTCCATTTGTAGCAGGTCTGACCAACTTGTAGGCCATTGGCTGCATACAGCTGAGGACAGTTATGGATGGAGCCCTACCCCCAAATCATACACTTACATGAAATATTATGGGATATAGCAGCAAGTTGCTTTGTGTGACTCCATTGTGCAGTTCTCATGTATGAACCTTTGTAGATGACAGTGTTGTGTTGCAATGCCAAAAGACCAGACAAACCTGATTTAAAGGATCTCACAGTCTCTGGGCTTTGGTCTTTCTTCATTGATAAAATTGGATTCAAATACCCACATTGCCGGGCCTTTGTGAAAATTAAGTGAGATGATTTATTCAGAGGAACTTAGGGTAAAGTAATAACCTTTCCGTTATTTATGGCTATAAATTTACTAGACATGGACCATTGCCAGTGACTTGTTTTTTATCATGTAAATTTCATCTACTTTTAGATGTTTTTGTGTACCTACATTTCTCAAATATAGGGAAATCATCTGTTAGTATATAAAATTATGTGTTTGATTTAGCTTTCTTTCTCATCAATATATTACATCATAGCATTGAAATGTGATGTGTGTTTAGGTGTGCCAAGGTACATCTAAAGCTGTCACTGACACATTTCATCATCTTTAATAGACTATTTCACTTTGAAGATGGTGCCTAATATTTATCTGCGGGGTTGTTAGCAATAGTACAACTAATCAGTCAAATAGTTACTGAAACACATAAGCACTGAGTGGAATGATTGTTTGAAAGAGTTTATAGTTACAAGTCACAACCACATGTAAAGAATGATAGATTTAGGGTTCCACAGAAGTACAAGAATTTACATTATTATAATAGAAAAAAGCAGAACAATAAGTAATAAGGGAAGGACGAGATTCTAACTGGGAGAGACTACTTTTGAACAGCTTCATGGGTAAGAGAGATAAGTGTTGGATGCTATTGACTGTAGAAAAGAAAATTCATGGAAGTTTTGTTCAATGTCAGATTTAACTTTGCACAATATTTAATTGCATCTAACATGCAAAGTTAAGGAGTTGAAATATTCCTCAGTTAGCAATAGGGATCCAGTGAAATGTATGAGAAGGAGACTTCTCAGAGAGAACACTGCAGGTGAGCAGATGATCTAACAAGTACAATTATGAATTGGCAAGAGTTGAGTGTGGATTTGGAAGGGATAGGGTTGGGGCAAGTTGAGATATACTGCCATGCCTTGAAATGGTTGCTGACTGGATTGTCTGACAAGGTGCTTGAAGACTAGCATGGTTAGGAAATGGGCAATTTGTCAGCACCGTGGTAGTTTTCATGCACTTTTTTTTTTGTCCTATTGGGTTGAAGTAGTTTCATATCCCTTTGGATGTGCCCCACTGAAAATGTGGATTTGAATACCAAAGGAAAAAAGAAAGAGAGGATGAAGAGGAGAAGGATAGGGAGAGGTAAAAGGGAGGGAGGGAGGGAGGGGAGGGAGGGGGAGGGAGGGAGGGAGGGATGGAGGGAGGGGATGGAGGTATGTGGAGTGAGGGGGAGGTCGGGGAGTTCGGGCTGGCGGGGGGAGGGTAGGTGAGGGAGGGAGGGAGAGAGAGAGGAGGGGCGGGAGCGAGCGAGCGCGATAGGAAGGGCAGGAAGGCAAGGAGAGCAGGGGGAGAGAGAGGGTCGAGCGGGAGCGGGGGAGGAGGCGCGGAAGAAGAAAAGAAAAGAAAGGAAGAAAGCGACCGGATAGGGAAGAAGGCAAAAAGAAATGAACCGAAGAGAGAAGGGGGGAAGGACCGGCAGTAGGAGTACAGCCTACAGAAGAAAGTGACACGATAGCGAGGGAAGAAGGAAAGAAAGAGGCAACGCAAGAGAAAGGAAGAAATGAAAGACCGACGGCAACAGAGAGGAGAAGAGAAAGAAAGTAGTGGAAAGAAAGACAAAAAGAAGGAAGAGAGTAACGGAAGGAATCCTTGCGTCTCAAGAGGGGAGGCCGGACAGGAGGGGAGAGGAACTAAACAAGAAATAAGGAAGAAGGCCAGCAGAAATGCGAAGCTCAACTCCACACTTCTTTCCCCCCTGACCTCCCTCCTGCCGCATCTCCCTTAAGTAATCATTAGAGACAGATGGTAGGGCATGACTGCATGGCTTACCTCGCACATTCCATAATAAATCCTTCCACTCCTTCCTCCCTTCCCTCCCTCCTTTCCTCCTTTTTTCCTTCCCTCTCTCCCTCCCTCCCTTCTTCCCTAAAGATGAAGAGAAGCATAGTTTGGAGTTATAACAGTTACTCTTTACTATTGTTGTGAGAGAGCACCCAAAGTCAAGCAACTTAAGGGAGAAAGGGAGATTTATCCAGCTTATGGTTACAGAAGGGAGATATAGTCTCTGACTGGCTGGCTGAAGCTGGAGGAGGCTACATCACTGCAGACATCTTGGAGGCTGAGAGCTGCAAGACAGCTTGCTGAGAAGGCAGACTCCTCCTGGAGGTAGGGTGGGACTAATCCACGTCAAGACCTACCCCTGTGACTGCCTTTCTGAAGCAAGGCTCCACCTCTCAAAGTGCCATGACCTTGCCAAACACATGAGACTGTGGAGGACACATTTCAAACCATGACAGGAGTTATAGGAAAGCTTCTTACAACTCCAGGTTTGTAGAGAGGAGCTTCAGCAAGGTATGTGAAGCCAGTAGGCAGGTGACAGGGCACCCATGGTAAGATGACTATTTTCCTTGCGAGGTCCTGAGTAACCCCCATCCCATTCGCTTGGCATTTCTGAGGCACCTCATTCAGGATTAGCCGCCTTTGAATGAAGCAGGAAGAATTTCCTGCATCTTTTAACTTTTCTTATTTATCATTGAATGGCGCTACGAAGCTGTAACATTAGCCCTTTTGTGAATATCAGCAAAACTCCAGATCTGGATTTTATGTGTTGCAGTGCTCATAGGTGAGATACCTTGCTGAAACTGTGTTGGCAAAATAAGAAAAATGCAAGTACTTTCTCATAGAAAATTAAGAAAATAAATCTGTCAGGTGCTGAAAAATTGCCAGAGTGTTGGGGTTCGGATTTGCGGTGTTTGATGCCACGATTCATCTATCATCGTGAGAGTAGCACTTCCTGTTTTTGACCCCACACCAAAAAGGCGTAAAGGAGTTTGTGAAAAGCAGCTTCTTGGAAGTCAAATGGCTCATCCCAAACAGCATTTTAATGATTTAAGTAACAACGAATCAGAAACATGTGGATTCAATTTCCCTTAAAATTCACATGGGTCTCAAACTTAAAGGAAAATAGTACTTGGCACAATGTGTTCAGGGTTCGGTTAAACTCAAAACATTTGAAAAACCCTTTGGAAGACTGAATGACTTCAAAATACATCTGGGTTTGCCCATCCATGTGGGCACAGTTACAAAACCCTCATCCTTCGTGACACTATTCAAACAGTCTATCAACATGTTTTAGTTTTCAAAAGGCTTCATTAGGATAAAAATCAACAAATTTTATTGATTGACTGCTACACACAATCAATAAAGTAGAGCAGCCCCTGTTTCCCCATTTCATAGTTGGGGAGTCTTTATTGGAGTGTGGTCAAGGGAAATTCCCACATCAGCGAAGTCAGTACAGGCCACGTGCATGTGTCCTTGGGAGATGGAATTCTATTTTATTAACCAATCAAATCCCCATCCTTGGCTGCTGTGGGATTCCATTAGATGCAACATGGGAAAGAGAAAAGTTACGCTGTAGGAGACTCAGTTGGTCATCGGGTTTTGCTTTGGGTTTTAAATGATCACTTTAAAAAGTCATTTTGGCATATGTTGAAAAGGCAAAGCATGCTTAAGATGTCACAGTCAGGACATAATTAAAAGATGGAAAGAAGACCATGAAAACGAGAAAAACTCGTGGCTGGCAGACTAACCTCTACAGTTTCGGACCTGCTTAACCCACATGGCAACCCAGTTGTTAGCGCCTCAGTGGCAAGGGTATTTCGTAATGAAACCCACAGAGCTTGTTTCTGAGATGTGCCCGGATTATTTATAGCCAATTATATTAGTACCGACGCTGAGTGACACCTAGGGAGATAATTGAATTTCTTAGATTTCTCCCTTTTACATTCTCTACCATGATCAGAAAAATACAATTTTGAATGCTCCTCTTTCTTAGGGTGAGACCACGCTGTCTGTGTAATTGGATAAGTCTCCAGGGAACGGCGGCTTCTCCTCTGCATTTTGTAAAAGCTTTATGGAAAGTTAGCCTCCATTTTTTAGGCGACTTTTTCAAGAGGCAAAAGGCACAGTCTCTTGTCATTTCCACCCAAGGAAGTTTACAAGCCTGTCATGAAAGAAGCATTGTTTGAAGACATTACTGGATGATGTCTAGGTTACATTATAGAAATATGGGGACTGGAGAGATGGAACAGGGGGTTAAAACCTTTGCCTTGTAAGCAGAAGGACCTGAGTTCAGATCTCCAGATCCCATCTAAAAATGCCAGGCAGAAATGGCGGAGGTGAAGCCTGGGAAACACCAGAACAAAGCAATTAGGAGGTAGAGCCCCCCCAATAATAAGAAATAATCTTCAAAAAAGACAGCATGAGTTGTCCGAATAAACACTAAAATATAATTCCCGTACCTTGAAAGAAAATTCTATATGATTATATTGGGAATCAAGGCCTAGGAAAGACTGTCATAGATTGTACCCTAGGTAATTGTGATCAACTTAGATTATCAGCCCATGGGTTGTAAAAAGATGACATGTCACGTGAGAGATACAGGGAAGTAATTTATCAACGTTCGCATCAAAGTTTGTGCAGCTCTTCTAATCTCCTTCCGATGTAGGCTCCTGATGACCATCTGACATTCCTGGCAGACCCGGGAGGAAATCAACTGTAGATACACTATCCACCGCTTTAATTCAGCAAATTTGAGATCCTGAGATTTGAGAATATGGGAGGAAGCAAAGCAGTATGTCTTTCATTAGCGGAGGCACAGAGGTTAGCGGACTGCCGCGTCACACAGGGCTGGGCTGCTACAGACCCCTCAGCTGCAGCTGTATTGCTCTCATCTGTCCTGCTGAAGAAACATGGAAACCCCCCCCACACACACCCAAGCTTGGATAAATTGTCAGCTGCTTTGAAGGTAAGCTCTTCCTTCGAGTTGCTAACATCCTCCTCCTGAAATTTCCAGGCTTCTTTTACTGCTTGGGTCCAATCGCCAAGAGAGGAATCTTGACCTAGTCTTCAGGGAGGACCCTGAAAAAAAAATGGTCACAGAAACATTTCAGGCGGTATGCCCGTCACGCAGCCATGGGAAACATTTCATTGCTTCAATTAATTATATAATGGGCTAGGTTTTCATGGCCTCAATTACTGCTCTTGAAAGGCTTTTTTTTTTTAAAGACGGGATTTAAAAAAAAACTGGGGAATATGAATTAAAGCTTTTCCCCCTCCTCTCTTATTTCCACGTAAATTAATTCTACAATTTAATAAACTAACAGGTGGTTCCACTTCAGGCTGAGCAGATGTTAGGCTGAATGAATGGAGTCCCCTCTTGTGTTCAATATATCCCTGAGCTCTTTCTTTCTTTATCTCTTCCCTTTCCCTTTTCTTTCCCCCAATTCTGCCAGATTTATGAGCAGCTACAGTATGAGCTGTTTTGTTTCAGCGATATGAATATTAATGACTGACACGTGCTGATTTTAGGCGTATTAGTGACATTCATAATCCGGACCATGTAGACATTTTTCACCATATAATGAGATACGCAGATTGCCACACCAGGAAATTTTCCTGTCATGTTGCCTCTGGGTTGATAATTTCTGTTACTTTACAACGGAACTCTAAATTAGAAGCTTATTCCAGAAGAAGTGAGAGGGAAATGTAAAATTAGCCTTTCAGAAAAATCCCCGAGTGACTCAGAAGTCTGACATATTCTTTCGGTGACACTCCCTTCCTGGCTGTTTCTGAGAGGGAGCCCCTCGGTTTGGAAAGAAGGGTACCCCATGCCTTCTCCTTCTTCAGATCTAACTTATGAATGATTCTATAGTTTTCCTTCAGTGAAAGCTCTGTAAACAATAGGACGCACAGAACTGCTCAAGAGTCTAGAAGACAATTGTGTCCAAGGCCTCCTCCTATAATTGTTCATGCCACAGAAATGTCTTCTGACAAGATTCCAAACAGTAATTTTTAGATGAAAGCTATTTTTCATTCTTCTATTAAATCATACATACATTTATGCTTCCAACATACCTTCAGATTGTACTTAATAAAGACTTTTGTGGCTTGTACATCTGACTGCTTGCTAAAAATACCAGGGAGCTTATGACATGCTGCCGGCTCTTCTGCACGCTTTGCTGAAAGTCGTTCGGTTTCCCTTGGGACCATCCAGACATAGCTGAGACATTGCCAATGAGAGGAGAAAGCCCCCCTCCCCCGCTGAGACATTGCCAATGAAAGGAGAAAGCCCCCCCCCCACACTTAGTCATTGATCATTAGGATTCAGACAAGACTGATCACTTCCTTCCCATCCTTGGCTGTCCCCTTCAGTCTTTCAACTCTGTCTCTTCAACGTACTCAAGAGATAAGAAAGGACCATCGTGAAACATATGTTAGGTTAGGTCATCTTTGAGTTTTCTTGGGAAAGCACCAAAGTACGCATTCAGTTTCTGTCCCGATTACAAGTGTGCCCTCTGCAAAGGTGCTGGTGTGATTTACATACGCAGAATAGTTTCTTCTCTGTACTAGACCCTGGCGTTGTCAGTATCCATGGGGATGTGAAAATTCTGAGAGCACAAGGCTGTGTGAGTCAGAATGAGGTGGGGAACTGCCCAGGGCCAAATATAAAGAGCACACAGTGGCAGGCACCTAGTCTCCTGTCTTCGGACATCTCTGATGTTAGCCGGCTGTTTCCTTGGTCATCACAGGATGCTTCCGGATGTCCTACCCTTGCATTTATTTATCTGGCCTCTTCCATGGTGGATTCAGTCAGTATTCGTGAGACTACATCATGCTCCCTTTCCATCTCTCACTCTACTTCCTGTGTGCTGCTCCGATCTCGTTCTAAATCTTGACCTCTGAATTCCTGACCCTAGGATGATAAGATGGCTTCGGCTCCAAGAAATTCTTCTTAACAAGCTCAACATCAGAGACTCCAGTCCTGTTCCCCACTAGAAGCTGGCGTCTCCCAATCTCCCTATCTCAGATGATGCCGGAATAAAATGTCGCTAAGGATGTGAGCTGCCAGGTGTCAAGGACTCGTTTGTTCTAGGCTTTGCGATAGGAATTTTATATATGTGCTCTCTAATAGAATATGGTGTCTCTAAATGTAATGAGGCCGAAAACTCAGGCATGCTTATTAAATGTGATTTCCTGTTCCTTTTTGCAGAAAAGAAGAGTCATGGTCATTATGTAAAGGTTTTTTCTTTTGGATGACTAAATGATTTAAAACAAGGAATATGTTTGTGATAGAAGCTGAAATATGGAAAAAACCCCTGCTTGATAAATATTAGTCTGGATCTGGGTATGCCACTTGGCAGGAGTATACTGCCTAGCAGCACCAGGGCGTGGTTCACCTCTAGCACCAGTGCCATAAATATCAGTCAAGCAAAACATCAATGAATGAATCAATCAAAAAAAAAATAAATGTGTACTTTGCATTATTCCTATCTTGGGTCAAGCATAAGCCTGTTCAAATTTTATTATTAAAATAATTGTTTAAATCTGTTAAACAGATTTAAACTGTAAGTATGGGCACATACTTCCAGTCCCAGTATGTGGGGGCTAAGCAGGAGTTTTGGGAAGAGTTCAAGTCCAGGTGGGGCTACATAGTGAGACCTTATCTACTCTTTCCTCACCCTTCCTCACAAAGAAAGCAACCGTTCTTTTAAATTTTTTAAATATTTTATTTATTTAGTCTGTGTGCATGTGTGTGTGTGCGCGCACGCATCGCGTGCCAGGGGACACTGTATGTCCCTGTGGAGGCCCAAGGGTACATTCCGAAATCATCCTGGATTGCTTCCTTCTTGCTTTGCTCTGGAATTTCCCAGGCTCTGCCGACTGGGGCCGGAAGTGTAGGACACCGATGTTTCAGCCTGGTGTTTTTACCTGCGACCTGGGATCCAAACTTAGGACTTTCTGTGTGCGAGACAGAATCTTAACCCCTGAGCCTAACAATTGTTCTTAATTATTTACTTAAAGAAATCGTGAGTTAAATTTTCTTTTCAATCATTTCTGGCTTCATTTGCAGTGAGAAGCGAAGTCACAAGGGACATTTACAAAGTTTTGCTGTCTTTTTTCTGCTTCCCATATATGCCTCTTGTCAAGCAAATATAGTTATGTTTTAGCAAAGGAAAGAATTTCAAACTAGGGCCACGCTTCAGGAAAAGGCTCACACACAGTTTAAATCTGCCACAGACTTGCTCTACCAAGACTTGAAATCCACTTGGCAGTATCAGGTATTTTGTTTCTGCCTTGTTGATGGCTGTACTTACAAAGCACAAGATCTGATCTCAGCTGGTGAACTATGAAATACCACAGGAGAGATTCATTTGGCAGGCATGTATCGAGCACCTCTTCTGTCCTAGGCGCTCTCCAGCTCTGGGAGTTCCTCCACTAGCAGGCTGCCTAGGTCAGTTTCCTGCTCTCTCTTCCATTCTGACAGCACACATCGTGCCAGGAGGAGCGAAGAGTCAGCGAAGCTCCAACTAGCTATGAGAGATGCGGGACCCTTTCTTTAGACAGGGTGAGGGAGGAGATGATTAAAAAAGAGAAAGAAAAGAAAAAATAAGCCATGGGTTAAAGGGCTCAGGTGTTAAAGCCTGAGTTCGGATCCCCAGATGCCATGTAAAACTACTGGGTAGATATGGCAGTGAACTATATAATTCCAGCCCTGGAAGGCTGAGCCTGGGAAACCCCAAAGTAAAGCAGTAAGGAGGTAGGGTGGTCCAGGATGATTCCCAAAGTCACCCTTGGACTTTCAAAGGCACACACACTCAAGTGAGTATACATACAACACACACACACACGTACACACACACACACGAATCCAGATGTGCAAGCACAGAGACATCTCTCTCTGCGTAAGAGAATGAACACTCTGTAGGAGGAAAAGAAAGAAACACAAGTGTCTACATGGTCCACATGGTCAGGAGAGGTGCACCATGGGAAGTCTAGATTTTCACTGAAACTTGAGTCACTGTGGGACTTTAAGCAGAGGATCCATCTCCAGTGTACTTTCTGCCAAGTTTATTTTTCTAGGGTGGGGAATGCATGGCAGGAGAAGAGATTAAGCTGGCAAGCTAGGAGGGCAGGATCCTAGTGCAGTGCCCCGGCCAGAGGCAGTAGGGCAGGGACTAGGGCCCCATGCAGTGATCCTGAATGTTTGGAATGAATAGCGATGTGGACGGTCAGACCATTTCTTTAAATAGAAGACGATTAAGGAGTAGTAATAAAGCTGGCAGACCAAATGCTTTGTTTTGATCAGTTATTTTTGGAATGCCATGAGCTGCAGCTTATCAACGACAGAAAAGAATACTTTTGTTGAATCTGTTTTCAGCAGAAGGGAGACTTGAGGCATAGAATGTATAAATAATCAAATAACTTAAGTATTTAAAAATCCATTTCACGACATAATATGGGTTTACTAAATAAAACATGAGAAAAAAGCTCCCTTTGATTTTTATGGATACAAAGATTTAAAGTCAAAGTATCATTTTGCTACAAATAGTTTGCTTTAGAGTTGTGTCTGTGTATATGCATGCTTGCATGTGTGGGGGTATTCTTGTATTTGTTAGTAAACAAGTACCCACATGCATGTGAAGGTCAGAGTTTGACTTTGGGCATATTTCTGGATTGTTCCCCACTTTATTAATTAAGGCAGTGCTTCTCAGTTGAACCCAGAGCTCACCAATTGTCAAGAATAGCTAATCAGTTTGCTGGAGAGATCTTGTGTCTCAACCTGTGAGAGCTGGGATTGCAGGCAGCCACGTAGTTTCCGTGAGATTGGGAGCTCCAAACACTATTCCTTCTCACTTCTGCAGCAAATGCTTTATATACTGGTCCATGTCTCAATGCTGCATCTTCTTTCAGAATTGCAATAACTGACACTTCCACACGCCGGTTGTATTTCAAAACCTTTTGCTTTCAGATTTTAATAAATGTAAATTTTTTATCTTGTTCTGTGTTGTTGCAGATCCCTCATGCTTCTATAGAAATTAGAGTTAATATATACGGGTGAAAATTTTATATGTCTTAAGTCTTGGTTTTAGTCTTTCTTGGGAACAAGATTGTTGGATACTTTTTATTTTTGTTTAGTTTTAATTTAATTTATTTTTATTCTTTTCAAGTTTCATACATGAATATAATGAATTTAGGTTATTTTCACCTCTTATTACCCAATCTCATCCCCTCCCTTTCCCATTAAACATTGAAGACTTTAAAAAATTTTTTTACTATTACAAGCATATTGAGTATTCATACCACCTTCTCTCCCTTCTCCCTTCCTCCCATTCCCTTTTTTTTCCTTTATTAATCCCTCCCACTCTCTCCCACCCTTCTGTCTATATGCTTCTGTGGACCCCAGGGTTCACTCTGGCTTGTCTACTCCTGTGGGGGCTCAGGCCTCCGTGGTGTATCAAGTTACCTCTCTTCACACCACCCCACTCATATAAATATTGAAGACTTTTAAATCAACACTTTCAGGTTTCTTTGCAGCCTCCTTACTCAACTATCTGTAAACATACAAGCAGTTATCACTTTATCTAATGCCTACCTGTCTCTGATTTTATTACATAAATTGTAGAAAAACAGCACTTGAATATTTTTTGTTTTTCATTAACTGCAGACACCAATACCTCCTTTTGGGATCTTAAAATATGTAGAAACAGTGAGCTTCTATCACATTTTATGATTTTTAAAACCATTATTATTATCATTTGTGTCACGTATGTACATGCATGCATGCCACAGTGCACTTTGTGGAGGTCAGAGGACAACTTTGTGGAGTTGTTTCTTTCCTTCCATCTTTACATAGGGTCTGGGGATCGAACTTAGGTCATCAGGCTTGGACAGTAAGTGCCTTTACTCATTGAGCTATATTATCGGCCCTTTATCAAAGAACATAATGAAATATTGAGCTTTCCTTCTACTCTTATTTAGCTAAGGTTTAAATTACAAGCTTAATTCACTGATTTTTTTAAAACCCCATCTAGTAGACATTGCACTGTATGCAATGATATATGTTGTTTATATAAATAGCATGGAGGTTAATTCAGACCATTTCATGGAAATGGTTTATGTGTTGTAATCACGAGTCAGTACACAAGTCTGTCTAAATTTAAAACAATGTAAATTAGCCAGGTCAATTTCATTTTGCCAAGAAAGAATATTCCTTAAAGCCATGTTTTTTTTAAAGTTTATTAGGTTAAATTCGAAGATCTTCTGTAACTAGTAAGTGAGAGGATTTATTGAATTATGAAACCCACTGATTGTAAGTTACGTTTCCAAGTTATTTAAACAAGTGAATATGTTTATAATAATTGCATTTCCTATGTAACGTCTAACTAAGGAGAAAAAAAATAAAATCAGGGTAGGAGAGAACTGGAGTCAGATTAATCTTTGTCATGACCAAAGCCAAGTTTAAATCCTGTTCACTTCTCAATCACAGCTTTAAAAGATTAAGCAGAATGATAGTGGCGTTTCTGTGCCTTCGAGATACTCAAGTCCAAGTTCGCGTCACAGCTATCTTGAAGTCGGCTGTGACTCTCACCTCTGAGGTGAGAGAGAAGCCTGTTGAGCTCTTACTTCAAGGAGAGGACGAGTTGCCTAATATAAGCTGGGTGGTGTTTACAGATAATGCGTCCTCCTGCCAAGTTCCTGGGGATATTCTAGACTACAGGAAGGTATCTCACTTACTAGTTACAGAAGGTAATTTAGAACATTTTTTCTTTTGGATTATACTTTGTTAATTTGAATGATTTTTAAAAATATGTTAAGGAAACTTTTACTTAATAATCCTAATTTTTTGGCTTGTTTCATCCGAATGAAATTTTTAATTTAGTTACTACATTTTTAGAATTGATCTGATGGAGCATGAAGTATGGAGCTACTGATTTTTTTCTACCTTTTGGTGAAATGTGGACTGAAAGATGGAAATCCTTGGCTTTGGTAGTTTGTGTTCTCTTTGGTTCAGAGTATGGGCTGATCTAAACATGACTTCTCTCTTACAAAGAAAGGCATTTCTTTGTACTCTTTCTTCTTGGTGTTGGTGCATGCTCAAAATTTCCTAATTAATCTATTTGGAAGGCAGCTCACCTCTATCCTCTATATCATCAGCGCCAAGTCTATCTAAAGCATTTGGTTTGGCTGCTCAGCATGTTCAGTTTTGAGTTTGGATTTTAATATCATAGGTATCATATTCCTTTTTTTTTTCCTTTAAATTTGTGTGTGTGTGTGTGTGTGTGTGTGTGTGTGTGTGTGTGTGTGTGTGTGACAGGGTACTATGTATCAGAGGGTACTATGGAGGACCAAAGGTGACTTCTGGAATCATCTTGGACTGCTTCTTCCTCCTTTTTGCTTTGTTCTGGGATTTTCCAAGCTCCACTTTCCAGAGCTGGAAGTGTAGGCCATCATATCTGGGTTTTGAACTCATGTCCTTTCTTTGTGATACAGTCATAGCTCCTGATCCATCTCTCCAGTTTCCCATACTCCTTTTTAAAAATCTTTTATTTATGAGAGAGTGCAAATGCCATGCATGGAGGTTAGAGGACAAAGTTCAGAAATCGGTTCCTTTCCTTCCACTGCGTGGGCTCTGAGGATTGAACTCACATCTCCACGTTTGCATGCAGATACCTTTATCCACTGGACCGTCTTACAAGCCCTAAGCCTTTATTCTAGTCTTGTCTTTCCTATTTCGGTCTGATTATGGAAGAACTTGAGCAAGATTTCCCTATGCTTTGTGCCTCGTCTTCTCAAGCTGTGGAGGCCACTCCTGATGGCTCGTGCCGCTGTTCTGTCCTCCATGGAAAGTTCTAGACTCCCGTCAGTGGGTCAGTCTGCTGCAGTATGCGTTTGAAGAAGCGACTGTTGCCGAATTGCTGTGCCATCTGTTCTTTAAAAGGGTTAGAGAAGTGACCTGCTGGGAAGATTCCTTCAGGGTATTTTTTCTTGTGAGCCTTGTTCTGGTGATAAACCTGCCACCTGATAAGTGCTAAATAGTGACTGTGTTTTCAAGACACCACTGGAGCAAAAAGGTGGCCATATGCCACCAGAGGAAGTGCATTTGACTTGGCTCTTCAGATATGCTGTTCATTAGGAACACACTTTAGAGGTGGCGGTGGTGTGTGTGTGTGTGTGTGTGTGTGTGTGTGTGTGTGTGTGTGTGACATTTTCCAACAGGTAGCTGGTTCCCACCAGGAACAACTCCTTATTTAGCAAGGGGGTCCTTGTTGCCATGAGCAGGCATGTCTGTTGGGTTCTCTTCAACTTGAGGAGATCCTCACGTTAAAGCATGAACTGAGTGGAGAAGGATGTCATGATTAAGAAGACAACCCTGTCTCCTTTCCACAGACTTCCATCCAAGAAAGGAAGACACGTGAGAAAAGCAGCAGAATGGATCGCATCAGCTATTGGATTGGAAGTACATTTGGACAGTGAGTGGAATGGAGTTCGCTTTCACACGGAGCAAGAGGAGACCAAGGAAAGATTATGAAAGACAGACTTGAGCTGAGTACTGCTGAAGACAGTGTAGGTGGGTGATGGAGAATGTTCGGGAAGGGGTGCCCAGGGCCAACGGCTTGGCTGTTGATAGGGCTGTTAGAGAAAAAGGAAATTCATGTCACTGGTTAAAGATGGTTAGTTGACTTTCTTTGAAGCCATCATGGCAGCTGTAGGGACCACCATGTTAGGAAGAAGACAACAACCATGCTGTGAACAGTACATATTAGGAAAATGAGTATGTGTGAAATAGATAAGTTGTGAAAAACAAGTTGTGAAAACACAAGTTGAGAAAAACATGTATGTGTGAAGTAGATAAACTTAGGAAAAACAAGTCTGTACAGATAGATAAGGTATCTCAGGCAAGTATAAAAGGAGTGACCAAAGACTGAGCAGTCAGTTATACTTGACTCATGGTAAAGTATGAAGGAGGCTACTCTGGGACATGACCGTTGATTGTCAGGCGCCACCAGCTCTGGCTTCCCTCAGAAACACTAGGGAAAATAGCTGACTCGAATCTCCAGATGTTGCTCTCTAGCTATGCATCATTTTCGTTGAGGTCAAGTCATCTCCATGGTCAAGCTGTCCATTCCAGCTGGTGTGACTCGAGAGAGAAAGAAGAGAGACAGGGGGACCCCCGGTGAGGAGATCTTGTCGCATCTCACCAAACCTGCCTGTAAAGTATACAGACACTAGGAGGAAGACGAGATAGGAACTGCATCTTGATTTAATAAATGCCATTTTAAAACCAGTTTATGTGGTGGAGCATCTTCCTCTACTCAAGAGAACCACAATGGATTATAGCAGTGGTGGAGACAGACTGGGCCCAGTTCTGAATACCACAAAGCCAAATAAGAGTTTGTAATGCCTGAGTACCTGTGGATGGGAATTACCAAGAGCAGACATCACAGCTAAGAGAGACAGCGCCTACAGGACCTTATAGAACGCTTGCTAAAAGCAGTCCACATCACCAGGCAGTACTAGAGGATGGAGAACCAATCAGAAATGGAGGGTGGTCAGACATGGAGAGGAAGAGAATCTGTTCAATGGATTTTGCAAGGATTTCAGCTGATGCTGGACAATGTAGACCAGAAATCTGGAACCTACAGTTCAGTGCTTATGTGGAAAGAAGTTTCAAAAAGTGTCTATTGCAATTCACCTGCATGGTTGCTGATAAATTACTATTAAGGGAACAAGGGGTTTATTTTCTTACTGCCAGTTACAGTCTGTCCAACTTAATGGGAGAGCGTGCACCAACACCAGGACTGAGGGAACTGGCCACACTATCTCTACGTAATGGCTGAGAGAGGGACGATCCTTACTTGCCAGACCAGCATGTCTGGCCAAGTGTACACAAGAATGCCGACTTTCTCAATCGGCTCTTGGTATTTTATTCCAGGACCTAATCCCACCCACCATGGGCTGAACCTTCCTTATCAGCTAGACAATCTCTTGCAGGTTTGTTCTGGGCTTAACTCAACCATTAATTTTCTAGAAATGTGCCCAGAGCTCAAATCCTCAACCATCAAGTTCACACCTGTGCAGAACCATGACAGTGTCTAAATAAACAATCTTTCAAGACCTCCTTTTGAGGAAGATTTGATGAAAGAGAAAGCTGGTGCTAAGAACAGGATCCTAAGGACACGATTGGCCATGAGTAAAGGTTTATTGATAATCTCACTGATGAAATGTCTCAAGCAGGTGGGTCATGTGAACTTATTGGCCTCTTTCCTTTCAGGATTAGAGCCCAAAGAGGATAGATTGAAGGGAGCTCACTTGTCACTTAGACATTCAGCTAAGAGAACGATCTTCCAGTCCTGGAGGGAGACCAGAAGAAGCAGAATTGGCACAGTTGTGGAGCGTGGCCTACCAGGGAAGAGAAAAGCAGGAGGGATATCTGGGACAGAGCACACAGGTCTTGCTGCTGTCTGCCATGTTTGGATATGGTTTTATTGCTGCCCATGTCTTCATGACCTCCAGGGAGAACAGGTGGGTGGTGATGTTGGAACCATTAAGATGTAGATGGGGCCACATGGGAGGACATTAGGTCATTAAGTTCCCTTTGAAAAGGATTAAGGCAATTCTTCCACGAGCAAGTTGATCTGAAAGCCTGAGTTCATCCCCTACATCTCTTTGCCTGCACTGTATATTTTCCTTCCCATGTTTACTTCCATCCCTGGGACACTGTCACCATTACATCATCACCAAAGATGAACAGATATCCCCAGCCCACTCCCGAGCACCTAGAACTGTGAGCTAAGTAATCCTCTTCTCTTTATAAAACCAGCCTTCTCAAGTGCTTTGGTAGAGTGATGAAAAGCTGTGGAATGCATTGAGAACTTGATTGCAAGAAGAGAGGGCTAGAAGTTGTATGGGGCACTTTCTGTGTGGTGGCAGAGATGACTACATTTACCAAGAAGGAGACACAAGCGGATAAGTATGACCATGTCAAAACTATTGGATAAACTTGTGACAAGGATATAGAACTTTTTCTCCTTTATTCATATCCTTTAAAGTTTTGTATATGAATTTGTGCCATTTTCACCACTTATTATCCAGTCCCAATCCCCTACCTTCTCCCACCAGTCTCCCTCCCACTCTCATGGACTTCTCTGCTGGGTTACTGTTAATGATATGTGTCTGGGAGCCTCCTGGAGCAAGGATGTCATTCCAGCGGGGGTACCGCTGGGGAGAAAGAATAGCGTCTCTCCTCCCTCATCCAGTGCTAACCTCCATTGTTCCTTGGGGGAGCTGTGGTGCTTGCTGAGATAGCTCCCCTGCCGTGGTGAAATGTTGATAGGACGGATCTTGCGCAGGTCTCATGGGGCAGACCCAGCTACAGTGGGTTCATGGATGAAAGATGCAGACCTGAAAGGAGAATTAAGATGCTTCAAGAATCCATGGTAACTGGACAATTCAAGGCCTCCCAATAGCCTCATGCCCTCCTCCTGGCTGCGCTGGCACCCGAAATGTGTCCACAGCTGTCTCTGACTCTTGGACCACTCCCTCAGTTGTCTACAGGTGAATGTGTGTGCACCACAATGTGAGATCTTAATGCACCTCTGTTTCTCAGCAGTGACGCTACTCACTACTTCAGGCAACTGCCAAAACCACCTCAGAGGATTTCTTAAGGGCAAGAGAGTGTGAGTATGAGTCACAGTGACATTAGAAAAAAAAACTCTCAGATTTTGCAAATAAATGTAACTGAAGTTATAGGAATTTTAACACACTTTATGCTATATGCCTCTTTAAGCTTTAAAAAATACATGAAAAGATACGAATCATCCCTTAGGATCCCAACAATAGAAAGCAATAGTCATTAAGAAAAAATAAATAAATTGACATGGATACATTGGAGCTAATATAAATCCTGTACAATTGGCATGAAGGTATTTGTTATTTTCCAAACAGAGTTAAATCTCTTTTCCATTACAGATTTAATTTAAGTAACATGATAAATAGTGGTAAATTGAACTTTATTATGTATTCATGAAATGCAGTTTAATACAATGGCTATTTCTGGCATTTGTGGTTTAAAGATATTCCCTTATGGCTGGATGTTATTTTTAATGTGTAAATTCAGAAATAATGACCTCCAGTTGCACGGGTGCATGAGGGCGGATACATACACATGGACAGTAAGGGAAAAAGCAGCCTCTAAATTCCTGTCTTTATGAAAATTTCTCATGCAATCTCTGATCCTTTAGAGTTGACATTAAACAAATTATTTTAAGGTTACAACTATATTGCCTGTGAAGAAAAAAAGTAATAAAGTAAATATTTTTCTAAAGATTTTAAAGGAATGGTCTTCGACAAGGACATACCTGAAAGAGAGAAACTCACTTACCAAGAACGGGTTATTGAAAAATCTCTGCACAACTTAAAAAAAAAGACATTAAAAATTCACATGAAATAATGCCTTCCTGGCACATCCAACATAAAATTGGAAAGCTGAAAGGAATGGCTAAATAGATAAACGATATATGGGCAATGATTTCCAGAAGCCTCTGTTTTTTTTTTCTTCAGATAGTCATAGGAAACCATTCAAGAGAAACATAAGCAGTTTGACATCGTGTGACATTTAACCTCCTTCAACTCCATCCTGAGAAGTTTGTTGGATGATAGACTAACAGAAGGTATGGCAATGTGCATGGAGAAGCCACCCAATTGGTGACCCAATTCTGAACCCTGCAGGGTCGGGGGTGATGGGAAGGAATAGGCAACTTTTTCTTATCCTGAATTTTTTCAATGATGATTTAATTGCTGTATTTTACATTTATTATTTTTAATTTATCATATGGGAGGAAGGCAAGGGCGTGTGTGGAGGGATCGGGGAACAGCTTGTAGGAGTCAGTTCTGTCTTTCTACTATCTCATTCTTCTTAGCGAGTTCTGGAGATTAAACTCAGATCTCAGGGTTGCTGGCAAACACCTCTCTCCATTGAGGTATCTTGCTGGACTATACAATGACTATTTAATCTACTGGTTTTTGGTGGCTGTTTTGTTTTTAAGAGGAGGAAAGCACTTCAAGGGAGCGTTAGACAATAGAATTTGATATCTGGGGACCCATGGCTACTGAGGTGGATTTGGCAGGGTGTGTCCCACACTGACGTGGACAGTGGACCTTCAGGCATGTGTGGTTGGTTCCTGCCTGCAGGTGGCTTGTGGGTATTCCCATGTGGCAGATGAATGTAGAATGCTGGGCTGTTTCAAGCACTGGGACCCGGCGTCTCTGGAGGCAGGCAAATGTCTGCTTGTAATTTTTCATTTTGGCCATACTTTGAAGGGTAATAACGAATTGTTATTCATGCATCAATGACTGCTGTGGTGGTCCTTCTGAGACACGCTGCAATTTTTTCCTTATTGAAGTCATTCCGAGAGCAACTGCCCAGGGTCCGCCAACCAGAGAGCTGCCTGGTTCCTGAAGACATAATTCCCCTGCAGGTTTCCCAGGCACGATACCCCAGAGCTCTGGAAAGGAGCAACCATTCCCATAATGTATATGTTGGAAAAGCACAAAGCATCTGAAGTTATTTGACAGAGCAAGCTGACCTAATGCAATGTAAGTGTAAGCACAGGCTTTGTTGCATCTAGGGTGGGTGTACGTACACTGGGATGTTGACACTTGCTTAGCCTCACCTTGAGGTGTAACAGAATATATTGTATCTGTACCATGTCAGTTTCCCAAGCCTTGGAGAGCTCAGAATGGGAAACCCACCTGTACCCAAGTACTTAGACAAGGGGCTGTGGTACTGTAGCTGGAGTCTTAATTTTCTTCTTTTTTTTTCCCATGTTGCAAATGCCTACTAATAATGTCCTTAAAGATAATTCGTCTGGGGAAGTTAAACAAGCTTTCCAAAATTCGATTTAAACTATTAATTTGCTTAGCAAAATCATATATTATGCGTAGGCAAATTCAGCTCTGTTGTGGCAAAATTATCACAAGTTATACATTAGTTGCATTTCAGTTAATGAGGTTTTATTATAAACACAAAACAGAATTACTCCCAATGCCTAATTTTCATTAGTTAAAAAAAAAGTCCAAATAATGCTAAAAGAAAAAAATAAAAAGGCAGATTGCCAATGTGGTGGACTTTGTAAGCATTTGAAATGTTTCTGAATCTTTTTTAATTGTCAAGGGCTAAGTCGATATTGTTGTTGCCTGCCCGACTGTTGATTTGGGTTAAGGCAGCAACTAAATCCCTTTACTAGTGTAGGAAAGATGACTCAGTGGCTAAAGGCATCTGTATGCAAACCTGGTGATTCCCAGAACCTGTAGACTGGAAGGAGCTTCTGAAAAGTGTTCTTTGACCTCCACAGATCCCTACATAGGCTGTGGCAACCAAGAACGCTCTTTCTCATCTCTCTCTCTCAAAAATAAATAAAACGTTTTAAAAAATCCTTTCTCTAATATTAAGAGTTTTTTTTCCTTTTCCATTTTCATAGTGTGTGGGTGCATTCGTGTGTACATGCATGTGTATATGTGTATTTGCACGCATGTGTGTAAATTGAGTATTCATGCACATGCAGCAGCTAACTGCTGGGGCATCTCCTCAGCCTTAATTTTTAAGAGTTTTTCCAAGAAAATACAAGGGAAGATAATTTTTATTTTGTTTTTATTAAGAGGATGGCAGGAGCTGCCGAGGGGCACTTTGCAAGGTGCACAAGCAATTGAAACACAGACTGGTTAAGGGCAGAACAGCTGGATAAGAGGGAAAGGGTGGAAAAGGGCCAGTAGAAAGGCTTGTGTAGGGGCACTGAAAATAGAAGGACTTGTGTGGGGGCACTGAAAGTAGAAGCGCTTGTGTGGGGGCACTGAAAGTAGAAGGGCTTGTGTGGGGGCACTGAAACTCTGGCCCCTTGCAGCTGGCAGGCAGCAAGGCCCAGAGCTTAGCTGCGAGGAAGGCTGAATTCCTCTCTGTGTGTTAGACTCAGGCATGCAGCCTGGCCATTTGTCTGCAAAGAGGAGCCGTGTGTTTAGCTCCTACTGAGGAGATTTCCTGTCTTTTCACCGTAAATCCGCACACAAATCCCTTTATTAGACAGAAGTGGTTTTATCCTGCAGCCTATGGGGTTACTCTCAGAGCTATGGCGCTTTTCAAATCGTGGCCAGCTCACCTTTCTCTGTCTCCTTGCTGTTCTGGACGCTTTCTTTCCAGCTCCCCTTTTTAAGAGGATGTTGTCGCGGGCTCTCCTCCAAAGCGCACGCTCGGGCAGAGGTTGCAGACTCCTTGCAGGAAGGGTTTGAAGGAGGTGTTGATGTAAGCAGATGGGCCAGTTCTATCAAATGCACCGGAGCAGGGTCCTCCCCAGTCACAGCGACCTCCCAGCCAGGGAGGAGTCTGGAAGAATGGCAGGAGCCCAGCTCCCCCGCCGAGGTGCTTCTAGGGCTGGAAGGACTTCTGTGGGACTGTCTGCAGTTCGGTGGGCGTTCGCCCAGGTGGTTGCGCGGGTGCCAGCTCAACTGAGCCTGCCTTGATTCTGCTGCGAGGATGGACAGGATGGGTCTTCACACCGGCTGGCTGCGGAGACCACGCTCCACATGTCTGCCCAGTGAAAGAGGTGCAAAGCCCATGGGGGCAGAGCAATGCCTTCTCACATGTCAGAGGGAAGTCATGCAGCAAGATTCACTTCACAGTAATGACATAATAACAAAACTGCCGGAGACTGTGAAATATTAAAGAGACAGCAAGGATGGGTTAAAGAAGGGTTTGGCCTAAGTCCAGAAAAGCTTCACTCGGCCTTCTACCCTGCTGTTGCTTATCATTTGGAAAAAACGAAGCTAGTTGACTCTGTTACATCTTATTTACAGAAGCAGCCAAATCCCTTTCGCCTCCAGGAAAACAACCTGGTACACAGGGCTCTTGATAGAATGAGCTGAGCTAAATTGCTCCATGATCTCCTATAACTCTGCTCTTCCTGGGTACAATTGCATTTGAACCTCTCACCATAACTTCCCAATATGGTAACTTTTGCGTTCTGTGGACCAGAATTGTATTTCTTATTTCCATTGTTTTCTCCTTGTGGCGAGTTCAACTTCTCCTTCAAGGTCTTGGTTCAAGGTTACCGCCTTCCTGGTGCCTTTTGTTATATTCATTCGTTCATTCATTCATTCATTCAGCAGATGGGGACGTCTGGTGTCAGGCACTGAGCAAGCCCCTCCCCATAATGAACACGATGTCTCATTCCTGTCCTCAGGGACGTCAGTCTTGGTATGGATCTCATACATCAGGGAAGAAACCCTGGAGCAATTAATTAATTAATTAATTAGAAAATGAAAACTGAAGGTTTCTGAGCCAAGGACAGGAGTGGTGACACCTGCCACACAACACTGTGTCATAGCAGAGCATGTTGCAGACTACTCTTCTTGTGTGTTATAATAATCATGATCAGGTAGTACAATGATCTTTTCACTGTCTTCAGCCTCACCCTTGGTCTGCATGTTCCATAGGAGTAAGACCTGTGTTGGTTTGCGCCGGCTGTGCCTGCAGAATTGTAGCTCAGTGCCTGCGGTTAAGAACAATCAGGTTAGTGGGAATGACAAGAAGTAGTAATTAAGATGACTGCTGTCGCCTGTCAGGACCAGCCAGGCCAGAGTTGCAGGGACGTCACATATATTAAATATAATTCCATTTATGTTTGCTGCATGTCTTCAGCCAATAGAGTAATTGTTAAGTTTTTGTTATTTGGAAATGGAAGCTGCATACTCCTGCTTTATCCTGTGATTTGGCATTTAATAGCTCCAGTGCTGTGGACTGCAGGTCCTGAAGATGCTTTTAGTCTTTCCCATGATGTTCAAGAAATCCTAGAGTAGGTGTTGTAAGAAGAGTGGAAAAATGTTAGTCAGGTGTGTGTGGGGAGATATGGATCTCGCCATGCGGTAAACCAGGATTGTTCCAAAGCTGCGGTGACCTCCGTAGGAAGAAATAGAGAGGATCGGCAAGTCAGGTAGTACAATGATCTTTTCATTGTCTTCAGCAGTGATGCTGGACGCTCTAAGAAGCCCTAGGGGGAAACCTTATCCAGAAATGGGCAAGGGGTGTTGGTGAGATGGGTGGATGGATATGTGAAGGATCAAAACTCCACATGTGAGCAAGCTGAATGCAGTCACCCAACAATGGTTTCCTTATCATGTATCCCTTCTTGGATTCTCCAGGGACTTAGTTTTTAATCCCAGTCTCCAAGAAAGTCAGTGTCTTTGAAGTCTGCTACAGGATGATCAGGATGATGGGCATTTAACCTTATTGCTGGGGTCCTTCCTGCCATTCAACATGAACATGGGCCCGCCTTTCCTCTAAGAAATTCTCTTGTTCATGTTTCTTTGGTGTATGTGTACATGTTCCTGTGTGAAAGGGTGCACATGCATATGCAGGCAAGTGTGTGTGTGTGTGTGTGTGTGTGTGTGTGTGTGTGTAGGGCAAGAGACAAGCTCAAGTATGTTCCCCTTTTCTATTTTTCTATTTTTTTTTTTTTGAGACAGGATGTCTCACTGGCTGGGAATTTGCCAAATAGTCTAGGCTGGCTGTACAGTGACAGTAAGCTCTGCCTGTCTCCAACTCCTGTGGTTAGGGTTACAGGCAAACACCACTGATTGAACATTAGTTCTTGCGATTGGATTCAGGTCCTCTAGTTTGCAAGGCAAGCACTTTACTGAATAAGCTATGTCTCTATCTTTGTGCATGTTTCTTAATTCATTCCAGGTGTTGCTAATTTACCCTGAGGCAGAAATTAAAAGACTTTTGGATTGTGGAGGACAAACGCAGGTCCACTTTACTTTTCCAAAATCTGTAAGTCCCAAGAAAATACCTTTAATTATTGGGAATATTGTTAAATTGAATAGATAAGTCTTAGAATTTTGAAATTCAGTTGAAACTAAAAGCAAGTATTTAGGGATTATAGCTTACCAGGACACTGGTGGTAAAACAGAAATTATCAATATTTAATTGTTATTAAATTAATGAAAGGTAAAGAAATGAAGTTGGGTCTCTGTGCTGGTATAGGATATTAAATTTTTTCTAACATGACGATACTCAAGAGGCATTTATTTATTTATTTTTAATTATTTATTATTTATTCAATTGTGTGTGTATGCATATGTGCATGTGTGTATGTATGTGTATGCATGTGTGTGTGTGTAGAACCATGGACGAATTCGGGAACCACCATGGATGCCTCCACCTCCTTCTTGTTTACTCTGCCCCGGGATTCACAGGCTCCGCTCTACCAGGACCAGAAGCGCAGGCCGCCCCCACTTTCGCCTGGCCTCTATACATGGAGTCTAGGATCCAAACTTGGGACCTTCTGCCTGCAAGCCAGAGGCTTAACCCCTGAGCCACCTCTCCAGCCCCTCAAGAAGCTTTTAATTTTTAATTTAATTTTAATTTAATTAAAAAAACTTTTACTTTTCAGAACCATCCACAGGTTTTGTGGTGCATAAGATGAATAAATGAGAGAAGGTAAATGGATCTAGCTTCAGAGAGCTTTCTTCTACCAGGTATACAAAATTATGTAATGAACATAGAGGGATGGGGATTGGCTGCTGGAGACACGAATATTTCAGGGATCTCAGAGTCCTGATGTGCCAATAATAACACACCATTTCCTGAATGACTTAAGATAGAGATGGGTTCATGGTCCTCCTTCTCCCTCAAGATTTATAAGAGGAGTCTAAGGCCTGGGAAACATCAGGAGCCTCTGTCATAGCATCATTTTTACTAGCTTGGACAAGACTTTTCCCTCTACTGAAAGTTTTATTTTTCAAGGATCAAAAGTACATTAGTGATGGTCTTGTGGTGGGCAATTTGGGGAAGGGGGGAAGGTGAGAAGATGCTAAGATGGAAAGTGTTCACTGGTCTCAGTATCTCTGGATTATCTCTGGATTGTGCAAGTTGTGTTATCTGTATGTGCATGGACGGGCTTTTGATACCTTGTGGTTAAACTTTGCTCTTTATTATGAATTTTTGCTGCAGACCCAAAGCATGCATAACTTAAGCCATCTCTTTGGTATGTTATTTCCTTCAAAATAATAGTACTACCTTGTGAATTTTCTTTAGAAAAAATTTAAAAATTTATATCTATCCAGATAGGGCACTGATAGGGCAGATCAAAGAAATGATTCCACCCAAGTCAAGATTGGTGACACAACAAGATCATTAGGGTTGCTTACAGGAGCATGGTGAGGGGTCACTGCAGGAGCATGGTGAGGAGTTACTGCAGGAGCATGGTGAGGGGTCACTGCAGGAGCATGGTGAGGGGTCACTGCAGGAGCATGGTGAGGGGTTACGGCAGGAGCACAGGATTTGCTTCTAGGAGCAGGGTTGGGGGTTACCTAAAGGTACATAGGTGAGTTACAGGAGCACTGTGACGATGTGCTTACAGGAGCAGATGGGGGTTACTTATAGATATGTAGGTGAAGAGTTATCTACAGGAGCATGAGTGACTCAAAGTGTTTTACTGAAAATACCTCCCAGCCTGGGTGAGAACACATGAAAGTTACACCCTTAGGTCTTCCTCGCTCCCAGCCCAACTGGCAGGCAGCTCCACGGGACAGTCTCCTCCTCAGCAATGGCTTACTGACCATGTAAGCTCGGGGAGGGACCTCTTGAATTTTACTGTTTTCGAAGATTCCCAGAGGCTTGTACGTTTCAGGAATTTTCTGAACCACACCTCCTTCCTTTTTCCCTGTGGGATGATGTATTTCAATGCAGAGAAAAATATCCTGCTGCTGTTTTATTTCCTTCACAAACAGGGGTGCCGTCAGTACAGCAGGAGGCTGCTTGGGATTAGCAATCTGTAGCCCTGGGATCTGACCCATATTAGAATATTCCATATTCCAAAAAAGCTTGGACTTTTTTTTCAATTTTTAAAGGGTTGTACTGTAAATCATGAGATAAGTTGCTTGCATTAAATTCTCATTTTGCCACTTGACCTATAAACCCTGAAATATTTACCATCTGTCCCTGAACAGGAAAATGTACCAACCCCTCTGCTCTAAAAGACCTTGGCTTCAGTGGTAGGTGATCTGAAATCTTAGGAACTGAAATTGATAGTGCCTAGTGTTGGTCAGCTTTCCATTATAATACAATCCCTGAGATGATCAAATTAAAAGAAGTAAGGGCTTATTGTTTCACCCTCATAGAGATGTCTTTCCATGGCCACTTGGCCCTGTTGCTTTGGGCTCCTGATAGCAAATGTAACATAGTGAAGGAGAAAGCAGAAAGAGAGAGGGAGAGGGAAGGGGGCCTCAATAGCTTCTTCTAGGGCATGACCTTAGTGACTGACTTCCTTCCACTCAGCTCCATTTCGTATAGGTTCCACGTCTTTCCTGTAGTTCTCTGGGCAGAGAACCAGACCTTTAACACTAGAGCCTTTGGGGGATACTTTGTATCCAGACTACTGCGAGCGCACAGATGAATTAGTAATGAGCACAAATGCAGTTTCTTCTGCGCACCAGAAGTTAGGAGGCGGCAGGAAGCTCTTGCAGCCTGCCTTGCCCTGGGAAAGCGTGGTGTGCTTAGGCAAGGTGCGTCCTCCTGGTTAGCATGAATGGCGCTGGGAAGCACCGGAGGACTTGGGTTGGGAGGCGGGACATCTGAGACGTCATCTGGGCTGCGCTTCTCTGGGCCTCGGAGTGTTGCGTTTTGCACCTCGCCATCTGCTTGGAAAAGCAGAGATTTCTCCGATACTCCACTCACAATGAAAACCCGGTTTCCTCCTTTCGCCCTGAACTTTCTCCTTCTCTTTCCTTTCTCCAATGCTTGCCATGCCGAAGAAGTCATTTGGGGAGCGCCCTCCCGGAATAAATGGGCTACGCTGGCAGCAAGAGGTCATAGCAGAGCAACGCCAGCGTTCACATGAGTTGTCATCATTTTGGGGAGCAGCTTGTGCCTTTCTCTCCCTGCCCCCACCCCAGGCTCATACATTATGGATGTGATACAGCTGTGACCCACAATGATTCTTCTTTCACAGTGAAAACGGGTCCCTCAGTGTGACCCAAAGGCCTAGCTTGACAGAAAAAGACCCTGGAACTTTCTGGCACATGTCAGTGGGTGCTCCAAACATATGCCCTTTGTGTGTGGCACTTGCTTTGTTTTTGTCCCACAGTCTGTTAGCCCTTAAAGCTACACTTTTTATTAAAAGTATTTGAGTTTGTTCCCCCCATGTGTGTAAGTGCTGGTGTGTATGTGTGGGGTGTGTGTATCAGAGGGCACTGTGTGTGCCTGTGGAGTCCCAAGGGTGCCTTCGGGAATCTCCTGGATTGCTCTACCTCCTTATTCCGTTGCTCTGGGGTTTCCCAGTCTCCACCTTCTAGGGTTTGAAAGCATAGGTTGCAGCCATTTCTGCCTGGTGTGTTTCCTGGGATTTGAACTCAAGTCCTTTTGCTCTGTGAGGTAAAGGCTTTGATCACTGAGCCATTTTTCTAGCCTCCGCCCCCCCAAAAAAAGAATCTTAATATTGTGACAAGAAAAGCAATTAAAAAAATTTATAAAAGAACATCAGTGGTAGGCCAGTGAATGCCTCAGGGGACAAATGCAGTTACTTCGTTAGCCTGACCCCTAGAGTTCACATAAAAGTACAAAGAGAGAGCCGATACCTCTGATGACCATATGTACACTGCGGCATGTGTGATCACACACAACTCATGCACTCACAATGGTAAGACATTAAAAACTCAGAGAACAATGTCAATGATTTCACTAGCAAATATATAGCCAGGAAGCTGGGAACTACTCAGCTAGCAAGTCTTCTTCATACTTAAATATATTGTGTTTGGGAAAGGGTGAATGCTCTGAGGGCAACTCTATTGGGTGACTTCAGAACACCGTGGACACTATGGGTGATAAAAGTAGGATCCCAAGGGCTGCACAAGACTGCTAGTCCCAAATCCTGCGTGCTTCGAATTCACCATAGACCCCACCATTTGAGAGAAAATAAAATAAGAGAAAATGTATCGCTCATTTTCTCTAAGGGCTGGGGAGCAGAGGTGTGGCTGCAGAATGGCGGGCTAAGAAAGGAACTCAAGGCCCACGGAAAGCAGGAAAGGCAAAGACCTTAAGCCCAGACGAATCCAAAACACAGGAGGTTGCTTTCTGCAAGGAAGACATGGAGGTTTCAGGGAGAGTTTGACTTTTGAACTGAGGCTTCGATGGGTGGTGGTATGATTTTTACCTGGTTGTGAAGAGGAACTGGAGGTGGCGGGAGCCAAGGGAGCTGGTGGATGGGGAGATGCACAATGTGTCAGGAGCAAGTGGCTCCTTGTGCTTGAGTTTCTTCCCATGTCTGGCTGGGGGAACTGAGTCGAGGCACCCGTTCTGGCCTCATGTGCACAATGTGAAGCTGCAGGGTGAGGAGGTGCCCAACACCTCATTTCAGAATGAAGGGCTGTAGTCAGCCAACGGGTTGTCTCCCAAGTGATGGATTTTCCATCGCCATTTGAATAGCGTCAGTATCTCATTTCTGGCTTCGAAACCATCATGCATAGCCAACAGCCTCCCTCGCCTCTCTCTCATCTTAACAGAGAAAATACATGCACGCGCCCCGCCATCCATCTAGACGTATCCGCCTGGTTAGTATTCTTCCAGCACAGGGCTATCACCAACATGATTGCCACTCCACTTGAGATAGTCCAGATATTCCTTTGACTCTGTAAGTAAAGAGCTGATCGATTTAACCTGGTCAACATCAGCCTGAGAAACATATGCTGCTTTATAAGAAAAACACGTGTGCGTGAAATCGCCGGCCGGATCCCTCCCTCACCTTCTTCATCATTCACAGCTCTCCTCCTCCAGGTGAGGCGGAGATGCTGCCTGCTTCAGAAGTGAGGCTGAAAGTGTGATTTCACCCAGGGAAATTACTGTGCATGCAGAGAAAGGGCCCATGGATGCGGAACGAGGGAAAAGCAAATTCCGAAGTCATTTATTTACTAACTGTGATCTCCTGAGGGGTGAGTAGGCTAGAAAAAAAGCAAGATTTAACATTCTGCCCAGTTGGCAAGATCGACTTCCACACTTCTCTTCGACTGTGGGTACATGTTCAGGAGCAGGATGCCACAGGCCTGATCTGTGCTCCTGAGTGGAGCAGGTGGTGCCACTAGACTGAACAAATGGTGGCTTCCTGTTACCCACCCAGAGGATCGGAAGAAATAGAACGGCATGTGAAAACATGGCATAGCAGTGTGCTGAGATTTGCCCAAGACTGATGATGGTGGTGATGAAGTCAGTACCACACCGAACATAGGTTGTGCCAGACGCTGAGTTGAGCTCTTTTATCTATAGCACCTTGGGGGAGATCTCAGGGTAATTTATCTGTCTTCCATCTCACAGAAGAAGAAGCTAATGTTCCAGTGAGTTTAAGAAGTTTGCCCAAAGACAATTATTTAGGAAGATCTATTTGATAACACAGCACATGCCCTTGTAGGCCCCTTAGCTGAAGACACAGAAAAAATACCCCTTTCTGCAGTTATGACATTTAATGCTTACTCAAGGCTTCCATTCAATACTATTGTCTACATCAATGGTACACCTTGAAATTGTCCAGCCTATGTACAGAACACTCAAGGATCGGGTTGCATTCTGAAAGACCTCTATTGGCCCAGCTGGAGCAAACCCACAATGTGTGGATCTGAGAAGCTGCAAGGGCCAAATCCAGAAATATCTCCAAGAACTGATGACCAGCTACTGCTGCAGAATTAACCCAAACAACTCACTCCCCTTTCTAATGTTGCACTCACCAACAATTTTGGCAGACAGAAATAGAGGGAAAAGATGTAGTTCGTAATTGTCTCCTGTGGCTTAACAGGCACAGAGGAACAGGTCCTGCTTTGGAAACAAATTCTTTTGGATTTTTTTTCTTCATAAATGCAAATTGATCTTTCAGTCCTATTAGATCTTTGAAGATTGTCCATCTGTCACCACAAAATAATACTTGTCCTTTATTCATTTAGAATTTGGTTACTATTTTAAATATACTAAAGGCCTGAGGATACTGTGTCTATGATGGGAAGTCAGTATTTCCTTGAGTTAGCAGTAATGGAGAGAGAGAATGTGTGTCTCTTCCTCTCTCACAGTATCTGGAAACACATATCTTGTTTTATTTTTCTTTTATTTTGGTGTATATGTATATTTTATTTTTTGTATATATTTGTGTTTATACAGTTATACATTCAGATATATATATATATATATATATATATACATGCATATGTGTGTGCGTGCACATATGTGTGTATGTGTGTGCATGTGTGTGGAGGCCAGAAAACAACTTCAGCTCTTAATCCTCAGGTAGTGTTGCAGTTACTCTGCAATGCTGCTGATAAACTCATGACAAAACAACTTAAGGTAACAAGGGGTCTTATTCTGGCTTAACAATTGTCCAGTTACAGTTGCTTGTCCGGCTTGGCAGGAGAGCACACACCAACACCAAGGGCTGAGGGAACTGGCTGCACCATCACCACATAACAGCTGAGGGACAATCCTTACTTGTCAGACCAGCATGTCTGGCCAAGTATACAGAAGGATGCCAACTTTCTCAACCAGCTCTCTGTATTTTATTCACCTGTTCATGGGATAGTCCCACCCACCATGGGCTAGGCCTTCCCTAGACAATCTCCAGCAGGTTCACTCTGGACTTAACTTAGCTAGTACTTCTCTGCAAATGTGCCCAGAGCTTGAACCGTCAACCGTCAAGTTGACACCTGCGTCTGACTATGACAAGACCCATCCATCATTTGCTCTACCCAAGCTCTCTCACTGACTGGGCTGGCCGGCAAGCTCGGGGACCCCCTGTCTCTATTTCCCAGTGGTGGAATCACAGGCACATGTTCCCTTACAAGGCTTTTCTGTGGATTTTGCGGGTCCTCATGCTTGCACAGGAAGTATTTTACTGACCAAGCTTCCTCCTCAGCCCCTCCATCTAGTTTGGAATGGATGACATAATGGAAGAAGGAAAACTGTGTTAATCTCTGAGTTAAAGTTGTGATTGGAGGGCTGGAGAGGTGGCTCAGGGGTTAAGCCTCCGCCTTGCAGGCGGAAGGTCCTGAGTTCGGATCCCAGATCCCACGTATAGACGCCAGACGGAAGCGGGGGGCGGCCTGCGCTTCTGGTCCTGGTAGGGCGGAGCCTGTGAATCCCGGGGCAGAAGGAGGTGGAGGCGTCCATGGTGGTTCGCGAATTCGTCCGTGGTTCTACACATACACACACACACAGACACACGCGCGCGCGCACATACATACACACATGCGCACAGTTGAATAAATAATAATAAAAAAAATTAAAAAAAAGTCGTGATTGGAAAAACATTGCTGGCTTCCTAAAGTGATAAAAAGAAGGCATGCCTTGCTGTTAGATATTTAGATATTATGAAATAAGCTGGAGTAATGTGATTTTTTGAAATAAATCTTAAAATGCCTGCAATGGGGAAAATGAATGATTCAGTCTATAGACCTATAAGTTAAATGATCAATAGCATCTATGAGGAAGGCTACGATAAATATTCCTCTGTTTTCATAAATTATTTCTCTATCAGCTGAGAAGCTTTCATGAGAAATAAAATGGCTCAGAGCAAAACTAATTATGATATTTACATCTCAGCTTTGAAATAGATTTGATAGGCTTTTTTGTCATTATTATTTCTGTCCTTTAAAGGGAGAATAGAATTAATAGCATTGTACTTTGTAGCATTATTTATGATCATCAATTAAATCGGGCTCAGTCGAGGTGGCTTTCTGTTATAAAGTTCATCTTTGTAAGGACAGAATTTTCAGAAAATATTCCATTTTTTTTTTGAATCTTTTGACTTGGGAGTTTTTTGCCCTTGAAATTCTAGGTTATGAGTTTAATTGATGCAGTCCTTAGAGAGCCATTTAGCTTATCTCTGTAATCAAAGGCATGGGATTTTAGCAGATGCTAAGCAGAATGTTCAAGAGAAGGGGTCCAGCTCAGGCTGAGAACCCTTTGTCTTCAGTCACTCTTGGGGTGTATCTCCCCCCAACCCCTGCCTCCTGCAGGGTTCCCTGGGCCTAAAGTGGACACCAGAAACATGAAATTTTGATCTAAGCTCAGATTCCATTTTTTCCTGTGTTCTTTGAAGTGCTGATTAATGATAACAACCTAAGACATATGTATATATTAATTATGTATATTAATTATATATATTAATGTATACTTATGTATATTTCAGGGGATTTCAATTTGTCTCAATGTTATGTAAGATGCAGTGGATACAAAAAAAAAGGCTTGAAAGTCCAAAACTGGTAAAATGGTAAGTATACACCTGGCTACTCCTAAGCAAACTAGAAAATGTGTTCCGTGGAGACTTTTGACAAAGGAAGTATCCAGTTGGGAGAGTTTGCTTTTCAAGATACACCCAGGGAAAGTGATTTGGAGCAGCCATAACTTCCAGATACTCAGCAAGACCAGTTTCGGTCTTCATCACATACAGTGTATGACTACGTCTTCAATGTGGCTCTGAGATAACTTTCATCCAAGACTAATTGTGTATGTGTACATGTGTATACAAGTGGGCCCTTGATGGGTGCACCTGTGGAGATCCAAGGGTGAGACTGGGAATCATTCTGGATTGCCCTATGTCCTTATTGCTTTGTTCTGGGATTTCCCAGGGCCAGCCCTCCAGGAGCAGAATTATAGGCTATTGCCATATCTACCCAACATTTTCATGTGGGATGTGGGAATCTGAACTCAGCTCCTTTTGCTGGCGAGGCAAAGGCTTTAATCCCTGAACTATCTCCCTAGCATTCGAAGACTAATTTTAATTCACCAGCAAGTTGATGTCTGACTTACAGAGAGGAATGCACAAAAGCATACACTACTTTGAATGTTATTGCTGTGAGCAGTTAGTATACTTACCTGTCCCGTCTTGTGTATCAGCGCTACCCATTTAAAGAATACAATTGTTCAGTCTTTACTGACTTGGGAAAATTTTCTTACGACTCATCGGGGGTGGGGGACCTTGAAAATAAGAACAACCTAAGAAGATCTTTAATAAGGCAAAGTGAAGCAAAGGGATTTGGGAAAAATAACAAAAGCGTATTAAAAAGCAAAGGTGTCTGGCGAGTGTAATTGTGAGTGCTGCAGAGCTAGATGTATCACCGCATGAGCAAGGTGTTCTTTGCCTGAAAGATATTGCTTGACCTTGTCCTCGTCTCGATATTATTTCTCTACTCCTGGGATCTCCCTGGTGTGGGAATGAAAGTCAGGAATAAAAGAAAATCTGACCTAATGAAAACCCACGAAAGAACTTCAGCTGATTTAAAGAAAAGTCAAGAACTTTGATTCATTAAAGAAGCTTTGGCTGGGGGTGACCTTAGACACCATCCACTCTGACCTTCTCATTTTAGAGATGTTATAAGCTGAGGTTCATAAGTTAATTCATTAATTCATTCATTTGACAAATGCGTTTTGCCTTAATCTATATAGCAGGAGCTAAGATGTGGGTCTGTGATTCTCACTAAGGGAAATTACAGTAGTGGAGACAGACATACACACAAAAATCATTAACTAAGCTTATGTGTTTGAACACTTAGTCCCCAGCTGATAGTAAGGTTATAGCGCCTTTAAGAGTTGGAGTCCTGTTAGAGGAAGTATGTCAACTGGGAGGGGTGGGCAGCCCTTGAGGTTTTAGAGCCCAGTGCCACTTCCTTTCTCTTTCTGTCACAAGTGTTCCCTATCATGACGTTGTCTCCTCTGGAACTGTAAACTCAAATAATAAACACTTTCTCCCTTAAGTTGTTTGGGTCAGAGTATCACAGCAATGGGAGAATAGCTAAGGCACTAAGTTTAGGTTATGATACATGCCAGAGAGCCAAGGGGAGAACAATCAGGGAATGACCATAATTAGGTAGTCAGGGAAGGCTTCTCTGGTTGCCGTTCCCTGGGTTCGATCCCCAGAAGCCTACATGGTGGAAGGAGAACTGACTTCTGACCTTCCACCTGCAACGTGCATGTGATCTCTCTCTCCCTCTCTTCCCCTCTCTCAAAAACTGAAATAAATATTAAGAATAAAAATGAAAGTACTGTGAAAGCAATACAAATGTGACAGTGGTGTTGGAGGGAGGGGCATAGTCAAGTTATACAGGTGGGAAAGGGGACAAAATTGTGGAGAATCTTAAATGTAGGTAAATATTTTACCTTTTGAAATAAAAAACCTCACTAGAAATTTTAGAAGTGGAAAAAAACATGGATGGAAACTCATTCACTTACTCATTTATAAATGTGTGGAAAACCAATCAGGGAGTTAAGAGAAAACAACGAATTGCTCTTAAGGCTTAAAAGCCAGTTTCTAGGAGCTTGGTCCTATCACTGGAAATCCTGAAGCTCTGAAGAATCACCTTGAGTTGTTTATTATTATTATTATTATTATTATTATTAATGTTGTTTTTATTAGCTTACAAAGTAATAGGCTTCACTGTGATGTCTCATCATGTCTAGTGGTTGAATAAAATTCTATTGTGCATATATATCAAAGTTTCTTTATCCACTAATCTGTTGAATAGTATGACTACTATGAATAGTATAGCAATAAATGTGGCTGTGCAAGTATGTCATAGTTAGAATACAAGTATCAACTTAGTAGTTGAAGGCTTGAGCCCTGGGAACAGTTGTGAAAAATTGGTAGTTGAGTTGCACCCTTTGCAAAACTGCAGGAGATTGTCTGATTGATGGAGGAATATCCAGCCCATGATGGGTGGGATTAGGCCCTGGGCAGGTGAATGAGGTGGCGGAAGCTGGTTGAGGAAGTTGGCATCCTTTGGTATACTTGGCCAGACATACTGTCGCTCTCTCAGTGATCTTGTGGATATGGTGTGGAAAGATACTTTGGACTCTGGTATTAAGATTAAGATTAAAAGAAAATAAAACTCCTTGTTTCCTTAAGCTGTTTTGTCATGAATATATCAGCAATAATGCAGAATAACTGTGACAAAGTGTCTCTGCGGCATGCTGACTTCAGGTATACATCTCAGAGTAGTATAGCAAACTCACAGGGAGTTTTATAATATTCTTATTTATTTATTTGGTGTGTGTGTGTGTGTGTGTGTGTATTAGAGGGCACTGTGTCTCCCTGTGGAGGACCAAGATTGATTTCGGGAATCATCCTGGATTGCTTCTACCTTCATTCTCGGATATCCCAGGCTCTGCCTATTAGGACCAGAAGTGGAGGCCACCACCACTTCTGCCTGGCATTTTTACATGGGACCTAGGATTTGAACTCAGGACCTTCTGCTTGCAAGGCAGAGGGTTAAGACACATCTTCAAGTCTATCATTGGTTTTTTTGAGGAATTGTCATATGGTTGGACACAGTGGCTACATCAGTACACATTCCTGGCAGCAGTGACTAAGAGCTCCTCTTTCTTCACACCTTCACTAGAATTTATTGTGGTTTGTCTTTTCTGACTGGAATGAGATGGACTCCCAATATAGTTTTGATTTGCATTTCTCTGATGGCTAAGGATATTGAATACCTTTCCAAACATTCATCAATCACTTGTATTACTTCCTTTGAGAACTCTGTTCAATTCATTACCTATTACTAACCAGATTTTATTATGTTTATATTTTTGCAGTTCTTTATAGATTCTAGATTTACTCCCCTGCACTATGTATAGTTGGTGATGGTTTTTTCCCATTCTTTATGCTATCTCTCACTCTGCTGATTGTTTCCCTTGTTATGTAGAAACTTTTTAATTTCATGCAATACTGTTTGCAAATTCTTGAGATCATTTCCTGTGCTGATGGAGTCTTATTCAGAAATTCCTTATCTATGTGTATATCTTGTCATCTTTACCTATGTGTTCCTCTGGCAGCTTCAGTGTTTCAGGTCTCCCATTAAGCTCTTTGATTCATTTTGAATAGATTTCTTGTGCAGTGTGAGAAGTGTGGATCTAGTTTCATTCTTCTGCATGTGGCTTTCCACTCTACCCAGCACCATTTGTAGGACAGGTGTTTTGCTTTAAATGACTATTTCAGACACGTGTGAACCACATTAGATGATTAGATGACTGTGTTTATGTTTGTGTATTTCTCAGCTTTCTGCTCTATCCCAGCATGTCTGTTCTCTGTGCCAGTACAATGCTATTCTTTTTATAATGGGTCTGTTAGAGACTAGGAACTGTGATGCTTCCAGAATACTCATATTCCTTAATAATTGCTTTGATTGGGGCTGGAGAGGTGGCTCAGGGGTTGAGCCTCTGCCTTGCAGGCGGAAGGTCCTGAGTTCGGATCCTAGACCCCACGTATAGACGCCAAGCGGAAGCGGGGGCTGCCTGCGCTTCTGGTCCTGGTAGGGCGGAGCCTGTGAATCCCGGGGCAGAAGGAGGTGGAGGCGTCCATGGTGGTTCCTGATTCGTCCGTGGTTCTACACACACACATACACACATGCGCGCACACATACATACGCACAACTGAATAAATAATATAAAAAAATTTTTTAAAAATGTTTTTAAAATAATTGCTTTGATTATTTGGCACATTTTGTGCTTTCCCTATGAGTTTTAGGATTATTTATAGTTCTGTAACGAATGTCCTGAAATTTTGATTGACAATACTTGATTTTTTTTATCATTTTGGTAATATAATCACTTTCAAAATTCGAATTTTGCAAATCCAGAAATATGAACTCTTTCTGTCCTTTAATATATCTCCTTCAATTTCTTTTTTCCATGTCTTAAACTTTCCATTGTAGATATTATCTTCATGTTTAGGCTTATGTCTAGCTACTCTTTTTTTAGATAGAGACTTTTTTCTCCTGATTTCTTTCTTGACAGGTTTATTATTTGTATACAGAAAAGCTGTGAATTTTTATGTTTTGGTTTTGTATTCTGCTATTTTGCTAAAATGGTTGAGAAGTGTTTAAGAGTGTTGTAGTAGAATATTTCAGGTATTGTGAAAACACTCAAATTATTTTTTAAGGATCACATTATTTACAAATAGAGACATAATGGTCTCTTCCTTTATATCATTTTAATTTCTTTGTCTTGTTGCTTTAGCTAACATTTTGATTATCATATTGAATAAGAGTGAACAGAGTTGGCACCTTGTCACATTCCTGATTTTAAAGGAAATGCTTTTTTAAAACTTGCAAGGTTCCTGTTTATTTTGTTCCTTATATTTTGAAAGTGAAAGAAATAGTATTGCATCAACTTTTTTCTTTGTTTATGTATTTGCAAGCCTTAAAGTTGCTCTAAAGATTTCAAAAGTATTAAGAGTACTTTTTCCAGGATAGCACTTTTTTATTTTTTGAGCAATTCTTGGAGTTTTCTGGTCTACAGCACTTCCTTCTGTTCCAAGGACATGAATGTTCTGCAAACAACTTGTATAATAGCAAAGCAGAGGAAATGCTTTTGTTTAACCATATTTAGCATGATAGTGATTATAGGTATGCCCCACATACCTTTCTAGGGATTTTTTTCTTAGTCCTTTCTTTGTATCATAAAAGCATGATGAATGTTTCAAAGATCTTTTTTGTATCAATTGAGGTGATCATGTGTTTTCTATCTCTGAATCTTTTTTATGTGCTGATTATAATTACTGATTCGCTTATATCATATAAAACTGGCATCCCTGGAAAGAAAACAAATTAGTCATGAGTTATTTTCTTCCTAATAGGTCCTTGAATTCAGTTTGCAAGATTCTCATTGACAATGTTGTATCTGTGTAATATAGGAGAAAGTGGTCTATGTTTTTCTTTCTTGTAATTTTTAATTTTTTTCTTTTTTAATTGAGTATTCATCTCAGCTTCCCTCCCTTTCTCCTCCCTCCCATTCCCTCCCTTCCTTCCACCATTCCCTCCCCCTTCCTTCCACCATTCCACCTGTGTGCTTCTGTGGATCCCAGAGTTTACTCTGACTTGTCTACTCCTGTGGGGCTCAGGCCTCCACGCCTCCATGGTATATCGAGTTACCTGTCTTCACGCCATAGGTGGTCTTGGTGTCAAGGTAAAGCTCACTGGATGTATTTGACAGTATTGTTCCCTTTCTATTTTAGGAAATAATTTTAGGAGCACTGATATTGGGTCTTCTTCAAAGATTTGGTAGGAGCTGACAGTTAATCCATCGGTTCCTGGGCTTTTCTTTGTCCAGAGACTACTCATTACTGCTTCAATCTCATTGCCTCTGGTGGACCTGTTGAGCTGTTTATATCATCTTCATTTAATTTAATGTAACCAAGAATTTTTCTTTTTCTTCTAGATTTCAGAATATAAGTTTTCAGAGAAATCTCTAATATTCTGAATTTCATTGAAATTAATCTTAATATCCTATTACATCTCCAGTGGTTAATACAGGTCTTCTCTTTAGGTCTTTTGCCTAACTTCGCCAATAGTTTGTCAGTCATATTATTGCTAAAGAGCCAATTTTTCATTTGATTGCTTTTATGCATTATTCATTTCATTTTCATTTTGTTAATTTCTGCCATGATCTTATTTTTTCTTATCATCTGCTTTTGGCTTTGGCTTGTTCTTCTTTTTATTTTTGAACTTTAGGTGAGCTATTCAGTTTTTGATACAGAAACTTTCTGAGTTTTTATTGTGAGGATTCATAGCTATAACTTTCTTCTTAAACTGCCTTAGCAGTATCCCAAAGGTTCATTTTTCATGCCTTCATTTTTCACTTTATCTTATGAATTTTTAATTTTCCACTCTGATTTCTTCCCTAACCCACTAGTCATTCAAGAGTGCATTGTTCAGTCTCCAAGTGTTTGTCTAGTTTGTGCAATTTTTCTTACTATTGAGTTGTAGTTTTATTTCACTATCTGATAAGAATACAAAGAATTATTTAATTCTTTTGTATGTAAGACTTAATTTATGGTATAGAATATGGCCTATTTTAGAGTATATTTAGGGCTGCTAAGAAGAATATATATCAAATACCTGTTTGATAAACTATTATGTATATGTTCAGTTCTTTTGATCTGCATAGGGAGTTTTGACATTTATTTTTTTTTTAAATTGGGATGACTTATCTAAAGATGGGAGTAAAACACTGATGTGAACTCATTATTACTGTACCAGGGCCGGCCTATGGGTTCTTTTGCATCTGTTAGTGTTCATTATATGAAATCTAGAGCTGTAAATATTCAGTGTACGTATAATTGTAGTTTTTATATGTGCTTGGTGAGTCTTTGTTTAATTAATCAATAGTGTTTTCTTTATCTTTTCTGACTAATCTGGGTTTGAAATCTCCTTTATCAAATATCAGAATGACTCTATCAGTTTGTTTTGTGCTCCCATTTGCTTGATAAATTGATTCTGTCCTTCAGTGCTCAGTCTGTGGTGTCTTTTCCAGTGAAGTGTGTTTTTTAAAGATTAAACAAGATGACTTGTTTATAAATTCAGTCAGTTAATCAATATCTTTTTATTGGTTGTTTAATTGAGTCCATTTGCATTCAAGGTGATCAGTGAAAAAAATATTCACTAAAATAAATTACTTTATGATTTGTTATCAGTAAAAAGTTGATTTGCATCTATCTATATATTGTCATATGCCTTCAGTCATGTGTAAATTTCTCAGACAAAAAGGAGTCATGAAGGTAAAGGTTACTAATCCTTCCTCTTCCTCCTCTTCTTTCTCCTCCTCCTTTTTCCTCTCATTCTTTTCCCTGTTTCCATTAGATAACCAACTCTTCTCCTCCTCACCTTCCCTACCATAATGCTCTGTCTCACTACAAGCCTAGAATCGACAAAGTCAAGGACTATGGACTCAGTCCTCTGAAACTGTGACTCAAAGTAATTCTTCCTTTTAAGATGACCCTGCCCTTTTTCAGATATTTTCTACAGTGACGGGTGAGGCTAACACAGTGTGCCAGGTAGATACAGATGTGTAACGGTTGCTCTTAGCTGTTGCTGGCAGAGAACATCCAAGGTCAAGCAACTTAAGTGAGAAAGGGAGGTTTATTCAGCTTATGGTTCCAGAGGGGGAGATAGTCTTTCATGGTGGAGGAGGCACAGCTGGCTGGCTGAAGCTGGAATCAGACTAAATCACTCCCATCTGTGAGGCTGAGAGCTGCAAGACTGCACTGCTTGCTGCAAAGGCAGACTTTTCCTGGAGATAGGGTGGGATTCATCCACCTCAAGGCCAACCCCTTGTGACCACCTTCCTCCAGCACCAGAGCTCCACCTCTCAAAAGTGCCACAACCTTCCCAAACACATGAGACTGTGGGGACACATTTCAAACCATGACAAGATGTCAACTTGGCCATCAAAGTCTGGGCCTTTCAGTGGACCTGTGAGACAGCTCCAGGGACCATTCCGGGTGCAGAACGATAAGATGGAGAAGGCTAGACCACAGGCATGTTGGCAAGGGAGAGAGTATGCTCCTCTCTCAGATCTTTCTGCGGATGCCACGTGACCTGTTCCTTCAGCTCCTGAGGTTGCTGTGAATTCTCCTGCTGTGTTGGAGACTTTAATAGAGAATCGTAAGCAACAATAAACCTCTTTGTTCTCCAAACTATTTGGGTCCTGCATTCATTCAGCAATAGAAAGAGGAAATTAACACATATAGAGGTCTTTAAGAGGCAGAATAAGAGAATAGGACTGGAGTAGCCGAAGATTAAAAAAAAAATCTCATTTTAGGACTGGAGAGAGAGCTCATGCATTAAAGCCTTTGTCTGAAAGACCTGAGCTTAGATCCCTGGGTCCCAAACAAAAACGCCAGGTGAAAATGGTGATAGCAGCCTGCACTTCTGGCCCTGGAGGACGAGGCTGGGAAACTCCAGAGAAAAATAATAAGGAGGTAGAGCTATCCAAGATGATTCCTGAAATCGCCCTTGGGCTTCCACAGGCATGCCCTTGACTGACAGACAGACAGGCAGGCAGGCAGACACACACACACACACACACACACACACACACACACACACACACACGTCTTGTTTCAGGGGAGCGAGTGAGTGGAGAATAGAATAGCCAGTAATTGAACAGAGGTAATTCTCAAGAGCATACAAGAGAGATGGAAGGGGTAAAAGCAAAAGTTTTCGCCCACATTTGACTTTTTTTTTTTAGAAAAGGAAAACTAGAGTTCACAGCTATAATTAGTTCCTAAACCTATATACAATACCAGACATTGAAACATTTTTGGCTTTGTGCCATTTCCAGGGTTACCTGGGAAATTCCCTTGTAAGAAGCAGCTTCCATCATAAACTCTGACCAAGGGCTCTGCCAACCACCGAGGTTGTTTGAACCGAGATGGCAACTAGACTTTTAATTTATAGCACTGGAACCTCTATGGCTATATTTCCATGGGAGTGAATTGCTGGTTCATGTATCAGGTAAGAAGTGGGATGTTAACAGGCAGGGCCCGAGCGCTTGGGAGAAGGACTGGACTACTTGAATCATAGTCGGTGGAGGTGTGGAGAGGCTTCTGAAAAGACAGTGAGATATGGTGGAACAGACGCCAAAAGTTGATGGATGGTTCTTCTTTGGGTCAGGAAGTATAAATTTCTCTCCCAGAGATTTTGCGGTTGACTGTGTTGGCATTTTATTGGCATCTGTGCCAAGATTCAGGCCCCTTTATGCAATTTTAATATGCATTGGCGTCAGGTATACCTGTAGCCCTGTTCTCAAATTGAAAAATCTTTGCTCACCTTTCAGAACCCAATGGTGAGGCCCCTTCCTGATGATCCCTTCCTCAGTGCATCTCTTTGGTAGAGAGGGCTGTGTGTGCTGTGGCGTTGTCGTGGAGAAGAGACACAGTCTCTTCTGCTAGGCTGAGCTTCCAAAGGTCACGGCTCATGTTCGAAAACTTTCTGTGCTGTCAGTCAGATCAGACCCTCAATGGATCATCTGCTGGATAGGTGAACGCAGTGGCAGGAAAATGGCTCTATATGAAGTTATGAAGTGTGTTCCTAAGCACAGAGTTAGTTGATGGACCGTTCAACCAGCGTGTGTGTGTGTGTGTGTGTGTGTGTGTGTGTGTGTGTGTGTGTGTGTAGGTGCACTTGCTTGTGTGTACATATATGGTAGCCAGAGATCAATGTAGGACTCTCTATTCCTTTCTACCTTACTTCTTTGAGGCAAATCTCTTACTGCACCCAGAATTTACCTGGGATTCTCCTGTCTTTGACGACTACCTCACCCAGCACCATGGTTACAGGTACATTATGGGAGGCTGGGCTTTTCCATGGTCACTGGAAATCCGAACTCAGCTCTTCATGCTTGCACAGCAAGCACATTACTCCCTGAGCCACCTTGTCAGCCCATTTGACTGTGTTTTGGGATCCACGGTTGAAAGACAAGAGGTAAAGAACAGGGAAGAATCCAGACAATCCTACTGCTAAGTCATGTCAGGGCAAGAATCAGCTGGAGGCTATGAGAAAGGCTGAGAGAATGTCCTGGGGTCCACAGGAAGTCCCCAAGTCTGGATGCTTCCTGAGCTTGAATCGGTCACATCCGCGGGGTTCTGCCTCTGGGGAAAGAGAGCTCATAGTGTATGAAGAAACTTGACTCACTCAGCACAAAACTCTGTTTCATGGATGTTGATGAGAGGAAACTCCGCACAAGTAGACATTGCTTGAAGAAGTTTCTAGAAAGCACATATTGACAGGCTTTCCTGACATGTGTGAGGAGCTTCATTTTTCAGAATCTTGCACTTGTTTGTTTCTTAATTTTTAAGAATCCTGGTATTAGTTTTTGTTTTCTGAGCTCTTTATGGCAACCACAGTTTCTTTTGCCCTAAGTTGGAGGACTCTGCCCCCTGAATATAATAACCTTCTGTTTTTCTAATATCCAATGGTTCTTTTATTCCCAAGAGTTTGCCTGCTTCTCAAAAAATTCAAAAAATTAAATCCAGCTAAACCATTTAAAGTTTGGCAGCATAATATTTCATTTATATGAGAATATAATACATTTACATGCAAATTCAATTAATACACCGAATGGTTTATTTGAACTCTAATGAAACCTAATGATTTTGTGAGCAAATCAAATTACAATTGATATGTTTCCTGTTCTATAAGCTAATGAGTGATTTTACGTATGCGTTGTTTTCTTTCTTTTTTTTTTAAACCTTGCAAACCACAAACACGAGGTTGGCAGACTTTATTGCTCCGACTCATTCAATTTCACCGATTCCTGTAATTTTCTAGGGACTTGTCATCATCACTTGGTGTGAACTGAAAAAGGCCAGCACATAATTTGGGCGTGAGTCGGAGAAAGGGAGCAGCAAGCAAATACTGGCTTCAGACAATAAGGCCAGAAATAAGGAGAAATCTTGTTCCCCGATGGCTTTCCCCATAGCTTCTCTTTAGAAAACCAGGTGTGTTCTAGTGCATAGATGACAGGTAGCGTAGGACTATCCCAGCCTCTTGTGGCTATTAGGAAGCCCTTAAGCAGGGGTAATAGAGACAAAGTCTACTTTGAGTCCTGGGCTTATCACATACTCCGAGTTGATGTTTTGCAGGTAATCACCTGCTTTGTGCTTCTACTTTCTCCCCTCCATGTGGAACAGCTGACGGTTACCCTGTTTGCTTCAAAAATGTTAAGAGTCATAAAAGATGTAGATGGTTATGCTAGGTTGGCTGGAGAGATGACTCAGGGCTTAAAGCCTTTGCTTGGAAAGCAAGGACCTGAGTTCAAATCCCCAGTTCCCACATAAAAATTGCTGTGTCCTGGAAAGCAGAGACTTGGAAACTCCAGAGCAAAGCAATAAGGAGGCAGAGCAATCCAGGATGACTCCTGATGTATGGACCTTGGACCTCCACAGGCCCACACACTCAAGTGTTACACACAACACACACACACGCACACACACACAAACACACACACACACACACACACACACACACACACACACACACACACACACACGCACACATGCAAAAATATAAGCTAAATAAAAAGAAAGTCACAGCCAGTAGAAAACATGTCCCCTACACAAACTGTCACCTTTCTAGTCAAGAGGTGAAGTGACTTTGGATTTCAGAAGTCTGAGAGCTCTTCAGCACCTGTGTCATACGGATCAATGGGAACTCTTTCTAAGATTGGGGTTTGATGTAATATATCCTGTACTTTTGAATCTCATTCCTAGAGCTATCTTTCTGGACAGATATTCCTTAGGAGAATGCTGGTGTGGTAGTGACATTGACAAAAATCCTCTGGGATTGCAGAGTTCTATGAAAGATATCAGACAACATCGTAGCTGGGGTCTGGCAACCCCTAAAGGCCACAAATCCCAATATACCCATTGAAGAGATGGATATTGGAGAACAGCAGCGAGGGGAGATTTAGTCCATGTGTCCACACTGCAAAGAGCAGATTTAAAGGGACCCAGTGACCCTAGGTTCATCTGTGGAGCCCTGATGTGAGCCTCAGGCTAACTCCAGGGCTAAGGGGTCTACATGTGAAACAGTCCTGGTCACGGTGTGGCCTTGGCCGTCATTGCCTGGCCTCTCGGCCTGGAGGGTGGTTGGACAAGCTGTTAAGCTAATCGCCGACTTCACCCTAAGGGACTAGTCTGATGAGATGATTATACTTCTGTTCCAGAGTATGACTGTCCTCTTCCCCTCTCCCCCCAGAACACTGCCCTCATGCAGGACGTGGGGAGGAACCTTGAGATGTTCTGTTTGTTTAAGAATCCAGGGAAGGTTCTAGACAGTGGCTCTCCCTGTGCCTTCAGCAAAGGTGGAGGAGACGGATATGAAAAGCGATGTTGACTTCATCCAACTAAGGGACTAAGGCGGGGTCAATGAATTTAGCTGTGACTTGTAATCACCAGGGTGACAAGGACTGAGCTCTCTGGATAAGGCAAAAATATTTTTTTGATATTTATACCCAAAACTGTTTAGCCTTACTTGATCTCAGTGATATCCTTTGAATTCTATGGAAACAGAAGGGGCACAGCAGAGAGGCTAGACCCCCCACACCCCTCCTCCCCCATGGGCTTTGGAACTGCAGAGCAGCATTTTGCAGCAGCCACCTTACAGCTCAGAGCCATGGCGGTACCACACTTCTTCCCCTGGCGAGGACACACGGCCCACTGTACAGTCTCCCACTGGTTCCACGTTATTGGATACCAGTAAGTGGGGCGAGGGTGCCCAACCTCCTCTGTAAGTGCCAGCGGGGTCCCCATTCTATGCACCCTGTCCCATAAAGCATGGAAAGATGGATAGTGATTTCTTAGAGGATGTTCTTTTAAGATAAGATGCTGGCAGCTTGTGTTCTCATGTCCAAGAAGTAGGAAAGCTGGAAATGGACTTTTCATTTTATTGTTAAGTTGGGTAACTGAGTGGTGTTGTGTGAAGAAGATGTTTCCCCAGGGTGACGACACACACAACCGTCTCTCTCCATTTCAGATAGCAGTTTAACCACAGACCAAAGTAACAACAAAGGAACGAGTTTATTGGGGCTGCTTACAGGATAAGGGCGAGGGTTACCCGCAGCAACAGGGACAATTCAAGGGCAGCTACATCACCAGACAGCCCCCCCAGCATGGGTGAGACTCATGGAAGCTGCACCCCTGGAATTCTCTGCTGCAGGGCCTGCTAGGGGTGTCTCCTCCAGGCTTCCCAGTGCGCTGGGGTCTCTCCAACTGCGGGACAGTTCACCGGCCTCTCTCGCCTGCACTTCCTGGCTGACCTGCTCAGCAGGTGCTTCTAGACCCCTGCTCCAGGGCCGTCTTCACTCTGTAGTAATAGCTCCAGGGCCTCCTTGGAAGGGCACCACTTGGCTGCTCTTCCTGGTGGCTTGGCTTCTTCACTGCTTGGGGGTCTCCTTCAGACTGAACTGGATGGCTTGCCTGGCAGGAGAATCTCCTCCTCCAGCTGTAGCTGACTGTTTTTCCACATCCTGGAGGGAGTCCCACCCCCTAGCTCGTTAGTCTCAGGAACTTTCCCAGAAAAATGAGTTCTTTACTTACTGAGACTTTCTTCAGGATGGGTTGTTTCAACATCCTCCTTAGCTAAGACTAGGGCAAAGTCCAAGATGCTGCCCAGAGGAAAACAGCCGTGCAAGTGGTGGTAGACAGAGCCTGTCCTTGGAGCAATAATAGGCATATTGTGGGGGCTCTTGGGAATACAAAATCTCACCAAAATCAGTACATAATATGTAAAGGAGATTTATTGTCAAGCAAGCAGGACGACAAAGTAGGCAAGGAGCATGGCTGTATAAGAAATAGAAGCAGAGAGAGAGAGAGAGAGAGAGAGAGAGAGAGAGAGAGTCACACAGAGAAGGAGAAAGAGAGAGAATCTAGTTTCTGGGGTTTCTTATTGGACATGATCATGTGACCAGGCTGAGAAGGGGCAGGAACATCACTATAGACCAGGAGCCCGTAGTTGGAAGAGCACTGGGATGGAAAGGGGGGCTCACCCTGGGCATGGATGGAAGTCCTGGGGAGAATGTGTCAGTTTATCTTAGGTGCAGCTGGACTGGGGCCGTGGAGTTGTCCTTGGGAGGATGGAGCTGCCTTATCTAAGTGGACTGGGAGCTGTGAAGGGTTCTTTGTCTGAACACATACATCAGAGGAGGGAGGGGGCAGCTTGAGCCATTTTGTGTTTAACATGCCTAACATCTAACATATACCATTTTCTATGTCCTCCTCTTCCTCCTCTTCTTCCTCTTCTTCCTTCTCCCCTTCCTTCTCATTTTCCTCCTCTTCACTTTCCCTCTCCTCTCCTCCTCCTTTTCCTCCTTCCTTATTTGATACATACTTTCAGTTAAAAAAGTACAGAATTTATAGACCCTAGTAACTCATAAAAGTCATACTCATGATTAAACTTGCTTCAAACCCGAACTTTTAAATCTGGACATTTCATTGTATTAAAAATATTCATTGTATTAAAAAACAACAAAACATTTTCTTGTTTTATTTTTCCCAAAGGATTACAGTTTCTCATTAAAGACACAGTTTGTGAGTTAAGCTCCTGAGTTTCTCTCCTCAAGTAAATTCTGGTAACTGTCTGTTGGGATCAACAACTACTTTGTGTGTGTGTGTGTGTGTGTGTGTGTGTGTGTGGTTGGAACTGGATGCTAACTCTTGGGTGAGCATGATTTCTTTTCTTCTCATGAGAAAATAAAATTGCCTATTGAGAGAAATCATTTTGAGGAAGCTTTGGTTGAAGATTCATTTGACTTTTTATTTGGGATAATAACCTAATATATTACAAGAGAGGATTTGAGCTCACCTGTCAGAACAAGGCTAGCGTACTAAATACTGACTATGTCTGTGTGAAATCATACCATTCATTTGTTTCTGAAAAGATATATATTAACCACTCCCTTCAAAATGTCTGCCAACAGATGGCAGGAAGAGCTATAATTTACAGAACTAGAAAATGCTTCAGAAATAATGAAAACATCACAGGCAGGGAGAAGAAATGTAAAAGTTGCCTTTCAGCCCACAACACAAACTTCTCTTTTCTACACAAGATGAGAAGAGAGGGCCTTTTACACAGTAAAGTTCATGGTTTTCTGGTATGTGCTTGGCATGTATGTCTTCACAAACTCAGACCTTGTGATGTAAAATGGAAAATTTAGAATAAATGCCTAGAATGCAGTCACGGGCACGGATTGCTTTACGGTGCAAATGCAGTTAAGGATGCATTAATGTTTCATAACATGTGATACCTACTTGAACTTGGCAGATTCTAGATGTAGGCAAACAATCCAAGCATGGCACGGGGAGGCAGCGTGAGTCACCATGCGTGTGTGCACTGAGTGATTTTGCGTCAAGCACTTAATGAAATGCTTGAATGCCCGAGAGGCCAATGAAACCGTGACATAGAAATGAACTTGGGAGCTTGAGCTAGGTTTTATCTCAGATAAAGCTAACCACAGTCTCAGAAGCACGATACAGAACGAATCATTCCCATGGCTTCATTTAATTTTGGGAAAAGTAAAAGATTCTTGAAATAGTTATTTTAATTATTTTATTTGTTGTTTTGTGTTTCTTTCAGATGTATGTATGCATGGAGTGCTTGCATGATGTGTGTGTGCTTGCATGCTAGTGGGTACATGTGTGTATACTTATACGTGTAAGTACACAAGTGCACTTGAGTGCGCATGCCTGTGAATACTCAAGGGTGATGTCAGGAATCATTCTCGATCCTTCTTCTGTCCTATTGTTGTGAGCTTGGGTCTTGTATTGAACCCAGAGTATACCGTTAGGGCTAGCCTAGCTACCCAGTTTGCTCCGAGGATTTCCAGACTCCACCTTCCAGGACTGGAATCACAGGTATTTTTGCATAGGATCTAGGGATTCAAACTCAGGTCCTTTTGCTTATGAGGCAAAGGCTTTAAACCCCTGAGCCATCTCCCCAGCCCTATTTTATTTTATCTTCTTTCGGCTTGGGCATGTCACCACTTTATGAGTTGTGGTGGGAGATAAAGAACATGCTCTGGCAGCCATGGCCAGCCATAATGCAGAGTACACCAAGGCTCACCCAGAATCAGGCTAACCTAATCTCTCCCCATCCCAAGGTTTTGGGAACTTTGCAGAAAAGAGGGTGGTGCGATTGTAAGAATCTGAAGATGGGAAGGTTCACCTTTGGACAAGACAATCCATTCAAGGCAGGTTTGCTGCATCCAGGAACTCACTGCAGGGAGACTTGTCCTTATGAGACCTGCATAATGACTGACACACCAGCATGCCCCCTTAGGCTATCAATGAACTCAAGAGAAATAAGAACATACAGTGGAAACCTTGGGGACTAAAGCCGAATGAGTGAAGGGAAATGTGCCTATTCGTGGGGTGGCCCAAAGACTGGCAACTTGGTATGCCACAAGAGACCTGAACCCCCACAAAAGTAGGCAAGCTGGAGGGAACCCTGGGGTCCATAGAAGGAGATAGACAGGAGGGTGGGAGGGAGTAGAATGGAATGAGAAGGAGGGGAGATGAAGGGAAGCAGGAATAGGTATTCGATATACTTGTAGAACTGGAAAAATAAAATATTTTAAAAAAGAGTTAGACAGTAAATATTTTTAAGCTTAAAGAAACAAGGGACAAAAATAAAGATATCTTGGGTCATTGAAAAAAAAAAGAACATGCTCTACTGGGAAAGGTAACTTTGCCAGGTGTTCTCTCTGCCAGGCCCCCAGAGAGCTAAGGCAGGCCTTGGCCATGGCCTTGCTGGCTTAGGCCCAATGGGACTGAGCAACACAGAAGCAAGTCTGCAAGGACTCCATCCTGCTGTAGGTGGTAGCGAGACACAGGGTCCTGCACCCCTCTGTGGCTGTCAACAGCTCAAGCAGCTAGTGCCTGGCCAGCATTCGCTCCAGTCACGGGGCTCTCACAAGCCAGTTCGAGGAGTGGCCGGGGCAGCAGCCCTTCCTTCTGATGACTCTGCCCTGGGGCGGTTGGCTTTCCAAAGCACAACCCCTTGAAATCCTTTCTCCGCCAGAACGAGTTGTTGCTCTTGTGACTAAACGGCCTCCTGATGCAGCTTATTTATATACTGTTAAATTCTGGTTTGAGCTGCCAGTGTGTAGGCTGCTTGTTGACGAAAGTGAGGCTCTGCTGAGAAGCCACTGAGTCACGTGTCTTCACTCAGTGCTATCACAACCGCTAGAACCAGAGTTTCTAGGGCAGATACCTGGGCCCCAGCAGCCCCAATGAGCTGGCTTGGCCATCTGTTCCCATACATCAATTAAAGACGCTGTTGAAAGGGGAGACAGGGGATCCATTCAATGCAGCCACGACTGGAAAAAGGAATAAACAAAACAGCGCAAGTGACCACAAGTTCATCTTTGGTATATTGAGGAGCTTTAGGTTTAAATACAGAAAGAGGCCTTAAGCAAATACGGTGCCTGCTCGCAAACCTGGTGACCTGAGTTCAATCTCTGGAACCCCATATAGTAAGTAGAAGGAAAGAAATGAAAGTTGTCCTCTGATTTCCACCCAGCTTCTATGTACTGGGACATGCATGTATTCTCTCTCTCTAATATAAATGAATAAATGTTTAAAATAATTAATATTATTATTATTTATTCAACTGTGTACGTGTGTGTGTGTGTGTGTGTGTGTGTGTGTGTGTAGAACCACGGACGAATTCGCGAACCACCATGGACGCCTCCACCTCCTTCTGCCCCGGGATTCACAGGCTCCGCCCTACCAGGACCAGAAGCGCAGGCCGCCCCCGCTTCCGCCTGGCGTCTATACGTGGGATCTGGGATCCGAACTCGGGACCTTCCGCCTGGAAGGCAGAGGCTTAACCCCTGAGCCACCTCTCCAGCCCCTAAAATAATTAAATACAGAAAGACTTGGGGCAAAGGGCAAGAGGCTTGTATAATTAAACAGTCATGGTCTAGGAATGGTTCATTGATCTTTCCTAGTCTCTCTACACGTCTCTCTACCTGCAATGGGAGTTTGGAGACTTCCTTGCTGGTCAATGGAACCACAATTCTCAGAGGATGATTACTTCTGCTTTGGGTGCAGCCTTGCCTTTGTGGATAATCATCTTCAAACTAGAGTCAAGGGTCTGTGTTCCGGGAGGTTCTTCTGTTCCTGTAATCAAGGTGACTGAAGAAGAAGGCTTAAGGATATGATACCTCTGTGCTTTCAACCAAAGAAAAGGAGACAGAAACAAAATGGAGGCAGAGATGTCAGACTTTCACCTTAACTTAGTTACTTTGAGGTCCCAAGTGAGGGGCTGGTGCTTTAGTAGAAGCTGCTTCTGAATGGGGGTTTCATGTGCACAATGTGGGGTGTGTTGAAAACCCAGCAAACCTGACTGTGGTGCTTTGGGTCTGAATGGTAAATTACCCACGTTTTTCAACATTGTTTCTATGTCATGCTGTGTGACATCATCATATGACTGTTTCAGTTTCCTATTTTTCATTTTTAAAATATTATTACATATTAAAGTATATTACGGGGCTGGAGAGGTGGCTCAGGTGTTAAGCCTCCGCCTTGCAGGCGGAAAGTCCTGAGTTCGGATCCCGGATCCCACGTATAGACGCCAGGCGGAAGCGGGGGCGGGCTGCACTTCTGTTCCTGGTAGGGCGAAGCCTATGAATCCCGGGACAGAAGGAAGTGGAGGCATCCATGGTGGTTCGCGAATTCGTCTGTGGTTCTACACATACACAGACACACACACACACACACACACACACAGACACACACACGCGCACGCACATACACACGCATATGCACACAGTTGAATAAATAATAATAAAAAATAAAATATATCACATGTAATATATATATACACATATCATGTATATTCATATGCATAGTGTTACATCTATATTTTATATATGAGAGAAACAGGCGTTATCTGTTTTCTTCCATTGTATTTATATTTTGGAGAATATCAATGAGAAACAAAAAGTTGCCCTCAGTTCTAAGAAGATTCACACCTGCCAATCAGCTAAAGCCAGGACCTGTTAAGGGCAAGAAACACTGCGCTGCAAGATCTTTCCAAATCTAGAACATTTTAAACACCTTCATTCTCAGGCCCACTGATGATTAATCCCCCCGGATGCCTGGTGCCTGGGGCTTGGATGTCAGGATTCTGAGTTCCCCAAATGATCACACTGTGTATCTGGCCTTGTGATTCACCCTTCACAGCCTGTGAGCACCAAGCTTGTGGCTGTGGTTTCCATATTGTGTGTTCCGAGAGGCACTATCAGCTTTTCTGTAACATATATGCCCCAAGACTGCACTGACCTTTCTGACTGGTGTATTGCATTGCTGTGCTGTCGGGTTGGATGACATTACTGCTCTTCCTGACATGTCTCCTCTGGCCTTTGCTGCTTTCTAGATTTCCACGGCCTTCGTGTAGTCTTTCTGGGGTGCTTATCTGTATATAATAAAGTTCAATTCCAAGTTTTATTCCATGGGATCACTTTTCCACACCCTTTTGTCTGCCCTTCCATTTCAAATTTTCTGTTTTTAAACAGTTTTTAAATAATTTCATTACATGCAAGAGTATATTTCTGCATTTAATTTGAAATATCATCTCATTCTGAGGGCTAGTAGGATAATCTTTAAAACTGTGTCCATAATGATCCTGACAGTGGTTTACAATGATTGACTTTAGTTGGTTTTCTACTTCAGAGCTTGGGTTTGGATTAAAAATTAAATATGCTTGAACTCTTCTCATTATATCATTTTGCATACATCCAATTAAATTTTACTAATTAGCTTTCTACCATCATTAATGTTTAAATGTTTTGTGTTCAGGCAAAGTCATAGCTAACTTCCAACTCTTCATATTGCCAATTATCTTTTAAGCTGCTTTAAAATTTTTCACTGTGGAACTCTTTCAAACTTTGTGTGTTGTGTGTATGTGTGTTCCTCATTTTTATTGTTTTAGGTACTGTCTTCTTTCCTTGCAACTGGAGCACAGCTTTAGATGAAAGAAGATTTATAAGATTTACCGTTCGATTAAAAATGCTAGAAGGATAATAATCATGTATCTTATGCTTCAAATGATGAAAAATGAAAATTTGTTAATGTTTAACTTTTATGAAAAATATAAATTCTAATTTAAGAGATTCCCCTTCCTGATGTCCACAAATATTGTAATCTCAAGTTAGCACTTTTTGCTTGTGATAGTTTCACAAAAATCCATGTCAAATTTAAAAAACTCAGAGAGGCAAGTTCTCATCTTGATGAAGTGTGCTTCTGCATGACGTGACTTTTTCCACGTTCCGGTTAAATGCTTCCCTGAAGCGACAGGTACCTGCTACTCTTTCTCTGTTGTGAGGCACCACTCAGGTTCAAACAACTTAAAGGGACAAAGGGAGGTTTATTCAGCTTGTGGTTACGGAGGGGAGAGACAATTCTTCAAGGCAGAAAAGGCTTATCAGGTGGCAGAAGCTGAAATTGACCTAGGTCACTGTAGACATCACGGAGGCCGAGAGCTGCTGCTGCAAGCTCAAGAGCAGACTCACTCACTCAAGCAGGATGAGGTTAACCAGCCTCAAGGCCCACCACGTGACTGCCTTCCTCCAGCGAGGCTCCACCTCCTAAAGATGCCATGACTTTCCCAAACAACTAAAGAGTCAAGCGCATGAGTCTGTTAGGGACAACTCACATTTCAAACCTTGACAGAGTGTCACCATGGCAGGAACTCTTCAATATTAATTGAAGGCTGGGGCTGTAGCTCAGCAGTAGAGCACTTGCCTTGAGGCCCTGGGTTCAATTCCCAATAGTGACAGAAAAAAAAAAAAACCCTGATACAATAGAAAGAGCCTATATTTTAGGAAAATTGGGATAGATTTATATGTCCTTCTTTGATAGAAAATAAGGCTTAGCAAAGAACCTATAGGTAGGAAGACAGTACACCAAACTGCACTGTGAATAGCTGTTGTCATACCCATAGATTAGAAGAACACATGACACTCAGCCTAGAAGTCTTCTTCTACAACAGAGGTAGAGGATCTCAACCCTCAGGAAGCAGCCTAGGTTAGTAGAAGAGCAGTGAAGTGAATGGCCAGCCATAATGCAGAGTACCAGTGACTCAGCGAGGCTCACTCAGAATTAGACAGACCCAATCCTCCCATCCTAAGGCTTTGGGAACCTCACAGAAGAGGAGGTGGTGAGATTTTAAGGACCTGAAGACGGAAATGTTCACCTTTTTGACAAGACATCCCACTTAGGGCAGACTGCTGCATCGAGGCGCTCTCTACGTGAGACTTGTCCTTACTAGACCTGCATAATGATGACACACCAACACGCCCCCACAGACTACTGAGGAGCTCAGGAGAGATGGGAACATACAGTGGAAACCTTGGGGACTAAAGTTGGATAAATGAAGTGAAGTGCCCCCATCAGTAGGGTGACCTGAAGAGAGGCAACTTGGTATGCCACAGAGACCTGAACCCCCACAAGAGTAGACAAGCCAGAGGGAACCCTGGGATCTATAGAAGGAGATAGACAGGAGGGTGGGATTGATGGGGGATGGGAGAGAGATATACTGGAGGGAAGCAGGGTTAAGTATTCAATATACTTGCAAAAGTAAAAAAAAAATTAATAAGAAAAAGAGTAAACCAGCCAGAAGGAACTCTGGGGGTCCATAGAAGCAGACAGGAAGGAGGGTGAGAGGGAAGGAGATAGATTCTTGAAGGGAAGGGAGGGGGATAAGTGGGAGAAGGGATGGAGGGAAGCAGGGATAAGTACTCGATATGCTTGTATAACTAGAAAAATAAAATAATAATAAAAAGAAAGGACACATAGCCTTTGAAGACCCTTATTTCCTGCTGTGATGTGCCGTCATAGCAAGGGCTTGAGAAACCCTCTATATGTGGGGGATGACCATATGCACTGAAGATGGGGAAAAACAGTTCTTCTTATCTCCGATGACCTTGGTGACATGGAAATGTCTAGGGACACCTACAGTAAGAAACATAGGTCTTCTGTATCTTGATCAACTCTGTTGCAGCTTCCATTGTTATGTAAGCTAAGATTATTTCACTAATAAATGATACATGCACATAAATGTGCTGCAGATGAAGGTATGAACAGGCTAATAGAACAGTGTATAAATGAAGCACAATGTATTATGTTAGCTGAAAATAACAAATATGTTAGTAAATGTGTAAATTGCCAGCAGGAAAAAAAGAAAATAAGGATTAGTTTTAGTTAACGTACACATTTGTGACAAGTGAGCCTGTCCCTTGAAAAACTGATAGACAAGAAATGCTTTTGTGATCTTGAAATAGCAGAGATAGTGGTTAGATCCAGTCTGTGTCTTCTGCATTTCTTCTGTGGTAAAACAAGCTGGTAGTACAAGTTGATGGTCAACAAACGTGTGATGCGCTCTAAGATTCACAGTCTTGGTCTTGACCTTGAAAGCCTCCTATAAAATTATACTGTAGGTCAACACTTAGAAATATGCCAATGAAACTGTCCCTTATTCCAAGAGGGACTTTCTGTTTCACTGTCATTACTTCAGAAATCGAGACGCAGCAAGTGATGAATCGAATGAATTGAAGAAGCTCTGTTGGCAGTGGGTTCTTTTAAATTGTACATTGACAGCTTCATACATATAGACAATGAGCTTAAATTATTTTCACCAATATTTTGTGGTCCTGTCTCCTTTCCTTCTCCCACTGGAAACCTTTCCAAACACTCTCCTTCTCCTTCTCCTCTCCACTGAGCTGCATCGGGGTTGGGTGTGTTAACATGTGCGTGGACACTGACTGGAGTGTGGGTCACATATCAGCAGGCTACACCACTGAAGAAACCAGCACTGACCACCAGTAGTCCCTCAGGGAGGAGAGCGCCTTATGAGGCTAGTCTTCGTTGTACCCCACAGGCCACACCATGTAATAGTGTACCTTATCATAAAGAGTGATTTTGGGTCAGTGAAATGTGACAACTATTCCCATTTCTTTCCCCCAAAGAACTTGAAGATGTTGAGTAAAGTATATAAATAAGATAATAAGACAGAATAAGTAATAGGGTAAACTGACTATGCACACATTTCAATGTTTGATAAGTTGTAACTCTGGTCACTAAACTCAGCTCTGGTGCCTGGGCTTCATGACTTCATCATAATGAGAAATAAGCAGGGCACTTTCTTTCTAGTGAAAGCTCAAAGTAGAATCCTGTGTAAAATGTTATTAGATGCGTCATCAACATGCTGAATGCATCTGCTCTCATGGCTCAAGTTTCTTAAGGTCTCACGAATGTACTTTTCCCCTCTCCCTTACCATTACAGCATTTTTATTTCTTTCATCATTTTTTGTCTCCTCTCTATTGCATCTCATTTGTCACTTACTGTTAATTTCAACTTATCAGAACACCAACATGTTACTGGTTCCCAGCCTTGACCTGTAATTGGAACTTTGTGTGCTGCAAAAGCAAACATGTCTCTTCTCTGGCTTTGCTTCTCTCCACTCCCCTTCCAGACTCAAATTGATAAGATTAGGATGGTGCTATTTTCGACCCACAACTCAAGCAAATGGTTCCTGTTTAGAAATACTTCGAAGTGTTGCCTTTGCTGTACAGATTATCACCAGTGAGTCTATTTAGAATTTGTGGTTGTTTCAGTTTTTCCCGTCTCTCATCACTAAGTATATTGATGTGTGTGTCTGGATTCCTGGGTGTATCATCACCTCCACACTGTTTATTAATGGGGTTGTGGAGAAAACTGTCCATCTGGGAAAAAGAGACAGTGGCAGAAGCTGTTCATGGCTCACATTACGATGGGACAACTGGACTGTTCCCATGTCACAGAGAAGCAAGCAATTCTCTTCTTGTTAAGTTAAAGAAAAATTCAACTTTTCTGCATCAGGTCTATTAAAATCACGGACACAGGAGGAGGAGGAGGGGGGAGGGAGGGAACTGGTAAAAAATTTTAAAATGTATAATTAAATTTTTAATAAAAAAAAGAAAGAAAGAAAGAAAGAAAAAAAAATCACAGACACATTTTCTTCTCAGATGATTATATTTGAAAACATACTTATGCACAACTTTTATCAGCATCTTTATTTAACTCACTATTTGTCTTTTCCTGGTTTATAATCGTATCCGATGGAGCACTTGATACATTGCAGCAGACTCAACTTTTTGTAATTATGCAAGTCACCTATCATGTAGACATTAGTGCTTTTGGGAAATTTTATGGAGATACATGGGACGTTGGTGATGCCAAATGGTATTCAGTAAAAATCCGTTGCAAGATTATTAAAATGTTTAAAAATGAATTGCCTCCATTTCCACATGGGGTGGAGCAGAAGACAAGGAAAATGTAGTGTGGGAACTGTTGACTTCATCTTGAAAATGAATTTGAAGATAGCGGCCAGAGGACAATTAGTTCTTGAAACAGAAGCTTGTGTCAGTGGAAGTACATGCGCGCCCCAACCTCCGCTTCTGCGGACCAGAAGGTTATCTCTGAGTTGTTTTAGCAGAACATGAAATGGGCTGTCTGTGGCAATGGTAGGCCAACGGTCCATGTGATTCTATAATTACTTTCGCCACTTTGCTTTTGTGGAGGCGTTCATTAGGAGACTGGTCTTATCTTGTCATACCTCTGTGTCATTAGCAATGCTTTAGTGCATTAGTGACCAAATGCAGGTTTAATGGCCAGTGATTAGAGTGTGCCAGCTGAAAGAGGGGGGGACCCCAGGGGAATTTCTGTTAAATAGAACAATCATAATGGAATGCTGGAAAAATAGACACTTTTCTGAAAAAGACAGAGGGCCGTCAAAATAAAGATATTCATGCAGAAAAGACAAGCTTGCCAGGTAGTGTCAAAAAGTGCAAGTCATTCGTGTTTTTCCAAGTTAAATTGATAACCCTAATTCACTTAAAAGCTCCGAATCTAAAGTCTTGGCTGTTTGTACAGAAGAGAAAAGAGAAACTGAACCAAAGATCTAAGATGTGCTGTCTCAGCCCCACCAATTCATTCTCATGCTGCCACTTCAGATTTGTGATTCTTTTTTTTTTTTTCTTGACAAACATTGTGGCTAGCTTTCTGGAATATTCCTTCCATCTGCCCCAAACACACTTCCTTTCTCTTCTGTCCTCCATTTCCTTCCTCACGACTACTGATTTCTCAGTTGGTCTACTTTCCCCTGACAAAGGTCTAAGAGAAGGTAATATGTCATGAATGTGTTACATGGTGTTTTCTGTTATAATAATAGGTCAAAGTTCATTCCTCTTTGAAATATCGCTTGGTTTTCTTTTTCAATTTCATGAAGACTACACAATTTCTTGTGGTCTTGACTTTAAATTAGGAAGCCTTCTCAACCGAATTAAGTAGCTTCAGATCCATTTGCTTTTAATACTCTAAATTGTTTGGGTAGCGTGTGGTGACTGAAAAAAGTACGTGATGGAGCAATTTTGTGGCAACACATAAAACATTTAGAGGATTTGCAAAAATATGAGGCTTTTAGGTTTCAAAAGAAATTAGCAGAGAAAAAACAAAATAAAAAACTTGATAATGGGTTATGAAAATAAACTAAAGCATCCCACAGCAGCATTAATAAGATGTGCAAATTGCACAAATACAACATTCAGAGTGTTAAGACACTGGAATGTGAACTTCGTCAACTAGCTTAAAAAGTGGAACGAGTTACTCATAGTAATGAAAACCTACTCTTTGGTGTTTTGAGGGCTTTTTTTGTACACATTGACATCTATGAAATCAAATGTTTTCAGGTCAGTGGCAAAAAATGGAAGCATTAAATTGGGGGTAAAGAATTGAGTTAGTTCAAATTGAGTCTTGATTAACTTGAAAAGATATGGTAACCGTTATAATCTATCCCCAGCTGAGGAACGCATGTCTTACAGCATGACTGGGGATTTGGAAAGCATTTCCACTTGATGAAGGCATTCCATTTGATTTAGAAGGATATAGCTGACCTCAACCAAGTTGCTTGAGAATTAGACTTTATAAACTGTTTTTCTTTTCTTGGAAGGAAAAATAAAATACTTAACTCTTATACAAAAGAGATATAAGGAAATATGAAAAAGTTTCTCAGTCTTTTGCCTGAAAACAAATGATTAGATTTTGCCTTATTTTGGTCATGTCCCACAAATACCTAAGAGGCTCACAAAAGAATCTTGACCCTAATATAATTGAAAGGGGGAAAGAATGGATTCGAATTAGTCTCTTGCTGAAAGCAAATTGCTGTAGATAGAGGCCAGAATCTTGGGGAATTTTATGCATGTAAAATTTCTTAAAGTAAAATCATGTGTTGTATTAAATTAAGCATATGCTATTTCGATCATTTTTTATGTTGTTGAATTTACTAAAAAGTTTATCATTAAGTATAATAAATGTTACATCATTTCTCAAAGAACACTTTCCCAAAGAAAACTTAGTCCAAATAGTATACTAATAAATAAAAATTAACAAAACACCAAATAAATCATATATATGAATAATATGAATATATGATCTAGATTAAGACAGATATGAAAAAGAAAAGTTTTCAGAGTGCAATCAAACCATGTAAATCATTTTTAAGGAATGGAGTTCACAGCTGGTTGTCTGGAAATGGGCCATATTTTATCATTCGAGAATGTTCTTTACTTCTTTCATCAAATTTTGCAAATGTATTACAGCATTTCATCTATCAGTCTTAATCCTAACAGGCCAGCTGAACCTCGAAATCACCCATATTCTGTTTTGTAAGTCACATCACGTGACTGAGTCAAAGTCTCTGCCAAGACCAGAAACCTACGTGAAGAACAAGTGAGCCCCACTGGGAGCTACAGAAGGGTTAGGTGTGTAAAACAAATTGCTATAAGCTACAGGCCTAGCTCTGCATAGTTTTGAGGTGTGTGTGTGTGTGTTTGTGTGTGTGTGTGTGTGTACAGGATGACACTTTTGAGTGTGTGCCTATGGTAGTTCAAGGGTGACATCTTGGGAATCATCCTGGATTGCTCTTTCTCTTATTGTTTTTTTTCTGGCATTTCCCAGGCTCTTACCTTAAGGACCAGAATTGCAAGATGTCGGTTGACATTTTACATGGAATCTAGGGTTTAAACTCAGGTCCTTTTGCTTGCAGGCAAAGGCTTTAGCCTCTAAGCCATCTATCTCTCTAGTCCCTGAGTTTTGGTGTTGCATTGGAATGTGTGTGCTTAATACTAAAGAGTAAATAAAAATATTTGGAACTATCTAACTAGAAGTATGGTGATAATTGAAAAATGCATGAATCCTCCTTACTTAACCAGGAAACAACTATGATTTCATTGGCTATCGCAATTTGTCTGTATGGCTTATCTTTCTTTTTGTATATGTGTGTGTGTGTGTGTGTGGTGTTTGCATGTGGGTATACATGTATGTACAGAAGTGCATCCTTGAGTACCTGTGGAGGCCCAAGGATGATCAGAAATCACCCAACGCTCTACCTCTTATTGCTTTGCTCTGAGGTTTCCCAGTCTCTATCTTCCAAGGTTGGAATTACAGGCTGATGCCATTTCTTCCCAGTGGAATTGAACCCAGGTCCTATAGTTTCAAGGCAAAGTCCTTAACCCTTAGGTCATCTCCCCAGTCCTATATGCATCATTTAAAATCAGGCATGGCTGGTCTTTATAGAGTTGTAAATACCCTTTTTATTTTATTTAGTTACTAGAGAGAAAGCAAGTTAGGAGAGAGAAAAAAAGAAAGTGTTGTGGCACTTGGGTGGAGGTCAGAGGAAAACTATGGGCAGTCAACTCTTTCCTTTTACCATGTGGGCTTCATAAGGATTGAACTCAGGTTGCCAGGTTAGAAGTCAGTTACCTTACCCACTGTACTATCTCACAGTCCAGGTGGAAAATATCTTAAAAGCTCGGGCAGAATTCAAAATCAAGCAAACAGGTAGTGAAATAGATTATCTAGATTAGCCATATTACCAAAAAAAGTACCATTCAGAGAGTTAAAATGATTGACAATAAAATGATAAGGGTAATTGTTTGTTAAAGAATAGATGGTCTTAAGTGCAGGATTGATAAAATTAAGTGGGGAATTCTATTTTCTTATTGGAAACATGATTATGAGACAGCCATGCATGGATTTAAAGAGAAACAGGGTAGAGCAGGCATGAAGCTTTGTTATTTGTTTGTTTGTTTGTTTGTTTATTTATTATGCAAAATTACATTGAAGGTTTCAACTTGTGGAACAATTAATCAAACTTGTCTCAGGGGAGGGGAAATAGCTCAATGGTAGAGCGAATGCTTTGCACAAACAAGAAACTTGATTTAGTCCCCAGCTCTTCTAAGAAAATCTCTTGAACAACAACAATCTTGGACTTACGGCTTTCTTGAAGTACAGTTAAGTGCTTATTTTCCCTGTTGAACAGTTGAAGCAGCTCAAAGAGTGTTAGTTAGGTGTAGGTGCACCTTGACAATCGAGAACAAGTCTTTAGGCACACCTATGAAAAATTATTCAGCTAAAGAACACCTCTTAGCAAGCTTGTAGGAGCTAATTAACGTGAAAAGACCCAACCCACCATGGATAAGAAGGACAGAAAACTAGTTGGCAAACTGGTAGATGGACAAGCTGGAAGGTATTCACTGACCCTTGTCTCTCTGCCTCTGCTGGGGCTGAGGTGAGACCAACTTCCCTTGGCCTCTGCCATAATGGACTGTGGTCTGGAATCATAAGCTGAATAAAAAAAAAAAAATCCTTGTTCTTCTAAGTGTTTGGGTCATGTGTTCATTTCAGCTAAGGCCAGTGTGGCTGCTCTTACCAGTGTTCCAACATTGGAATGTGCACGTGGGAAGCAAGCTGATCTCATCCTAGGGATGTAGTACAGCATAGATCATGTACCTGTTAAAGACAACGAAAATTCAAACACCTTTCTGCTTCAGAAGGTAGAACCATCTGCTGGCAGGTCTCAAACCGTTGCAGATGCAACAGAATCAGTGAGAGAACTTTTCAATGTGCAGGGTCAGTCTCCGGAATTTCTGAAGTCAGAAAGGTCTATGGTTAGAGCCCAAGTTTGCATTTTTTATCAAGTTCCCTATGGATGATGATGATGCTAACCCAGGAGTCATTGTTTTATTCTCACTATTATGACCAATAAAAATTGTGCCTTGGGGGGGTTCCATTTTATTAAAAAAATCAAGCCACAATTTTTTAAATTAGTCTTTTGATTGGGGCTCAGAGTCAGTTGGTTTGATGGGAGGTTGATATTATCAGCCTTTGCCTGTAGAAATATGAGGTGTGTTTCCTGAGTCAAGGGATGGCAATTTTAGTGGGAAATATTTTAAAATACCAAATAGTAATGTGGTAATTCAGGTGATACTTCTGCTCCCTGCCTGTCTTTTGAGCTAAATATTTTGTCAGTTGTTGCTCAGATCTGCCTCTCACTTGAGACTAGAGTCTTGAGGACAGAGAGTTGAGCTGACCCTAAATGGCAGGGCTGGGGTGTCTTAACAGTTTTCTAGTACTGTCTCCATCTTCTTATCCTGGTCTGAGAAGTTTGACAAATGTGCCTTGAAATAGGTTGAAATGTCAAAGAGACCATGTGCTGGATCAAAGGTACCTAAATCAAAGGGGTGCTCATGTGTGTATGTATTTTCCATATGGGTGGGTGTACACGTATGTGAGGGCGTGTGCACAAAAGTGCACTCGAGTGTGTGTGCCTGTAGAGGTTCAAGGTTGACATCGGGAACCATCCTGGATTGCTCTAGCTCCTTATTGCTTTGTTCTGGGGTTTCCCAGGCTGTGCCTTTTAGGGCCAGAATTGCAGGCCACTGCCATATCCGCCTGGCATTTTTAGGTGGGATCTAGGGATCCAAACTCCAGTCCTTTTGCTCAAGAGGCAAAGGCTTTATTTAACCTCTGAGCCATGTCCCCAGCCATGCCATGTTTATTTTAGAAAGGAAGAACTAGATCAAACTTTGTTAATTTTCTCAAACAGTAATTGGCATAATTTTGCTCTGACTGGTTCCTGCCAAATCAATCTAATCTTCACGGGTGTCTTGAGGGGGAGGTAGGCTAGACAGAAGTGGGGCATTGCATGGTAGAGGGGTGGATGGAAGGCCTTGGGGAGACGTTGGCCCTTACATTAGCCTAAGATTATGCGCCAAGTGTGTTTATGAACATCATCTCATTGATAATAACATTTTTAAAAAACTTCCGCAAGAGAGAGGTAGTTGATAAGGTTCCTACAGAGGAACTGGCTTGAAGCTATTGCTTAAAGAAAAAGCAGCTTACTAGAGAATGGCAGAGTTGACTCTCGTCTTCCGGCCTGGTGGACCCCTTAAAAAGCCATGCCACAGAGGCAGCATCTGATCCAATCAGCTCTGACAAGTTCACCCCAAATGCACAGATTTATCAGGAAAACTATTTGTCCTATGGATTTACATTTAGTATTTAAAGCCACAAATCTCATCCTTAGTTAGAACTGCATCTTATGGTATTAGCTTTAGATAACAATATATACTTTGTACCTAGAACTTATAATGAGTATCTGTGGTAGAAGTGTTATTCATAAAAGCTTGGAGGTGATTTATTTCTTTTTCACATTTCTCCCCATACACTTTTCTTTACAGATGAGTATTGCTCTTCATATCTTCATACACGTATACGAAACTGTGTATCTACTCTCCCCTCCTGGTGTCCTCCTCCAGCCATCTCCTCCCTCAAGTGTTCCTTTCACACTCATGCCATTTTGTTTTGTTTTGTGCATTCTGGGTTCCATCAGAGCCCCTTGTGTGATTCTGTAGTTGGGATTTTCTCTCGGAACCTAGCAGACTGTTCTCGGACACACAACTAGATATTTTTGTCCCCTCCCTGAATCTGTCAGCTGCCCATTGTTCATCAGTGCCTTGTAGGATCCCGTGACTTTCTTCTTAGTCCACAGCTGAGCACTGGCCAGGTAAGTTCCCTGTAGCATTAATGTCAGTGACCACCTCTATTGTGGTCCACGATTGGAGGGATGAGTGGCCTCCTCTGTTGTGGTCCATGATTGGAGGGATGAGTGACCACTTCTATCGTGGTCCACAATTGGAGGAATGAGTGGCCTCCTCTATTGTGGTCCATGATTGGAAGGATGCGTTGTTTTCAAAATAGCATTTTGCATACTTCCTCTGTCTTCTGGCTCTTACGTTCTTTCTGCTTTCCCTTCTGAAGAAGTTCCCAGGCTTTTAGGGGTACTGGAAATGTTGGAGGCTATTTATTGCAGCAATGATTTTTACAGCTGGCAAGCAGAGATTTTCAAATATCTGATTTTGTGGGTCTCCAGTGATCTTGCTATCTCATAGACAAATCTAGGGCTTTTTGGTTTGACTAAAGGAGCTCCTACTCCTTACTGTCGAACTGTGGGCTGCAGGTGGATTCTGGGAGAGGGCCAGCTACTGACATTAGTCATGTACCTACTGCTGGGCTCCAAACCCCTGGTCATGAAGATGATCCTGGTTAAGCTCAGTGGGGGACAAAACAAAACAAAGAAGAAACAAATGAGTATGAATATGAGAAAGATTTATATGGAGAGTGAGAAGCCAGGAAGACAAGTATGATTGATATGCATTATACACACATGTGCAGTTGTCTAAGAACAAATTTAATTATGAAGAACGTTACTCAAAGGTTGATTCTCCATATGTAAGTCTCTTCTTCTGTAATGTGGTTGTTTAACATGATGATTGACTGTACTGAATGCATCGGAGGTGCTTAGCCTGGTATATTTGCATGATAAGGGTATGAAATGTTTAGTTCCTCTACCGCTTTGTTGTATTACCAGAGCCAGAACCATATCGCTAACAGAAAAACATATTCTATGGTTCAATCAAGAATTTGATAAACAGGTTAGTGGTTTCCATAAGCTAGTATTTTTGGGACCTCCAGAGAGTCTTTGGAAACAATCCTTGTAATGAAAGGGTGTGCTCAGAGTTATTTTAACTGCATGATTTTTTTTAACCCATTCATTATTTTATTGTTATTTAGGAGAGAAATTCCCAAGATACTCATCATCCCCTAAAATAAGTATATAAGAGAAAAATCGAATACGAGAATTCATTTAAAGCTGAATTGTACTTTAAAAGGAATGGTTTCTAGGAGCTTAGGGAGATCTGAAGGGTTATGGTAAAATTGCAAAATGGCCAGTATGTTCCTATTATGAGAAGGCCTTTTGACACAAGTCTAATAGCTGCCCTTCTTTCAATCAATTTTAGATTCACAGAACCTGAAAGAAGATCGGGTTCGTTTGGACTAGGAGAGCTCGACATGATGCCGTCACGCTGGTGACGAAGCCCTCCTTCGGCAGCTCCGCTTCACAGGGTCACTCCCTTCCTTCCACAGGGCCGGCCACGCCCTTCTCAGTGCTGCACCTCATTCTGTCATAGAATTTGGACCTGCATTTCAAGGTCTGCTCTTCTCAGTTCTCATTTGAGCTGATTTTCTAATCCAGGAAACTACATACTGCATTTCTTATTTAATTGGACACATGTGATCTTCCCTGTCAATTATGTCCCTTATATGCATGTTGTACATGCGTATGTAGCCTCCTGCCTCCAAACAATCAGAAATACCTAAAAGGGAAGAATCATTGAGAAAACAATTTTGGCATAAGTCATGAGTTGTTTTAAGTGAGCCTTCCTTTCTGTAATGGCTCAAAATAGCAGCCGTTAGCAACACTGGATTCCTCTTTAGTGGGTTTGCATCTTGCATCTTGCCTTTTCACAGTTTCTCATATAGCCATGTTTTCTCCCACAGTCATATTTTAAAACTTCCATGCTAGGGATTGATTTTTTTTCTTCATTGTAAACATTAAGGTAAACAGCCTGTGGACTGAATTCAGTGAAAGTATGCATACTTTAAATAGGGTTAAAAAAACTCAACTCCTTAATGTTGACATTTCTTTAGCTTGGCAGTAAAACGAAATCAATGCTAATTTAATTGGAGCTCAGAAACCAAGTTTTGCTTTCATTGCCCTTTTCAAAAGAGTGAAGTGCTGTAGTTATAAACAGAATTAGTAATTCCTGTTGAATACCAGATGATTCTCGTTCAGTCTATTCCTTTTAAAAGCCATTACCTTAATTTTAGATATTTTCCTTGATAACAAGAGTGTTGATCAAAATGGTTGCATTCAATCTGCTTATAATTTTGTAAAGTGATTTTTAATTCCCCTAAAAAAAAACCCTTCCTTCAGGCAGAGAGGGAAAAATCGCTCTTGGGGTATTCAAAATTGGCCTTGTTTTTCTTAGATGATCTTTAATTACACTTTAAAGCAGGATTTCTTAATGGGGGAATTGGAATTCTGCTCATTAGAAAATTACAGAGGGTATTTGGGAAATCTGCTATTAGCTACAGGAACAAATAGAGAGATCAGGGAGACAAATGATCAGTGGTCTAAGAAATTACCTGTGGGAGATAATTATTAGCCCAGGGAAGACCTGGCCGTGGTCATAAAGGCTGCCTAAATTATGAGCTTATCAGACCTGCTTTAGTTGCTGCTTAGGGAAGAAGAGGAGGTTTATATTAGTTGCCAGGAATCAGCGGAGAGATGGGGAACTGGAGATGAGTGAATTTATCATGACTTCTTCCCATGCCTCAGTAATAGCATGAGCCCTGTTGGAGAGACAGATGCGGAAGGTAGAGGCTGACCACTGAGGACCACTGCTAGAGACAGGGGGGTTTTCATGATTGTACTTTGCAGCATGAAACAAAGGTGGAAAGTATGCATATGACTCTTGGCAAAACAGATGTAATGAAATAAGTAATGATATTGCCTCCTTAAGAATCTGAGGTGATCCAAATTGAGTGTAACACTCACTGTTGCTAGTAATAATCCTCTTTGAGATTCTCCCATGTCACATCCTAAGACTGAGAGGGTGAGAGCAACCAGAGCTCACGGTAACAAGACAGGTACTTCACGGCTGGACTTTCTTTCTTTCTTTTTTACATATAATATCCTTTATTAATTTTCAATTTTTATTTGTTTTTTCTACTTTTACAAGCATATTGAGTATTTATCCCAGCTTCCCTTCCCTCCTCCCTCCCTCCCATTCTCTCTCTTCCCTTCACCAGTCCCTCCCATTCTCCCACACCCTTCCATGGACTTGAGGGTTCATTCTGGCTCCTGTGAGGACTCAGGCCTCTGTAGTATAACAAGTCACTTCTCTTCAGGCCACCCCACTGATAGGTGCATTTCCCTTCACTCATCCAACTTCAGACCCAAAGGTTTCCATTGTGAGTTCCCATTCTGTAGATATAATAACAGCTACCTAGAGAGTAGTTTGATGTCCTGTCTTCTTACCTGTAGGTTTATTGGCTGTCTTCCCTACTGATCTATTGCCTTCCCTTTTTTTAGGTTCTTGTTCTAGTTTACAGTAACAGGGACGGGTACCATTCTGACTGAGAATGTGAGTCTTGAGTCCAATCAGAAAGCTGTTGGTTGTCTCCTTGGTGCTCATGCCACTATTACACTAGTGGTCAACTGTTTCCATGGTGATTTTTATTGCAACTTACAGATCTCATCTGTTGATGGGGCTTGTGTTTATTTCTCTTCCCCAGCAGCTTCTACAGTATTCCTTGGTACTGTGTAAGCTATCCAGCAAGGAGAAAGTCCTCAGACCAGTTACAGTTGATGTTTTTTGCCCATGTTCTGTGATCGATTTGTGCTGCATCTTCAGTAATAGGGTCTTACTGACAGTTTTTGGAGACCAATCAAAACAAGAGCCATGGCAAAAGCCTATAATGTTTGGGGGCCTTTAAGACCTCTCTGACCAATGTTTATCAGGAAGTACCACATTCCTGTTACTTCTAGTATAATTTTGTCTCTGGGTGTTAAGTGGATCAGCTCAAGGCTTTTTTCCTCTGTTTTCCTCACTCTATGCTCCTTTGCATAGGGACTGCTCATTCTTATTCCTTTCTTTAAAAGATATTTTTTGACATATTTCTAGCATAGGATGTTTCTTTGGGTTTGCTTCCCATAATCATAGGGTGTTTCTATAAGTCTCTTGTTCCTTGTATCTCCCATTTCCCTCCTGTCTCCCATCCCCTCATTCCCTGCTATGTATTTTTCTCAGTTATTCCCTCACTCACTCTTGTCCTGGGATCCTAAATCTCCCCTTTAAAGGGTTTCACCCTAACCATCCCTTTCCACCTTCCCACTCATAGGTCTTTTTTGAATTTTCTGGTTCTTACAGTGCTGTCAATCCAAATACATTGACAAGGATATCAATTCAGTCATCTACATATAAGAGAAAACATGTGGTGCTTAGCTTTCTGTGTCTGAGATACCTCACTCAATATTAAAGTTTCCAGTCCCATACATTTACTAGAAAATTCCATAATTTCATCCTTTCTGATGAATATTCCATTGTGTATATTTACCACATTTTCAATCTCTATTTCTCTGTTGATGGGCATGTTGACTGATTCCATTTTTTCACTATTGTGAATAGAGCTGCAATGAATATAGATGAGCAAGAGTCTCTGTAATAAGATGTAGAGTCTTTTGGGAATATTCCAAGGAGTGATATAGCTGGGTCATATGGCAGTTCCATTTTAAGCTTTCTGAGGAGCCTCCACACTGATCTCCATAGAGCTGGGCTTTCTAAGCTTTCTATGGGACTTACACATTCTCAGAATGAAGTGTGATGATAAGCTCTGGGCATGCTCCAAGAGCTGTGGATAAAAGGTCTGAGTGTGGATGGCACAGAAGAAGCTGACCAGGAAGAAAGGGGATCCAGGTGAAGCAAGAACATGAACTGCATCTTCTGCTTATCATCTGAATCTGCGAAGGACCCACTTCTGTGCAGGGACAATGACACACACCCAGAAGCAGCTGTTTGTGACAGCAGTCCTTTCTGCCCACGTGACCATGTTTTAAAACCTTCCCCTCAGGAAAAGCCTCAAATGCATATTGAGTCCAATGAAAGTGTGTCAGTTCTAGACAGCATGGTGGTCCACACCTGTGATTCTGGCCCTTGGGCGGTAAAGACAGAAAAGTCAAGAGCTCAAAGCTGGTCTTGGCCATACAGAAAGTTCAGGCTAAGTGACGAGAAACCCTGCCTTGAACAAAAAGGGGAGGTGGGCTGGTGAGAAGCCCAGATCAGCTGATAAAGCACCTGCTTACAAAGGCAATCTGAGTTCAACCCCCAAAATCACACGGGTGGAAAAAGAGAATTGATTTCTGAAAGTTGTCCTCTGACTTCCACCTGTGCAACGTGACATCCCCTCTCCTCCTCCTCCTCCTCCTCCTCCTCCTCCTCCTCCTTCTTCTTTTCTCTCTCCCTCTCTCTCTGTCATTGTCTCTCTCTCTCAAATAAATGAATAAATAATAATTTTTTAAAAAAACAAAAGTATATTGGTTCCACGAGTAAAAAATTAAAATTACAGATATGTTTGTTAGATGGGGAAACATTTTACTTACAGTAGGTTAATTTTGGGTATAATAGTGATAAACCTTATATTCATTTATTGTATCTCTAATTCCCGAGGATCAAGAAGTGAGTATGCTTCTGATTCTACAAGCACTTCCTTTACGATTTACTTTTCATTACTGTTCAAGTAGTTTGCAAGACTCTGAGTGAATGCAAATACATGTGACTTCTTGTTAAATCACTACTTCATACAAGATACCATGTTAGGTAAGGGAAAGCAGAAAACAGAGAGAAAGTGAAGCTTGTTCTGCGTCCTCAAAGAACTTTAAAAAAATAGAATCACTAATCTGCGTGCAGTGCTATGTGCCGGTAGCTTAAGCTACTTGGGAGGCTGAGGCAGGAGGATTGTGTCAGTCTAAGAATCTGAGACTATCCTAAGCAATAGGACAAGATCCTACCTCAAACAAACATAGGCAAGGAATGGTCAAAACTAAAGCCAGAAGCTGTGCTGCAGGCAGTCAGCAGTGCAGAGTAGTTCACATCTTTCTGGGTGCTGTGTAAATAGAACTGTCTCCAAAAAGGTCAGAAAGGGCTGTTTTTCACAGGGAGAGTCAGCACCAGGCTCTCTGCTGGAGGTTACTGGCAAGAGGCTTTGGGAGTGGGGGGTGGCTCGGTTCATAAAGTGTTTGCTGCACAAGCATGAGGAGCTGGGTTGTACCCCAGAATCCACATGAAAACAGGTGTGGTAGTTCCACCTGCAACTTTGGGGCTGGTGTGATGGACACAGGAGATTCCCTGGGGATTACTGGCTAGATTGTCCAGCAACTCAGTGAGATCTAGGCTCACTGTGCCAAAAAATAAGTTGGAGAGCAATTGAGGAAGACTCTTGGTATCACACATGAGCACACTGGCATCTTCACATACATGTATGCAGACCACATAGTCATGTACATGTACCACATACACATAAACTTGTAATAAGTGATGCTAACACTATTAGCAGTGTGTAAAAGGCAGCTCAGGAGACAGGTTGGTTGCTTACTGGGGTTTACCTTGTGGGCTGGTGCTATATTTTACATGCTTTTGCTTCGATCCTATTTAGAACACAAGGGACCGGAAATTAATATTTGTTGAAGAAATACATGAAGTGCTATCAGCAACTTGCCCTGCTCATGTACAAGTTTGTACCTAAAGTATTTACAAAAGCAATAAAAGATTTCAGTGTGGGCCCTGTCTTGTTCTGAACATGCTACAGTATACACCCAAGGTGTGGCTCAGGGTTCATTATGACTCCTAAAGGTGCCGGGGTGCACTGAGATCACTTCTGTTTGGTTCCTGTGACTTCCCATGTTCCCGATTCCAGGCTCTCCTTGGATGGAGTGTCCATTTGCTTTGTAGGTGAATGATTTTGTCTTTGGAGATTTGGAGTAAAATACAGGACCTGGATGAAGGTTTATGGCACATGCATACTTATTAATATACAGAAGACAAACAGAACCTATAAAGGAGGACAGAAAAGATAGAAGATGGCTAAAGGTATTTTGACAATCATTTTGTGTCTGAAAAGGTCGAGGTGATAATGACACCCATACCTTCCTCTCCTGCTTTGTCACTTAATTTTTGACAGATATAGCTTCTGAAAGACTCAGAAATTGGATAGCTAATTTTCTCAATGGGAACAGTCTTAGAATAACTGTTACCACCATAGGAAACATTGCTCTTTATTGCTAGGAGTTATTTTGGCTTATGTTACCGTAGAATAAGACAACAGAATTTGAGCCCTAACTTACAGGAATTGTTCCTTGAAAATCTGATAGCCAGGCATCTAAGTAAGAAACCTTACTTTAAACAAACAGGAGATTCAGTTCTACTATTTCTCACTTATTCTGTGCTATAAAAAGTTATACAGACCCGGTGGGAACAAAATCTTGGGTTGACTGCAGTCCTGAGATATGGAATTCCTACCATTATGTGGTTATTTTTACGACATCCACAAACTTGAGCTGAAGTCCACAATTGCACATCATTCTATTCAAAGTAACCCCCAAATACTTTCTTAGCTTCAACAACCCAGAGACTTTCCAGATTAGCCCTTTTAGGCTATCCGTTGGTATTTCCAAAGCTTGACAGAGGTTAGCTTTGATGAATCACTCCCAAATACCAGGTCTATCCCCCCCATAAGACCACTGTGTATTTATTGTCTCCTCTTTTCTTCAGAACATTCCCAGTGGAAACATAGCAGTTCTCCAAGGTTACAAGAGCCTTCCTAGCTTAAATGGTAGTGGCAGAAAGAAAAACAAGTACTGTGTTTACCATTGGTGATTTCCAAATTGTTGTGTCTTCCAGATGGCTTGCAGAGTTTCAATTACTACAATAAATGCCATTTTCAAAATGCTTCTTTTGGTTTCCAAAGACACCAAATTAAAAATCTTAGTTTCATAGAATTTCAGCATAACCCACATTTTGAGGGCGGGAGGAACATCACAAAGCATTTTCGTGCATTGTTATCTCAAAACCCTGCAATGTTCACTGACCACCAGCGATGTTTTCTGGGAGAGATAATGCGTTCCAGCTGTCCCGTTACCTCTTCCTCGTTTCTCTTCATTGAGCCAGCACTCACTTCCCAGTGTAACTGAATAGTCCAATCAGCGTTGACTACATTGCTAGATAAGCAAGAAGAGACAGAGTTTATATCTTGGAGTCTCCATGCCAATTAGTAGTCCAACTTTGAGCTTCAAGGTAATTGTCATGGAAGCCTGGAGAGAAGATACTAGCCATCAGTTAACAGTGGAATGGGTAAAAAGTCTTCTCTGACAGATCTCTGAGCTGTTGGGTTTAACCTAGCTATGATAATCATTTATCGTTATATATTATGTAATTACATATATATCATTGGTGCAGAAGTGGAGCATATGTGAAATGCAATAGACTAGATTCTCATGCTGCACAAATGTACTCCACACTGTATTCATGACAAGAGACAATTGCCCATCAAAATCCCAGGGCTACTACAGAGACTTCAATACGTGACCACAAGGGCAGCCCTCCCGATATTCCGCATTGCCTTCTGTCTTCTTCAGACTCTCACAGATTTAATAAAACCTCCATCAGACTGTAGCGCTGCTGCAGCCCCAAACAATCAAGTTTTAAGGACTTGCGAGGCCTCACCTGGTATGTGCACAGCCCTGGAGCCAGATGGAGTTTTTATTAAAGCTGCTCTCACACTGCTGGAGATGTGAAGAGTCCAGTGCAAGAGCAACTGGAGCAGTGTGCGGTGGGCAGGTCCAATCGGCAGCTCTCCCCAGTCATCCTCATGCCTGTTGGATGGTGCAATGTTTACATGGTTTGCACAGAAGGATTCATTTAGGATTAACTTAATTGAATAAACACAAAGCTGCATAATTTATGGACCAAAATAGTTTTTCCTGGTTGGGTTCCTGACTTGCATTTCCTTTCTCCCTAACGGGAAAATATCGCGATGCCCCCATATTGTTATAATCAGAATTGAATCTTTGAATCCGTTCAGTTCATTTACATGATATTATTCGATTAGGAGCCGGATGTATACATAATTGCTCGCGAAGAGAGACTTTCTCTCAAGCAAGGTAACAGATTGTGTGAAATCTATTTTGTTTAACTTTTATTTTTATGTCTAATAGAAATGGGGAACTTCAGTAGAAAAATTATTGTGTTGCAGCAATTGTACTGAATTCCTGCTCATGTTTCCAAGGAAAGATAATATAGGCAAATAATGTAATGGCTTAGTGTTTTACTAATGAGGCAGCTTACATGAAAGAGTATATGATGGAAAGATCCAGTAGCCGTTTTAGAGTCCTGGTAAATTAACCACTATGGCACTTCACTGCTTAAGGCCACAAGGATTCCCTGTTGCCTGTGACATAAAGCCCGGGCTTCTTGTGTTTCCTGAGATTTCATGATATGGCTCCATTTCTGACTGCCCAGCCTGATTAACCTGCTCATTACAACATGTCCTCCATTCAGCACCAATGAGCAGTGATAATCGCTCCCTGTGGGCCCCCGCATGCCGCCTCAGACCTCATTTGCTGGCAGTAGGATGTGCTTCACACCTGCTCTTTCCTTTCCACTGAAGGCCCAATATTTTGTGCCTGCCAGTTTAGATTTTAGCTCTTTCAGAAGGCGCTGGGTGAGAGCCATCATTGTCTCGGGGAGGGGAAGCAAACTTGTGTTGCTGCTTCAACTTCGGACGAGCTTCCATTTCGGCAGTAGGTTAAAAATTCTCCTCCGTCCAGATGTGTTTATGTCCCTGGGAGTTTTCTTTTGTCTTGTTGGGAAAAAGGTCTTTGCAGATGAAATTGAATTAAGGGTTCTGAGAGGAGAAGTTCGTCCTGGATTAACTGGGCAGGGTATAAATGCCATAACAAACATTAATGGGAAAAGCAGACAAAGGAGGATTTGAAACAGCACAGAAAAGGAGGCACACTGTCACTGTGGAGGCTACAGTGGTATGAGGTGGTCACAAATCGAGTCACCAGGCAGCAGAGTTGTGATTCTCCCTACAACAAGCCTTTGTATAGGGGACATGACCTTGTATCTGGACTTTGGATTTCTGGTTTCCAGAACTGAGAGATTTCTGTTGCATTAAGCCAACAAGTTTGTGGTAATTTATTTCAGCAACCACAGTGAATTAGTACTTACTCTTTAGGAATTATCGAACATTTACCTTGTTGATCCAGATAAGGACCCAGCAGTTCCCTAATACTTCTAGTGTGACTCTTCTCAATGAAAGTGTAAGTTCACAGTAGAGAGAGACAGAGAGAATCATAGACTACCACTGAATTCTTTTTTCATTTTTGTCTTGTTTCACTTTGATTTGGCTTGGCTTGAGATAACGTCTCAGGGAACTCAGATGGACTTCCAACTTGCCATGAAGCCAAGGATAGCCTTGAACTCTGATCCTTCTGCTTCCATTCCTGAGCTCCCACGTTACAGGCATGTACGACTATAGCCAGTGTATGTGGTGCTGGTGATGGAATGCAAAGATGCATGTGTGTGAGAAAGGTACTCTTCCAACTGTGCCGTGTCCCCAGTCCTATTACTGAATTCTTTTGCAACAATGTGACAGTTATTTTTAATATACTGGTAAGTCAAAAATTCTGGTTGTAGCTTAGTGATCTATTGGCCATTGATGTTCTCATTTTAGATAAATAGTGGACCTCAGAATGAGATTGTGGTTATTAAACTCTGTGTGTGTGTGTATGTGTGTGTGTGTGCCTGTAAAGATACAACACAGGGCACTTGAGTGTGTGTGGCTGTGAAGACCCAAGGGTGGTATCAGGAATCATCCTAGATTGCTCTACCTGCTCTGGGTTTTCCCAGACTATGCTTTCCTGGACTAGAATTACAGACCAATATTATAGCCAATATTTTTTCATGGGATCTGGGGATCTGAACTCAGGTCCTTTTGCTTGACTTTGACCCCTGAGCCATCTCCTCAGCCCTTAGTCTGTGTTTATCTTAATGTAGCCATTGCAAGTGTAAACTGATTGCGGGTATTTGCTATGGGTCTCAGTCTTCTCTTCTTCCTCATTCTCTTCTGCACTTGGTGTGCATGGCAACAGGGGTGGGAGGGGTGCTGGATTCTCAGGGTTACAGATCCAGCTGCAGTTCATTCTCACCTGTTGCAGGGAAATGTGGCTCCTGCTCACATTTCTCCTTTCCAGAGCAAAGGGACCAGAAGGCTTATGAAGTTGGCAGCTTTGAGCCCCAGGTTGGGGGCTCAAAGCTTAGCAGGTTGGGCTAATGCAACTCTAAAAGGGTTAGCAGAATTAACAGGTATGGGACATACACAGATCACAGCCCAGGAGACCAATGCTGCCTTTCTTCTGATGTCCAGGAGAAGTGTCTGCAGGGCTTCAACTGAAATGTGACTGGACAGGGCAAGAGGTACAGCAGCACTTTGACTTGACAGTCATCTTGTATGTCTTCAAAGTGTCTCATTTATAGAAAGCTGGACGTCCAAAATCTAATTCCTTTGTGACCAAGGGTTTGGATTCTGTGTCAGGTAGCTATAGAGTCAACTTGGCAATTGAAGTTTCCAGCTTTGGACACAGTTGTGAAGAACGAGTAGTTGAATTTAGCCCTGGGCAAGCCTTCAAGAGATTGTCTAATTGATGGGGAAGGCCCTGTGCCTTTTCATTGGGGAAGGTGGGACTTTTCATTAGGCAGGGGGAGAGGATAGTGGGGGCTGATTCAGTCGGTGGTCATTCATTAGCATACTTGGCATACTTGCTGTATGGCAAGTGAGAATTATCCTTCTCTCAGCAGTTCTGTGGATATAGTATGGCAGTTCCTCCGGCTCCTGGTGTTGCTGTGAGCTCTCCTTTCAAGCTGGACTAAGAAACTGGACAATCACAAGCCAAAATAAAACCCCTTCTTCTCAAGAGAAGTTGGGTCATGAATTTATCAGCAACATGCAGGCCAACTGTGACAGGTCCCAACATAGCTGGGGTCACTAGTGAGATTCTGATCATTGGCTGCTTATTTCTGGTTCCAACCTTAGGAGCTTTAGCTTCTCCTCTGAGATGCATCCATATTTGAGTAACAGAACAGTGGAGAAAAATTTGTTGAGAATTCACCTATAAGACACCTGAACTAGGCAGATTTGGTTCATCTAAGTAAGACTAAACTCTGGAGGCAGAAAAGAACATATTCAATCACATTAATCTCTAAGTACATTTTAGGGTGGTTAAATAACAACCCAGCAGGCTATTCTAAGGGGGCATCTCAATAATACTCCTAATTGAAAAGTTGCTGGTATTAAATAACTCATGGTTTCCTCCTTGTCTCTACAAAAGAAGTTTAGGTACTACAACAAATAGGCCAGCCCCTTACTGTGTTCTGTAATAGATTCCTTCCTACCAGGTCTATATGCTGCACCCAAGGGTTGGCCTAGCATGATTTTTGAGAAAGGAAGCAAGAAAACGAAGTCCTTTGGATGATGTAGGAGCACTTCCTGATTTGCTGGTGCCCAGAGCACGGGCAGCAAGATCTGGTTAGTCCTAGCTTGTCGCAGAACCTTTACCAAATTCCCTGAGCCTGAAGGAAAGCTCTTATATTGTGAGAGTATTAGATCTTTTTTTAAAATTTTTTTTATTATTTATTAAATTGTGCGTGTGTGCATGTGTGTGTGTGTGTGTGTGTGTGTGTGTGTGTGTGTGCGCGCGCGTGTAGAACCATGGACGAATTCGGGAACCACTGTGGACCGCCTCCACCTCCTCCTTGTTTACTCTGCCCGGGGATTCACAGGCTCCGCCCTACCAGGACCAGAAACACAGGCTGCCCCTGCTTCCGCCTGGCGTCTATACCTGGGGTCTAGGATCCGAACTCAGGCCTTCCGCCTGCAAGGCAGAGGCTTAACCCCTGAGTCACCTCTCTAGCCCCATATTAGACCTTTTTTGAAGGGAATATCCAACTGGTTGGGTTCTCTATACAACTGATCAGGGACACAAAAACAGTTTATAAAAAGCAATAATGCATAACCCAACCATGTCTGATTGACTTGATAAATTGCAAATCTGAGTTTTCATTGCTGTTAGTTCATAGGATGGTCAGGCCTAAAAATTCTCTCACTAAGAAGGGCCATTTTCAGAATGAAACACTTTGTGGATCTCTTGGTTTATCATTGGCTTTAAGTTATATATAGGAGCTTTCAATTTGGTGTGCTTCTGGTCTAGCATTGCTTTTTCTTGCTCTTTTAAATTTTTTTCATTTTCTTCTCATTTCTCTTTTTATTTGAGTGCTTTTTAGCAAAACATTCACTTAATTTTCACCCTCATTGCCCAATCCCCACCCCCAACTTTTTTCCCTACTATGAACTTCCTTCTTTTTCCCATCATTCTTCTTCCTCTCTCCTGCGCCTTCTGTGTGTGGCTTGCTGAGTCCCATCTGGATTAGTGTTAATGGCAGGGGTCTGGATATTTGCTGGAGCAAGGATAACATACCAGTGGGCATATTGTTGGGTATTATAGGCATGGTACTGGGTATTGGTAGAGTAGCTCCCCTCACCCACCATCAACATTCATTAGTTTTTTTGAGGGGAAGTGTGATATCCCCTTGATGTGTCTCCTCTTCCATGGTGAAAGGTTGACAGGCCACATTTTGTGCAGGTCTCATAGACATAGATATAGCTGCAGTGAGCTCATGAATTGTATTTTGTTTGTCATATTCAGAAGAGCCCCTGTCATGTCTGGAAGATGTCATCTGGCCCTCTCCCCTCCCTCTTCAGACTCCTATGTTCTCACCTCCCCCCTTCTAGGATGTTCCCTGAGCCCTGGTGGGACAGTGACTTGGATGGTTTTGTTTACTGGTCTAGGGTTTCTCTGTTGAGTGATCAACAGGCCACATCCAAAATCACAGGAGGGCAATGCAAATTCCCTTTCCAAGCACTGCAAGAAAGGACTGCTTCCTTCTTTTACGTACATTTCTGATCTCTTTCTGTGGTTCTGAGATGCCCTGCCAAGGTAACACACGTGTTACTTTCTGCCTGTTCCCAAATGTCAGGGAGACTTAATATTGCTTAGGATTCAGGGATGACTTCACAGAGAGGTGATACTTGACAAGTGGCTTAGTCAGGCAGCTAAGTGGTCAGAGGGCACACACTATTTATATAGAGGTGGGACACCCTAAGTGATGTCTTAGGGCCCATTTGTACCCCCTGGGCTATAGTCCAAGTCCAGCCTTGGAGAATCTCAGCCTGCAGCTTTAGTTCCCCATGAATAGAATAGAAATCATCATCTTTGCAGTCAGAGAATTTCCTTGGTTTCTGCTGCTCATTTTAGTATTCTAAACCTGCCTGTTACAAGTTTCTTAAATTTGATTTCTTTATCTCTAGACAAGCTCCTTCCTCTGGTCTGGTCTTTCTTTTTTTCCTTTCGTAAGGATGTACAAGGGGATTGAATGTGTGGGTGCGCCTGTGGAGGCCCACAGGCGACATTCCAAGTCATCCTGGATTGTTCTGCCTCCTTGTTGCTTTGCTCTGCGGTTTCCCAGGCTCTGTCTTCCAGGGCCAGAATTGCAGGTTGCTGTCCTATCTGCCTGATATTTTACCTGGGATCTGGGGATTCTGCAGGACTTAATGATATCTCTTCCAAAACTCTGATCTGTTGGACTTCCTTCTGGGAGTAGTGTGCAGGCAGGTAATACCTGCTTCTGACTGACTCAGGCTTCTGGCTTGGACCTTGCTAGGATCATTGGGATGGGAGATCTCATTCTCAAGCAGTGAAACTGGAGTGGGAGGAAAGGCCTGTTCCTGAGACTGGGCTTGTTCAGAGAAGGTATTTGGAGTCTGCCTGCCCCAGTGATGAGCCACTAGATGAATGTAGGTAGTAATATGACAAAAACCAATATCATTTTTTAAAAAGGACCTTGGGGATCTACAGGGAAGCGAGTGAGGTGGGGGAGAGAACGGTTGAGAAGCTCTGACAGAACTTGGTAAGAACCGGAAAACAAAAAGGGTACAGAACAGAGAGAGATTTGAGATGTGAAATGTGCTCTTGATGAGAAGTGCTGACCTAGACTTAAAAGTGAAGAAGAAAATGAGAAAGAGAGAGAGAGAGAGAGAGAGAGAGAGAATGTGCAAAGTGATGGTGTCATCATCCTTCCGCCAGAAAGATGGGGGATAATCACATTCAAATAATAGGCTTAGTCACAGCAGGTCATCGTGTTGGGGCTCATGTGATTCATTCTGGTGCGCAGACCAACAGACTACTGAAAGCGAAAAGAGGAAAGGATGAGCCCCCAGTTGTCCAGGCTTGGGCCAGCACTTAGCAATGTAGTAGAACATTTTTCAGCCCTTACAGTTATAATTAGTAAGACTAAGGAGAAACCTGGGCCCATCTGCCAAAATCTGCTTGATTGCAATTATGTAAAAGTTACATTCTCAAACAGATAAAACTAAGAAGGAAAAAACTTCACTGGGTGGTTGGGTAGGATAGTGGGCTCTCAAATAATTCATACTTTGTTTCTTTCTAAAAAGAATTTGTATTATCATAAGTGTTAATTTAAAAAATATTTCTAATATTATAATTCTGTCATGCAGTTCATTAAAATTGTGATTTTTTAAAAAATCACATACATTTATATGAGCTATAATATGAGAAAGCTTACACGCTTCCATGTCAGTGGCCATTTTGAATACTATCAGTTTTTGTCTATCTTCAAAAAAATGCTACTTTCATAATTGGCTTCTGGTAGTTTCTCCTTAACATTTATGTTTATTTTCTTCATCTTTTTGTATGTGTGCGTGTATGGGGGTGCAAGTGTGTATTCATCCTTGTGCACATGCACATGAATGCAAGCATTTGGAATCCCAAGGATGATACCAGAAATCGTGGTCCCATCTTCGATGGATTTTTGCACCTTATGTTATTTTGAGCCTAAGTCTCTAATTAAATGTAGAGCCTGCTGTTATGTTGGACAGTCGACTTATTCTTTGAGTTCCCAGACTCTACTGGGGTTTTTCTGCATTTTAAGGGTCTTTTGTGTGTGTGTGTGTATGTGTGTGTATGTGTGCTCTGGGGATCGCCAGAACTCAGGTCCTTTTGCTTGTGTTGCAAGTGCTTTAACTGCTGTACCATTTCCCCAGTGCTTACTCTATCTTTCTGATGATCACAATGAGCCATAAAATCTCCTAAGAATTCAGTATGAATGAAACACAAGTTGTGCATTCCTGGATGAAATTTGCTTAGATTACAAGATCTATTAATTGAACAATGTCTGTAACCAGCCACTGTGTTAACAATACACAAAAGGAATGGAATGCACACTCAAGTGTCCTCTTCTACACACAGCCACACCCACACAACCACACATGCTTACCTTTGCACCCCCCCCACACACAAAAAGAATGGTATATATTCTTTATCTTCAGAGAACTTACAGAGATGTGCAGAGGTCAGGAATAAAGCAGGAATTATTTGGTGTGATTAGCTTTTTTAATTAATTAAAAAAATTTGTTCACGTGTGTGTAAATACCTCCTTTTTGCTTTGCTCTGGGATTTCCCAGACACTACCCACCACCATCTCCCAGATACGGTGCACCCCCATTTCTGCCTGGCATTTTTTTTTTATCTTTCCAATCTATCCTTTATTTTTTCATTTTTTTATTAAAAATTTAATTATACATTTTAAAATTTTTTACCAGTTCCCTCCATCCCCCCTCCTCCCCCCGAACCCCCTCCTTCCCCTCCCCTTCCCCCAGTGCCTCCCCCCCAATTCCCAGAGAGTCCTTTATTGTGTACGCCTAACTCTCCACTGGGTCCTCCTCTCCGATGACATATAAGGACCCAGTCTGCCTGGCATTTTTATGCAGGACTTGGGATCCAAATTCAGGACCTTCTGCTTTTGAGTCTTAATCCCTGAGCCATCTCTCCAGCTCTTCAGTGGGATTAGTGAGAGCATGGGACCTTACCCAGAATTCCAAGGAAACACAGTGAAAGCATGCTTGTAGGAATCATCAGAAGAGACGGTGTCTACAGTGAGCCTTAAGTTCTACCAAGCAGAAGGAAGGGACGGGGATGGGGCAGTGTGGGAAGGTACCTGCCAAGGAGGACAAGGTACTCTGTGCAAACTCTCAAAGCAGGAAAGTGGAACAAATCTGGGATATCTGGGACTGAGATTGTTGTAAGGTCTGAGTCTAAACTGCAGCTCTGTATCTGGCACATCCTACGTGCCCATGTGAGTGTGGATACATCGGTGAATGCATTAGTAGAGTCGCGGATTCTTTAGAATCTAGAAGACCAGTGTGTCTATCAGATAACTCACTGTTACAGACAAGAATGATATCTACCTCACAGCATGAGCTAGGTTCAGAAGTCAAGCTTTATGGATTTATGTCCAAGTATCATTTTGCTCTACAGACTAATGTCACATTATCTTTCTGCCGTATATGGCTGCTTTGGTGGACAAAGAAGACAGAAGTCAATGAAGAGAAGCATGAAAGGAGCCTGCCTCGGTCACCATGCAGTGGTGGATGAAGTGACTTCTGTCTATCTGACGGAACAGACAGCACACCTCTGTGTCTGTGACAGTGGCCAGAGGATCACCCTCTGCATTGGTGTCCCTCAAAGGCAGTCACCTTTTCTTCACTTAACTACCACATTGGGGCCCAGATTTCTTCCCTTTTCTTAGACAAGGGTCATTTTGACTCTGTGTGAGCATTATAAACGTCTGTTTTCTGCTGGCCCAAATTCTGTCACCTATCCATGCCCAAAGTCATGATCCACATTGCTCTGTGACCCAGGTAAAGCCACGGATATTCAAAGAGAAAGATGTAGTTGGGTAATTGCTTTCTCACGACTGTGACTGTGATGTCTCTGAATAACCGAGCTGTAATATCATTTCCAGGCTCCCCAATTGTTTCATCGCAGATGGAACGAAATGAAGCTGTTAATGACAAGTCGGATGGGAAATGCATCTGGCAGCACTACAAGGTACCAGGCCAGCCGCCCTCCACCCGTGAGCGAGACACCTTGCTTTTATTTCATCCGGCTCTTCAAAGAGAAATGGCAATCGCATTAGCAGATCGGGCCAGGAGGGGACTTTGTAGTCAAACTTGGTGCTTCTTCGCCACGGGACACGTTTGAGCAAACTGCCTCAATCTGTTCTAATCTCAGAGGAGGAGCAGGGAATTCGGATGGCACTAACTCCCAGTTTGGTGGTGGTTGGTGGGGGCAGGTTGTGAGCTTTTTCTTTAGGCCGACCTCCTGGAGGTCAGGGAAAAGGTTAGGAAGCCAGATCGCATTAAGCAGAGGGTGTTTTACATTATCAAGCAGGCCCTTCCCAAGGCACTGTGTCCTCTTGCCCGGGAGAAGATGAGTCTTCTAAATGACTTAACTAACTTCTCTTTTGGCATACTTTCACATTTGGTTCGCTTCCAGGTACCAGAAAGAATGTAAATATGGAATGAATCAACTTTTTCCACATTTTTCTCTAGCAGTTCTTTTATGAAGACCAGATTTTTCCATAGAGGAAATTAAAAAATACATAAAACTGAGAAACCATGGTGTTGCTGAGAGCGGCCCTGATTCTCCTCGCCGCTTTGTAACTGCCTGAGTTCAAATGGCATTAATACAACGTCGGGAGTTTGTTTCAATTAACTTCATTTTCCCTCATGATGAGGAATTATCATAAATCCCTGAAATAACAGTTGACTCACACCAAGGCTCCTGTCATTGCATGGGGAATTTTTTTTTTACAGTTTTTACAAAACTACAACTACTTATAAAAATGATGAAACTCTAATTTAATGCATTTGATATGGGTCTTTTGCCTAAATTAGGAATGGGATAAGAAAGACCATGACATAATTCATTCCCAATGGCAGATAAATCATTCTTTGCAAATTTGGGCAGGATGATTCTTTTTTCCATTTTAGAGCTTTTTCTTTTCTACATGAAACACAAGAATTTTCACGAGCATTCAGTTCAGATTTTCCTCCCTTTTGAATGCCGTACTTTCGAATGAATTTGAAAGTCTTTCTGGCACATCGGTAGACATCTGAAAATTCAATATTTGGTGAAAGGCAATTGGTAAGGACAGCTTGAAGCCAGTACTTTTATGTAGAGTGTGTCTCTGGGCCACCATCTAAATGAAAGTCATGTATCACGCGGATTCCATAAATGTGAATCCAGACAAACATCCACGATCGTTTTTTTTTTTTTTGGCTGTGTGTCTTCAGATGGCCTAGCCAGTTAGACTGTTCTTGCGATGTGTATATAGCCTGCTTGGTATGCTGAAAGCAAGCTAAAGTTCTTCTCCTTTCTATTGTGACATTACAAGTCTAACCTTTATTGTCGGGGTCTCCGCTGAATTTTCTAACAGCGGATGAGCCAGGATTCATGGAAATAGCATGTGTTCTACTCGTTTTCCTTTATTTCTCCCTCTGGACAAGCAGCTGTCAGGTCACCCCAGTGTAGAGCTTCAAGCCATCAAGAGCAGGGATATATTTCCCTTGTTTTCAGGGCAGCTTTTGCAGTTGACTCCGGAGATCACATAAATACCTTCAGGCCAGTGTGTCTGAGTCATCGGTGAGTGACCTCCTGGCAGGCAGAAACCACAAAATGGGACTTATGGAGCCCAAGCAGCCGGCTGTCCAGCTCTGGGTTCAGCCGAAGTCATCAACCGGGAAGGGGAAAATTCATTCATGTTCACACATTTTCCTACATGGTTGGAAACTAATTCCAGAGAGTAATAGGGGCATAAAAACACATCCCCATAGCTTTTATAGCCCTGTTACCACAAGTGCTTGGCAAATAAAATCTAAAGTCTGTCAGAATTTGTTCATATCCTAAGTTTTATTAATTACAGCTAGACAATTTTCCATAGGGAAGACTGGCGCTCACCCAATAGACCAGGCTAGGACTGGCTGCTCAGGGATCCATCTGCCCCGTCTTCTTGGCTTATCAGTGCATATCACGGTGCTCAGTTTTTTATGTGGTCTCTGGGGATGGAGTGCTGTTCCTCATGCTCACAAGGCAAATACGTCCCTGACAGAGCCTTCTCCCTAGCCTCAATTTGTGTCTTTGAAGAGTGTTGATCCTTCTCTGGTTTCTCCTCAGTAGTAATCTCTGGCATCCGCTTATTGCTAGATCATCCGCTTAGATCATTGCATTTGTTTCTCGAAATAAAGCTATGGAATTGGTATTAATATCACTAGTCTCTTGAGGAGGCCGAAGCTGACTGGGGTGCAGTAATCAGTACCCAAAGTCATGCTAATAGCATGCTGGGGTTTCTATGTTTGGAAAGTTAATCCCAAATTCATATGCAAATGGTATTGGGAGGCCTGGCCTTTGGGAGTTAATTAAGGTTAGATGGAGTCATGAGAGTGGTGTTCCCATGATAGCATTGGTGGCTTCATAAGAAGAGAAAGAGAATCCTGAGCTGGCTGCCGTGTGGTGCCCCTGTCACCTCAGAAAGCAGTGTGAGGCCTTCCTGAGAGGCTGAGCACACGCCCACACGCGCTCTTGAACTTTCAGCTTCAGATTCCATGGCCAAACAGATCTTATTCTTAATAAATTATCCAGTCAGTATTTTTCAGTTACAGCAACAAGAAATGGACCAAGACATAAAAGGCAACCTGCCCATCTGACCACAGAGTCCATGTTTGTCATTGACAGAGGCGCGAAGAAGGTGAGAAGGGGCAGAGGGGCCTGGCGATCCTGCCGCTACAGTCCAGGTTTGACAGATAGTAGAAGAACTATGTGTGTTTCACTAATTCTTTAAGTTTTGGGGTTTATGCATGTACTAAAAAGTTTCTATGTGTCAAATATTCTACTATGTGGTAGAATATTCTGTGGGTCGAATATTCTACAGGTGGGAGAATATTCTGTGGGTCAAATATTTTATAGGAGTTAGAATAGTTAATGGGTTGAATATTCTTAGAGGCATTTCTCCACGTTGCAAGACAGAGCCCGGAGGACAAGCATCTCGGCCCTGACTTGGGGGCTCAGAGCAGAGGCCCCTGAAAACCAAGTCAGGCCTTCATTATGTTTGGGAATCTGCACTTGCTTAAGGTGAAGAGCGTTTTAAATGACAGATGACTTAGGACCGCTTACCTTTTTGTACTCTACTTTGGAATGTCTCTGCCTGAGCACTTGCCCTCACCCTGGGGTGACTTGCCTGGAGAATACTTCTGTGGCTTTCATGTCTTGGTTTGGATGCTATTTGAGAAGGCTTCCTTGACTCCCCTGAAACGAGCCATTTGATGCTCCCCACTAACTTCATATTGATGGCATCATAATTTAATTGCCTCTTGAAAGTCTTGATTGTCAACTTAATGAGATTTAGAATCACCATGGAAACACTTATCTGGGGGTATTTATGAGGGTATTCCTGAAAAGATTAATTGAAGAGAGCAGACAAGGTTTGAATGTGGGTGACACTTTTTGATGATGTATGTATTAATCCATTGCCTTTCCATGACTAGGAATAGAGATGGACCTGTTAAAAACTAGGAGTTTGGGGGGAGTGATATTCACATAGGATGAAAAAAAAGACCATCTAGTTTTGACACAAAATAACTTCATGAATTTGTAAGCATATATATATATATATATATATATATATATATATATATAATTTATATCTTACAAACCTCTGTGAAATCTCCCTCATTCACTTCAATAATAAGTCCCCCCAAGATCATAAAATAGACCTTTCCTTCAAATCGAGGTCACCGTGTTTTATCAAGGCAAGCAGTTCCAGAAGGGTCGGACAAGGCAAGTAACATCCACCTTGGCAGGAAGGAGACAGTGCCTTAGGAGGAGGGCTTAAGAGGGAAGGAAAGAGGAGGTACTGCAGTGGATGGGTGGGAGGCAGCTCCACCTGGAGGATGGAAGGGTGAATTGCTGCACACTGAAGGGAAATGGCTTCTCAGCTCCCCACCACCCTGCAGGTTCCCAAAAAGAGTATCTGGGCCTCCTCTGAGTCAAGGATACCAAGATGCCTGGGATTCTGTGCTCCTTTGTGGCATACTGATCTCCTGATGTAGGTGTTTACATGTTCCTGATAGGAGGAAAAAGGAAAACACAGGAAAGATACAGGGAGAATATTCCCTGAGGGCTTGAAAGATGTTTCTGGCAACTTCTAGCAATGGAAAGAAATGAAGAGCAGAACTAGTGCCATCTTATGAAAGTCAATGTGGGGGAGATGAGAGGACACAGCATTTGATCCACAAGTTCTCTGGGAGCTGGTAAACCTCTTAGGGAGGGATACCCTAAAAAGAATGCACAGCTTGCTAGGGTTAGAGTTCTGTTCAATATCAAAGAAAACTTCTCATCTTTTAAAAAAATGTATAAAGAGAGTCTGTAATCCCCAGTGCCTCAGATTTATGCTTTCCAAATGTGGACATCCATTTCTCCATGTGCTCGATATCTTTTTAATGGGCTACAAATATTTGAAATGTGTAAACACCACGGGAGGATGAGCATTTTAAGCGTGGAGAGTTGGAGCTGGATTAGGACTAGGATGTCATTATGGCAGGAGATGAGCCGTCCCAGGAGTCCAAATTGCTGGACTGAAGCATAGTCTCAGAGCTCACAAAGTGGAAACATTCTTGCACTCGAACTTTCAAACATTAGCAGCACAAAAGCATGCCGCATCACTATGCAAGGTGCGTTGTGTTTGGATGTTATCTATCTGAGGAGCGAGGGACTGTGTTGTTTGTCTTTCTATGTTGCATTGACTTCCAGGGGAAGTAGGGTCGAGAATGTCTTGGATCCATCCCCCAGTGATTCTGATATGCTCTCTAAGCTTCCATTCCAATATTTCCTTAAGGAGGGTTACTGAGACCTATGCCAAATACTGACATGGTCAGAAAAAGCTACTCGTTCCAAATAAGAGTGTTGTGTTCCCATTCAAATCATCTCTGGAGTCTCCTCTATGGTTTGTTTAAGGGTCTTCCTTCCTCAGATACACCTCCGCTGGATGGTCTCTGCTCCCCAGGAACAGAACGGGAAGAGAATGCAGTGCCTTGTGCTTGAGTTAGGATGGAAAGCGATACTGATACAGAGGAGTCCCTTGCACAGAGAGCCTTCGATAAGTGTCAGCCTCCCTCCTCATCACAATGACAATTGACATTGAGTTGTTTCTTGCTTTTCTTAATGCTTATTTGGGTTTTCGTGCATTTGTGTACATATTAAAAAGTTATTGACTGGAATGTAGGAGTAAGTCCTCTATGGGTATTTTGTTGGGCTTCGGCCATCAAGTCTTCCTTGATTGGTGGCAAGATGGCACAATGTTGAGAACATGGTCTCTGAAGCCTGCTGATTGGTTTTGAACACAAGCTGCAGCCTTTTAACAGGAGCATCCTGGTGAGGTGCTTTATTATTTTGCGCCTTGGTTATCTTTACTCCCGAGTGGGGAGGATGATCGTCTTCTTCACTTAAGTGAGTGGATATGTGGAAAGCATGCAGGTCAATGTCTGGCGTCATGTAAGAGTTCTGACAGTGATGACTCTTATCATTGCTGGTCAGTTTTATGTGACACATTTAAACAACGTTCAATACATGTGAGGTAGCGTCTTCATTACTATATGTTCTGTGAAGCATGATTAAAGGTCTCTAGCTGTTACATCAAAATTCCAGCTTCTGGAGAATGCTTTCAGACTAGAAAGCAGTGGCTAAACTGGCAACCAATGTCTGCAGCAGTGGTGAATAAGCTGACTGGATGGGAAGCCTTGACCAAGCTCCTGTGGACAGCAATCAGTTGTCAGTTTCTTAAATACTATGAGCCTCAATTACAATCTCTTGGCCCATGGACAGAACTTGCCCACATTTAACTTGATCAGCCTAGCAAATACAAGTAAAAGAAGTAGTTTTTAATATTTAAAATTGGCACTACTTCCCATAGATTCTGACCTTTCTGCTTCTATAACAGTCGGAGGATCTACAGCTCTGGACTTGGTCTACATAATAACTGTATTAGGTTATGCTTATGTTCCATCAGTCACTTTTCAATCTTCACGGACCTCACCACTCCCTATTTTATGACATCTACCTCATCCCCATGTATGGATTAATTGCTTAATCTGTGTATGCTTTTGTGTTTTCGACTCCTAGTGTACATTGATAGTATCACTAGAATATAGGATAAAGAATCCATGGAATCCATGAAGAGACATTGAGATGAGTCATTGATAGCAGAAGCAGAACCTTTGAATGTTATCCCGGGCCTCTGGTTTCAGTTCCATTCTCTGCTTCCTGGTCTGCTATGATATGAAGAGCTTGCCACACACTTCTATTTCCATGAACACCTCCATACCTTCCTCGCTTTGGTAGATGGAAATCCTTTTGACCCATGAACCAAAATAAATCTTCCCTTTTGTAAGTTGTTTCTGTCAAAAATATTTTGTCATAGTGATTCAAAAGTAACTAATGTAAAAAAAATGGTATCAGAGAAGTGGGGGTCTTTTGTGTCACTAGACCCGGTCATATAGTTATTAAACCTTTGAAACTATTTGGCAGTTCCAGAGTTTGAAAGAGTTTGGAGATGCTGGCTAGAAAAGTCCTAGAATGTCGCTCTTACGGGATGTTTCTGGTGGGAGTTCAGAGGCCTGGGATGCCAATAAAGTAGATAACCAAAGCTGTGCTCACAAGGTTTCAGGAGGGAACCAGGAATTCTACCAGGAATAAGATGAGAGGCTATTCATTTGTAGTCGTCAAAGAACCTGATAGGTTTTGGCTGTCCTGAAAATTTGGGGGAGGCTAAATTAAAAAAATAGTAGGCCAATTAAGCAGCCGACATTTCAAAGCAGCATGTATATCCTTTACACTGCAGCTTGGCTGTTGCTAGCTGCTCTTAGCCAGGTTGATAGTGAGGACTGGAAGTAAAAAGTGGAGCAGAAACATATGAATAGCATCCAGAAAAGGAACATGTAAGGTCGCAGATAGAGCAGGTACAGACAAAATGACTGCAGTTGTTAAAGAGCAGCACCGGGACAATAGGAAAGGTGCCTGTGAGGTTAAGCAGATACCCATCAAAGGATCTAGGGAGTAAAGTGAAAATTCATCTGAAATACTTTACTGGGACAGAGAAAGAGAGAGAGAGAGAAAGAGAGAAAGAGAGAGAGAAGAGAGAGAGAGAGAGAGAGAGAGAGAGAGAGAGAGAGAGATAAGAGTCTACATTGAAAAGAGAGTCTCTAGGGAATAATGTTGGGAAAGGTTATCTAGGGAAGTGGGAATTTTGTTTTTTAGATTCACACTTCCCCAACCCCTGCAACCACCACAGACACTCAGAGGCCTTTACAGTCACGATGCATGTGTGCCTAGCTACTTAAAGCTAGAGGTAGAAACTGGCACGATCCATGTAGTTCTGGTTTGCCAGGTATGAAGAACATGAGAGTTACGGGGTCACAGAGGCTGACATATATTTCTAAGGAAAGTCTTGGGGTCAAGCAAAAGCATACTGGGGACACATAGCCCTGTGAATGGTCATGTATGAAGCTGCGGGAGCAAAGCCTCAGTCACACTGTGTCCGGGATGCCAGGAATGTAGAAAGTCTGCAAAGCAAAGATGCAGACACTGAACTGACTTGGTCCAAGTGAGAACTTTGTATGTGCAAGGCAGCAGGAAACAGGGCTGGCAGAGTTTACATAATGATACCCTGTGTCCTAGATGTCTGACATGGCAGTGTAGGATTTCATGTTTGCTTTGCTAGACTTGGACTTGCTTTAGTCCAATAATTCCTTGATAGCCCCCATTCCTTCTTTCTAAAATGGGAATGTTTACCAGGAACCTTTGTAAGTTGGAAGTATGTGACTTTCTTTTTGACCTTATAGGAACTCACAGTTAAGTCTTGAGTCTCAGAAGAAATGTTGAACTTTGAACTTTTGAAGAGCACTGAGAGAGTTAATAATCCAGGGAGTCCTGCAATTGGACTAAATGCATTCTGCTGTCCTAAGCCACTGGGGTGGGGGGAGCAGGTCCTAGGAACAGAAAGTTGGTTTAAATCTGAAATGTCCTTTGCAGGTTTATGTTTCGATTATTTGTTTCCTAACTGATAGATAGCACTGTTGAGATACGCAAGAGCTGGTGGAAATGGTCACTAAGGTGTTTCTTGGGAGGCTGCCTGGTCCCTGGTTCTGGTCCTACTCTTACTTCCTGGTCTGCTGTGTTGGTGATGAGCCTCTGGCAATTCTTCTGCTCTCATTAGCATGGCCTTGCCTTCCCTACCGGGATTACTAGAAATACTCTGAAACCATGAGCCCAAATAAGCTTCCGTTCTCATAAACTGTTTCTGTCAAGTATTTTGTTATAGTGAATCAGAAGTAACTAAGATAGGCACCAAGTTTCCATTTTCTGTGGCATTTCCATTTCTGGTTAGAATTAAGAAGTCTATTTTTTTTTTTTTGGTACATCTAGGAAGCGAGGGAAATATTTGAATCTTAAATTCAGTTGTGTGCTTATCCTACCAAACTATCATTCTATTCATAGCATTTCCTTGTGAAACAAAACATGGATAAAAGAGGATTTCTGTTGTTCAGTAACTTCCCTTGCCTTGAAGGAGGTGTCTTATAATTTAGATGAGTCAGAGGCATGCGTCAAGCGTGCCTAGGCAAGAGATGAGCTTTTCAGAAGCAGTTATAGTTCAAACAGTGTCTGAACGAAAATGTGTTTTTGCTTCCCGGCGCGGTAGAGGATATGGGGGGTTCCCATCTTTCCTCAGGCCTTTTAGAGGACCGTCGTTGTTAGGGTGTACACCTAGGCACTGCATTGTTAATTGCAAATGGCAAAGCATGCTTCTTTATCAACAAAGAAGCATGCTAATGTTCCTGTCACATCAAATATTTGCTGCTGTGGCTCAGTTAATGACTGTCATAAAAGTGTGGCCATATCTGGCATTTTAAGTGTTTGTGGTACCTAATGCGCCTGCTTGCTGTTGTAAATAGGCCACACATTTAGAACTAATTACATGCAGGCTATGATAGCAGGTTTATTTTTTACAACTATCTGAGCTGTGATCAGCACTAGTAATCACAAAGCCCAGGAAAAATAAGCCGTGACAGCAACACCTTCATGTCGAGAGCAAAGTCTTGTCCTGACACATTATGAAGTATTAAGTGTTGTTCATGGAAAATGAAGACGATTAGTCAGAAGCAGATATAATAACGAAATGGCTTGCATCTGGCTTTTATGCTGTGCTTGCATCCATGCACGTTTTTTCCCTTTCTGATTTTAGCCATTCTGTTAAACATTCCAAATAGTCAAATGTTTTTGTCATCATTATTCTGGTTTTTTTTTTCACTTTATTTGTGAAACAAGGAAAAGGAAGTTGCTTTTTTTTTGCACTTTGTTGACACATTATTTTGGTTGATTTAGAGCTACAAATCGTGTGCCATACGAATCAATTTGTAATGTACACATCACATATTACCTACAGGCGTTGATGATCTTCCATCCCTCCACTTGTGACGTAACCCTGGGAGGTTCCAAAGCTGGTCCTCGTGTCTGAATGACAATCAGAGGCTTCTGTAAAGAAGCTATAGACTTGTCACAGCTTGGATGTATATTGTCTCCCATGGCCTCATGTGTTTGAATCCTTAGATAATGTTAATATTTGCTAAGTTCATGGCACCTTTAGGAGGTGGCACCTTGCTGGAAGAAAGGATGCATGGGGGTGGGCCTTGAGGTTGGGTAGTCCCGCCCTGCCTCTGTTTGTAGTCTGCTCTAGTAATCTGCTACTAACTCACTTGGCCTCCATGATAGAAACGACTTAAGCCACCTCCAGCTGGTGCTCCCTGCCATGTATTTTCCGCCATAATGGATGATACCTCCCCTTTGAGAGAGTAAGCCAAATAAACTCCCTTTTCTCTCTTCAGTTGGGTTTGAGTGTTGTCTCACAACATCAGAAAGAGTAACTGTGACAAGACTCAACAGTCTTATGATAAAGAAACTTCATCTTGAATTCATGGATTCATAATGGGGTGGGGGCAAGAGGAAAAATACCAACTTCCAAAACTGCATGCAAAATTTGACAGATTGAGCCTTACTTTTTTGTTCTCTTTCCTTTCCATCTATTTCCTCTCCTTCCTATCTCTTACTTTTCCCCCTTTTGGTAAGGAGAAATTCAGGGTTTTTTTTTAACTAGTTAGTTTGTTTCATTTTGACCACTAGAAATTATGAGAAAGTGGCAATTTGCTCTCTTCCTAGGAGACCATCTGGGTATCTTTAGTCTGGAAGAGGCCAAGACAGAGAGGGCTTGGGACATTTCATCAGGAATCTGATCAGAAGGCTCCTTGGAGGCCTGACTGCCCAGGTTCTGAGGATCCAGGCATGAACTCCATTTGCTTTCATCTCAAACAGGTTGTGAGAGGAGGTGGAGGTCGTGAAGCAGCAATACCCCTCAATCTTCTTTTCCATCATGGCCAAACTGTAATCTAGTTCCCTGGTTCTGTGGACCAATTTTTTAAATCCAATGCAGATTGGACAATCTGATGGTACTGGACTATTTCAGCAGATGTGTATGGAATCCCAATGCTGGTTCTTGGGATTGGAGAAAACGGTGTTGGTTCAGGAGAGAAGACAGATAAACTGGTGCCTAGAGACTAAGGACGGCCAGAAAGACCGGGCAACCTGCAGAGGGGGGGCAGAATCTTGCAGATTTATGTGTCCTGGGATCCTGATTCTTCCTGGTTCTTCCATTCCCGAGGACACTGGAGAGCTGAATATTCATAGTCAGCACTTGTCCATTCTTCCATCCCTGCTTTCCTTTTCTGGTTTTTCTCATTCTTGTCTGTCTCTCCTTTCCGTTTCCTACTTTCACTCTTCCTTGTTATAATAATAGCTGGAGCCTCTAGGTTATTTTCCTGGCATTTTACCACTAGTTTGCTTTGCTGCATGTTCACATTCTCTCTCATTCTTTTCTCTCTTCTCTCTTCTTTCTCTTTCTCTCTCTTGGCCCCTCTTTTTCCCTCCCTGCATCTTTTCTTCCATCTCTCCCTCTCCTCCTTTCTTTCTCACTTCTTCTTCTCTCTCTCCCTTCCTTCCTCCCATTTCCTCTTCCTGCCTGATCCTCATTCATGGGCAGGATCAGAGTAATGACTAACCTTGAGGGGCCTCTGCTATTTTGTTTACATTAACTTTATTTATTTTTAAATTGTATTAAGCATGAATGTTTCATAGCACATTACCTACTCCCTCCTCACAAGCCTTCCTGCTCTTACTGTTTTCCCTTCCCACCGTTTTCCTTCCTCTTCTGGTCTCCCTACACGTGCAACCGGCTTACCTCTAGGATGTCTGCACTAGCTAGTGCTTGGACACCTGTCAGAGGGCAAATGGCTCACCAATGATAGACTGAAGAATATAAAAGCTCCCCTCCCTTTTGTCTTAGCACCAATTCCATACAGTCCTTCAGGGTAGCATCATGTCTGTTTTGAACACCACGCGTCCTTATTTAGTTCATCATAGTTTTAAAGACTCCTAGAAATGAGTGACAAGAAGGCAATGTTCAATCTATGGAAACCCAATCTGGGATAATACAGCCACTTTTCACTCCACTCCCCTCTTGTTCTTGCAAAAAAGAGTTCAACTTTGCCTTAGGGTGACTCTGAGTGTCATGTAAGTTCCTCAAAACTATTTGGTGGAACAGCAGTGGAAATTTTTATGCCTGAAAGAAACTACCTAAGGGAGGAATGATTATTTTGGCACCTGGTTTGAGGGGATACAGCCCATCATAGTGGGACAGGAGTGGTGGCCGGAGTCTCTGCAATATGTGGCAGCTGCTTGTTCCATGGTATTGGTCAGAGAGTGACCTTGTAGCCACACCTCTATGGTCTTAGTCCATTAGCTAGAAAATTCCATGACCTCTCAAAACACGCCACCCAGCTGGTGGCTCACCGGAAAGCAGACGAGCCAAACGCTTCACATTCAAACCATAGCACATTTTAACATTCTTTGTGTGTGTGTGTGTGTGTGTGTGTGACAGAGAGAGAGAGAGAGAGAGAGAAAGAGAACACTATGTGTGCTTGTAGAGGCCCAAAAGTGACTTCAAGAATCACCCTGGATTGCTTCTACCTCCTCTTTGCTTTGCTCTGGAGTTTCCCAGGCTCTGCCTTCCAGGACCAAAGCACAGGTTGCCTCCATTTCTGCCCAGTGTTTTTACATGGGATCTAGGCTCTGAACTCAGGACCTTTTGCTTATGAAGCAGAAGCTTAAACACTGAGCCGTCTTTCCAGCCCGTAACATTCTTTTGAACCAGAATGTGTATGTGAGTGTGTGTGTGTGTGTGTGTGTGTGTGTGTGTATGTGTGTCTGTGTGTCTGTGTGTCTGTGTGTCTGTGTGTCTGTGTGTCTGTGTGTCTGTGTGTGTAGCGTGACATGTGTGTGGAAACCAGAAGACAACCTCAGATATTTGGCTTCACCTTTGATGTTCTCTCAGACAAGTATGCTTATTTGCCACTGTGTATGCTGGGTAAGTGCCCAAGATCTTCCAGAGAATCTCCTCTGTCACCTCCCGCATCTTCGTAGGCGTCCTGGAATTACAGATGCTTGTGTTAAAGCATCCAGCTTTTACATATGTTCTGGGGATCCAGACTGAGATCCGCATGCTTGTGTGGAAAGCGTGTTTCCCACTGAGCATCTCCCCAGCCCCATGACATCTTCTTAAAACCTCAGCCAGGATGCGGGCTTTCTTCCCTTAGGTAATTTCATAGGCCCTTCCTGGGCTATCAACTTCTACCTTTACTTATGGTCTTGTTTTCATCTCAGGGAAGAAACGAGAGGGAAGGGGCTCCATCTTCTTCATCCTCTCTGTGCCCAGAAGCCATAGCTTAGTAAAAGAGAGTCATGTAGTCATGTATCTGTAAAACGCTGCTGATTTCCATGTCTCCTGTGGGTTACCCTGGAAAAGCTTATGTCCACAATCATATCTACGGCTGTTTTACAGGAAACATTATGGGTTGGTCCTCACTCAGGATGAGTGGGATGCATTATCTCCTTCTCAAAAGGGTTAAGCTCTCACCAGAGACCCAGCTTTCACTTCTGATTCCTTGAACTTCTAGGCTCCTGAACTTGAACTTCATTCAGAGATTTTTCATGAGAAAGGAGAGTGCAGGGGTGTGTTTACACTTTTCTGCAGCCATGTGCAGCGATCCCATGATCCTCATCATCTCTACCTTCCTGAGAAGCCATCATGGGACTGGTTTGGCTCGCTGCTTGGCTTCTTTTCTGAAGAGCAGTATCCACAAGCACCTCTTTCCTATCCAGGACTAGTGTTCAGGGCTTACACAACATCATGGCTGTTTGCCTTGAAAGATCACAGTCCTCGTTGGAATACACTTCCCACTCCTTTGGAGTAGGAGCCTGCTTTGATCTGTGTGCTGGCCTGGTAGGTTATGGCCTTAATTAATCCATGCATAACAACCTGGCTTTCGCCATTTCATGTCTCCCCACACACGAAATTCTTAAGAAATCTGACAGAATCTTATTCTCCGGAATCTACTCAGGATGATTGCTGAGTGCCGGTGAAGTAAGAAGATAATGAGAGATGATCCTCTTCAATTCCTGAAATCAGGAAATATTTAAGAAGAAAAAGAGTTCCTCATGCTTGTGTGGAAAGTACATTTGTAATGGGCAGAAGAGTGCCACCGGAGTGTTCCTGGGATTTCAGCTTTCTATGTCGACTGCACCAGGCTGTGACTAGACCCCATCTTACAAAAGCGCTATACAATTTGAAGTCAGAGCTCGTGAATGAGACCTTGGGTATGAAAGCACTCTGTAAACAGCAATGTGCTCTGTGAACGTGACATGTGATTATAGCTTGACTTCAGCCGCTCCCTTCCCCGTGATTAGAGATTATATGAGGTCCCCAGATCCTGTCAGCCTCTGTTTTAATGATCTTCACGCCTTATTCCTAAAGGCAGGACGGTGGGACTGGCAGGAAAAGAGCTTAATAATCTGTTTGTGGTAAAATGCTATCCTAATTAGCGGCTCTAATTAATTTCAATAAGGCATCTCGCCAGCCTCCACTCCCCAGTCAGCCAGCCTCCCGGTCCCGCTGGCTCTCCTAGGGGATTGCTCTTACTGTTTGATTTGTCCCTCACCCGCATCAGTGACCTTTCATGCATGGCACACCTGGACAGTGGCCACTCACGCCTATCTACAATTCACCCTCTGTGGTAGCCCAAGAGAACTTTGGATGGGGAAATCCCATATGCCTGTCTCCAGCGGTGGGGCCTGTCATGCTTCCTAATGACCTAGAAGACCCAGGTAGGTCCAACCCTGCCCTCTCAATTGCACAAATGGTCACTGTCTCCCATGCTGGCCTAATTTTTCTATCCCTCAAAGACTCAACACTTCTTTCTGCCCTGGCCTCACCCTTTGATGTTCCTTTGTGTGCAGTGGGATTTCCCTCAGTCTCCGAGTGGGCTGGTGCCCATTTGTCAGGCCTTAGTCCCACCACGTCCTTCTTAAGGAGATAGTCCCCAAACACCCGACCCATGGTGTCTGTCAACTTCCATATCTGTGAACTTTCCCCATGTTTCACCAGCCACCTTTACTTTACCACTTAAAATATTTTGCTTATTTATTTAAGAGAGAGCGAGAGAGAGCGAGCGAGCGAGAGAGAGAGAGAGAGAGAGAGAGAGAGAGAGAGAGAATATGCAGGAACTTGCATGCCACAACTTAGTAAGGAGGACAGTGAACAATTTTCAAAATTTCAGAAGTCAAGTCTCTCCACGTGATCTCTAGGGACTGAACTTGGGTCTTCAGCTTTGTGCGCAGACACCTCACCTGCTGAGCCATCTTATTGGTTCTCCTACTTACTTTTTTTCTTGGGTTTTTTTTTTTGTATGTGGTTGTTTATTACTTATCTTTCCCTGATCCAGCATATGTATATACTTTGTGTGGGACAAAGTGTATATTATTCTCAGTATGCTGCCAGGACTAGAAGAGGGTCTGCATATAAGCACTTGGATGTACCTGCTGAATGAATGAGCAGAAACTACTAAGGGGACAAAAAGAAGAAATGTTATTCTAAAAAGATGATCTGGTTTATGCTCATATGTTAAAACAATGAAAAATTTCAACTCAATGCAGTGATGCAGTCAAACGCCCTCTTCCAAGTAACGGGACTGGTCACCTCTGCTCCAGAAGAGACGCCCTGGTAAGACGACCACAGCTGATGCCAGAGCATCCGGGAGCTTTTGCTGTTGTTACAGTTACTTCGCATTGTTGATGACAAATTTGTGACCAATAGCTTAGGGAGCCAGGGATTTTATTTTGGCTTATGATTGTGCAGTTATAGTTCCTTGTCCAGCTTGGCAGGAAAATTCAACCAAAACTAAGGGCCGAGGGAATTGGCCACACCATACAGCTAAGAGGCAAACAACCCTCCCTTGCCAACTAACATGTCTGGCCAGTATACAGAAGATGCCAACTTCCTTACCCTGTTCCTCCATCTTTCTAACATGCCCAAGGACTAGTGCTTCCCACCATGAGCTTAGTGTTCCCCATCAAGTAAACAATCTCATGTAAGTTCATTCTGAGCTTAACCTAACTACTAATTGTCCACAAATGTGCACAGGGGTGCAACCCTCAATGATCAAGTTGACACCTATATCTAACTATGACAACTATCTCTTGGCTGAATAAACTCCCGACGATGCTTGAAATCCTCAGTTTCCATTCCAATTCATCAAAGGAAAAATTATAGAACATAAAAAACTACTTAAGCATGTGGTTATGATTCATTCTTTTTCATAAATCCTATTCATTCATTCTAGTGTCTATCACTGCATGGTAGAATACATCTGTTCTACAGTTTTTATGCATCTTCCATCTAATAGAACCTCACAGGAGCCAGACTGGTAAGATTCCGGCTATGGGAGATGTTGTCTAATGATTTTTCCCCTGTGGTGATATGGGATGAATATGATAGCCATGGACAGGCATCTCCATGGGACTCCGAGGAGGACACAATGTGATTACAAATTGGCCTGGTGTCATGACAAGTCAAGCTCCAGGACTTTTGGAAGACCTAGTACATGAGCATCCATGGAGAGTAAGTAAACTGGGCCAACAGTTTCTAAATGTTTAAGCCAGGAAGACAGTCATGCACCCACAAGACTTGCTGAGACACCTGAATCCGACAACAGACACCTTGAAGTCTTTTTGAGTAAGCAGGCTCCATGTCTACAAATAGATCTGGGCCTTTTATGTTTTGGAATATAGTCAGAGCTATAGAAAGAGAAACATTTAGGTTTTGACAGCATCTAAGTGGACTAAATTTTAAATTTTAACTTGATTTTGTTGAGGTCCAAAATTATTCAGAAATAGTTGGACCTAATGTTCTGTGAAATTATCATCAGCCAAAAAGATTTGCAGAAAATAGAGCCTTACTGAGCTTTAAAGTGGAATTTGCTGAAACTCCATCTGAATTTTCCCATCCTTGGTTGACAAAGACCTGAACTTGTGAGTATTGGCAGTATCTTTAAGATTATTACAAAACAAGAGTTCCAAGTTTTAGAAATGCTTAAAGGGGAAGGAAAATTTTCTTCTCTGACAATTCTAATTTCTGTTAAGCCCTGAAAATACCACCCATATAATAATTACAAGTCATAGAATCTCAGAGTTGGAAGGGGTCTTAGAGATGATTCTATGTTGCCCACACATTTCCAAGAAGGAATAAACAGGCTCAGGAGGCAAAAAGCCTTACTCAAAGTATATGTTCAAGTCTGTGATAGCCAGGAACTAAGTTTATGAAATGCTCCCTGTTGGATAAGTCTAGCCACAGACTAAGTTTTTCTACTTAGGAGGTTCTGTACATCTCTGGGATTCCTCCCTCCCTCCCTCCCTCCCTCCCTCCCTCCCTCCCTCCCTCCCTCCCTCCCTCCCTCCGTCCCTCATTCTAGTGTCTATCACTGCATGGTAGAATACATCTGTTCTACAATTTTTATGCATCTTCCATCTAATAGAACCTCGCAGGAGCCAGACTGGTAAGATTCCGGCTATGGGAGATGTTGTCTAATGATTTTTCCCCTGTGGTGATGCAAGGTCAGCAGCACGGTTCAGCAGGTAAAGCGCCTGCTCACAAACTTGGTGACTTGAGCTCACATGGTGGAAGGAGAAAACTGACTTCCTAAAGGTGTCCTCTGACTTCCACCAAATTCTCCCTCCCTCCCTCTCTCCCTCCCTCTCTTTCTCTCCTCTCAACTATCTTTTTGAAAAATGAAATGTGACTGGAACTACAACCCAGCTGCCAAGGATGCCAAGACAGGAATATGGAATACTCAAGGGTGACTTGGGCAACTTAGTGAGACACAGTTAGAAAATAGCCATAGAAAGGGCTGAGAGGCAGTGTGCTTGTCTAGCATGTGCAAGACCCTAGATTCAGCTGCCAGTATGAAAACAAAGAGGCAAACACTTTAAAGAGCTGGAACTGAGCACTTCGTGGTCGGGAACCCGTCTCTTCCCTCTGCTGATCCTCTAGCTGATGACACCCTCTCTATTCCTTATGAAACTCTAAACGCCACTGTGACGGTGACTCTGAACTGTTGCTGTGAGAGAGCACCCAAAGTCAAGCAACTTAAGGGAGAAGGGAGATTTATTCCCTTTCTGCAGAGTACTCAGGAGAGTGATTTCAGGATAGTCCTGGAGAAGGCAATGCACACAAGGCCCTGGGCTCATTCAGTGTCCACCTACAAAAGGAAAAGAATCGTTCATAAGCATACGTCCAATTGTCTGGACACAGTCACTATGCAAATAGAGGCAGGGAATGGTTCCAGAAGAGAGATACAGTCTTTCAAACCGGAGGTGGCATGGCTGGCTGGCCACAGCTGGAGGAGGCTACATGACTGCAGACATCTTGGAGGCCAAGAGGGACAAGACTGCTTGCTGCAAAGGCAGACTTCTCCTAGAGGTAGGGTGGGACTAATCCACCTCAAGGCCCACCCCTTGTGGCTGCCTTCCTCCTCTTGAGGTGCCATAACCTTGCCAAACACATGAGACTGTGGGGGACACATTTCACACTATGACGTCCACTTTTCCACAATGCTTCATGGGAAACAGAAGATTCCCAATAGCTGTACCCCCTAGAAGTCATGCGCATGGAGAGCAGGGGACTTTATGTTATGGTTGGTGGGACTCAGTGTTAGCCACCAACTTTTGATAAGTTCTGGCGTCACATCACAGGAATAGAAAAGGGTCCACAGGTACCTTCTTTTTTTTTTAATTTTTTTTTATTATTATTTATTCAACTGTGCGCATGTGCGTGTGTATGTGCACACGCGCGTGTGTCTGTGTGTGTGTGTGTGTGTGTCTGTGTATGTGTAGAACCACGGACGAATTCGCGAACCACCATGAAAGCCTCCACCTCCTTCTGCCCCGGGATTCACAGGCTTCGCCCTACCAGGACCAGAAGCGCAGGCTGCCCCCGCTTCCGCCTGGCGTCTATACGTGGGATCTGGTATCTGAACTCAGGACCTTCCGCCTGCAAGGCGGAGGCTTAACCCCTGAGCCACCTCTCCAGCCCCACAGGTCCCTTCTTTTGTTTTCTTTCTTTCTTTTTTTTAATATGGGCAGGTGTACTATCCCTGCCTCTATTTGCATAGTGACTGTGTCCAGACAATTGGACATATGCTTATAAACGATTCTTTTCCTTTTGTAGGTGGACACTGAATGAGCCCAGGGCCTTATGTGCATTGCCTTCTCCAGGACTATCCTGAAATCACTCTCCTGAGTACTCTACAGAAAGGGATGATACCTCTTAGAGCAAGAGTTCTACTACTGAGCCAAATTCTCGGCCCCTGTAAATGAAAAATTTTTAAAAATTCCAAGTAAGGGGTATTTTGATACAGAAGTGTTATCTGAGAAGTGATGGATGCCCAAGTCAGCTAGACCCTTCAAAAGTACTGAAAAGTTATGTAGTTGTAAGCCAAATTTGATTGTTTTTAAAAAAGAATTGCTTAACTGTTTGAGGTAAATGATCATCTTGGCTTCATCTACCCCGAACACCCCCCTCACATGCACATCACATAAATACACACATATGCACTCACGTGCATGTAAACATATACATACATGCACATACACATGCATGCACACAGAGACAGCAATGAGAACAGATTTGGTGTCTGTGCTCTTTAGTTATGATAAGTTGAGAAAGTCACTGGTTAGCAGCCTCAAGACAAAGTTAAAAGGAACAGGATTAGACCTATGCAGCCACACCCACATTTCAGCTGTTTCTAGGTCCTTTTAGATTTGGGCCTGTTCCCCTCACCCCACCAAAAAATCTCTTTGGACTCACTTTCAAATTATATTTTATTGATAAATATCCATTAAATTTCAGTCAATAAGTGCCTACAATGATTAATTTGCTCTTAAATCACAGCACTAGACAATGGTAGTAATGAACCTATGCTGAAACACATGTGATGTTTCATGTCAGAAACCACTAACTTCTGCTTCTTTCTGTGCTGTCTCATGTAAGCCTCTCCACTATTTCATTAGGGAGAAATAAGGATCCAGTATCCTTGTTCACACAAGGATGATGAAAATGCTCTTATTTGGAAGCCTTAAGTACTCATGACTGATAACAGTCCACACTGATCCCATTGGAGCAAGTATCTACTTCTGACGAAGGTTGTTTATCTTCAAAACTGAGTGGCAAGGCTATTTGGGTATCAGGGTTCATCTGGATGCTATGTAGTGCAGGTGTAAAACTGGTTACTGTTAGAAAAAAAAAAACTCTTCCTTTCTTGTGACTTGAAAAAAAAAGTTGTCAATACAGTCATTCTTATTGGCATTTAAGGCATCAATTTTGCCTAGACTCAACAAAAAGCAGAAAAGAGATCCTTCATATGTTAGGTTGTAAAAATGGCTTTGGAGATTTCGATTAGACAGCTACAGAACAGCTAAGGTCAGGACCGCCTGTGCTGCCTTCCAGAATCCAATGGACTCTGTCACAGTTAGTATTCTGCTAGAATACCATGCCATGGTACTTATCCCGTGGGGTCTGATTTTATTACTTATCTTAAGAGCTTGTTAATGCTTAGTTGATTTGTTTTTACATTTAGGGATGGCTATGATCTCTCTTTTGTGTTTTTTTTTTCTCCAGGACTTTAGTATGGATAAGATCACTTTTGTGTAGACTTTAAATAAGGTCTTATCCTATGAGTAGAGAGCCTGTGAAGAAGGCTGATCATTCCTGGCTTCTGACCCAGCAGAGAACTATCTGAAACACCTTCTGAGTATGCGTCAGAGAGGAGTCACACCTCTTCTGTGGTGTGGTCCCTTCTGGGATATCCTCTGGGATGCTAGGATGCAAAACAAGATCCATCACAAGGAAGCAGATTCAGGTCTGGGAGGGAATGGGTCCTGAATCCCGGGCGCAGGATTGCTACTGGGTAGATCTGCTTACATGTCCCCAACCTGTTCCCTCAATTATTTAAAGTCCTTAGTCTTCTCATTTGTCCTAGCCTCTGCAGGACATGGAGGAGAGGGTTGGGCTGTGTCTGGATCAGAGTGTTAAAAGGGATGGTACATCTTAGATTGGGGTGTGGAAACAGCCAGAATGAGGGAGAAATACCCAAGGCTGAAGAAAGGGGAAAGGAAACTCCGAATTGAATGAGTGTAACATGTTAAATGCTTGACTTTTTTTTTCTTTTAGAACTCAATGACAAAGCTATTTAGGCATTGCGCTTCATATGATTCATGGTTTGGGGGCACAATATGTCTGATGTACTTTTTCTAATTGACCAGAACAAAAGCAGTATTATCAGCACAGGTGTTTGCATTCACTGATCCACTGGTTTATTTCTTCTTATTATTATTAATTATTTTTAATCATCTCTCATAGCTTTGGTGACACATACTACGTGAAATTTCACATGCCAAGAAGCCCTAGGCAAAAGAGCCAACTCTGGCATATTCCCTGGTACCGCATATCACAGAGAAAGTTCTCAATAAATTCTATAGAATGAATGCGGACAGACTCTCTACACCTGCCTCTCTTTAGAGGTGAGCCTGTAACCATTCAGTTCAAACATTACGTCTTCGTATAGAGTTCTCTTAACCTCTCAGAATAATCAAACACTGTTTTTTTTCTCCTTCTTGTAAACCAGACACCCCACCCTGTCCAGTGCATAGCATGTCAATTTATTTGCCCTTGGTCTAGTAGATGTTTGTTTCATCCATTTGACAGAAAGTCCCATCGAGGCTGAGGTCCTCATCTGTTGTATTCCACATTCTAAAGTGCTCTGTGGCATGTGGTGCTTAATAAACAGCAGGTGTTTATAAATAAATAGATGGTTCAGCAGATGAGTGACTGTCTCACACACACACACACACACCACACGTGCACGTGCACTATTTGCATTGGCAGCTATGTGTTTGTCCTCTGTCATTCTCAAGCAAAGCACAGTGATGATAAATCCCAAAGGGAGTGGCCCCAGCAGTCTTGTCTGGGCAAATTGCTACAGACTGAGTAGGTACAAAGGTTATGCCACAGGGTTATCAGATTTGGGATAGAGAACTTCTCTATTTCAATCCAGCATAATATGGCTGCAGAAGGTCCCTAGATGCAATTCTTCTGGCTCTGCTAACAAACTGATCTTGGATGAACTGCATAGCCTTTCTGAACCTCTTGTCCCAATATGCAGATTTGAGACACAAACAGCACTAAACTTACATGGTTATTTAGAAGATTAAACAGATAATATAGGAGAAGTAGTGAGATTAGTGTCTGGTAGAGAATAAAGAAGAATAAGTACTCGGTAAAAGTTATTATTCAATAATAACAGCTGAAGTCCGTCCGTGGGCTAATAGTGAACTGGAACTCAATTAGATTATAATTAAATGTATTAAACAATGTCTTGCTCACCTTCAGTAAAAAGAATTAGTATATTGTTTTCAATGGCCATAACATTCTAATGCATTCTTTATAGTCCATGCTAGGCACACCTCTACTGTAGAGTGAAACATCTCTGCACCCCAAATTGTATAGTTATTTAGCAGCATACTAGATGACCTTTGGGAATTTATTTGACAAAAAGAAGATTTAAACACATGATATAAAAAATCTCTATTTATAACCTTAGCAAAGTAAATGAAATAAGCGATGTCCTATGATAAAATGATGATATAAATGTTCTTTTCTCTTTTGTACAAATGTTCTTTGCAAATATGTTATTTTTTCCTAATTAGAAAATAAACATAATCTTTGTAACATTTTAAAATGTTGACATGATATAGTTACATACATGCCCATATATATGTATATTTAACAATTTAGATAATTTGCAGTGACAGGTAAGACCTAAATTACAGGGACCAGAAACCTCATTATTTCAAATTGAATAATCTTGCTAACCAGTGTCAGTCATTTCAAGTGAACAAAGGCAGCAGCTTTTAAAAATGTCTGACTCGTATTAATAATTCTGTTATAATTTCCCTCAATTAGATCAGAATTTTTCTGTAGCACAAGGCCTGAAAGAACTGGACATTTGCTTCATCAAATGCATGAAAATGCACACACTGTCTACCCACCCCCCCCCAGTCCATCCACATGGGATCAGTGGAGGTACTTGCTTTGCAACAGTCAGCCTACAATTTTCTCATCATTTTTCAGCTGTAGCAAAAAAAAAAAAAAAAAAAGATGCTATTTAGAAAAAAAATTCTCACATCTCAGACCTTGTGATAGATGTGGGTGTCCTGTAGAATGACTTGTGACCTCATGCTTTGACAGGAGGTGAAAGGCTTTGGTAAGACACTTGTTCCTGGGGTTTCAGATCTCTTTCCTGTTTTAGGGGTTGGCAGGGACTCTATTAAGAGGAGGGTGTGGTCCCGGTGCTGTAGTGCACAGATTCTGAGGCACACTGGAGGTGGCACTGTGCCGTTCTTTCCTCCTTTGCAGGACTAGGTGGGAAGGGCACCAAGTGGGGCAGCAGAGGTGGGACCAAGAGCTGCATTTGTTATCGTGTTGACTGTTATCAAGCCCTGTATTTTACATTTATCGAACACACATGCGTATGTGCGTGTGCGTGTGTGTGCGCGCGTGTGTGTGTGTGTGCGTGCGTATGTGTGCGTGCGTGTGTGTCCGTGTGTGCGCGCGTGTGCGTGCGTGTGCGTGCGTGTGCGTGCGTGCGCGTGTGTGCGCGCGCGCGTGTGTGTGCGCGTGTGCGTGTGCGTGTGTGCGTGTGTGCGCGCGCGTGCGTGCGTGCGTGTGTGCGCGCGTGCGTGTGTGCGTGTGTGCGCGCGCGTGTGTGCGCGTGTGCGTGCGTGCGTGTGCGTGTGTGTGTGAACATGTGCCATGGCATGCACATGAGGTTAGAGGACAACTAGAGGGAGCCATTTGTCTCCTTTAGCCATGTGAATTCCTGGGATCCAACTGAGGTCATCAGGCGAGGATGCAGTGTCCTTTGCTCGCTGAGTCATCTTGTTGCCCCGGCCTTATCTTTTTTTTTTAAATGAGACTTTTAAAATCCTTTGAAGCTTCCATAAACGAATACAATGAATTCATCTGTCTTCATTGCCTACTACCAGCTCTTACCCCTCCCAGCCCATCCCCTGCATTCTTTTTTCCAGCCAGTCTCCCTCCCTCTGCCAGGTCCCCCTGCATGTGTGCTCCATGGGGACCCCTCCAGGATGCCTGCATTGGCAAGTGCCCTGCACCTGCTGGGGCATATATGGCCCATCCATGGGGAAACCATGGAGTAAAGAAGCTCCTTCTCTGCTGTCCAGCACTAGACCCAGTCTCTCAGGATGATGCAGTATCTCCACGGTGACATGCTGATAGACCGGCTGTTGTCGGAGGTCTAGTTGAACTATATATTGCTGCCTTGAGCTCTTGGATTTGTAACTCTGGTATGAATGGAAGCTGAAGTCCAGCAGTACCTCTTCCCTTTTAGGCTACGTTAAAAGTACTCTTGAGCTCTTACGTTCTTGCCGCCCCTTCTCCCGCAAGGTTCCCTAAACAATGGAATGAGGGCAATTTAGATGTCCTGTTTAGGGATGAGCTGTCCACAGCTGCTTTTACTTTGCTCTTTCTACCTTATCTTTTTCTGGAAGAGTTATAAGTTCAGTACATGGGTGAGAATGACAGTGTAATATTTCATAATCTATGTTAGGAAAAGTTCCTCTGCTGAATTTGCATTTTCATTCCATTGGCATTACTGCCAAAGAAATAGAATCATTAATGGTTACGCATGTGTGTGTGCTTACTTATTCATGTATTTATATTTATCATCTTCCAATAAAGAGGTTTCCTATTGGCATTGTCCTACAATCACAGTTGATTCTCCTCCCTCTACTCCCACTCCTCTCACTCATCTCGTGTCCCCCACGCACACAATGTTCCTTTTCACCTTCTGTATTCCCCTTTCCATTTCATGTCATCTGTTCCATTGTCATCTCCAACTTCTCCCTTAAAATGACTACTCCCATCTCATGGTCCCCTTTCTAGTTTTCTGACCTCTAAACTTTATTTATTTTGAGAGAGAGAGAGAGAGAGACCACGGGTGACTTTGGGAATCATCCTGGATTGCTCCTACCTCCTTTTTTCTTTGCTCTGGGATTTCCCAAGCTCAGCCCACCAAGGCCAAAAGTTCAGGTCACTGCTGTTTCTGCCTGACATTTTTATATGGGACCTGAGATCTGAACTCAGTACCTTCTGCTTGTGAGATAGTCTTAACACCTGAACCATCTCTCCAGTCCATTTTCTGACCTCTATCCATATTTATTCACAACTATACACACATGATTAGAAGCTAGTATCTGAGTATTTGTCTTTCTGAGCATTGGTTACCGTAATATGGATTTCAGTTCCATCCAATTTCCCAAAATTTTCATTTTGTTCTTTATGGAGGAATGGATTTCTGTTATGCATATATTCTTATTTTTTATCCATTTATCAATTGACAGACACATAGGCTGGTTTCATATCTATGCAGCTACGGAAAGAGCAGCCACAAACATGGCTGTGTCTCTGTGGTGTAGACAGAGCCCTTTGGGTACATGCACAGGAAGTGTAGAACTGGGTCATATGGGAGTTCTTTTTAGTCTTTTGAGGTGCCTACAAATTGATTTTCATAATGGCTACCCCAGTTTACATATCGCCAAAAGGCAATAAAGGCCCCCCCCCCCACATGCTCACCAGCATTTGTTACTTATTTTCCTATTGGTTGCCATTCTGATTGGGAAGAGATAGAATTTTGCAAGGTGGTTTTGATTTGCATTTCCCTCAGCGCTAAAGATGTTGGATACTTTTAAAAGTATTTATTAGCCATTTGTGTTTCTTCTTTCAAGATCTGTTTGCTTAGTTCATTGCCCACATTGGTCCGTTTACTGATTGGCAGCTTTGTTTCCTTGGTGTGTAACTTTGGCAACTCTTTATATATTCTAGCTATTAACTCCTTGTCTGAGAAATAGCTGGCAAAGATTTTCCCCCCCATTCTGTAGGCTGTGGGTTCATTCATTCACAGTGGTTTTTCATGAACAGAGTGCCATGCAGAAGCTTGTTAATTTCATGCAATCCTGATGTCAATTTACTGTGTTTTCTGAAATATTTTAATATTGAGTAAGTTTATGTTTGCATACCTCTCTCTCTCTCTTGCTATTTCTCACAGATACCATGTAAACAATCGAGCAAACAAGAATATAAACTTCTCTTTACGTATTTCACCTCTCTCCTCATTTCAGCAAGATTCCTGCAGGAATTAGTGACATTTGGCCCTCCTTTTCCTTGCCACTCTTTTTCTACCAGTTGCCTCATCCCAACCCATGTCTCCATTGTTCCACCAAATCAGAGCTTATTAAGTGTACTGTAGTCATATCTGGTCAAAGCCACCAGGGTAAATGCTTGTTTTATCTCACTCCGTCTCTCAGCAGTGTCATTGAACATACTCTTCTGAAGTACATCCTGCTGGAGACTCACTTCTTGGAGTTGTGGCAGACACCATTCTCTAAGGGATACGTTACCTCATATCTGTTGAAGTGTAGCTAACAACTCCCCCCACACTGTGGCAGATTTCAAGTAAGTACACACAGTTCTATCTGCACTCATGCGACCAACCGTTTACCTGTAAGAGCCACAGAAGCGATCGTATATGCGCACATATAAACATAAAGGGATCCTTAAACAACTAGCTCACGTCATTACGGAGACTGGCGACCAGTCTGCAGTAAGCTGGCAGGATAGAGGCCTAGTGGAGTTGATTCTGTAGCCCAATCTTAGGGCCATATGCTAATAATCCCCTCTTGTATGGGGCAAACATTCTTCCGCTTTAGTCAAAATGGATAAGACCCACTTTTCTTATGGAGGACTGTCGGCTTTACTCAAAGTTCATCAGTTGAAATACTGATATTTTCTAAGATCCCCTGCAGGAATAGAGAGAGTAGTTTGGTGACATATCTGAGTATTGGGCCCCTGCCAGGTTAGCACATAAAATTATCTATCACGTTATTCAGCATCTCAACCTGGATGTCTAAGAGGTACAAAAGGGAAGGAAGTATAGGAACTAAATGACATTTCCTTCTCTGCAGATGAGATGTCACTTTCCTTCTGAAAACCAAGAGAAGAGTAAATTAAGAGGAGACTGTACTCTTAAGATGTAACCACTGCATTAGATTCTGGATAAAATATCAGAACTGAGAACATGACAGCTAGTTGCGTATCTGCAATGCCACCACCCCATGCGAAGCTTATCTCAGTTGTCAGCTTGACACTCAGTAAGGGGACCTCAGGGCTCACCTATGAGGAATTATTTACCATCTGGGAAAGCCTGTAGGAGATTGTGTAAATGCACAATTGATATGGACAGAACCAGAACCAGCCCATGATGATGGGACCTTGCTCTGTGTAGGTGGGGAGAGAGAGAGAGAGAAGGAGAGAGATCATCTGACAAAGTGGCTAACTTTGTAGGTTCTGTCTCCATACTCTCTTGACTTTGAGCATGCTGTGGCCAGCTCGTTTGGCTCCTGCTCGTAACTTTCCTGCCACGATAGTTTATAACCTTGAATCGTAAGCTTGAATAAAAATTCCTTGTTCCTCTCAATGGTTTGGGTCAGGTATTAATTACAGCAACGTAGTTAAGAAATGAAGACACTGAGCTATTCCACGATCTCGCAGGCCCTGGTGCCTTTGAAAGACTCTTCTGAGATTGGCAACTTCCTCCTGAGCTCCGTGTCCTCTCCACGGTGCCATCTTTTAACCCTCAGCCCTAACTGGTAAATTTTTGCAAAGCTCTCAAATTAATTTTCTGATGGCTCAACTCTGTGTGTCCAAAGGAAACCTTCTCTCTGCTCTTCCAAACGATTCCTACCCCAGGGCACACATCATAGCCCTGTCTTGCTCTTAAGCATGAGATGAATGTTGTCATCATCCAAAAGGACTTCTCTCAAATGGTCCATTTTTATATCAGTCAGGAATTTTAAACACATGTGAGAATCAAACACGGAGCTTTTAGGGAAAGATCTAATTCTTTATTCCCTTTCTTATATCCAAGTGATTGTATCTGTCATCACAATTATTTTAAAAGCATCTGGGATTTAGTGCTTTAAATGAACTCCTTCTGCCAGATTCAGACATAGCATTCCAAATGGGACTTTTTCAGTTTTCCATACTCTCCTCCCCACTCCACGACCACCCCAGATTAGCGCTCCTCTGGTCACAGCCTGGCTCAGTAAAGAAGCTTCCATCCTGCCTCCCTGGTACCACCTGGCTTGCTTGGTGGGAGAACAATGCTCACCCGCACAGTAAGAGCTTCCACTTGGCTTCTTTTACCCAGCAACGGCATCTCTATGCTCTGAATGGCCTGCAGTCCCTCCTGGCCTTCTTACTGATAGCATATCTGGATAAGGCCCTGGCCACATCCTCAGCCCTCTGTTCTCAACTTGGACATGGGAAAGGGGAATGTGTGATACATCGACATGGCCTCAGATCCAAGCCGTATTCTTCGGTATAAAATTTATGTTTTGGGGGAGTTTTCCTGGGACAAGCAATGTTACAATTTTTAAAGTAGTATTTCTTGCTCTATCAAGCTATCAATTCTGGGCCAAAACACTGCCAGTAAGAGCAACCCCCATGAGGAAGAGAAATGGAGGGTCCAAAATAATGATGGAGACAACCTGTCAGTCAAAGGCATGATTGGAGCTGCCTGAATTTCCTGTTGTGGCCAGGACAAATTGGCATGAACTCAGTGGCTTCCAGCAACACTCCAGTATTGTCTCATGGTTTGGGAAGCCAGAAGGTCAGGCCCAATGTGGTCTGGCCGGCTCTCTGCTTGGGACCTTGCAAGGCTGAAATTGGGGCGCTGCCATGTTGTATTACCTTATGAAGGCCCTGATGATGAGTTGATGAGCTTGCAAGTACTGGGTGGATCCAGTTGTGCGTGCGCAGGTGACATTCAAGGGCATTCTCAGCTTCTGGGAGGTTTTGTTTGTTTGTTTGTTTTTGTGTCTTGCAGTTCTTTCTTCCATCTTCCAACAACCACAGACAAGTTCTTCGCACACCTTGACCTCCCTTCTGTCTCGTATTTCCTCTGCTTAAAGAATCTCTTTGCCTTCCCTTCTGCCCTGAGGGACCGCGTGATTAAGCATTGCTTACCTGGATGGAGGATGAGCTTCCTGTTTTCACTCAGTTGGTGAGTGACTGCAATTTCACCTGCCTCTTCACAGCATCCCTAGTTTAGCGTTTGACTAATCTCCAGGGGCAACCGCCTATGTGGGATCTCCTCACAGTCATTCCTAGAAGCATCTCATCCATCAGCCAATCACAACTCTCAGTTCTGACTAAATTCTCACCAACGCTCCAAGTAACTAGGCATCAATGGTTTTTCTAAAACTACCTTTCCAAAGGGTCAGTGACTCTCTAGCACTGTCTGGGCCAGTCTCTGAAGTCTTCTGAGTCTCACTTTCCTGCAATATTTGAGATTGCGTCCTCTGTGATGTCATCTCCAGCATTATGTGAAAAAGTATTGGGACTAAACTTGAAAACTGCAAATTAAATGCAAACTTGAAAACTGCAAATGCTTGTTGTATATTGTATGTTCTAAATATAAACAGTATAATAAGAAAGCAGAAAAATTTCTAAGTGTACAGTACACCGAGGTGGTCTCTAAGCAACTTGTAGGAACAGAAGTCCAGAAGCCTTGGATGGAGAGACTACTCATTGGCTACCTGACCTTGGGTGTGTCATTTTCTTTCTCCGAACCTTTCTTTTCCCTTGTCTGTGACAAAAAAAAGACTTCTAGAAGTTCTCTGCTTCTATGTTATGTTCTTTCTTCAAGATGCACCAAGAATCACTGGCAAGATACAATGTATTTATAGTTAGCATGAGACTGTAAAATGCCCAAGACAGGCTCATAACACAGGACCTAGAAATCTCTTCAAGGATACCCTGAAATACCTCTGTAAATCCTTGTTATTTTGCAGCACTTTATCAATGTAACCACGCATTTTTTTCTGTACCTCATTCTAAAATATCCAGTGATGGAGCAGTTTCAGTTTGAAAATTCATATTGATCAATGTGATGCTATTGATTCAGGAAAATGCTAAATATGTTACATTAATACAACTGCCCTTGAATCAATTGTTTCAAAACAACAGTGAACATAAAATTGAATTGGATATTTATAAACTCCTTAATATTCCAGCTTTTCAAAATTTATTATAAATTAAGAAATAATTCTAAATAAGTAATTGTATCATTTTCCTTTTCCTTCCACCTAAGAACTTTTTATTTCAAATAAACCATGAACTCTATGCTATATATTGTTATTATTTCAAGAATGGCTAATGAATGCTTTCCATCGTCTGTTCTTCTTACATGCAGTAAAGATTATTTTTATAAACTGTAGTTTTGAGCTTTAAAAGAAAAGGCAAACATTTTCCTCAAACTCTGTTTTGGTGGGTTTTCAACACGGCACTCGGTTCTTTTTCTTTTTTTTTCCAGCATTGGGGAAGGATTTAGGAGAATGGGATTGTGAATGCTCAAGTCCCCCTTTGTTTGACAGGCTTCTGGGGGAGGCCAGCTCCTCCCTGCAGGGCCACATCAGAAGCAGGAACTTGACAGAACTGGCTAAGTGTGAGCACAAGGCCCTGCCACGTTTGAGTTAGTACTTCTTCAAAAAGGGGAAAATGAGTTATTCTGACCACACCGTAGTGGTCAACTAGCCTTCACTTAAAGGAAATCATTTTCTTTGCCACGGTAATCTCCTACGCTGTTGAGGCTGGCTGCAACTGAAACTTCACAAGATGAATGTGGCTTACAGTATGTTCAGTTCTAATCACTTACATGTGTGCCACGGTTGTTCAGCCCTATGGCTCTGCTCTGGGGCTCAGTGGAACTTTTAACTGGACTGAAGCATTGAGCAAGGAGTGAATACACACACACACACACACACACACACACACACACACACACCAAACTACAGCATCTTAGCCAGAAGTGGGCAGTTCTAATGGGGAATGGGTGTTGGCACAGCAGAGACAATAAAACAAGATAAGAAGGAAATGGGGGTGCATTTAAAAAAGAGAAAGGGGAGGTGTGAAGTTAGCAAAGTATTAGCAGATTTTAATTTGTTCTTAGAGTTGAACAAGAAAAGATGAACAGACAGAAGCACATGAAGGGTGTGAATTACTTTGCTTGCTAATTCTCTGGACAAACCATGCACCTGCTTTGTTACCAGCAAAGCTGAATGAAATGGATGTCCCCATATCCCTGAGGAGCTTCGGGTCTCCCGGGAAAGCTGATCTCCAAAGTACTTTGGGGTACTCCTTGCATCCCACCCACTGCTCAGGACTCACCCCACCAGGCAGGTCCTCTTGGTTTTCCGGGAGTCATGGAGACTTGCCTGCTACAAGGAATGTTCTCTCCCTCGGCCTGTCTCATGGTGCTTTCCCAGCTGCAGAAGCCACGAGTTTGAGGAAGTGATTTTCAGCTCTCTCTGTCTGATGGACTTGGCAAGACGAGGCTCACTGATAACTCTGGATTGTTGGTGTTGGGGAAAGGACAGCGGGAGACTGACATGTACATGAAGTCAATGGGCAGTCAGAGTTTTCACTGTGGTGACAAATACCCAAGAGGGATGTTTTATAAAAGGAAGGACTTATTTCAGCTCAGTTTCACAAGATTTATTCCATCCTGGCAGGAGGGCATGGTGGAGCAGTGTGGCTAACTAATGTCATGGTACTCAAGAACCAGAGAGACAAAATGCCCGCACTGGTGGGCATCTCCCCCACCCATCCCTCCTCTTTTCCATCAAGATTCCCAGATTGTTGGATGGTGGCATCAACATTTAGAATGGGCCTTTCTCTGTGAGTTATCTCTCATATGTCAGTCCTCCCTGAAAACACCTTCACACAAGCATGCTAATCTCCTAGGCATCTAGGCAAGTTAACAATTGAGATTTTCTATCACACTGGAGATAGGGTAGTGATGTAGGGTAATGAGAGAATTCAGTCCTTTGATGTTAAGAATGAGTGAGGGAGGACCAAGGAGGGCAAGATCGGGAAGCAAGCTCTGGTGACTTCGTTCTGCCCCTCTGTGCTCTCCAAACACTGTCCTTCGAAACTTCTGAGCACTTCACAGATGCTGCCTTCTCAGACCGCAAGCCCAGCTGGGACTTTTTTGGGGTCTCAGTTCCACATTTTGTAGGACACAGTAGTTACTGATAGACTTCTCCAGCTAAGTCTGTCACTGGCAGACCCCCTGATTAGGTGTCAAGACTTCCCCCTTTAACCACTATTAAAATGTCTCCAGGTTTAAATAAATAAATCAGTAACGGCGGATTTCAAGCAGATTCAGGGTATGGGTAGAGGGCTCTGGTATTGGTGCTTGGCTTATTCTAAAAGTGCACACATCTATTTAATGAAGGTTCTCACTTAGTTAAGACACCTGGAGAGAAGATGGAGGTACTTGGAAAAGCTTTTCTCCACACATGAAAAATCCCCACTTATATAAATCTTTTGAGTAGAAATTTGATCCTAACAGCTTAGGGTCAAACTCTGACTTGACTTTCTTAACGCTAAAACCGAATAAGTATACCTCATGCATGATCATTTTTGTCAGATCCTCCAGTGTCAAAAGTATATGTTTTAGACAAAGGTTCAGTTTGAGACCCTCTTCTTTCTGTTACCATTTGCCTTTCTCCTCCACAAGAACCATTATGTTGGGCAAAATGCCTATTGTCGCATTACTGATTGTCCTGGATGGACCCAAAGAAAGGTAGCTCAAACATCCCAAGGCTAGTCCTCTATCCTTTACTTAGAAATGAGTTCAGATGGGGCTGGAAAGATGGCACAGGGGTTAAGACTCTGTCTCACAAGCAGAAGGTCCTGAGTTTGGATCCAGGCAGAAACAGCTGGGGCCTGCACTTCCTGCCTTAGTAGGTGGAGCCTGGGAAATCCCAGAGCAAAGCAAGAAGGAAGTAGAAGCAACCTCATAATGATCCCTAAAGTCACCGTTGGCCCCCCAGAGAGACATATAGTGCCCTTTGATACACATAAAATAAATAAATAAAATATAAAAAAGAAATGAGTTTGGGAAAGGACATTTTTCTTATTTATTACTTCACTATTATTCACTAGTCTTTTATTAATTTTTACAACTAATTATTCACTAATTGGCGAGACAGAGAGACAGAGACACAGAAAAAGAGTATATACAAATATAAATGTGTCATGGTACATATGTGGATGTCAGTGGACAAATTTCAGAAACTAGTTTGATCCTTTTACCAGTGGGTTCTGGGAACTGAACTCAGGTCTCCAGGTTTGTGCACAAATGCCTTTATTTTCTGAGCCATCCTGTTATCCCTGGTTTTTCTTTTTATCTTAAATGAAAAAGGTGTGGTGTTAAAATTGAAATAATTTACCTTTATAAGCTATTTATTTACAGAATCCTGCTGACTTTTTATATGCTTGAAGATAACTTACACCGGAAGCTTCTTTCTATTCCCAGGATACTTCAGGCACATATTCTCGTTGACACTCGTAGCGGCTCCACTGGGCCCTTTATCTTTCATTTTCTTCTCGGGGGAAGAAAGAAAAGTTCTATTCACCTGCTCCCTGAATGGTGCTAACTACTTCCGCGTCCTTAATATATGTAACGATTGTCAATGACGTGTAAGCAGATGTATAATTATACATGCAACATTGTGCAGGGCATCATCTATGATACTTATATTTTTTATGCAAGACTTACTCCACTTTTAAATGGAGAAAAACCAGGATTCAAAATCAGGCTGGTTGGAGCTCTAAGTTCTGTGATCTAACCCTCCTCCCCTTCACTCCCCACCAAGAACGGGCTTGTTCCAAATTTTGTAAACTACTCCCCTTCTGAGTGTCAAGCATCTCTGTTTGAAGAGACAGGTGTGTCCCTATCATGTCACCTCTGGGGTTCACTGTCCTTGAGGACCTGGGAAGATGTTTTACCTACAGTGTCCCAGGCCTCCAAAATGCTGTGGAAGAGATGGGAAAAGGTGCAGATCAATGCCCACTTAGCAAAGGCAGATCGCTTCCTGTTTCTACCCATGTGCAATCAATTATGGCTCCCTGCCCACCCATCCCTGCAGTCACCTTTCTATTCATTTCACTGCCTCGGCTCCTGGGAGACACTCCTTTGCGTCCTCCTGGCTGTTTTCTTTGGCTCGGAAAACGTGGATTCTGTCACCCCACTCCACCTACACTTGTATTTCCCCTCCCCCAAACCTGGCTTCTGTCAGGATAGAAAGCAAGGGATATAGCGGGGGAGAGGTGAAAATCAATGCCAGCCTCTGGTTATCATTTTAACAAAATAGAATCGGCTTCTCTGAATACCTGCTTTTCTCAGGCTGAAATATGGGGTTAAAAGATTTCAAATTGGAGAAAGTACATTACAGAATCTCTTTTAATAAGCAATGCTTTGGTGATTCTAATATTTTGAAAACACAAGTTGATCCCTTATTTCTCTAAAACTAGGGTGAACCACATCGATGGAATGATGTAGATTAAAAAGGAGTAATGTTTCAAAAGCCCGCACCAGTGAAGCCATTTTGCAATAATTATGACCATGTTCAGCGAACTCTTGCTGGCGATGTCAACTCTAGTCTCCACTGAACATCTCAACATGGCACCCAGGGGGAGCCTTCAAACCTGACAGCCATTTCCTATTTGTCAGGAACAAGAAGGAGGAGTTTTAAAGAGAATGAGGTCTTCCCCTTTCGGATGTGGAAATAAGGCTGGCTAGGAGACACATCCAAGATCAGGCAGTGTGAGGCCCTAATGGGTCGAGACAGCTCTGATATAGAAGTTATCTCCCTCGGTGGGGACGGCCTCATTACCCATGTGTGGTTGTGTTTTGATGCTGTGGCCGTGAGCCACGAGGCCACCTTTTTCATACCGAGATGAGGACTGTGTTTTCCAAAGCTCTCTGCTCAGCCTCTTCCAGCATAGATTTTAACACACACACACACACACACACACACACACACACACACACACACACCACATAACCTATACAACACAGAGGGCAGAAGATCTCTCTGTAATTGACATAATTGGGCCACTACTGATGCACTGAAAGAAACAAATTCTTCCCCCAACAAGCACAGCTGTAGACACTTAAATGACTTTCCCTTGTCAGTTGGCTTTTGATACCGATTTAATTCCTTATGCCAAAGCATTTTAGAAATCGTACCAGCATATTAAAAACAAAAACCCAGAGTGACACCCTTCATTCTGAGCTATCAAGTCCAATAGGATCACCTCCATCCCTGGAAAAATCGCACAGATGACAGAATGCACATTCTCAGGTTCCGTTCTTGGCTAAAGCTGAGCTCCTGGTGGGAAGCCTGGTGGCTCCAAAGTGTATAAATCTAACCCCTGCTTAATTAGACAATCATCCTCCGTGATGCTCTCTTTCTCTCTCTCTCTTTTTCTCTCATTTTTCTCTGTCTCTGCTCTTAAATTATTTATTAAAAGATTCAATGCCTGTTAGGGCAACCTCATCAGAATGGAGAACATGGATTCGGTGACTTGTGCATATGATCTGCAACTCCAAAGAAATCTGTGGAAAACTGTGGGGAAGCTTCAAACAGGAACAAAAGAGAAGGCGCTGGAAAGTGAGGTCTTCCCCTCTCTGATTTTAGTTCAGAGGAAGAGGTAGCTTGTAAATATTTTGGTTGTATTCCCCAAATGTTGGTAGTCTCTCTCTTAAAGCTAAAATGCATTCAGAAATCTACAACATGGCTTTCTTCATAGAAGCACAAGGGGCCTCGCTCAGCCTTGTCCCTCCTTTAGAGGTACATGAGGGGTGGGGGGGGGTGAAGGGCTAGCTGCTCTCTTTTTCTTTGCTTTGATGGATTCCACCCCTCATAAACCATAGCCCACTTCATAATTATGATGCAAAACAGCACCCCTACGGGCTGCTTGGTGCATTTCAAATCTAGAGTTCCTTGAAGTTCTAAGGAATTTTAAATATTGATATTCATTAATTGTGTGGCCTTTTGTGACATAAATGCACATTATCTACTTTTATGTGCTGGAAACAGCTAAAAAATGCCATGTCACAAATGTTTACATGGCTGTTGTGGAAAACAGTAGCATGCTAATGTATGCTTGCTTCTTAAATTCTGTTAGCAGTTGTAAGACAGTCAGATACCACCCGTGGGATCTTGTGCCCTCATGAAACACAATTACAATGAGAATATCTCATTATCTCATTGGCTTTAGCTTACTGCTCTGTTACCATGGTTTCAAATACACAGAGGAGTCTGAAGCTAAGAGTGCTGCTAACAAAGAACATATCCTTGTACAATGACATCAGATCATGTTAGACAGAATAGACTTAATTAAATACCCCCTGATGGAGGCCAAAATACAGAAGTTGAGTCTACTTTTTTTTTTTTTTTAAAAAAAAAAAAAAAGGAAACCAGTCATTTTAAAACATTGCACTTAATTTACTTGGAATTTTTTTTAATTCCCTTTTAATAGCAACTACAGACTGAACTCAGATCCCATTAAATATGCTCTGGTAGTGACACGGAGTTGAGATGGAGAAGAAAAAGACAACTGTCAGCGGAGAATGATGTCAGATGTGGTTTTCACTGTCTGGCCTCCGAGCCAACCAGGGCACACACGAAGCAATGGAAGCACGTCTGAGCTCAAAGTACAGGACCCTCCGCCATGAGGTGTCCTTGGAATTCAGAGCATCTAACTTTCCCAGGGCCACACAGCTCTGCCAGACATATTCAGGGCATTTCGTGACTCTTTGCCTGCTGCATCCAATGTCTATCTTTGCAGAAGTAGAATCATACTCTGTCTCATGGTGGGAAACAATTTTAGCAGAGAAGAAATCACAGCTTCAGATTCTCGGACATGTAGCTGCGTAGCTCGTCATGTTCTCCAGCCCTGACTTACTCTGTACTGAGCCACATGCCTTGGGGATGTCAGTGTGGTTTTTGTGAAAGAAGACCTTTAGAACACACTTCATTGTGTCATTCAGGCTTTGGAGTGATCCTGGTATACAGCCATTTTCTCCCAAAGACCTAAAATGGTGGCTTGCATTCCACCATTGTAAAATTTTTTCCATGTTGTAAAATTAAGAAATTCATTTTTTAATTAATTAAGATTCATGTAACAGAGATCTCCCTTGTCAACGTGAAGCTAGCCCCCCCCCCATGCCACACAAGCACACTAGAATTATAGCAGTTAGAAAAAAAAACAAACTTAAATCACTTATAAGCCCAGGAGACTATCAAGTGACATAATGTGACCATAATGACATTCCTAGTGGTGTTAATTGATTTTGTCCTGGTAGAGAGGGTAATTTGGCTTCTGCAGAGAAACAGCATCATGGACTTAACTGATCAGTCTACCTAGGTAGTCTTATCATTAATGAACAGAAAACACATTTTGTTCCTTAAAAGATATTGGTTGTTATAAGAAAGGGAAGACAGACTAGTTCTTAATCATTTAAGGAGAGTTAACTCCAAGCTGTTGGCATTAAACGAGGATGGATGTAAGAGGATCGTGAATTAGCAATTCAGTCTTATTCCATAAAAAGCGGCTGCTTTTCCGCTACCTCAGAAAGCTCCCAAGCAAGTCAAATGATTTGTAAAGTGTGCTTCAACAGGAAAAAAAAAATCTCAATTGGCAGCCGCATGTGCTGTGTGATTAAAAGTGATACATCATCTGTCAAGCCGGCTTACTTTATTGGTCTGCATTCCTTTCTTTATGGCCTCTAATTGGTGTGATTTTGAAAATATTTTGAGAATGAAAAATACATCTCCTTTTCAATCGTATGTGGAGAGGAAGATATTTGGATAATTCTCTGATTTTTCAGAGGTGTTGTGTAGATTCAGAAATCACTCAAGTTAAAACCAAATAATAGAGGCAATGTAAATATATACATGATGTCACTTTGCACGTTACAGGGCATGAAAACTTGGGGATGTCTGTTTCTCACCCACTGAGTTTGACTAACAAGTCCTAAGCCATGGGACCAGCGGGATCAATTCTGCCACAACAGTGGTTGGTGACTGGTGTCCCTTCTGATAGATGTGTGTCAATGCAGTCAGTACTCGATGCTAAATATTCCGTGTTATCATGCTGCCATCCTCTTAGCCCAGTATCTTTTGAATCTGCCTCTTTCTTTCTAGTGACATGCCTTACGTCAGATTTCATTCTAATTTAGGGTCCAACAATCATTTCTTATTCTTTTCCTCTGTTTTTCTATTAATAGAACTTTGACCAGTGTTTTCTATTCTAATTTCTTCCTATTACAAGTCCACATTCTAGCTACAGCTACATTTTAATATTTCTGTGAATTTTACTTATGTTTCTATGAAGCAAACTTGGTGTGCCTATTATCTTGCCAGCTGGAGAGACAGAGGCAAGACTGTGCTACACAGTTTTGGGTAAGATTTAGCTACACAGTAAGAGCTTGTCTCCAAAACAAATAACTTACAAAACCTGGAAATGCATTGTACATGCAGAAAAGTAAATGTCTTACGAAGGAAGTTACAAAGTACCGATCTAACAGTTTTCTTAAGAATAGAACATGACATAAGTAGTTCTTTTATTTTTCCCATGCTGGGAATTGAACCTACAACCACATATATACAAAATGGGGCTAATTTCTAGCACTGTGGACATTTGATTACTCATTGTCAGTTTATTTTCTTTCCAAATATTTATATAATTAGATAATCTTCAATTTATGATAAGATTATAGCTCCGTAAACAATGGCAAGTTGAAAATATTCTGAGCCCAAGCTACCTGCACCTGTTTTCAAACACCGCGTTTCATACACTGATAGCTTATGTGTGCTTGAAATACGTATTAGCCTACAGCTGGACAAAGTAGTCCATCATAAACCTTGTCTACAGCGAGATGTTCAATATCTTGTATAATTTATTGATTACATGATGGGATATAAACACATTCAACACAATACTCAAAAACATTGGCTAAGGAACTCATGGTAGTACTGGATTGCCAACCTTTTGACCTCTCCGGGTCACATTAGATGAAGGAGAACGGCTTTGGGCCATGCATAAAGTACACAACCACTAAAGAAAGTCGATAGAAAAAAAGTGAATGGTCCCAATGATGTTATCATCACAAGTAAGAAGAGGCCTCAAAAAACGGTCTTAATTAGATGGCTTCTTATCTAGTGAGTCTTTTATAGTTGTCAAACAGGGCCCAACTTTCCTATCCTAATAAGGAAATGGACATAGCTAAGTAATAAAACGTCACTGATTCTTGTGGTTTAGTATGGAAGCAAAACAAAGAGGTCCACATCTATAGCTGTCTTGGGTAGCCCACCAGCCTTGGGTTAGACAGCCCTGAATAATGTCTGCAGTTCTTCTGACCCTGGTGATCTGTGGCTTACCAGAGCTGCGGCTCGCTAATGCTTCCCAGCGTCACGAGAGCATCTGCTTCTTGAGAAAAGATCAAACTTTGAAAGCTGAAGTCTGGTTTCTCTAGCATGTGTGACACTTGTACCATTGTACGGAGGAGAAAAGCGTCAAGAGTTGAATCATCGTAAGCGTGAACTTTCTGTGGAACTTTTAAGTTTACTTTAGTTATACTGAATTTCAGCATGCATTAAATTCCGAACTTCTAATTTTCTAAAATCCTTTTGCTATATTCCTTTATTCCTAAGACTTTGGTAAATATTTGGATCTTTTCTTGAATTTTCAACCTAGAGCTTTGCACATGTGCCAAGAAAGTACTCTACCACTGAGCTATATATGCTCAGCTCTTTTAAAATACTTTCTTTTCTCTTTTTTTTTAGACAGTTTCTCACTAAGTTAGTTGGCCTTAACCATGCAGTGCTCCTGCCTCAACCCCCAGAGTAGCTGGGATGAAAGATTAGCAATGCTACCAAGCCTGGCTAGAAATATTCTAAAATTATCTTTTTGTTATTGACTGTTAACTGACTCCTACCACAGTATGCTAATATACTGTAGATTTTAAGTATTTGAAATTAGTTGGATGAAACCATATATATAGAACAGGCTTTTATCAATTTTTATAAATCTTACAAATACATTTGAAAGACCATGCATTCTACAATTTTATGTGTAAGTTAATTAAGCTGTATTTCCTAATCTCATAGCTTGATCTTCTATAAACTTATTGTTGTTTCTTTTATCAGTTGTTTTGACAGATATTAATCTCTGTTATGACTATGATTTTTTGCCTTTTATTTTTCTTATTTTTGCTTCATAATTTTGAAGCACTATTAATTTACAAAATCAAATTGTGCAATTGTTGTTTATTGCTAGTTGCCTAACACTTTCACAATGATGCAAAACTCTTTTATTTTCAATGTGTACATGTGCCTGATGTGTGTGCATGTGTAGGTATATATGTTCATATATGTGTGTGGGAGCAGTATCTTCTTCAAGGACTGTCCACTTTGTTCATTGAAGCGGGTTCTCTAAAATGGACCCAGAACTTAATGATTGACTAGTTATCCCATTTCCACCATGAATCCTGTCTTCACATAGTGTATGCTTTTGATACCTTTTCCAGGAATTATATGACCATCCCCTGTGAGTCCCTGTCCTATCTGCTTGGTCTTCAGGTCTGCTTTAGTGCCATCTCTGTGCAGACTTGTCACTGTATCGCTGCAGTATAATTTGAGCTCAGGCATTGTGATACTTCCGCAAGTTTTCTTTCTGTTTAGAATTACTTTAGATGTCTTTTGTGTTTCCATGTCAATTTGCGAAATTGGTATGATATTGGCTATAGGTTTGTCATATGTAGCCTTTATTATTTTGAAGTATGTCTTGTCTACTTCTAATTTCTTCAGTACTTTTCTCATAGATGAATGTTGGACTTGTCAGATGCCTTTTCTACATATAATTTGATGATTTTCTGAGTTCTATTCTTATGTCTATGCGTATGATGCATTACACTTATTGATTTGTGTATGTTGAAATAATTTTGCATCTCTGGTCATCATAATGTCTCTCAGAATCAATTAGGAAGAGTTTTTGTTCAAAATTTTCCAAGTTATGTTCTTCGGGGAAATTGATCTTTAGTTTTTTTTTCTGTCACATCTTTATGTTATGTTTCAGTTTGGGTATTAGAACAACACTGGCTTCATAGAATAGATTTGTTAGTATCCTTTCCCTTTATGTATTATGGAACAGTTAGAAAAGTATTGGTATCAGATTTCCTTAACAGTAGAATTCATCAGTGTATCTGTCTGGACTTGTATTTTTCTCCGTGGAGAGATTCTTAATTATTGCTTATTATCATTCTGTTTACATTGACTCTTCTGGATTTGATTTTGCTGGATCAAATGAGTTTAGAAATTTTTCCATGTCTTCTAGGTCTTCCAGATTTTTGGAATTTAATTTTTCAAAGTATTCCCCAGTGATCTTCTGGAATTCATTGGAATCTGATGCAACAAATCCCTTTACAGCTCTAATTCTATTTAATTTGATCTTTTATTTTCTTTTTGTAACTGTGACTAGGGATTTGTCAATCTTGTTAATCTTCCCAAAGAGCCTTTTATTTGACTGATCCTACGCAGTGTTCTTTTTAGTATCTATTTCATTAATTTACATCCTGCCATGATACAGAGGTGAGTTTCCTCCCACAAGCTCATGCATTTGACTCCTTTGCTGGTGTTAATGTTTGGGAAGGTCGTGCTACCTTTAAAAGGTAGACCCGTGCTGGAGGGAGGCACATCATAGAAGCAGAACTCGAGGTTTGGTGGCCTGGCCTTGCTTCCCCTTGAGATTGCTCTCTCTACCTCATGATGGCAATGGTGACCTAAATGTGACCTTTCCACCCAAACCCATGCCTTCTGCTATGTAATTTCCAAATATGACATCTATATCTCCTCTGGAACCATAAAGCAAATAAATCCTGTTTTCCCTTAAGTTCTTTATGAATGTCGTATCACAGCAGAAGAAGACTGACTACAATTATATTTCTTAACATATACTGTTGTTGGGTTTGATTTCTTGTTTTCCTAGAGACTTGAGGTGTGTCATTGAGCTATATATTTGAGAACACTCAGGTTTTTTAATGTAAACACTGATGGCTAGAAACTATTTTTAGGACTGCTTGATCTGTTTTGTAGCAGATCAGATAGGATGCTTTATCATTTTTTTATATTATTTATTATTACTTATTCAATTGTGCGTGTATGCATGTGTGCGCGTGTGTATGTATGTGTGTGTGTGTGTGTGTGTGTGTGTGTAGAACCACAGACGAATTCGGGAACCACCATGGACGCCTCCATCTCCTCCTGTTTCCTCTGCCCCAGGACTCACAGGCTCCCGCCCTACCAGGACCAGAAATGCAGGGCGCCCCGACTTCTGCCTGGCGTCTATACGTGGGATCTGGGATCAGAACTCAGGACCTTCTGCCTGCAAGGCGGAGGCTTAACCCCTGAGCCACCTCTCCAGCTCCTATCATTTTTATTTAATTAAAATTTTTTTTAATTTCCTCCCTGAATTTCCTTCAGTCTCCATTACGAGGTTTCTCTTCCTGTTGATTTTGAATTTTATCATGCTGTTGTCTGGTAAAATGTGAGGAATTTTTTCACTTTCTTGGCATTTGTTAAGGTTTGCTTTATGTCATTTAATGTGATCCATTTTGAAGACATTTCCATTTGTCACCTGAAAGAAGCGTATTCTCTGATAGTTGGATCTTACTTTTTAATCTAGATCCAAATAATCTTTTAATTGGTAAACTGAATACATTTGCATTTAAGATTATTATTAAGAGGGGCTTGTTGGAGCTGGAGAGGTGGCTCAGGGGTTAAGCCTCTGCCTTGCAGGCGGAAGGTCCTGAGTTTGGATCCTAGACCCCACATGTAGACGCCGGGCGGAAGCGGGGGCGGCCTGCGTTTCTGGTCCTGGTAGGGCGAAGCCTGTGAATCCCGGGGCAGAGTAAACAAGGAGGTGGAGGCGTCCATGGTGGTTCCCGAATTCGTCCGTGGTTCTACACACATACACACGCACACACACACACAATTGAATAAATAAAAAAAAATTTAAAAAAAGAGGGGCTTGTTGTTTCCTATGATTTTGTTTTTTGATGAACTGATTGAATGGATAATTGGTATTTCTCTTCCTTTTCCCCCCTTTGCATTAGGGTGTTGCTGAATTGCTGTGTTGAATGTGATTTATTTCTTCCTGGATCTTCTTTAAGGTTCATGTGTCCCTTTCCTGAAATATATTCTTTCCTATGTTTATATGAAACGGCTAGCTTTCTTCTTCCCCATGTATAATATTCCTTGAAAAAATTTCCTTCAGTTCTGTTTTGATTGTCATAACTTGCCTTAATATGTGTTTGCTCTAAAATGTTCTTATTTCTCCATTGACTTTAATAGATAATCTTACTTCATATAATAATCTTGGCTGACAGTTATTTACTTTCAGGACTTGAATTTACTATTCTTTGCTTCATTAATATATTCTGGAATTAAGTCCTTTTTTTGGATAGAGGTTCTATTATTTGTAGTTTCTTAATCCAAACTGGCTTTGGTTATTTTAAAAAAATTCTTTCATAGGATATTGGTTTTCATTTTAAAGAAATAAAATTTACAAATTTATCTTTTATGAGTTATAGTTCTTCTTACTTGAAATGTTTTAAATTAGCTAATTTCTTGATAATCTCATTGAATAATGCATGCAATACATTCAGAATACATTCTGATCACACTCATTCCCCAGACTTTGGTAGCTATCTACTCACACCAACTCTCTCCTCCCACCAAGTCTCCACCCTATTTTCATGCCTTTTTTCTTTGTTTTTCTTTGTGACCCACTGGGTTTAACCTGGACCACTCACATGGTGGGTAGGGGTGTGAGTTTTCATTCATTGGAGAATTAGCAATTCATCAGTAGACACTTCAGCTAAACTGAAGAGTTCCTCTTCCTTGACCTTCATGAGCTCCCCTGAGTGGGATGAGACTTTGTGAGCCCCTCCACATCTGTTACTTAGTGGTCATGGGCTAGTCTTGTGTAGGCTGTCCACAGGCAACCAGGGGTGTTGGGACTTCGTGGACACTAGACCATGTCATACTCATTAAGCATGTTTCCCAGCCCTCTGTCCTTTCGTTTGGCTCTTACATTCTTTCTGCCCCCCTCATCCACAATGCTCTCTGATTCTTGGGAGGGTTGATATGGGATGTATGTCCTGTTTAAGGCTAAGTGCTGAAAAGTCGCTTATTTTTGGCATCTCAACCAGTCATTAGTCTCTGCACTAACCATCATCACTGTAAAGAGAAACTTCTGGGATCAAGGCTGAGGATAATACTAACTTTTGGAAAAAGCATAATATTCACAAGGTAGTTTGATGGCATAATACACGTCGCAAAACTAAAGTAGTGGGTTCTTCCACAGTGCTTATCACCTCCTTCATCCTAAGCCTTTCACCAGGTCCACAGTACTGGGTATGCACTCCTTCCTACACAGTGAGTTTCCTATCTACTCAGAAATTAGTTATTATTGCTATAACACCCATGCTGCTATTGGACCAGTCAGTGCCTCTTTCCTGGCAAGTTGGTATTGTAGCATGCAAGGTCCGAATGGGAGATACTGTTACGACTTTTCTCCTCCCACTGACTATGTAGCAAGTTCTGGTTTACGAAGACTAGCCTGCAGTGAGGAGGCTTCCAGCTTACTTCCAGCATGACTTCTCTGAATTCTGAAACCAACATGTGCTGCATCTTCAACAATAGGGTCTTACTATCCAGGTCTTGTGGAGAACCAAGGGCAATGGTCATAACCCACATGGTTTGAGAGAGGGAATATCTGAGGCTACCAAAGTGATGTTCTAGGGAGATTTCCCACACTTGGTATTGAGTCCTCATTTACTAGTCTATGTCTTCTAGAGTTGCCATTACTCGCCCATGCACGGTACCTCCATTCAAAGTCTTGTAAATTATATTTTCTTAATTAGTGTATAAAATAGTGGATTTCCATGTGACTTGACTTCTTTAATATCTGTGGTTTTGGTGCATCCTCCTCTTCTATTCCCATCTTCTCCCCCAGCCCCTATCCCATGCCTTTTAAAATATTTCCATCCCCATTAATTCCTCCCTCTATTCCATAGTACACATGCCCCACCATTTCCACCTCTTTAGTCTCCACCATGGTTCCTTTGTTTGTTCCAAGTTTCTTTTGACATTCCAACTTTAAAAAGAAAATCTAAAAATTCTAAGCTGCTATGCATACATGAGAGACACATTGCTGATTCTTAAGATTCAGGTTGCCTCACTGTACATATTTTCTAGTTCAATCCACTTTCCTGAAAACTTCACAGTTTCATTTTTCTTTCTGGCTATGCTATCCATTGACCTTGATTGGTTTTTTTAGTTCTTTTTATTTTCTAATTGACATATTGTAGGTCTGTGTATATGTGAATGAGTATGTATGTATGTGTACATAGAGGTGTATATAAATATGGACATGTGTATGTATATGTTGTATGTACATATGTTTATGCCTATATATGTGTGTTGTGTATATATATGTGTGTGTGTTTGTGTGTGTCTGTGAATGTATGTTGTCTGTATATATGTGTTTATGAGGGTACATGTACGTGAATGTGTGTATGTATGTGTGTCTACATGGTTTATGTGTGTGTGCATGCATCTGTATGCATGTGTATGCATATATGCCTATGTGTGGATGTCTGTGTATATGTGTATGTATGTACGTGTGGGAACAAATTTCTGTGCGCAGATATATAGATAAGGAGATCAGAGAGCAAGAACAGTACAATTTATGGTGAAATGGTGCAGTTCACTCTTCAGCTGCAAGACAGCTGCAAACCCTCATTTGGCGACAGAGATACTCAGTATGGAAAGCATGTGCAGGCCAGGGAAATTAGCTGGTGTGTTTTCTTTAAAGCTGCAAGGAAGATAATAGGCTGTGACTTCTGGCTTACGTAGAGTTCACCTGGGGCTTTTCTTTTAAAATATAAACTTTCATCTCTTGAACTTGGTTAGGGATCAGGAAAAAAAGCACAAAAATCTAGTGGGGGTATTTGTTGAGCTGGTTCATATTCCCTAATGAACGGAAGACCGAAAACAAACCTCTCAACTGAAGAGGAGTTTAATGCGAGAAAACCAACATGTGGAATAGTTTTAAATAAGGACAAGACATTTTGCTAGGGCCTGAGTCAATTGATAAAATCCAGTGTCCCTCGGCTTTCCTCCCGAATTGGCTCTGTTGTAGGGACTTGAGGAGCCCTCACATGGACTGTCATTTCCCAGAGTTCCAGAACTCTACACTGTCTTCTCGTGGTCTTGTTCTTTCGCATCCAACACCTTGGGTTCCACCTTCTGCCTCTTGAATACTGCCTGGACACCTGTGGTCATGTGTCAGCTTTCTAACCTGAGATGCTGCCCATGTCAGGATGGACTTCAAGTCCTATGTCTCGTGACAGTTCCACTTCCCTGGATCTTTGGATCCTTTCAACCCCTGTGATGCTGACCACCTTCTGCTGTATTTTAGAGTGAGTTTCATACCTCTCTGATCCTCCTTGGGGACTATAAAATCCTGAGTGTCTATTGCAGCTACTGTTCTTTTGCTGCTGTGAGACAATCCTCATACACAACTTAAGGGGAAAAAGGGCGGCTCCAGAGGCAATAGAGTCCATTATGATGGGAACCACATAAGGCGTGGTTTGGAGGTAGAAGCAGGAGGTCAGAGAAATCAGGGCCAGGCTACCAAATCTCAAGGCCCTCCTCCCATGACATGCCTTTCTTCAACAAGGCTCCACCTCCTGAAGGTGCTACAACCTCCCCAAACATTAACACCAACTAAACTTACAAACACGTGAACCTGTAGGGGGCAACTGGCATTTAAACCATAACATGTCTAAGCTTAGATGTAAAGTGATCTAACTCGCAGAAGCAGAACTTGAGGTTTGAAAAGATTAGACCATAACCATCATTCCCACAGCTAGGAAGTGGGGGTAGAATCCTCATCTTGGGGTCAAATATTCTGATGCCTCAGCCAAATTTTCCTTGCTATATTTATTTTATTTAGTTTAACTTTATGATTGTGAAATAACAAAATAGATAATTCCTTATATTTATGCATAAGCTGTTGGCTGACTTCATGGGAGAAGGATATGGTCTGAAACGTGCGGCTGCCCCAAGTCTTTGGCTGCATCTGAGTCTGAATCTGCCCAGTGGGGCATCTTCAGCTTTGTTTTGCTTGGGGTTTATGTGAGTGCTGATAAAATACAGCCAATCTCTGTTCTTCCCTTGTCAAATAAAAGGCTTTCCTTTCATTGCCCAAAAGGGACATCAAAGCAGAGAGCAGTAGTTTTACTTAACATTCATGACAAACCAAAAGGAGAAGGCAAGATATCCAGTAGTGAGTGAATTCAGAGTGTTTTAACAAAAATCACAGGCCATTTATGGGTGTAGGACTAGAGGAACAGCTTACCAGTAGCACTGGAATTATCCACTGAGAAAACACTCCGAAAGAGCGAAGCTGAGACGTCTTGCAGCAAACTGCAACGCTCCATTTGAAAACTCCATTTTGCATGCACAGCATTCAGGCAAAGGAGCTACTGTGCTTTTAGCTGGTGCAGGGAAGCACACAAGACCCCTCACTTCTGTGTGCTGCTCTTCTGCGTGCAGATTGTAAAGCTAACGAGCACTTTCAGAATGTTGCACTTAGGAGCATGCTTGAATCCCCTTTTATTGAAAACTGCTCTTGGACCAAAAGAAGAAGGCGTTCTCTTTTGATGTTGAACATCTGACTTCTCCAGGATGTAGGTTCTAAGTCAGAACACTATGTCTTTTATTTGCCAATATGAGTTTCTGTAAGGCTGATACCACATCAGTGGAGACGCCGTCAATGAAAAATGCTCTGCCAACAGTTCGGTAACAAAACAATTTAAATGGTCTCACGACTTTCTTGCCTTGGGCTTAAATCTGGTTTCGATCCGATATAGAAATATTTCAGAAGACTCAGATACAAATATCCCAGCAAAGTTGTGTCCTATCTTACTAATATCAGTGAATTTTCCTTTTGTGTCCACTATGGTCTGTGGGAACGTTTCTAAGATCCCAGGCCACCCTGACATTGGGTTGTATGAGGGTTACCTGTGGGGCGCCTCATCTTGCTCACCCTGGGTTCATACAGGACCCTCTGCCCATGACACTTTGCTGAATGATGGACCTCGACCATGGCATCTGCTGGCCCTGTTGCCCTTGCAAGGCTTGGTGTCCCTCTTTGCTGAGGTCCCTTGGAAGAACCTCTCGCCCAACTACTATTAAAATGCTTGTGTCTTCTGGGATCTGCTGCCTTTCCCCTGGCCCCTCAGTGGGCACTCTGGCCCATGCCATACCTCTGCCCTGGTTCATAAGCTCTCGTGGCTGCAGTGCAAAGTAAACATTTTGCTGCCCTCCTGTGTTAACCCTGTTAGCGGGGCTAGGAAGCAATTCTTTGTGTCTGTTGCTTTGTGGTGGTTTTTTTTATTTTATTAAAAACAGTTACTTCAACTGTTAACTTTGTAACCCCTGAAAGCTCCTTCCCAGGGGGTTAGGCTGGGAACAAAAGCTAAGAGGGAACACCACATGCCTCTTCCAGGCTCCCCCTTTCACCCCGGGCGTCTCTGGGGTTTTGTCAAGAGGCCCTCCTTGACTAAATCTTTCCTTCTCATGCAAGTTATAAGCATATTTAAAGATACGTTGGGATAATTTTCTCTGCTGCTTTATTGGTTTCCTGTTGGTGCTGTAACAAATGTAAACTGCAACTGGGTGGTTTGAAACAACACCAAATTTGTTGACTTTCAATTCCAGATGTCACCCATGTCTGTTGTGTGTCTGCTGAATTCAGGTCTCAGGACTGGGTGCCTTCAAGAAGTTGCAAGGGGATTCATTGTTTCCATTTTCCAGAAACTTTCCTCCTCCCTTGGCACATGATTGTCCTACTCATTGGCTCATTCGTCCATGGTATCATGGTTACATTTGCTCTGCGGGCAAGTGAACCCAAACTAGGTAAGGGCACTACTATTGAGCAATTTTCCCAGCCATATTTTATTTACTTATTTACTTACTGTGAAACATGATGCTATCATTTAGCTCAGGCTAGAATTTATGATCATCCTGTCCCAACCTCCCGTGTTAGCATTTTAGGCACACACTGTACATGGCTTTCATTTTTATTGAAAGGAGGGTAACAGGGTGAAAGCAAAAAGAGAGAAGTGGAGGTGAGGAAGATACAAAATGGAAATTCATGAGGCCTGGAAGAGGAGTCCAGGAAGATCAACAAGTATATACAATGCCATAAGGAAACCAATTGCTCTGCATGTGAATTGAAAAACAAAATATTATTTTAACATTTTTTGAACACTAAGAACAGAACATAGGCTTTGTGCCTACTAGACAAATTTCCTGTTTATTTTATATTTTTATTATTATTTTTTTATTTTGAGATAAGGTTTTATGAAATTCAGACTGGCCTCAAGTGCTGTGTTAGTCATGGATAACCTTTAACCCCTGATTCCTGCCTCTGCCTTCCCGGTACTAAGAGTGCATGCCTACCCCAGCATGTCTGACTCTCTTCATTTTAAAAGCCAGTCATGGCTGGATCCGTCTTTCTCATGATCTAAAAGAGAATGACTCTTCTTTGCTTTCTATTTTCACTCACAATGACCTGGGTGCTGTTGCTGAGCCAACTTGACCAATCCAGAACCATCTTCTTGCCCAAGTCAGCTAATTCCTTATTTTCCTTAATTCTATCTGCAACTTAATTTCTCTGTCCTGCTAGGGTGTAGTTGCAGACTACTTGCTTCAATACTGGTTATGGCCACTTTTCTCAGAGCAGAGCTCAGTTATAGCTTCCCATGAAGATTTCTTGGTGTATTTGCTCTTATCCCTGAGGCACATTATGCCAGCCACTGTCTGGCTTCCTTAATCCAGAGGGCCACTTTTCTTTTTTCTTTTTTTTTTCCCGTGTGTTCCTGCCTGTTCCCTTACAAGGGGCATTCTCACCCACTCTTCTCTTTGGAGATCTTTTTTTTCCTTGACTTTTTTTTATTTATTATTTATTCAATTGTGCATGTATGCATGTGTGCATGGGTGTGTAGAACCACGGGCGAATTCAGGAACCACCATGGACCCCTTCCACCTCCTCGTTTACTCTGCCCCGGGATTCACAGGCTCCGCCCTACCAGGACCAGAAATGCAGGCCGCCCCAGCCCGGTGTCTATATGTGGGGTCCAGGATGCAAGGCAGAGGCTTAACCCCTGAGCCACCTCTCCAGTCCCTCTTTCCTCAGAGGGCCACTTTTCACACTGACACAGACTTACTGCTGCCACATACTGGCCTGCTCTGTCCCTGGGATTTTCCTTCTGAACCTATCAGTTGCTGCAGGTGCTGATCTGATTCGGGCAGATCTGTTTAAGGCCTCTACAGCAAAAGCAATCATCTCACTTGATCTGTATACTCTTAACTAATAAATAGGCAAATCAGAGGCTACTTTGTTTATTTCTGAATGGTATCTCCTCTGCTGGTCAGCACACTGAGAAAATAAGTACTGTAGCTTAGAAATACTACACTGGTGGCTGCAGAGATGGACCAGTAGCAAACAATGAATGCACATGGGTCTGAGTTTGGATCCCAGCTACCACATGATAGGATACATGTGCTTGTGTTTCAGGGTTGCAAGTAGGGGCAGTGGTTGGCAGAGGATTCCCTGTTGTAAACTTATTTCCAGGTACAGTGAGTGAATCTGTCTCAAAGGAAAAGGGCAGAAAGTCATGGAGCAGATACATGATATCCTCCTATGAATTCTGTGCAATGCTTCCTCCTCCACCCTTCTCTCTCTGTGTATCTGTCTCTGTCTCTCTGTGTCTGTGTCTCTGTTTCTCTCTCTCTCTCTCTCTCTCTCTCTCACACACACACACACACACACACACACACACACAGAGGAGATATCACAATGATTACATTAATTGATCCTAGCTTTGACCAAGAACAGACCTTTCTCACAAATAGAAACAGCAGAGATTCATATGCCTTCTCTTCACATTGGCTTCAATACTCACTGGTTTCCTGGCCATCTGAACTGACCTCCATCTACTCAGTCCAGCACGAGAGAACTTCATGGCACAGTCGAATAAAGATGCAAATATGTTGGTCATGGAAAAAGACAAGTAGGAAAGGCCGGGGTCACTACTTAAGAGAAATCTTGACATTTCTTTTACCAACAGGTAGGTGATCTGTTTATCTCAACTCCAAGAACCATTCCTGGATCAGTACAATAGTTTGGGCATTTTGTGCAACACGGATGGTACCTGAATGTACAAGTGGTAATTTTTTCCCTGTAGATGAAATGGTGCTGATGGCTTTTCCTGTGTATCCTCTCCAAGATTTTTCATTTAATTTCTGCATCTGCTCTGGTTTAGTACATGCATGCATACAAACACACGTACCACCAATAGCATTTCTGTATCTTTTCAAGTTTGGTACACACACACACACACACACACACAACACATTAATACCATGGCTAGGTTTTGGTAGTACATGTAAAGAAAGCTCCAACCAAAAAAAAATAACAGCAGCTGCCCTCTGATTCAGAGATGGACAGCTCTTTTTTTTTTTTTCTGCAAACACATGATATTCAGAATAAGCCTCTCCTGAGAATATCAGAAATCTTACAAGAATTCCCATCTTGGCATAATTTTGATGTAATTTATGTGGAAAGTACGAGAAATTTAACTTAATTTAAGATGGAAATGTAACCCATTTACAATATCTGTACCCCCTAGATGAATAATAAGAAGTTGTCATTCTCAGGCAGTGCCAATGCAGCTCCCAAGTTTGCATCGCTCATCTTTGGAATCCCCGGGGAAGGAGAATCTCCAGAGAAAGCAAGAAGCAGTGAGAGCAGCAAGCGGTCCCGGTGCCCCACAGTTAATTTGAGCATCAGTGATACCCTAAGCAGCATCCTGCTGCCTTCTGTAATGAAGAGCGTACTTATTCCTAATTTGTAGCATTCCTCCCTTCTGATTATACAAGATGGGTTCATTCATTATTAATCCAGTTTGTCAGACAGCAGGGCCCTCCAACTGTCAGGCTTCCTTGTTTCCAGGCAGGGGAAATCTCAGAATGTGAAGATCATCAAGCTCCTGTCTGCACTCGATTAAAGCTCACTAGACCAGCTTTAAAAAGAGCTTTCAAATAATTCTACATGAAACAGCAGGATACCTTCCTATATTTGTCCTTATTATCATTGGAAAGGAATTGGACTAAGCAAAAAAAAAAAAAAAAAAAAAAAAAAAAAAAAAAAAGCCTGATGTTTCTTTCATTCTTTCGGATTGCATCTGATGTGGATGGGAGAGGGGCGAAAGAAAACGATTCTTCCCTGTGTGCATCAAATAACCTGTACATTGAAAATAACAGAAATACATTTTGAAGAAAACCGATATTTAAACATGCAGATACACATGACCCTTACTTTGTGGAACTTACAACTTAATGTTTACTAGAGTATGACACGTTGTCATTGAGAGACAGTTAGATATTACAAAGGAAGCTTGAGATTGGTATAATTTTCAGGAAAGGGTGTAAAACAGGCATCTGCGTGGGAATCATGTGACTGGCTCCGAGGCGTATCTAGAGAGAAAAAAAAAAAACATGAGGCATTATGGGAAACAGACATGAATACTGTGCATTTCAAAACAGTAATTACTATCTAAGACTGAGAAATAGACTCCAGTTTAGTTCTCGGTCATTTGAATGAACGTTGGAAATATTTTTCTTTTGTAACCAATTATTCAACTTTAGTAGGAATAAACAAAAGTTCTGGCTGCAAAGAATTGTGAATTAAGCACAATAAGCAAAATTTCATTTGTGCCTATTGAGGTGTATGTGTGTGTGTGTGTGTATGTGTGTGTGTGTGTTAGTTTGTATGCAAGTGTATGTGACTCAGGCTGCCAAAAATTTTCATTCCCCAAGTTGAAGAAGCAATAAAAGTTCTCACAGCTACTTCTTGCCAGTGGTTCTTGACTATATTAAGAGGTAGTAATTTTGCCTTCCTGATTATATTTGACAACATCTGAAAATACTTTCAGTTTTCATTACTGGAAAAAACACTCTCGTTAGGAGCAGAGAAGAACAAAGAAGTGGATGGGGTTGAGCTAGCCCGTCTGCCACCAACTTGTTAAACTTGTCATGTATAAAATAGACATCCTAACACTTACTTTACTTAATCATTTAAACATTAAAATGAGACTATGTATGTGAAGGACTTATCACGGTGCCTGACCAACAGTAATTCTGCACTGTGTTATCATTATCATTATTGTTGTTGATGGTGTTACATTGTCAAATCAAGGCATTTGAGATCTGGGGAAGTCTTCTGTATCTTTCTGGTAATACCCGAGTCAAGGGCACTGGGGAACAGTTAAGTGACAGGGGTGGGTGGAGCTCAATGCAGCAGCATCAGACCCTTCAGGCCCAATTTTACCATGGAAGCTTGCACACCAAATATGAAGAACATGGCACTAAGGAGAGTTAGAAAGTAAAGAGCTACTAATCTGAGGGCTGAGAAGATGGCTCAGTGGATACAACTGTTTGCTATGCAAGCTTTGGAATATGAGTTCAAATCCCCAGCCAACACTCTGGTGAGATGAGCTCATGGGCAGCTAGCACGATGTATTTAGTTGCAAATAACAAAAAAGCCCTTGTCACGAACAAGGGTGACTTCAGGACAATCTTGAATTGCTTTACCTCCTTTTCAGTTTTGCTCTGGGATTTCCCAGGCTCTGCCTTCCAGGATAGAATTGCAGGCTGCCACCATTTCTGCCTGGCATTTTTACATGGGATCCAAGGAGCGAAACCCAAACTCAGGTCCTTCTGCTTTTGAGACAGAGATTTAACCCCTGAGCCATCTCTTCAGCTCCCTGAAATTTTGTAGTAGCCACACTAACAAGTGAAAAAAAACAGGGAAATTAATGGAAATAATATCTATTAGTTAGCCTACTATGAAAACTTATCTTTCCAACATGTAGCCAGTATGAAATTGTTAATTCAGCAGTTTCTTTATTAGGTCTTCAAAAATGACTATTTATTTGAAACTTAGAGCCCGAACCATTGGGACCACATCTATGCATGACATTGGATAGAAGACAGTTGCAAAAATATCACTGGTTACAAAACTGAGTCTTAAATGCACTTGCTGAGTAGGAATGAAAAGTAAGAGCATACATACCTGCTGATATGGAAAGGCAATTTAGTTAGTGTGCATCAATATTTTTGAACTTATATGTTGTTTCTTTGTTTTTCCATAAAAACATATAATACAGAAGGAAGGGTTAGACCTTACCATATAGTTTAAGGTGTTTAAAGATCCAATTGTGTAATAAAACCTAAATAGATCATGTTGGTATGTTGAGTGTTAGCAACGAATTACATGTCCATTGCTGTAGTAGGATGTCTCATGGAATTAAAAGTTTCATGAGATGACTGTCAATTATGATTGACAACAGAGACTTGGAAGACTGGTGTTGGGTAGATTGTCACGGGTAGAGGGGGAGGACCAGTGGGCTGCCACACACACAGGATATGCCCCTTGGTGGAAGGCAAGATCTGGATCCTGTGTATCTTGTATATGTTGACTAGGAGGTTGGATCACTTGCATTTCATAGTCTCTTTATGTTCTAACAGTCTATGAATCTGTGGATCATCCAAAGGTGGGAATTTGAATACTGGTGAAGAAGTGACGTAACCAGTGGGATCCAATAAGAGTGAATGACAAACGAGTATACCAGCCTTATCTCATTTCCTCTCATGAGCTGGGGGTCACAACATATCTAGCTGTAGCAAGAGATTTTGCAACTTCTATTTAATGGCACATGCAATTAATTTAACATTAATTCAGCAGATGCCTAGAGCACCTGCCATTTTTTGGATGCTGGGGATACAAGATGTCTCTTGAGAAGCTAATTATGCAAACTTGCATGATGTGATAATACATAGAGTGCCGGAGAGGTAAACTTCGGGCCTCACTGAACCAATTCATGAGGCATAAGATGGTTTCTCTAGAAAATGGTCTCTAACTGAACAGGTGGGAGAGGTCACTAGGAAGACTTGGAGTGAGATACCAAGAGTACCTCTGTTATAAGAAATAACGGGTTTGAAGTTTCAAAGTTTAAAGTGAGGGTAACTTGTAGAAAACTTTAGAATATATACAACCCCCGTTTGGAGCTTGTCAACATGCAGAGGTCTGAAATACTGCATTCCCAATAAGCTCCCTGCTGTTCTTGCTGCTGCTGCTATCGCTGCTGCCGCTGCCACCACCTTATGATAGTTCCAACATAGAAACACGGAGGAGTAAGAGACGATGATAAAGACCTGGGAGTGTTTTGGATCATGAAGGGCTTTGCAGGTGGAGTCCTGCAAGCTTTTATTTATAAGGTATGTAGTAAAGATGACACCTGATCAGTGTATATGTATGTGCATGAGCATGTATGTACATATATGCACATTTGTGAGTGCATGTGTGAGTGTGCATGCGCAGGTACAGGTATATGTGTTGGTGCATGTGCCCATTTGTGTGAAGGCCAGAGGTTGTTGTCAGGTGTCTTCCTCAATCTATCCAGCTTCTTTCATGTTTTTGTGAGCCGTGCATGGTCTTTCTCTGAACTCAGAGTTCACTGATTGGCTAGACCGGCTGGCCAGCAAGTTCCAGCAATCTTTCTCTCTCTCCCTCTCAATTCTGGAATTACAGGCAAGCACTGCAGCACCCAGGTTTCTTTATGGGTACTGGAGACGCCAAATCAGGTCCTCGTGCTTGTGTAGAAAACAGTTTACTGACCAAGTCACCTCTCCTGGCCCACTCCTGTGCTTTCGAAAGATCCTTCTTTTCAGGATTTAAGTGAGGAGGATTCAAATCAAGAAATCTGGAAGCAGCTGAGCTGATGTCGAGCTGAGAGATGATGAAGGGTCTGGACTCAGAAAGTGCTGTTTGGAGATAGGGATGGAGCAGCCAAATTTAAGGGGCATACCAGTTACTCTTTGCTGTGACTGTGAGACAAGAATCAAATACAACTTAAGGGAGAGAAAAGGAAATTTATTCAGCTTATAGTTCCAGAGGGGAGATACAGTCCATTACCACAGAAAAGGCATGGCTGGTTGGCAGGAGCTGGAGGCAGCTAAAATCACCCCCATCAAGGGCTGAGAGAAGAAAACTGCAAACTGTAAGAACAGATTAACAGAAGCAGGGTGGGGCTAACCAACTTCAAGGCCCAGCCCCACCCCGTGACATGTCTTCCTCCAGCAAGCCTCCACCTCCCAAAGGTGCCATGACTTTCCCAAGCACTGACAACAGCTAAGGATTCAAACACATGCTCCTGGGAGGGGCAACTCACATTCAACCCTTGACATGGGAGAAGGAGGATTAGGAAGCAGACTCAACCCAGAAAAGACAAGCTTGGCATAGCCGTGAAGGGACAGAGTGGTCAAGAGTGAGACTCTGACAGTTGGTGGTCTGAGCATGAACAACAGAAAGGGGTTTGCTTGTTGGACAGAAAAGTAGGAGAAAGAGTAGGCTTAAGGGACACAATGGTAGGTTTGCATATGTACAGAAATAGAAGAGCTATGGACATCTATATGGAGGTTTTTAGTAAGCAGAGAAGCATTCAAAAGACAGAGGGAGTGAAATCTGCAGTATGAGAGTTACTAGTCAAGACTGAGCCCCCCAAAGGAATAGTATTTAGAAGTTTCTCTCCAAAGCTTGAAAACATACAGTCTGTGGTGTCGAAAATCTATTTTGTGCATTCCCAATGAAAGACTCAGGATTAACACGAGGCTATTAGAAGGAGGTGGATACTTGTTCTAGGAAGAGCATTCTCATGCTGACCACAATGGCACGAGAAGGGGAGTTCTTCATTGGGAGGGTAAATCATGCAGAGGATACACATCCTCCTCTGAGCAACTTTGGAAGGAAGGTCGGATGTCTGACAGGGCTTGGACCACGGGCTCCTCTGAAGCTCTAATTTCAGGTCACATCACCAGAGTGGGTGTGGAAGTGCAGAACTCAGAGGAGACTTTTGAAATACACATTTCTGAGTTTCCTGATCTTAGAAATTGATTCCATGATGCTGGAATTATGCGTTTTTAAAAGCTTTTAGTGATTTATGTGTAGCTGGATTCTTAAACTTGGAGTCAATTGCTTCCAACTTTGATTTTTAAAATGATTTTTTTTCATGCTCAACTGTTTCTTTCATTTATTGATGAATTTTCTTTTTGATGTGGTCATACATACTATCATATATATGTAACTGTCCTCTTACTCTTCCCTCTATTATATTCTCTCTCTCTCTCCCATCTAGTCTCTATTCCATACCAAATCCTTTGTGTGTGTATCCTGGGTTCCTTGGGATCTTACTGTTTGTGTTTGCACAAAGGCAGAAGTCGAACTCAGCATCTTGACCAGTCAACCCCTAGAGAGGATCCTTTGACAGATGCCACTCAATGAGCAGCCAATGGTCATTGCTTTCTCTACGCTAAACTAAACTGTGTAGCTTTTTACCAGAATGGCCTGGCCAATAGGAGAGTCAGGCCATAGATTAGCACAGGGCTCAGTAGCACAGAGGTCAACCAGCTTTTCCTTAATTGAAGAAAAGCAAACACGCACATTTCTTACACAAACATTGGGACTCAACATTTAACTCTGGCCTCGTGATTCATTAAGTAAAGGAAATTCAATAAAGCTCAGCAGATGTGACTACAGGAGGAGCTGCCTCTGAAGAATCCGGTTGCTTCCAGGACTTTGGGTAGAGAGAAATCAATTTCCCAAATGAAAATGCTAAATATAAACTTCGGCCATCACGACAAATACTGTTTATTGGAGGTTTTATTCCTATAGCAACCATCTTTTCTGTCTAATTCAACTGCTTCCTTGGTCTCTTGGAATACTTAGTAAAGAATCTCACTGGGTTCCAGCTTTTTAAACTCTTAGGTCAGAGAGTGAAAAGTGATGGCTAGGATTCTAGCTATTTCTGACTTCCAAAAGCAAAAATCGATTTTTAAGAGACACATTTTATGGGTCAGAATTTGTGGGAAATGAAGTAGGCACAATAGCTCTGCAGCAGAAAGGAGGCATACAGTGGAAGAAAACAGAGGTAAGAATTGGAAAAGTGGAGGCTCTTGGGGCTCTTTGGTGATGGGGCAGACAGTTCTCCGGACCTCAGTGGTCTCCAGGGCCTGCCTGAGTTAAGGGCATAATCTGTCTTATAAAGCTTCCCTTCCAAAGAGGTTTCTAAGCTTGCATCTAAGTAGCATTTGTGCCTACAGGGCAAAAGAAGAACCTGGTGAGGAGTTTATAGGAAGTGCTGGAGAGATAGAATTGTTTAGGGTCAGAAATTGTTGAGAGAAAAGAGGAATACAGAGTGGTTGACAGTGGTATTTTCATTTCTTAAACTTTATTTATTTACTCATTCATTGTGTGTGTGTGTGTGTGTGTGTGTGTGTGTGTGTATCAGAAGGCACATGTGTCTCTGTGGAGGACCAAGGGTGACTTTGGGAATCATCCTGGATTTCTTCTACCTCCTTGCTTCACTCTGGGATTTCCCAAGCTCTGCCCACCAGGGCCAGGCATGCTGGCCACTGGTGATTCCGCCTGGTGTTTTTATGTTGGACCTGGGATCGAACTCAGAAGCCCACATTTCCATTTCTTAAACAGTTGTAGGCCCATTATTTTCAATGATTAGTCCCGGGGACTTCTTAAACTTTATGTGTGTGTGTGTGTGTGTGTGTGTGTGTGTGTGTGTGTGTATCAGAAGGCACTGTGTGTATCAGAAGGCACTGTGTGTCCCTACGGGGGACCAAGAGTGACTTCAGGAATCATCCTGAATTGCTTCTACTTCCTTTTTGCTTCTCTCTGGGGTTCCCAGGCTCCACCTATCAGGGCCAGAAATGCAGACCTCTGCTGTTTCCTCCTGGAATTTTTACATGGAACCTTTAATCTGAACTCAGGACCTTCTGCTTGCAAGGCAGAGTCTTAACTCCTGAGCCATGTCTTCGGCCCCTAGTCCTGGGAGCTTCTAAAGAATTGGAAAGAACTACATGGCTGCAGGCTCACCATGTCTGCCTGCCTTTAGATGGAAGACATGATAGAGTTGCTGGTTTCATCCGGCCGTGTGTGCCCCAGACTTCTTGGAATTACAGGCTGCAGCCTGTTGTGTGCTTTTGCAACCAAGTCCTCAGCCCTATGAGCTATACAAACCCCACTGAGGTCATTTTCATTTCTCCCACTGAATCTGATGTAAGTGGGTCAAGAGGATGCGAGCAGGAAGAGGAAGGCTGAGAGCTGAAGGCTGGAGGACTCTGTCAAGATAGATGACCATGTGGCTTAGCAGAAAGCAGGTCAGACACTCAGTATAGAAACAGAACAACTCTCCAAGAGACAATTAATAAAGTGATGACTGTCCAAGCCGATCGTCCTATCTGTAGTGTAAACCTAAGGACTATTTTAAAGCGATACTTATTGGTACATCTATTTGGATGATGCTTTATATATTCTATCTTCCCTACTAACCCCATAAATATTCTAACAAATGCAACTTGGGCTGCTATAACATCACATTAAAGTATTCTGTTATTTCCAGTCTCTTTATAACATCACATTAAAGTATTCTGTTATTTCCAGCAAAAGAGGCATAACAGACTTGGAAGAGTCCTTAGTTACCCTATGAAATATATATTATAGTATTTTTTGTTTAACTGTGGTTTAGAAACAAAAAAAACATAAATGCATAGTTGGAAGATATCATAGGACCACGGAAACAGAATGTGTAAAAGAAGCAGAGCATATGGCTTAGCTACTACATCCCTTACAATCATGTTTAATTTCTTCTTAATTTGCAGAGGGGGCTTTGTTATAAACTAAAATGTATCGGGATTCTTAGTGACTCATTAATGCTACAATTGAAATGTTTTAGTGAATCTAAGGATGCTTTGCTAGAATGGAAACAGCAAAACTCTTTCCTCTCCTCCTTCTCTTTTTTATTTCTCTCTTCCCATCTCCACTTTCATGTCTCACACACACACACACAAAAATCTCAAGCAGAAACCCAGGGCTATGATTCAAGGTTCTGTTATGACACAATCTGTCTCTACTTTCACAAGTGGTGACTAAACAGAAAACTAAGCCAAAAACTAGGACTGTTCTAAGTCAGCCAGACTTTGAGGTTCTGCCGAGGGGTGCAAGCAAGTTTCATGTAATATGCAGCAGGGAATTATTAAAGATTTCATAAGAAATACAAGTTATTATTATATTAGATCAGACTTTATAACTTCCATTTCTTGGAAGAAAGTTGGTATCATGTAATCTGTGCTGTTTCAATTGATACTTTGTTATATTTGCTGACAGGAAGTGCTACATGTAATGTAATAAGGAATTCTCTTCTGCTTCCCACATCCTGGAACACTCTATGGCACTGTGAACCATGTTAGACTTAGAAAAGTCTCTCTTGGTAGACTTGGTTATCAATGCTTTACCAGTAAATTATTTGGAGTTTTTTTTCCCATTGTTGCAAGGAGTTTTTTCCTTGGGCATCTCTAACTGGTTGCATAACACTTAGGGTGCAATGAAGCAACACTTCCAGAGAGAAGGCCACTAGCTTTGCAATCAATAGGCTAAATTTTTCTTTTCCTTTTTTATTATTCCTGTGAGTTTAAGTTTCCTTGATCCTTAGGTTTTGTTTTTTTCCCACATTTTATTTTCTTCCTAATGATATAAGCTCAAGAGGTGCCACCCATCCTCTCCCTCCCCTTTCCCTTCCTCTGTCATCCCCCATCGCATTCTTCATCCTTTCCCCCTTCTTTTTACCCTCTCCCTCCCTCCCCCTCTGCCATTGCCTCCCCCTTCCTCCCCCCATCTCCTGTAACATCCATTTATGTGTGTGTGTGTGCACTGAACCTCCCTCTAGTCATCCACGCTAGTGAGGGTTCAGGACTCAGTGGCATAGCCCAGAGCCCCTTCTCGGGCTCCCCACTAGCATGGGAACTCTATTATGACTGTTTAATCTCTTGTCTCTAAGGATCTAATGCATGGAGCCTTCTCCCTTGTGATCTCTGCTAGACTTTGGGGGGTTGTTGACATGTCAGCCTTCGTGCAGGTCAGGCAAAGTCCAATCCTGGCTGCTGCAGGCCTGATTTATGCGGAGTATCTTGTATATCATTGGTCCTCCCCATCTTTAGGCTCTTACAATCTTGTTACCCCCTCTTCTACAAGGTTCCCTGAGCTTTAGGATGGGGAGAAATTTAGCTGATCTAGTTCCAGATGGATAATTGTAGGAACTTTGGTTTTAAATCAGAACAGATGAAATAATTTATATGTCAAGTACTTAGCATATGATTGTCATGACGATGACCATCTCAATAACAAGGCGAATAGTGAAATAATGATGGAAGTTGTGATGGTTAAGCTGCTGTCGCTGCTGCTAATACCATCATGGTGTATCTTCTGAGAGACCAGATAATGTCAATAAAGCGAAATAGACCATAGATTCAGAGCCATCCTTGGGTTCAACTCCTATACTTACCACTTGCTTCACTTTTTGTCTTTTGCAAAAGTATTTGTTGAGTTGGGGAGACACATAGAAATGTCTCTTTACCCCACACAAAGCAACAGCAGATCAAGGTCGTGATTCCATCCAAGTCTTGCTCAGTGTATCAGTGAGTTCATTTGTATTTGTTATGGCAACACGCATGACTTAGGCAGCTACATCACCAAAAAGTTGCCGTCCAGAATGGGTGCAGACTCAAGAAGGACCGCTGGCCGGCGCTCCCTGCACAGCTTGTAGGCAGCTCCTCCAAAGCATAGCTCCCTCCCAAGTCATTGTTTTCTGTCTATATCACCTCAGGGAGGGGTCTTGGGAATCAGAACTTCTGGGTTTCAGGCCTCTAAGCCTTCTTCTTACCTCGGGAGGGACTATTTCAAATTGGAGACAGAAAATAGCATGCTCCACAACAAATTCCTCCAAAATCTAAGGAACTTAAAGTAACCCTGCTAATTATCTGCCAGTTTCAGTGGAGTGGAAATCCCCCCACGGCAATGATGCCTTCTAGAGCCACTCCCCAAGTTCTCCAAGTTCATTGGCCCAAAATCTACGGACTTGAGAAGGCTCAGCTAGGGAAGAAGATACATAGAGATGTTGGGAAGGTTCTGTTCCTTTAGAACTGCTCGACTTAGGGCTGGAAGGACGGCTTGGGGGTTAAAGCCTTTGCCTTGCAAGGAAAAGGACTTGAATTCAGAGTCCTTGTTCCCATAGACATGGCGGAGACCTGGAACTCCGGTCCTGAAGGTATAGCTTGGCAAAAGCAGTAAGGAAGTGGAACAATCCGGAATAATTTCTGATGTCACTGTTGGGCCTCCACAGTCACACACGCTCAAGTGCCCTTTTTTTTTACATTTTTTTATTATTTATTCAATTGTGTGTGTATGCGTGTGTGCACGTGTGTGTGTGTATGTGTGTGTGTAGAACCACGGACGAATTCGGGAACCACCATGGACGCCTCCACCTCCTCCTTGTTTACTCTGCCCCGGGATTCACAGGCTCCGCCCTACCAGGACCAGAAGCGCAGGCCGCCCCCGCTTCCGTCCAGCGTCTATACGTGGGGTCTAGGATCTGAACTCGGGACCTTCTGCCTGCAAGGCAGAGGCTTAACCCCTGAGCCACCTTTCCAGCCCCTCAAGTGCCCTTTTTAATATTTATTTTTACTGAGAATTGATTCATTTACAAACAGGATGAATGTTATGTCCTTGCCGTCCTTTCCCCTCACCAGTCCAGCCAGGTCCCTCCCTCCCTCTTGTCCCTCTGCATGTGTGGATGATAGGACTCCCTTTGGGGTGCCTGTGTTAGTAAGGAATCGGGTCCCTGTGGCTCTTCAGGGGGCAAATTCACAAGTAGGGAGGTCCTCTCCCCTTAAACCAGCACCTGCCCACACACTCTTTCTGAGTGCAGTTGTTTCTCCTGAAATCCTCGCGCGTCCTTGGGGGAAAGTTGATGTGTTGGCCATTGTATACATCTGGGGGTAGAAATTCTCATTTCCATGAAGTTCTGGGTACAGCAGCCCTGTCACAACTGGAGTGTCTTGGGAGGCAGCACACCTCCCATCCTTAGCCTCTTATAATCTTACCTCTTTTCTGCAAGTTTCCCTTGAACCTTGGGGAAAGGAAAGATTTTGATAGCCTGATTAGCACTAAGCATTCCAGGGTCACCAATATCTGGCACTTTGGCTACTTGTGGGTTTTTGCCCCACTAGTCTTCCATTGTGCCCTTTTGTAGACTCTCTCTCTCAAAATAAATGAGCTCTTGGAATGAGCACCAAGTTCTTTGCTGACTAATGTGTAGACACTTCCCCAAGTTCTGTGGCCCATGCATGCTTCCAACATAGCAACTGCTTCATCGAAGCCAGTGGAAGAGCAACTTTTAATAGGACAGATGGCAAATCTTTGGTAACAGAATTGCAGAAAGTCATATCTGATTCTTTTCTTCATTCTCTTTGACACAGGTCACTAGGTCCAGTGCAAACCCAGTAGAAATGAATAACATGCAGTGTGAATCCTGGAGAGGGAAGGAGGTTGCTGGGAACCATCCAAGAATCCTGCCTGCTCCTCAGACTTGTCATCTGTTAAATTGAACTAGCGATGGTGACTGTGTCCTAGGATTATCATAAAGATTGAGCGGTGACTATTTGTAAAGCACCCTGTATCTCTGCCTAGCATGCAGGAAGCATTCAATAAACATTTGATATTCTGTTTGCAAGTGTCCACGCACAGTTCCTTTTTCGTGTTATCCAAACACTAGCATCATCTGCATAGTGGCCTTTGTCACTTCACGTCCAAAGATACTTGTGTCCCCAGTTTATGCACAGAAGCAATGTTCAAGGTAAGATAGTGATATGGAGACACGGAAGGAGCATTGCAGAATGGGAACCCGTGTCTTGACATTCCTTTACAAGACTGGTAGTAGAAGTCACCTTAGTAATTCAGATGGCCATGTCTTTATTAGGGGTGCTACTCATCATATTTGACAACCTTGTTGGCACCAGCCAGACCCATCAGGAACTGTGTTGAACAGCAACCTGGTTGAACTTCAATGGGCTGACGACCTGTCAGATGGGAAGTTGTCTTTGGAGCTCTAGGTTCAAACTTCTATGATTCTCACAGCTTGTTCCCAAATCACTTAATAATATTCTCTGGTGTCCTTGCTTTCATAGTTCTTCACCAGTGTGGTTTAAAAGCCATCATACCAAAACAATCTAGATAAAAAGCCATTCCTCTTCTGTGGTTTTGGACAATATGATCCAAAGTATTTAAATATAATCATAGTATTTGGTTCCGGAAGCTAATCTCACTATGTTTTAAAAACTCAACAACGGTTATTCAGGAACTGTCAGAATGAAAATCACAGTGTGTATTTGTTTCTGGCTGATCTGGGTCTCTCAAGGTCTCACATATGCCTTCAAACAGAAATGTCACCCGGACATGGGACAACGTCCTTGCTCTTGTCTGTTGTTTCCAAGGTCCCTGTGTGACTTGCCTCTTTCCTAATGCGTGCTAAGTACCTGATACTTTCCTATGCAGGAAGCTCATATGAACTAATTAACATTTAATGAGAGGAAACCAGCTGATTAGGATGCTTTTCGCGGTGCTTCAGCTAATAAATGTTGTATACACTTTGGGCTGAATCTCCTCCGCATGCGGCCTCCCTCCTCCGGACTGTACCCCTTTCTTCACAGCCCCCACCCCCACCCCTTCCCCTGCCCTGGGGGCTTTCTGCGGTAACCTGGCTGAACACTTCTTCGTTAATTGGAGGAAAGTGTTGGGCCAATTATCCAGGTAAATATTTTGATTCCATTTTGTTCAGAGCAGTGTGAATGAGTCTGAAGAATCCAAACCAAAGCCAAATGGTTCCAGCCACACTTGGTGGACAGGCGCAGCGGAAGTTTGTGAAAAGCAAACTCTAGCGACAGAGTCCTAGGCAGCTGAAACTGATCTTGCCTGTGTTTATTCAGGTGATGAGCATTGTATTAGAGCAGCACTGGGAGTTTCCAACCATGAGACTAAGAGATGCCACAGAGGCCCAAGCAGTTCCCTATAGCAACGCAGCCATCAGGTAACTCCATGTGTTGTCCAAATTATGAACAGTGTTCTTAGACAGGTTGAACCACAACTTTGCAATCAGTACTCTCAGTGAAAAACCACATGGCTGCCTCTAGTTTGTTTTGTGAACTTTTCCACGTAATGCAATCATTAATTACACGTTGAAGTGTACTACCAGAGCTGAGCTCCATCAGCGATGGGAAGAAGAGAGAGGTTCACATTTTAAGGCATCTTGATGATTTCTGTTATACTGTTCATCATTTTGACCTCATGAGGTGCCTGGGCCTGAATCAATGGGCAGGGGTCAGCTCTGGCATTTTCTTGTTCAACTGTGCTTGACAAATTAGTATTATCTTCAACATTAAGATTCTTTGTAGGAGCATTGTAAGTCATAGGGTCGTTTAAAAAAAGATTAGTTTTACTGAAGTCAAATAAGTAGCATCTAAACGCACTCAAACAGAGCTGTGTAAACCAACCAATGCAAATGCAGAGCTCATGGATGCAGCAGGGGTAGGGGGTCTTTGCTTCCCCCGTGCAGGCTGAGGATTCCCATTGTCCTCTACAGGCACAGCATGTGTTGCAAGGTGTGACAGCATGAGCACTAACACAGATGTCAGGTGTCAGGAAACTTTAATTTCTCTTACTTTAAAAATAAAGTCACTGGGAATGTTATGTGGCTCAGGAGGTGAAGATACTCAACACCAAAAATGGAGACCTGAATTCTATTCCTGGATCCCACGTGGTGGAAGGAGAGAACTGACTGCTGCAAGTTGTCACCTGACTGCCACACATGCACAATGGCAGAGAGAGAGAAAGAGAGAGAATAATTATCAAAATATTAAAGCAAAGTTATTGTCTTAAAAGAAATTCAGTATTTCCTTTCCACTTCTCAGTGGATGGTTGAGCATCCCTCTCAAGACCACGAGCCTAGATTTCATGCTTGAAAACTAATCTGGTTGCTTCTATTATAGCAGAGGAAGCCTGGTGTGTTCTCATGTGCTCCTGGCAGTTCCCCGCTTCTTGACCACACTACGGAGAGCAAACTGTTCTAGATGTGTCTTTTAGTTGGGCAGTTAGGAGTTCCTTGCCACATGCACTGCAGATGGTGTCTCTCTTGTAGGTCCTTCCTAACCACGGTGAGCAATGCCCTGTGCCCAAGTGTAAAATGAGACACGCATGCTCAAGTTCCCGGTTCTGTGTGGCGAATTCTTTCCAGATGATCAAATTCTAAACTTCTCACTACCAAGCATTCGCTCTTCTGATCAGCATGGTTGGGCATTTGTGTTTCCTGTCATAGGGATGAAGTGGGTTGAAGAACGTGGGTTTGCTCATCAGTTCAAGTCCTGGCTTTGGCACATTCGAAGTGTTGACCTGGGACAAATTCTTCAATCTCTCTGAGCCTCAATCTCATGTTTTACTATATCTAGTAATGCACTTATTGGATCATTGTAAAAATTAAGAATACTATATATTAAATAACGAGCAAAATCCATGAGGGTGGACACTCAGGAGGGAATGCTCACTATTATTAAATTATTAAATTATTAAATTAAATTATTAATTATTTAAATACTTAGAGTGACATTGTTCACATATACCAACACTTATAGCATCCTAGTTTATTGGCTACCTAGGTACTTAGAAATTAGGTGCATACCGAGGAAAGAGAGTCCGGATCCTGCCTAGGAATGCAGATGAACACACCCAGACAGGAAGCCACTGGGAAATTAAATCACAGACACAGACTCATTGCTAGGCTAAACATGTAGCGAGGGCCACCAGACCTCAAGGCCAGCTTCCTGTGGTGACATGCCTTCCTCCAGCAAAGCTCCACTTCCAAAAGTGCCACAACCTTCTCAAACATTAACCTCAGGTAAGAACCCGGGCACATGAGCCTGATTTGGGGCTGACAATCACATTCAAACTATCACATAATAGCTCTGTTCACCTTCCTTTGGCCAAATCTATCTGCACACAGCAGCAACCTCAGATACATTCTTACCATGACACCTAAAAAGGGCGGGACACATGCAAATATTGGTGAACAAATGCAACTTGATACAGATGGCTTTTAAACTATTTGGATTTACGTACAGCGGATGACCATGTCTTACCAATGCCCAGCCTACACTGACCTTACGCAGAACTTATAAAATAAATGTGATAGCATCCAGTATTTTCTCTTGCTTTTCACTTAAAAATACTACTAGTACCACACTTTTGATTCTTTCACAATCTGACAGAGTGAATGTAATATTCTACTAGTTACTTCCAGAGACAGAGAATGAGGCTTTGTTGCTAATGACCAGGTCTGGCGAGCCTGTGAGCATTTGCTGAGAGTCTGGGAAACGAAAAAATCTGATTGGCTCTGGAGGCAGCAGAGCTTAGTGAGATTGCCTGCCTGTGTAGCATCTATCCTACCTGGGCTGAGACTGATGAGCAATCCCACACTCTTCAAACAACTTAAAGACAACTTCTTTAAAAGGTAAGGAAAGGTAAAGACACATCAAGCTACACACAAAGCCCTTGTGCTTAAGTTGAATGCATTTGGTTCAACGACATGGAACAAAATGTCATTCTCATTAGATATGTTTCCTACCCATATCTTCCATGTCTATCTAAGCTCTACAGTTACCTTTTGTCATAGATGGGTACAGGTGTCAACTTGACAGTTGAGGGTTTGTGCTCTGGGCACATTTGTAGAGAATTAATTGTTGAGTTAAATCTAGAGTAAACCTACAGAGATTGTCTAGCTGATGGGAAGACCCAGCCTATGGTGGGTGGGACTAAGCTCTGGAATAAAATACAAAGAGCTGGTTGAGAGAGTTGGCATCTTTTTGTACACTTGGCCAGACATGCTGGTCTGGCAAGTAAGGATCACCCCTGTCTTAGCCATTATGTTGAGATAGTGTGGCCAATTCCCTTTGCCTTGGTGTTGGCGTGAGCTCTCTTGTCAATCTGGACTGAGAACTGTAACCAGATAATCATAAGACAATAAACCCCTTGTTCCCTTAAGCTGTTTGATGATCACTTATCAGCAACCATATAGGTGGACTGCAACACCTTTCTTCCCAGCTACTATGAGACAACACTTAAACTCAAGCAATTCAAGGGGAGAAAAGGAAGATTTATCTGACTTACAGTTTCAAAAGGGAGACATAGTACGTTATAGTGGGAAAGGCCTGCCAGGCAGCAGAAGCTGCAGATGGTTTAGGTGACGGCAGCCATGATGGAAGTAGAGAGAGAGAGAGAGAGAGAGAGAGAGAGAGAGAGAGAGAGAGAGAGAGAGAGAGCGCAGCAATGCAAGGACACACTGCCAGGGGAAACAGGGCGAGGCTACCCCATCTCAAGCCCCTCCCCACATGCCTTCCTCCAGCAAGGCATTGGCATCTAAAAGTGCCAGGACCTTCCTGAACATTAACATCATCTAAGGTTCCAAATACATGAGCCTATGGGGGACAACTCAATTCAAACCATGACACGAAGTAAGGTGTTAGTGTTTCATAGCTTTAGGAAGTGTTTTTAGCTTTAAGGAAGCAACGCGCTAACCAGTGAACCTGGGAGCTGGTTCAGGAGGGATCATAAATATGCATCATTCATACTCACTCATTTGTAGTGACTGGTGAGGATGTAGCTTCCATCGCTCATTGGCTGAGCTCATTGGTTCTACAGCAGTGATAATTTTCCCCTTAGGAACTGAGGTAGAAAGCACTTGTAAACAAGAAACACCACCAACCCAGGCGTCATGAACCTTCACAGCAGCTCCTCTTCCTCTCCGCATAGATGTTTCAGAAGGTCCAGGTGTGCCGAGTCACACATCCCCATTCAAGTAATGCGTGTGAAACAAGTTGGATAGCTTTCAAGGTGGGACGTCTATCTCCAAGGTCCCTTCTCTCCTTTGACTCCATCAGTTGGTCACATAATAAAGTGTATTTTCCTAGCGGAACATAGTTTACTGTTTTGAGCATTGAAGTAACCTACTTCTAAAAGAAAAGCGCCTTCACTCTGTATGTGGGTTGCTAGCTTTCTAATCTTTATAGGACCAATTATAAAATTTATTAACAGGTGCAGGGTAACATAAAACAAAATCCTAATTGGTTACATATTAATGGCAGTGGTGTCTGTAATGAATCTAAATTAGATTTTGTTTAATAAAAATTCACTTTCAGGTGATTTACATCAAGGGAAAGAGGAAGAGGTAAAATTCCACGTGACTGGGATGATCAGACCACATCAGAACCCCCAAGAGCCTTGCGACATACATCATTAAAAACTCTAGTCACTATAATGCATCCTCAGGCAAACACTTAGGTTAGATCATTCTAATCTCTTTTTCTATTAGATTTAATGCCACTGCAATCAGGACCAAGTGCTTTCAGCCAGACTGAAATCTGCCTTTCTGTAGGCTGACTTCACCTGGACCAGATTAATTTGCAACACTTGGGGTTTTGCTTTTATGATCACTAGCATTATGTTCATGGTTGAACTCTCAGTGAAAACTTTCCCCAGCTCCACATCCCTCTGAAAAAAAATCTTCATTAATGACACCGTGATTATAAAAACTGTGTAGTCTCCAATTTAATATGAAAGCTAAACAGATCTATTTTGCTCTCAAAGTGGGTAGCAGTGGATAAAGCAAATTTTGAAAATTTGGCAAATTAATGCAATTATTTTACAATGGCTAAGGTGTTGATTGATGCTTCCATCCATGAGTCTCCCAAAGATCAAACTTAAGAACTGAGGCTGGAGAGATGGCTCAGGGGTTAAAACTCTGCCTCACAAGCAGAAGGTCCTGATTTCAAACCCAAGGTCTCACATAAAAACGCCAGGCAGAAACAGCCAGAGGCATGCACTTCCCGCCTTAGTGGGTGGGGTCTGGGAAATCCCAGAGAAAAACAAAAAAGGAGGTAGAAGTAATCAAGGATGATTCCTAAAGTCACCCCTGGTCTTCCACAGGGACACACGGTGCCTTCTGAGACACACGCACACACACACACACACACACACACACATATCCTTTGACTCCAGGAACTTAGGACCATAATTGAGCTCTGAGAGGAAATGTAAAGAAGGGAACCTGGAGAAGAAGTGATAGGGAGATGCTGAGTTTTACCGTATTTCCAGGAAAGGGCTCAGGTTATCACTAGGGAGAATGTTCTAGAAGAGGGCTCAATGACCTTGAGGGGAGCATGTCTGGTGCATCTGAGGAACTTTAGAGAGTTAGAGTGGTCAGAGTACACACAGATGTGTGTAATGTTGGGGTGCACTGTTGCAGAGAGGTGACTGGAGCCAGGAAAGGGGGGTTTCATAGCACATAGCAAAAACTTTGAATTTTACTCTGACTGGGTGTAGGAGCAGGAGGAGGATTCTGAGCAAAAGAATGATGGCTGTTCTTCAATTCTTAGAAAGACTGTCTGAAACTTACAGTTTCCCACCCAAAAGATATTTGCAGGGTCTAAGATGGAACTATCCACATTTGCTGATGGAACACAGGTGGTCCATGAAAGCGCAGGAAGCAGGGTGGAATGAGGAGACTGGGAGGCAGGTGGTGGGGGAGAGCAAGTTGAGGGAGATCAGTTGGGGGGCTGTTGAAACTCGGGAGGGCAGGTGAGATGGTTCAGTGGGTAAAAGTACTTGTCTGATGACTTGAATTCTATCCCCTGAACCTACCAGGTGGAACGAGAGAAGCGACTCCAGAAAGTTGTCACCTGACGGGTGTCCTGGCCTATACACACCCCCAGCAATACACAAAAACAAATCATCGTTTGAAGTTACTGGAGATGGGAGTGGGCAGATGGTCCTCTGAGACAGCAGTCAGGGGATATTAGGATTTTTTTTTAGTGCTCCTATATGTGGGGGCATCAGTGGTAGACATCTGTTTCCTCTGAGGATGAGGGTCTAGCTGCTGGCTAAAAGTTGGGCTTTTGTTTCATATGGGCTAATTATTATTCTCAGAATCTCCATTTTCACAATCTTAAGATTCCTTTCTTTTGCCCTCTGTGTTGTGCAGTGTGGGGGGAGGGGTCAGGGTTGCTTCTGATATCCAGACAGATCAGCATCCATTCCTGAAGTTATTGACAAGATCCTTGACATAGTTCAAGCTCAGGGCAAATCCTTCTTGTCCCAGGACGTGATCGTTATCCATTAGCTCAATCACCCTTTACTTCTGTAGGTGTCTGTACATGCTTCTGAGATCTAGTTAGTACTAGATCTGTGCTTACTGAGCTGATAGGCCAGCAGATGTGGGAATCCGAGAGGTGGCCGAGAAGTCACACTTACAAACATCAGAGAACCCAGATAACATGGAGGATCAAGCAACTGCCCCCACTATCTTAGGGAGCGGCTTTTTTTTTTTTCTTTTGTGTATGATAGAAGGTTGATGGATTGTGTCTGTTGCAGAGACGCAAGGAGAGAAAGGTGACTCGTGTCCCAGAATAGCCCTTTTGAATGCATTAAGAGAAAGTCTCTCTGACACAGACAGGAAGCAAGGGAAGAGGGGGCAGGAATTGGTGACAGAATATTCATAGTGCATTGGTCACCAGCATTGATTTGCATTAAGTTATTGTCCTCAGCTAAGAATGACACCTTCCTTTGCCTTTATTTTACATTATCAAGCCCTCTGAAGCGACCCAATTACTTGGAGATCAGATTGATTGTCCATTATCTGTATTTTAACAATCTACCTGGTAAGTGTTTCCTATCATTTCTTCATCTCTTTACACCCGGTTGGGGTTTGGAGTGGGTCTAATGCTAGGCTCCGTCTGATAAAGTGGTGGTGGTGTATCTGAATCTTCTATAAAAAGAAAAACATCGGAATTGAAGTGAGACAGCAAAAAAATTTCATTTAAGTTTGCTGTAAATAACAGACAAACTCTGAAAGAAACTGTAAGGGATGAAATGATCCTATTCACAATAAATGCAAAAAACATCCACACCTGATATTAGGCTCGGCAAGAAATGTGCAGGAAACCGATGAAGAACATTCTGAAATCCACTAGTAAAGCACATAAAGGCAGGAAGACTCAATGATGTGAAGATGCAATTTGTCCCCAAATGAATCTATAAATTTGATGTAATTTCAACAAAAATCTCACTGGGTTTATTTTGTTTTCTTTGTGTACTGTTCATTTATTCGGGAACTTCCTGGGAAAAGTAAGTAAAAGATCACTGAGAGAAACTTGCCTACCATATATTAAAAATACATTATATTGTAAAACTGAAATGGCTCAGCAGGTAAAGACATCTGTGTGCAAACCTGGAGATCTGAGTTTGATCCCTGGAGGCCACGTGTAGAAGGAGAGAACTGATTTGTCAAAGTTGTCCTCTGACCTTCACACATGCGTCATGGCCCTCCCTTCAACTAAGTAAAAACCTTTAAAAAAAAACAACTATAATAACTAAAACTGCACAATATCAGCACAGTTTAGGAAGATTTGTCAATAACAAAGAATTGAGACTCCAGGATAAGTCCAACTTTACATGGAATTTCATATATGAAATTAGCTAAATTGAGGAATGGATTTTTCAATAAATAAGGCTAGGAAAACTAGACAGACCTCTGGGAAAAGAGAAAAAGTGATATTCCTCAATTACCCGATTTCCTCTAACAGCAAGATAGATTTCAGATGGATCAATAATGTGAACATAAAAAAGAAAGCAAAGAAGTAACAGAAGCATGGGGTATATTTATACTTTTGAACCGGCAAAAGCCTTTTTAAGCAGGAAACAAACCTAGAAGCCATAAAGCTAGACATTAATCAATTTCACTGACTAAAACAAATTTTTGCACAGCAAACATAATAAATATAATCATAATACAAAGGACCAGACAGAGAAACATTTAAATCATGCAGTATGGACCAAAGAGTAATTTTCTCAATACATAAAGCATTCTTTTCAATTCCAAAGAATCAGCAACATGATTCTTTTGGTGTTAAAAAAGGAAGTGCAAGATTAATGGGCACATGAAAAGCTTCTCAGTTTCACTATTAATGAAAGAAAATCATCTAGCCATTACAGAACATTTAAAAATATTTAAATTTAGAACATTAAAACAAATAAACCTGAGGCATATGCACTTCTAGCGACAGGAATATAAATTGTTTTGCGCCCCTCAGGGTACAACTTGGCAAGGAATGCCAAATGTAAAGCGGATGGACCTTTTGGTCCACAAGCTGACACTTTGAGGGCATTTGTCCATCTTGTAGAAAGACATAAGGAGTGACTTATTCATTATAGCTCAGCTGGCCTACAGACAGGAAAAAGATTGTAACAGACAGGCTAGCTGCTATGTTTTAGAGAAATTTAAAGAGAGAATGTGCATATGCATTGCATGCTGTGCATACACATTGTGTACTGTACATACAGTGGGATCCCACATGAGTATAAAAATGAATAAAGTGGTTTGCTGAAGAGTTCCAAGATATATTTCTTGGCTCGGAGAATTTTATTTAAAGAGAAAAAAAGCTGAATGCCGAGCAGGATCTGAGGTAGGCTCTGATTTTGTAAAAATAGAATGTGTGTCCTTCTCCCCTTTCCATGCTTGCTACCTTCAGACGTCAAGGGAGCAGATAAGAGAAACAGAGGAAAACATTTGTCATTAATATACTTTGTGTCCATTTTTTTTCCATGTACATATATTATGTCTGCAATAAAAACATTGAAAAAAATCTTATGCTTATGCTTATCTTATGCTTAATATGCTTGTGTCCATTTTTTTTCCATGTACATATATTATGTCTGCAATAAAAACATTGAAAAAAATCTTAAAACATATTTGGGTTAGAGCATGTAAACATAGAAGATTGAGGTAAGGGGGGAAAGACCAGTTGCTCACTAGTGGCGTGGACACATGAGTTTGCCATTTTGAAAAAGAGAAGTGTTGGATGCCGCAAAGTAATTCTAGTTGGACCAAAAACTTAATTGTAATTTTAAAAAGCTATTAGTGTCCTCAAAGGAGGTGCGATTTTTTAAAAAAAAAATCTTTCATGGGAATGACTTTTGAATTATGTAATGAAAACCGAAAAGTAAAGCAAATTAGTGATCTTGACTGTATTAAAAATATCATAAAGTTGATGCATAGATCAGTGGAATAGAATAGAGGACCTGGAAATGAACCCGCACTACAGTGGACAGCTAATTTTCAGCTAAGATGCTGAAACACACTGGAGAAAAGACGACCTTTGCAATAAATGGTGCTGGGAAAACTGGGTATCCACATGTAGACAGATGAAGCTAGATTCCTGTCTCTCATGAAATAGCAGTTCAAAGTGGATCAAAAACCTTCTTGTAGGACCGGAAACTATGAAACTACTGGAGGAAAATATGGTAGAGACACTGTTTCCTGAATATGACTCCAAAAACCGAGGAAAAGAAAAGTAAGAATTGCAGTTCGATGCACTTAGAATTGCATCAAGGCAAAAAAACATCAGGGCCCAATGTGGTGAGCCTCACCTATAAATCTAGTTACTGGGTAACTGGAAGCAAGAAGATTGTAAGTTCAAGGCAAGTGCAGATGATACAGTGAGACCCTATCTCCAAAATCAAAGGCAGCGAGATTTGGGTTTGGCTGTCCTGTACTTGCTTAGCATGTACAAGGATCTGGATTCCACTTCACAGCAGAGTGGAAAGACCGCCCACAGAATGGTAGAATATCTTTGCTAACCTTTATTCTGACAGATGACTAATACCTACAATATATATAAAGAACTAAAAAATAAGTAATCTAATCAATAAGTAGTAGAAATGGCCTGAACAGATACTTTTCAAAAGAAGTCTAAATGATCATTAAGTACCTGAAACATATTTAGACATCAGGGAAACAAAAATCAAAGCCACACAAAATGGAATGACTAGTATCAAAACAAAAACAGAAAATAACAAATTCTGGCAAGGAAGCAGAAGAGAAAGATCCCTTATAAGCTGTAGCTGAAAATACAGACTAGTTCAGACACTATGAAACAAAACAACTAAAATAAGACAAAAAACCAGAGCTACCCTATAATCCAATCCTGGGACTGTATCCAAATGAATCTAAGTCACCAAATATAAGAGATATCTGTATGCCAATGCTTATTGTAGCACTAGTTGCAATATCCAAGTTATGGAATCAGCCTAGAGGACCAGCAATAGATGAAAGGGTTAGGAATCTGTGGTGTGCACATTCAATGGAGGCTTATCCAGCCAAGAAGAAGGACAGAATCATATCATTGACAGAAAAACAGATAGAACTTCAGATCGTTAAGTTAAACAAAGTAAGCAGACTTAGAAAGACAAACATGGCAAGTTTTGTCTGTGATGATATCTAGAATGAAAATGAAGAAAGGAAGAAAAGAAAGAGGAGAGAAGAGGAGAGGAAGACAGGGAAGGGGAGGAGAAAGAAGAGGAGGGCAGGGAAGAATAAAATGACTTCAAAGGAGTCTATACTCCTATACTAGGCAAGACTACAAGGTATGGAGGCCAGGATGAACAGGGAGGGAAAAGGGGTGAAGAGGGAGGAAAAGGTAAGAGAGGAGGCATGCTAGGTATGACCAAAGCACAATGTATGCGTGTGTAGAAATACCACAATGAAAATGATGACAGGAAAAAGTATCATGTATTTTAAATTTTTTTCCATTGCTCATTTCATATGTATGTGGAATATATGCATGTGTGTTCACATGTGTGTGGGTATAGATAGTGTGTGGGTATACATGCACGTGTGCACCTTAATCTTTTTGAGACAGAGTCTGTAATCAAGCCTACCCCACCAATAAGGCTGTCTCCCTAGCCTACTTGTTCTGGGAATTCCCAGTCTCTGCCTTCCAAGGCTGGAATTACAGGCAGGCAATGACATCAACCAGACGGAGAATCCTGGCATCCAGAGTTTCAAACTCTGGTCCTTTTGTTTGTATGCTTTAACCTCAGAGCCATCTCCCCAGCTCTTTAGGGATTGTTAAGGGAACCCCCATACAAAGCACTGGAGATCGACTTGAGATCTCTTGCTTTTGAGGCCGGTGTGTGGCCTCTCATTAGCTACTGTTTCCATTTTTCCAGGAAGCAAATGAGTATAATAAAATGAAGTTAAAAGACTAAGTGGGAAAATATTTTCACGATAAATGATAAATTACTACTCATTACTGATGCTGATGATTCCTTTTTTAATTTTAGGAATAGGTATTTTTAAAAGATTCAAGGGGTCTTCCTTAAATAAAAGCACAATATGGCTGCAAGATAAGCAATATCTAAGACATAAAATACCTACTTAACAAATCCCTGTTATTTTGGCCTTATATTTGTGGTTGTATAAATTCCATCCATAGTAACTCAATCTCTCTGACTCTCTAAGGGACTGGAAGAATCAGGAGATTACACACTCACTGAGTGAGTCCTCTCAGAGTTTCTGTATAGTGGGTGCAGATGTAAGTTCAGCCTTTCCCTAAGTCTCTCCTTTCCCTTCTGTGTTTCTTTTTGCTTATCTTTATTCTATTTATGAAAAGACATTGATATTTGGGCATTTCATTCCCAGTTTTTAACCATGCTATTATTATTTAAACTATAACTGCCTATAAACCAGGACATGCACTTTTTTTTCACAACAGAAGCTAAAATATATAGAAATCACCACAGTAAGTAATCGTGCAAACTCAGTTGCTAACTAGGCGAGTTTCATACATTAACAAGTAGTCTAGTCTGTTTTGGTGGCCTAAAATTTCTCACCGAAGAAAACAGACTTTGCTCTCAGGTATCTATTGTACCTTTCTATGTTATAAATTAGAAAATGTTCAGTACGGGAAATAAAACTATCCCGTACTAGTGTGGGAGTGGTCCTTAAATAACAGTGTGTTTTATGATAAATGGGCCATAGGAGCAGTCTTCAGTTAAGAAGGTAATTTTGGTCATTTTTCAGATGGTTTGTCTGTGTGAATTCTGATATCAATGTGATCTTTACCTGCTGCATTATCTTCTTCATCACCACCCAAATATTCTCTGGTGTCCCCACCATCATGTCTCCACATGTTTCCCTGCACCAGGAGACCTAAAGATTCAGTTTCCATCTCCTTCATCTGGGCCATGCAGGGCAACAGGTACTGGAGAGGGTTAGGGTTGGGTTGCTCCGTGTCTCCCAAGACACCACAGCCGCCGTGGTTCTTCATTCTTCCCCATTACTCTCCTAAGAGCCCGAGGATCCTAGTTTTACCAATCTGTGAAGGGAAAAAAAAATCCTTATTAAATGAGCGTAGGAAATGAACAGAGGAGTCACACAGCTAAAACATTCAACATGTGAAAAGACTTCAAACCATAAAGCAATTAATGAAATTTGCAAAATAATAAATTTAATTTTTTTAAAAAAAATCTTACTTGTGTGTGTGTGTGTGTGTGTGTGTGTGTGTGTGTGTGTGTGTGTTGCATGTGTGTGTATTAGAGAGCTCTCTATGTCCCTGTGGAGGACCAAAAAGAACTTCAGGAATCATCCTGGATTGCCTCTACCTCTTTTTTGTTTCACTCTGGGATTTCTCAAGCTCTGCCCACCAGGGCCAGAAGTGCAGGCCACCACCGTTTCCACCTGGCATCTTTTACCTGGGACCTGGGATCTGAACTCTGGATCTTCTGCTTTCGAGGCAGAGTCCTAACCCCTGAACCATCCTTCCAGCACCATAAGTTTAATTTCTTATGAGCAAAAAAATTCAGATTTTTATTTATTCTTGGAGAATTTCATAAATGTGTGTATACAATGTATCTTGATCGTATTTACCCATCATTCTTCCTCCCACATCCCCAACACATAAACGCACATCCCTCCCACCTTTCCTTCATGGGGGTGTGTGTGTGTGTGTGTGTGTGTGTGTGTGTGTGTGAGTTCTGATAATGTTGCCCACATGTTCTTGGGTATGAGGCAATTTACTGGAGCCTGAACAACCTCTCAGCAGCCATATCTGAAAAGAAATGGTTCTCCCTCCCACAGCAGCAGCTATTAATTACCAGCAGCTCTATAGCTAGGCCTGGAGTCTCATGAATCCTCATCCCCTCCCCTTGTGCAAAAAAAAAAGTTTGAAGCTAATGAAAGGCATGTGGGCAAATACGGATTTTTTTTTTTCATTCACACTATTTGGTAGAAATACAAACTTGTTTTGACCAATGTTTTAATGGTTCAAATGTGAATGCGCTGTCAGTGTGTTTTGTTTGTTCCAATGAACTGCCATTTTTTTATCTATGAAACAGAAGAGTTATTCAAGTTTGAATGTAAAATTTCAGTGTTATCTATCAGAGTGTTATTTAGAATAACAAACCAAAACAAAACAAAAGGTGACTGTCTAAATGCTCATCAGTGAGAATCTGTGAAGTAATAATCATACCCGAGTAGATAGCTCAGCTGGTAGCGTGCACAAAGCTGTGAGAACAATTCTCAGCAACTCATAGACTAATATCACCATCACCGAGGCACACCTGTAATCCCTGCACGTGACAGGTAGAAGCAGGATCTGAAGTTCAAGGTCATTTTTAAAGCTGCAAAAGAAGTTCAAGGCTATCCTGAGAGACTTAAGACCCTGTCTTAAAAGAAGAAAAGACATACCCACATGTAACAAAATATAATATTGTCCCTTAAAATATATGTGGATTAGGCAGAAATGATGGTGGCCTGTCCAGGTAGAGTTTGGGAAACTCCATAGCAAAGCAAATAGGAAGTAGATGCAATGCAGAGTGAGTCCCGAAGTCATCCTTGAGCCTCCATAGGCACACATATCTCCTCTGATACACACAGACACAGACACACAGACACAGACACAGACACACACACACACAGACACACACACATAAAAGAATTTTAAATGTATGATTTAATTTTAGAAGTATATAAATGGGAATATGCAAAATAATCATCAAAACAAGCTTGTATGTCTACTAAATATGCAAGTATCTCTGATCTATTGTCAAGCACTTAAAAGTAAATTACAAAATACCAGGCAGAGCACAAAACTTTGTATAGAAAGAGTTCTCGGGAAGTTTGCTCCTATAATACGGACATGTTTTTATTGACAGAGAGAATTTAGGTGGTTTCTGCTTCGTCGTTTACAGTTTTATGTGAAATTGCTGAATATGTCTCTCTCCCCTGCTCTAGCTGGATGAATCTTGTGCTGGCATAAAAATAACGTGGAAAGAAATTAATTCAGGAAGGGATGCTTCCATCTGAGTGGAGATGGACAGATAGGTTACAAACAAAACATATAACCTTACATCTTAGAATAAAGCAGAAAGCCCATATATTTGATTGTGTTGGATAAAATTAGCCCTGAAGCTTTCTGCACAAACGAGACTTCCAGTAAGATTATCTTTCAAAGTATATTTTTATTACTATTCTTTTAGTGTCTCATACATGAATATAATGAACTTATAATATTTTCACACTTTAATCCTCAATCCATGTCCTCTCCTTTTCCCATTACATCTTTTCTCCCCTGCCAGACTCCTCCCTATTTTCAAGTCTTTTTATTTATGTGGCCCCACTGGGTTTTATCTATTTTGCCATGTGCCTGAGTATTTGGTGAAGATCTTCCAATAAGATTCTATGAATATTTTGTAAATGTTTCCTTGAATTAAGTAACATTGCTTTTTAATGAAAATTATTACAGCCATTTCTTTTAAAATCATGCTATTATTATTAATATTTTCTTTGAAATTGAGTTTCATGTCATAGTTAGACACAGGTATCAACTTCACAGTTGAGGGTTTGAGCTCTGGGCACATTTGTGGAGAATTAGCAGCCGAGTTTAGCCCAGAGCAAACCTGCAAGAGATTGTCTAGCTGATGGGGAAGGCCCAGCCTATGGTGGGTGGGACTAAGCCCTGAACAGATGAATAAAATACGGACAGCTGGTTGAGGAAGTTGGCATCCTTGTGTACACTTGGCCAGACATGTTGGTCTGGCAAGTAAGGATCGTCCCTCTCTCAGCCATTATATGACGTGGCCAGTTCCTTCATCCCTGGTGTTGGTGCATGCTCTCCTGTCAAGCTGGACTATGAACTGTAACCATTAATGGTAAAAGAATAAATCCCTTGTTCCATTTAAGCCACTGCATGATCTCCATGTAATTATCAGCAACTATGCAGGCTAACTGCAACACCCAGGCTACCTTCAAACACCCCATGTAGCCAGAGGATAACTTGGAGTTTCTGATCCTTCCGCCTCTACCTCCAGGAATTAGAGCTCTATAACCTCGCTTAGTTTTTTGCAATCCTAGAATTCTATCCCAGCATTTAGTGCATGTGCTCTCCCTATTGACCTGCAACCCCAATATCCCAGGTTGTGGTAAAAATAAAATTGCCCAAATTTGGACTGACTGAAAGAAACTCATGTTCAAAAGTAAGATTACAAAATGGTGAAAGTTGGGTTGGATTTCAGTTGGGGAAACTAAACCATAAGGAAAACCCAACCATAACAAAAGGAAACCCTTTCCCAGGTATTGAAACCCAGCAAATTACTTCATGTGATCTCCATGCAATTAAATTTGTCCCCTCAGCTCATCTCCACCACGGAGAATCACCAGCACACATACAAACTTCCACTCAGGGCCGGGCGGCAGTGAAGTCTCCCCAATCCATAGCCACATGAGCCCTTCTGGGGTTCACAGGCCAAGAAGAAATAAAAGGTTGGATGGGGGCTTTGAACTACAAAAAGACCTGGAGTTTGTTTTCACACAAGATTCTGATTCTTGCTCTGTTGTATTCTGGCATTTGCACCGTGGAAGCCCTATTCACTGAGAACCGTGGGTTTTCAAGTGCTGATTTCATTTCTGATTTGTTTTTCATTATTTCCTGAAGCTATTGATGTTGCAGAGGCAGTGGGGGAAGTGCAAGCGCCCTGGGAGAGTGTCAGGCTTTGAATTTCGGAACTCAACCATTCAGAGAGGTTCATACTCATGCTCCCAAAAACAATGTCCCGGGTCACTTTGGCCAATGGGGCGCTTTGTGCGGGGGCTGCAGCTTGCGTTCTGTGTGGGTTTGCCCAGAAGCCTCACAGCCCTTCCGCCCTTCCCCTTTTCTCTTGCTTTTTCCTTTATATCAACATGTTGTAGCCTGTGACACCAGCTAAATTAATCACTCACTGCACTCAGGGAAGTCACCGCGGGATATAAAATAACAAAGACAACAAAATTATCGCAGGGCTGGCGAGAAGGGACTAGCTGAGAACAGAGCCGCCCACCCCCGCCAGCTGCGCGGCCTCGGGGGCTGCAGGAGCAGATTAAATGGGAGCTGTTCTTTATCCCATGCTTGTGCATTTGAGGACGGCCACAATGCCGTGCCAGGACCCCTCGTGAGGGGAAATCCCTCCAGAACATTCCACCTGTCAGAACTAACCTGTGCCCAGCTCAGAAAACAGTCCTCTTCCAGTTAGTTCCCTTTGGGGAAACAGTTATCCAACTGGGGTCCAGCCGAGCGATTGCAGGAGCCTTGGAGATGCGAAGACCTGCCGAGGGGTCAGCGGGGAAGTCAAGCCTCCAGCAGCCCCGAAGAGTGTCTCCAGCCCAGCTCCATCTGCCTAAGAGTTCAAGTAAAAGACTGGAAGGATTGAAGATGCTCAGCTTGGGTGAGGCTCTGGGTTCAGTCTTAAGAAACCATCCTACCCCCCTGCAAAAAAAAAAAAAAAAGATAGAAAATGAATTTGCTTCTTTGGCCCAAAGCCCGAAAGCAACCACTGAGGCAAAGGCTCGCAGGTGGCCTGGGGCTGTGGTTCAGGTGTGGGGCTAGCTTGCAGGAAGCCCTGGGGTGGTGAATCCCTAGAGCCACATTAACTACTACGGTGGTGCCCATCTGTAATCCAGCCCCGGGGTGGGGGAGGAGGGAGAGGCAGGAGGAGGATCAGAAGTTCAAAGGTCTTCCTTGACTATATAGCTGTTGGCAGTCAGCCTGGACTACATAAGACCTCATCTCAAAATAAATAAAAAAACAAACAAAATAAATAAAGACAAAAGACAGGAGCCCAAAGGGGTGATGTTCTTTGGAAACATCCGAGTGGACAAATAACAATTGAAAGGGACGGTTCCAGGTGACCAAGAGCCCTGTGGGGCCTGTCAGGTTGCACAATGTCTCCCAGCAACGTAGGTGAAAGCAGAGATATCCCACTTTGAAAACTCCCGGCAGAGAAGAAAGACACCCCGAGTCCAGAAAGCAATGGAGCTTCCCCTCTGCCCAGTTACCCCCTGTGGTCAAGAGGATCTGTTCTCTTCCCTGGCTCCTTGCAGGCTGCTCTCAATGTAGAGATTATCACTGGAAAGGTTGTGCTGATTAGACCAGCGGTAAACATTTTATCTGGAGTAATTTATTGAGCTAAGCTAATTAAATTCTTATTTTTGTACATTTCACCTAAAGGGCAAGGTCTAGCCAGTTGTTTGGAGCCAGTTTCTTTCTTTTGGATGTGGTTCTCTGGGGACCTCTCCCTGGGAACCCGCCTCTAGCTTGGGTTCCCAAGCCTTCTTGTGTGTGACTCCAGCACTGGGGTCTGTCAAGGGGGGGCATGATTGGATTCATGTAATTTCAGAGGATGTTGGATGATTAGAGGGTAGAATTATTGGGGAGACAGGAGGAGAGTCACGACGTTCTTTCATGTTGTGTGTGTGTGTGTGTGTGTGTGTGTGTGTGTGTGTATGTATGTACAAGAGAGCACGTGAGTGTGTGTAAAGGCTCAAGGGTGACATCATCAAGAATCATCCTGGATTGCTCTACCTCCTGTTGCTTTGTTTTGTGATTTCTCAGGATCCACTTTCTAGGGCTGGAATCTTGGTCTGCTTCTATATCTACCTGACATTTTTTTCATGTGGGAGCTAGGGATCTGAATTCAGGTCCTTTTGCTTGTGAGGCAAACGCTTTAACTGCTGAACCATCTCTTCAGACCATCAACATCCTTTTGACTTAGAACATTTGCGATACTATTACTCAGGTTCCTTGCCAGGGCCGAGTGTGTGCTAAAATATGATCCTGTTATAAGGCAGGACCTTCCCATCAGTGGCAGCAGACATGCACAGTTTTTATATTCCTATAACTTGACTTTGTATGTCTTGCCACTGGACTGAGCCTCCTTCAGTAAAATACAGATACTTAGTTAGCTCTTTGCAATTGAAACTTGGAAGAATGCAGTAATGGGTAATATTTTCTTGGGGTTAGTGCTTACTTTCTTAGAAAACGGTCGATGATTAGACTTCACAGCGCGAGCGGGTGTTTGTGAGTGTACGTGCGTGTCTTTGTGTATGAGTGGCTCGGCGACTATCATCAGCGTTACCCCCCCACACCCCCTGACTGGACTTGCTGGAGTTCTTTCATGTTAACTCCCTCCCTGACAGACTTCGGTTTGATAGTGTTACTCACTGGGAACAAATGCATCAGAAAACAATGCACACCCCTACGCACTGGTAATCAGAGCAATTACTTAACGAGCACATCTCTGTCTCCTCCAGCGTGGACTAATTAAAAGGCTTCCACGCTGTTGTCAGGAAGGGACTGAGTGCGCGGTGCGCTGTGTCTACTCTTTTTTCTTTAAGTCGCAAATTCATGGAAGGTTCCACGTCGAAACATTTTGACAGTGTTCACGATGGGGTTCTTACCCCCTGTATTAGTCAGGGTTCTCTAGAGCCACAGAATCAATAGAATGAATATATAAAAATGGAATTTATTGAGTTGGCTTACGAGATATGGCCGAGGTAGTCCAACAATGGCTGCCTGTGGGTGACAGCTGAAGGCTGGAGGATTCCTGGAGAGTCTTTAGTCATAGTGAAGACTTGGAAGGTTGGAGGGCTGGAGAGTTGAAGAAGGGAAAAGAGTTTTCTAGCACAACTTCAGAGAGTCTTCCCACTTTTCTGGTCTGTGTTATCTGCTGGGAGGCTGTTGGGAGGTTCCATTCAGATCTAGGACTAGTCTTTGTATTGTAAGTGTATTGATCCAGATAACATCTTCAGGTGCTCTGACAGCTGATCTCAGTTAATGCCAAGTGTGGTCAAGTTGACACCCAGGATTAACTATCACACCCCCTCTGCCCACTCAAGTCAGCTGGCACCATCATAGGGTATTGATTGAAAAGGCAGGGGCAAGAGACAGTATTGCAGCCCATGACCGTTGTTGAAAGACAGGTCTAAAGCGACAGCATGGTGGTTCTCAAACTTTAACAAGATCAGAGTCCCCTGGATAGGCCCGGAAGTAGAATGCACATGTTGGAAGGAGAAGAACAACTCTTGCAAGATGTCCTCTAACTTTTATGATATCACCACACTCTGTCCCCCAAGACAAATTAATAAATGCAAAAAGAAAAAAAAATCCCTGGAGGGCCTATTAAGTCTTAGCCTGCTTATCCCACCCCAATCATAGCTCTGTGGGTCTGGGATGGTACAAACGGAGTGAAAAGGACCCTGCAGGCTGGAGGCCTGGCTTGGAGGACATGACCACAAGCAGCTCTTCTGCTCCCTACATCCACTCTGAAAGGTAATCGAAGCACAGCTTTCCAGCAGCACCCTAGGAAGCACTTGGCCCTGGATGCTCTTATTGGCAAGCTGACACAGATGCTAAAAACGCAGTGGAAGTCTTGTAAACTCCGGGTTCAAGTCCCGACTGCCATTGAGCACTCACAGGCCCTTCCACTGAAAACTCAGTTCTCTAAAGTCCAGTGTCTTTGCTCCTAAGATGGGGAAGACACACTACAGATGCCCAGGGAAGAATGGCACCATGCTGATCCTCTTCCTCTCACCTCTTCCTCTAGATCCCAGGCAGGTGTGTGTGTGTGTGTGTGTGTGTGTGTGTGTGTGTGTGTGTGTTCTAGTAAAACCTTATTTTTCCATTATCTTTTATTAGTCAATGTTGCATACATGAATATAGTGAATATGCAATATGTTTACTCCTTGGTCCCAAATCCCATCCCCCTCCGCCCTTTTCCCCCTTGTAACCCTTCATTTCCCCTTCCAGACTCACTCCTATTTTCAAATCTTTTCAGGCGTGTGGCCCACTGTGTTTCATCTGATCTGTCTTTGATGACCTGTGCCTGACATGGTTCATCTCCAGCCAGCTCATAGATCGGCGGGCACAGGATTGAGTAAAGCATGTTCCTTCTCCTCCCTGTCGGTCCTGTCAGTCTCTTGGGGAGGTGTGGAGCTTCTTGAGATCGTTCTGCTTTCTTTTTATTATTATTATTATTTCCTCTCATACAAACTTAACAGGTACACCGGTCCCCTGCTCCCCTCGACCCCCCTGCTCTCCCCTCCCCTCAGCCCTCCCCCCCAATCCCCAGAGCATCCTTTGCTGTGCATGCCACACTCCTCCTCTCCGATGAGGTGCAAGTACCCAGGGGCATATCCCAGAACCCTGCTTTCATGGTGAGTTGTCAGTAAAACAGTTTCCACGTGATTCTTGTTTAAGAATACACATCTGCCATGAAATCTTACATATCGCCACCATGTCATGTCTAGGAGATAATGGCTAACCTGCCACCTTCCCACCTCAGGCTCTTACAATCTTGCCGCCCCCTCTTCTGCAATGTTCCCAATGTTTGGGATGAGGCAGTATTGTACAATTTATTTACTTCTTGGGGTTCACATGAGGTTTCTCTGACAAGCAGCAGGCCGTCCACTTCAGTTGCATTTGTCAAAGCAGATTTGTGGAATATCAGCCTCTTCTTAATAGAGAATTGATGGACCGTTATTTTTCCAGGAACTTTGCATGCAGGGAGGTTTTTTAACAAACAAGAAAAGGGCCAGAAAGTGATGCATGCCTATAATCCCAACATGGGCTACCTAGAGGGACAAGCAGGAAAGAAAGAAAGAAAGAAAGAAAGAAAGAAAGAAAGAAAGAAAGAAAGAAAGAAAGAAAGAAAGAGAGAGAGAGAGAAAGAAAGAAAGAAAGAGAGAGAAAGGAAGAAAGCAAGAGAGAAAAAGAAAGGAAGAAAGCAAGAGAGAGAAAGAAAGGAAGAAAGCAAGAGAGCGAGAGAGAGAGAAAGAGAGAGAAAGAAAGAGAAAGAAAACAAAAGAGAGAGAGAGAAGAAGGAAGGAAGGAAGGAAGGAGAGGAGGAAGGAAGAAGAGGAGGAAGAAAGAAGAGGAGGAAGGAAGGAGGGAAGGAGGAAACAAAATAGACTCCAAATTCACTTTCTTCTATGGAAACATCTTAGCACAAGGAGAAAACAAACTACATTGATGGGATTCTACCTCTTAAACTTGTATACGACAAGATATTTTATAGCAAAGGACTGGAGAGAGAGAGAGAGAGAGAGAGACAGAGAGAGACAGAGACAGAGAGAGAGAGAGACGCAGAGAAAGGAATTAAAAAGATCTAAGGTAAGTCAAGCGTTAAAAGAAAGGCTGTGGATGTAGCTCAGTGATAGAATGCTTGCCTGGGCTCTGGATTCAATTGTGCAAACATTTGCATGCACACACACACACACGCACACACACACACGCACACACACACGCACACACACGTCATCCTGCTGGGGAGTCATCATGACGTCTCAGTCATCTCTGCTCACCTCCTTTGCCTCCTGAAATGCTACTCATAGTCGTAAATTCTACTTCGGAGGTTGATAAAAATAAAACCAACTGAAAGAAAACAGCTCCACTTTTGCTTTCCACTACACTTACTCAGAATGCCTGGTGGTTTCAGTTTCTTCTGACTTTGAGGTTGTTCACTAAAAGTTATATTTTCTTGAGCTCTTACGTGATGGACTTCAGATTATGTATTTTGCAGGCACCAGATTTGGTCATTTTCCTAACAACCTCATAAAATCAGGAACCCAAATTTCCCCTCATTTGTTGGTTCTGTAGGTCTCAGAAAAGAAGGGTTTGCCCTAGGATCCTAATTATTGGACTCAGGATTCAAATTCAGCTCTGCCTGTTTTTTGTTTTAGTTCTGCCTTTCTAAACTCTTTCCCTCCCCAATCAAAGGACATCAAATGCTGGAGGAAAAATTGTTCTGTAAAAATCGAACCAAATTAGATCCAGTTGTCAGTCCGTCCCTTCCCACAAGCAATCAGTTTTTTATGGTTTGGAAACCATGCCCAGTGAAACCTGAGTAAGGCTCACGCCCAAGCAACCACTAGAACTGAACACTGGGTTGATAAGAGAAACATCAGACCCCAGAGGTCCTCCTTTTGTGTGCAGTCTCGGCAAGGGCAGTGCCTAGGATTTTCCAAAGAGAATAGCCAATAACCAAACTTTCCAGGATTTCTCCAAGTCTGTAAGTTTCATTTAGGAAATCTGCCCCATTTAAAGTCAAGATCTTGAAACCAAAATGCAAATCAAAAGTCGCTATTTAAAGCTGTTTAGTATTCTATAGCATACTTCCCTAAATACACACAAATTGAATGTACCTTCCATTGATCCCATAATTACAAATTTTGTTTAAAGCTGTGAGATTACTTTCTTACTTGACACAATATGGCGCAATTTTGTTATAGGATTGAAAACCAAATAAGACAACTGCAGTTGGTAGCATTTCAAAGACATTTTCCCTTTAAGATGAAATCACTCCTGTTTCAAGTTTATTCCCCTGCTTTATGATTGAGGCTCTAGGGGTGTATTTTGCTGAAAAAAAAAAGTCTTTTTGATATTTTTTTCGAAATTCTTTGGATTAATATGCAGCTGTCATTGCAAAGCAGATCTTGATATGCTTTTATGTTTCCTCTTTCCCCAGGCTGCAGCCAGTGTCTACCTCTCCAGGAGAGGTGGTCCACGCGTGCCTGACTGAAGCTCCACTTTGCGGGTCAGACAGCAAAGAAAGCCTGGTCCATCCTCCTCCTCACTGGCTCACATCCATCTGTTTACATTGCCGGCATCCACTGCTTTCCTATGTCCCATTCTTAGTCTCAACATTTTGCTATCAAGTAATTCCTGTACACACACCCCCATTAACCATTGTACACCATATCATATTATCACAGTCCCCAACATGGTAAAAGAACAATCCAGGGCTTTGATGTATTTCTGAGTGTGGCTTCAGCATTTATTTCATTTTATTCCCTCATATCTTCTCTTCTGTTTTGATTTAAAGGGCAGCAGACTTTCCTCGGGTGTTCTCACCGTGAGTGTGCTTTCAATTCTCCCTCTCTCCAATTCTTCTTCCACAGAGGCCGACGTGTTTATCTGTGCATTTCAGATGAATGTCCCCATAGTAAATTTGTACCCTTTCCCCCATTCTTTGAAAGGACAAAGAAATAGAGAATCAAAAGACAAATTTCAGAAACTTCTTTGTCACAGATATTGGTCACCAAACATTTCTTCCAATACCTGCACAAAAAAAGCTAGCTGCTGTGGGTCCATTCCACAGCCATCAAAAGACACGCATTGTGGGGCCTTGCTCTTTTTCTTACTTCTCCCATCTTCATGCTTATGTATCAGGTGCATGGAAGGTGTGTATGTGGCTGCTGTTTTTGCATGTGTGTGGGTGCACATATGAGTGCATAAGAGTATGTGTGCTAGACTACTTGAATCTATCTGGGCCTGAAGATGACATCAAGAATCATCCCTGATAGCTCTTCCACCTTCTTATTTTGAGGCTGAGTTTCTAAACCCAGAGATGCCCCCTTCCAAAAAAATTAAAAAAAAGGAATTAGTCTAACTAGCTAGTTTTCTCTGGAAGATTCCCAGGCTTTGCCTTCCAGGGCTGGGGCCATGCTTGCCTGGCATTGTAAGTGGGATCTAGGATCCAAACTCTGATTCATTGTTTGTGGGGCAAATGCTTTAGTAACTGAGCCATCTCCCCAGTAATTTGGGATTGAGCAGGATATACCCATCCCAGGATGGATAGGAGCTTTGTTTGGTAAGTAATGGGAGTGTCTCTCCACTGATATTAATTAACATTTAAGACCAATCGTTTGCCTTTCATTTCTCTACTCCCTGTGAAGAAATCTGGACAATATATATTTAATCTCGCCAGTTATTAAAAGAAAAAAATTACAACACTGTGTCAGGAGTTGGCCACCGCGGCTTGCAGAGCAGCTCTGGCCTGCCTCCTGGTTTTGCAGGCCCAGCTTTGTTGGAACCTGGCCATGTGCACTGGCTTTGCATCTTGTCTAGCTGCTCCTCTGCAGTGACGGCTGCATTGAGCAGCTGCGGCAGGAGCTTCATGGCCCAAAGAACTGAAACCTTTACTCTCTGGTCCTTGGCAAAAGTTTGTCAACTTCTGACATTGATGTTCAGAAGTGGTGTTAATCACAAGTCTTTCTTTTGTAAACAGAGGGCAAATTAGTCAACTGGGTTTGCTCCTGGGTCTCAACCATACACAGAATGTAAGAGATGCGGTTTTAAAGGCTCCACAGCAGGCAGATTGTGCATGAAAGATTGATCCCTGCTTAAAATTTATAAAGTTGTCTTGCGTTGCTCAAATGATTTAATACAATGCATCTAAAATAGAACAAGTATGTAATTATTATTGCTTTAGGAGGTAAAAAAGGGGCACTATTAATAATTTTGCTGTGACTATAGACATAAGCAAGATCTATCCCAGACAAACCTATCTGTCTGAAGCAGCTTCTGTGTATCAGATTCAGTAAATCCTGATGCGGATGGTAAATTTTAAGTTCAGCTCTATTAAAGCACATTCATGACTCGGACCTTCTCCAGAACTAATTTTTTTTGGTATTTTATTTATGTATTTGTGTGTGTGTGTGTGTGTGTGTGAGAGAGAGAGAGAGAGAGAGAGAGAGAGAGAGAGAAAGAGAGAGAGAGAGATTGAGAATCCATTCTGTGGGCTTTCAGGAATCGAACTTAGGCGATCAGGTTTGCAAGCAGTCACCTTATCTGCTCAGCTCCCTTACTGGACCCTCTTCAGAATTGTTATGAAATGGATAGGAGTCAAATGGGTGTTGCTTCCAGCTCATCTGGAGAAATAATATTAGGTCCTTGAACCATTGGGAAAAATTATGCGGTAATCAATATAGCTTTTGGAGAGAAAATTGAGCTGAAATAATTCCTGCTATAAGTGCCCACCAGGACAATGAGAAAGTAACAGATGTAAGTTATCTCAATTTTTACTGACACTTTCAAGTGTATCCTACATGACTGTCATGCTATGAAAAACTGATGTGGCTCTTTCTACCACTCTCCAAGGGCAATGCTCTCAGACCGGACCAATCCATGCTAACATGAGGGAAAGAGAAAGGGGATGGGAAGAACCAACAGTGCACACAGAATAAAGTAATTGCTCCAGTACATGTAGTCAATAGATGTGTTGTAGGGAACACACATTCAGGGGTATCTCAGAAGGTAAAGGCACTGTGAAAAAACCCAGAAGACCTCAGTTCAATCCCCAGAGCCCACTTGTGAAAAAAGAGAACTAACTTCCAAAAGATGTCCTCTAACCTCCGTATGTGCACCATGGCACGGGCAGTTTTGTGTTTTTTCTCTCATAATAAATAAATACATAAATACATTTTTTAAAAAAATGTAGTGTGGAAGTCCATTTTCTTTTAAAAATATTTTCAAACCAGAAGAGTAGCGTGTCTGGGATCAAGGGCTACTGAAATATTTAGAGGCAGGATATGGAATCCCACATCCTAGAGATGGTCAAGAGAAATTAAGAAAGAATTTGTTGGGGAGGGGGTTCCCCTCTTTTGAGCCACTTCCGTGGTGACTCATTTCCATCATGTTGGGGGTAAAGGGGACATGATTGGTTCAGGCTTCTGCTTTGGGGAAGGAGGGGGGTCAAGCCCACTTGGGATTATATCAGGGCTTGCTGATATAATACAGACTAGAGTAGGAATGACTTCCTGGTCTTGGGGAGTAAGAAGGGGTTCCTGAGCTATTAAGAAGATTGCCTGCCTTCTTCTCTGCTTGGCTTTCTTTTAAGCATTTAATCCAAAGAGCTCCATTTTGCTGTAACTATCACAGGTGTTGAATTTAGACAGCAGTTTGATGGTTCTGTGTATAATCCCATGGCCCTAGGCGTCATGGTTACTATAGAAATTGTCTCTGAAGTTGGCAGCTTACCAGATTGACATTCTACCAAGGAAGGCTGGGCAGGGGTGGTAGCGGCAAACTGGAGCCGTGGCAGCAGCAACAACAGCTATTCAAAGCAGCAGACGAGGACTACCAGCAGAATGGAAATTTAATCTGTGTATTTATACTAATGGGATATTAGCAGGCCGTGCCAAACACAGAGTCACCCTTTCTTAACACTCAGTGCAGGGCACGATATACACGGTGCTGTGACTACTATGTTATTAATGTATTTTTAAGAGATCTGATTTGTCCTAGTGTTTCTATTTATATAGTTCCATTATTCACTAAATAAAAATGGAAGAAAGGAGAAGGAGGGAAGGAAGGAGGGAGGGGGAGAGAAGGAAAGAAAGAAGAAAGGAAAGAAAGGAGAGAGAAGGAAGGGAGGAAGGGAGAAAGGAAGGAAGGGAGGAAGGGAGAAAGGAAGAAAGGGAGGAAGGGAGGGAGGGAGAGAAGGAGGGAGAGAGGGAGGGAGGGAGAGAGGGAAGGAGGGAGGGATAACGAAAAAAGGAAGTAGAGAAGGAGATAGGAAGATAGGAAGGGAAGGAAGGAGGAAGGGGGAAGGAAGGAAGAAATAAAGGAGGGAAAAGGAAACGAGGAAAGAAAATCTATTAAAGCATAACTTTTTGTTTTGTTGCATGGTTTTATTTAATTACATAATTTTGCTCTTCTTTAAAGCATCAATAACCAAAGTCCTTGCTCCACAGCTAGAGTCACATGGGAAGGAAAAGAAAGTGTGTAGAAATAGCCAGGGACTTCTTTGGATTTTGCATGCTAAAGGAGTCCTCTCAAGTTTTCCTCCCTTCTCAGTGTGTCCCAGTTTGATTTTCCTGTTTCCCGTCTTCCTGCCTTCAGGGCAAGTGCAGAAAGATGCAGAGACCAAGTCGATGCCAAGTAGCAAGAGCCCGAGAGTTTAACAAGGATGGGGAATTTGAATTTATGACAGGTGACATCAGCTTATGAGCTCAGTGTTTGTTATTTTCAAATCACACTCATCAAGACATATATTGGCATCGAAAGACCTTGAAAGCAAAGTACATTTGATCCATTTTAAATAGGAAAAATCGCAGTGCCTGGCACTTTTGTAAACACGTCTTTCAAATCCAGTAAAATGGCTCAAACCCATGTTCGTGGAGACGAGAAAGTGGGAACCGCTTACCTCTTCATTGTACATGAGTCATAAAGTATGACAGTGAAGTGAGTTTCTGATATTCATTTTAATTCTGGTTTAATATTGTTGGAGAGGGGACGCAGATTGAAAAAAATAACAGAATGCTTGTCTCCCATCAGCCTCCCCCCCTGCAGTATTTCCAAATCAGACATGCTGTTCCCCAAGTCCTGCTTCCTGAGGAGATATGTACCCTCCAGCTCAGTTCATCATTCTGAAGATGATATCTTGGCTTAGCATGCTTGTTTCTACGTAGGGGTGGGGTAGGGATTCCTTACACTAAATGAAATATAAAATTGCTCTCCAGCCTGCTTACTTTTGTGTTTCTTCTCTTGCTTTTTTGATCCCAGGGTGGATTGAGGCGGTCAAAACATTCAGGAGCCGGTGTTAGCCAACTGAAAGGAAAGGTAATGGGCACTGTGTGCTCACATTACAAGAGGTTAGCAGAGAGCTACTTTAATATGACAGCTAATATAACTCATTGATGTGATTACTCAAAAAGGAGAACGCCGTCGGGGTCTAGTTACATCCCAGCAGTTAGAGCAAGAGGCCAGATGGACAGCGTCCAGCGAGACGGGCAGACAGAACTGCAGACAGGTCAGCAAGGACGCGACTGGGGCAGGGTGGACTTCATGAATCAGGCAAATAAAGAGGGTGCCCTAATTAATTATAGACTTTTTAATCCAGGGGTTCTTAAATAAGGCCTGGATGAGAAGAGCTGGCTTTGGGGTCTGATGGCCGACTCCAAGCCAAATATTTTGAATAAGCAGTTTCCTATAATGGATGATGACGACGGACAATTAATGTCATCTTAGGCTGACTGTAAAAATAACAAAACGGAATGTCAAGGCCTCCTTAGAAAAGCAGGTTGCTATTCTTTGAGCTGTCTGTGGTTGGAAAATTACCCTGTGTCTCCTAGCAAACGTAAGGTGGTCAGAGGTACAGACAACGGTGGGGCTGAAAGAGATCTTACACTTCACTTCCCTAAGCTCTTTCTTGTGCACATGAGACGGGCCCCATCAGACAACGTCTCCACAGGAACTAGAAAGCATATTTGAAAGGCTCAATTAAAGGAGATTTTTTTTGAAAGGACTATTTTACAGGAGTCTGAGTAGGGGTAGGGAATCTAGGACCAGCAATGATGGGAAACTTTTTAATACCTCGCAGTCAAAGGAGCAAAACCTGTAATCAAAACTGGTTGCCTCATAGGAACGGATCCACAACCACAACTACCATACTCCGTGGGAGTGGGTTTATATGTGTGCGTGTTGATTTATCTGTATACACATGTGTGTTGATATGTATGTGTCTTTGTGCATTTATGTGTGTATATGTATCTATATATGTTATATAGCTATGCCTGCATGTTTGAGTATGTTATATATCTAAATGTATGTACATAAATGTATGTTATGTTATGAATAAGTGAATGTTATATGTCTGAATGCATGTGCATTCATGTATTGTGCATATCTTTGTATGCTTGTATGCATGTATATATGTATAGATGTGCATAGATATGTATGTTTGATCCACTGAACACGATAGGAAGCCAGGGGTAAGGAGGGGACTGCAGGGATCACCCCCAAGTTTCAAGTAGAGCAGGGCCAAGCAGGGCGAAACAAGTTGGGTTGGTAGCTATAGCCAGAGACGTGAAATGATTCCTTGGAGGCTTTTTCAGTGCAGACTAAGACCCCACCTAACTCTTTGCTCCTTGTGCACTGAGGGACTTTGTGTGGGTGAAGGGGCCCTTCAAGACAAACCAGACGGCAAAGAACATCAGAGCTGCCCACGGGTCTAGCGAATCTGAGCAGAACCTCGCTTTCCTAACAGCAGTTGTTTGAACCTCAGAGCTGAGAGGATGCAGAGAGGACTCCCCGGAACAGGGTCAGCTGTCACTGAGAGTCCAGCACATGACAGCCAGCAGACACACATGCGCCGGTGGGGGTGGGGGGGTGGGGGAGGGTCAAGTTCTGTATTAATGAAGCTGCTCTTACAGATCACATGCAGGAGGACTGAGACTGACCAGCGAGCACCGTACTCCACTCCTGTTCTATTGGGGAACAAACTGCTATTGAATCTGCCATTTTGCAAATTGCTCTGGAATATATATAGATCGATAGATTACATATTATATATATATATATACGTGATCTTTGGAGTTCAGCTTTGTGGCACAGAAGAAACTCAGTATCTCCAGAGATCGCTCATCAGCTGTGCTGCTCTTTGCTTTTACTAGCCTGCTTCAACATTTATTTCTTTTACCAACTTGGTTTGAAGTGTTGTGGAGGCCAAAAAGCAAGCCAACTTAAATTTATTCAAACATTTATTACACTTGAGATAAATCAAAAGTTTCACAGCATGCTCAAACAAGTGTATTAGCTTTCCAGGAAAAGAGAACCGATAAGGTGTATATATCACACACACACACACACACACACACACACACGTAATCACATACGGATTATAAGTCGAACAGCCCAGAGAAAAAGAAAAGTCGAACCTGTGTTCAAGACTCCACAGGGGGGCTGGAGAGGTGGCTCAGGGGTTAAGCCTCTGCCTTGCAGGCGGAAGGTCCTGAGTTCAGATCCTAGACCCCCACATATAGACGCTGGTGGAAGCAGGGGCGGCCTGCGTTTCCGGTCCTGGTAGGGCGGAGCCTGTGAATCCCGGGGCAGACTAAACAAGGAGGAGGTGGAGGCGTCCATGGTGGTTCCCAAATTCGTACGTGGTTCTATACACACACATACACACATACATACACACACGCACACACACGCATACATGCACAATTGAATAAATAATTTAAAAAAATTAAAAAAAAAAGACTCCACAGGGCCAAATGACTAAACTCTTACCTATGGAGAGTGGAAATGCTGCTTACTTAGAGCCAAATTATCTTGGGCTATTTTTTAGTTCCTTTGAAAGGCACTCAGTGCCCACTGTTTTGTCTGACCTAACAGCCTTGTGGTTCTCATAGCCCTGTGTTCTCAGCAGACCACCAGCTCCCACAGACCCCAAAACGAAGAGTGTCATCCAGGAGCATGTGCGACCTGTCTCTTTTCTCTTCCCTCGCTTTCTATAATCCACCTGCCTGTGTTTCTCACCAATGTATTTGACGAATGCTTTGATTATAATTGTCTTTCATTCCTTAACTAATTTCATGAGATCACTTCCATAATGGAACATGTTTCTCAGGATAACTCCAATCTGTGTTCCCAAGTAATAGCCACTTACATTTGACATAAGAGTACACCATCTTTTATTCCCTTTGGGATAAGCGTGTGCTCCTGTATACATATATTGAATACACACACACGCGCGCACACACACACACACACACACACACACACACACACACACACACCCCAAAATGCTAGGTGTTTATGGTTATAGAGGCCAGAAAGTACCACAATCTGCCAACTGCAAGCTGGAGACCCAGAAAAGAAACTGAGAGTGTGTCTCAGACCAGAGAACTAATGGTGCAAATCATATTCTGTGGACAGGAGAAAATATGACCTGTACATCCCAGTTTCAGTGACTAGACTACAGCGGAAACAGGTAAAATCTTCCTTTACTGTTCTTTTCAAACTCTCAACACAGAGGGGTGATTGGCTCTAATGAGTCCACCAATTCAAATGTTAATCTCATCTAGAAACACCTTTGGTAGACACACTGAGAAAAATGTTTCATCTGGCCACCCCATGGCCTAGTTAAGCTGACACGTAAAATTAACTACCAGAAGTCCTTTGCAAAGTAGAAGCTCAAAAGTTATTGAACAACGGCAGCCTAATGGGGATAATTAAATAGTTGTTTCTCAAGTTGTTACAATTGGGACAAGAAAGGTCAATTGTTTATGGATGACCCATATTATATATAAAAACAAGCCATTTAATGTTAAGAAATATATGAATTGGCAAAATATATCTGAAGAAATACAGCTATTGGAAACTAAGTGCACATGTAGAAGTGCAAGAAGAGAAAAGGAAGACATGATTTGAAGTGTGAATGATTTTTCATATTCCAAAATGTCTGTCCTTGTTGAAACATTACTTGTAATATGGAGAGATGGCTCAGGGGTTAAACCTTTGCCTTGCAAGCAAGAAGGACCTGAGTTCAGGTCCCAGATCCCACATAAAACCACTAGGTGGAAATAGTGCTTGCACTGTGAAGAGGAGCCTAGGAAACCCCAGAGCAGCACAAATAGGTAGTAGAAGCAATGCAGGCTGATTCCCAAAGTCATCCTTGAGCTTCCACAGGCATACACAATGCCCTCTGATACACACACACACACACACACACACACACACACACACACACAGACACACACTAATTAACTGATCAAAAATACTTGTGCAATATTTACATATTAAACCATGCAAAAAGGAACATTGAAAGGAAGTGAAATGCAGAAATTAGGGTGAATACATGGACACTAGCGTGTGTGTAAATATTGCATGTGCACTGTGTGTTCTTTGTAGACACATCCTTATCACTGACCGGAGTCACACAAATGTCACATTTATTTTGCTTTTAAGGCCTTTCCTTTTCCCACAGGAACTGGAAGAAGAAAGCGTGCTGGGGCACTTTGGGAAGGACGCTTACACATGGAGAACACATTAGGACGATTTGGAGAGAGAACAAATGGAAGAATTGGAATGGGGACCGACTAATTAAGCGCGAGCACAGGACTTATTATGTAAGCATAGTTCCAGGAAGTCCAGTAAATTCAACAGTATTTATGAGGCAGGATGCTTCCGTTATTATTACATGCTGATTTTATCAACACCGGGTTTATCTACTTTCCAGAGTAATTACTACTGCCATGTGCCTAGAAGTTCTGAATTTTAGAAAATTGGCAATGAGGTGTAGGGAACACAACAGGAAAGAAGGAAATGAATTTAAAAGTTATTTGGAAGGGACTTCTTGGTTTCTTAAATGTGACCATATTTACTTGTTTGGACAGAAGGTAAGACATCCACGTTGCAATTTTATCTCCTGTGCCCAGAACGTTTTGCACTTCATTAAGCTGTTTAAGATTGTTCTAACAATTTTTCCAACATGTAACTCAGAGACATGGATATTGTTTTCTCATTTTTAAAGAAAGAAAGAGGGAAAAACTTCAACAGGCTTAAATTATTCGCTGTCTATTAACAGATGCTGCTATTTTTAAAAGTCTCCTATTGATTTCTTTTGAAATTGCATGTAGCCTGCCTTCCTAATTCAAGGGCTTGAACTTTACTACACTGAAACATCCCCTCCCAGGTTAAATAAACTTACTTTTTACAATGTAAATGTACAAAACAGTTACAGCCATCAATTCAGTGTGACCCTTTGCAGAGACATATATAACTTGCTCTGTATCACCATTTCCATATCTCCACTGCATGAGAGAAGCTACTGAATCTTGAGCCTTGGGAGAGTCAGGTACGGTAAGAAGAGTTTTGCTTTTAATAATGATAAGTGTAGCTTGCACCTACATGAGATCAACTAGAGAGAAGCATGTGTATTAAATGATTAGTTTTTCAAGTGATAGATTCTTAAAGATATTGACATTAAAGTTTGAGAAGCAGAAACATATGGTGATGCAGTGTTGACCAAATGAAATGGACCATGGTAGGGGCAATCCTCAGGAGTCAGAGGCACAGCTACGATGGCCAACCCAAGTCTAACTCTGACTCCTCGACTCGCTTTCCAGGCACTCTGCAGCACTAGAGTCTGGTTTCCTTCATCTCTCTGTATTAGGATAAGAACAATAGACAACACTCTAAAGTTGTTGTGAGGCTCAAATGAGAGAGTGTATAGGATTGCTTATTTCACATACCAAAATGTTTTCCAGACGGTTTTCCAACTGGGTTTGTGTTGCTGTGGCAAAATACTTGAAAAAGAGGAGGAGGAGAAAGAGGAAGAGAAGAGGATGATTTATTTGGGTCCTCAGCTTCGGAGTCCATTGATCACTGGGCCCCATTGCTTAGAGCCTGTGGCAAGACTGGATTTCATGTGTAGAGAGTTTGTTAGCTTCATCATCATAGCCAAGATTGTGGGAGGAAGAGAGTAAGAAAAAGAGGGGGAGAAAGAGAGGAAGGGAGGGGAGAGAGAGAGGGGAGAAGGGAGGGAGGGAGGGAGGAGAGGGGGGGAGAGAGAGATTCCCATCATGACTTCCTGTTGGACCCCCTTTCAAAGCTACTACTGAATCCCATCCTCTGTGCCTTCCCAACACACTTTCTACTTTCTAGCCACTTTCCCTCCTTCACATCTTTTTGTATGTTTTACCTGGGATGCCTGTCCTGACAAAGTCTGAGCCCTTGCAGGGTATAGATGACTTATTAGTAGGCAAATCATTGAGAAAAGTAGCTACCTTCTTCTGTCTGGCATCATAATAATCTCTCGGGGAGGTGAGAAAAGGAGAGAAAGAAGGCAAGCAAGAATGAAGCAGTTTGGTGGTAGATGAATACTGCTGGATACACATGTCAGCCATGTTATTTCTTTGTAAAAAGACGTTCAAAATTCAGCAAACTATACTCTGACATACAACTTTGCTTTGAAGGGAAAGGTTTCGTTATAGAGGATTATGTAACCTAATGACATTGCTGCATAATTTGACTAATGTAAAGTTAGTCTACTTGGGCTTTTTTTAGTTACGTATAACTACTATTTTTCTTAAAGAGGGTCTCCCAAGACTATACTTCAGACGGAGCTGAAGTGCTGGATCTGCTGCTCTTGTGTCAGAACGTGTTGTTCTAAACTATACCTTGAACTGTGAGCCTAAGACAGAGGCTGCACCAGTGTCCTGGAGACGAACCGATCAACCCCATGAGCAGTTCTGCCCAACTCTCAAGACCAGCTAACATATAAAAATCAGACCCTGTATTTTGGGTCTGTGGCTTTTGGGTGGATCCAAGAAGATGGAACTGAGCATCCAGAAGGGTCTTGTTCTGCCTTGCAAATCGAGAACACCAGTTTGCTTCCTTGTCTCCCTATCCTGTTCCTTCCCTCCACGTTTACACCGCAGGATTCACATACTTATTTTCTTTTCACTCTTGCCCCTCCTATCACTCTGTCAGAAGATCACTGGAGGGGGGTGGAGTGTTTCTTAGTAAGAAACAGATGAATACTTGGAGGACAACCTTGCTTTTGCCAAACAGAACTTTCTGAATAACACATTGCTTCCTATTATTTCACTGGAAAAAAATCATACATTATGATCACTATTTACAGTATACTGTGTGAAATGATCTTCATTTGTTTTCTACAATGGATATGGTGTCATTTAATTAATTTAGACTAAAGAAAAGTAAATCAACATTCAGCAACAACATTCCCTTAAGGAATAGAAATGAAAATTTCCCGATACCCTACACAGCAAAGAAGACACTGATAATTATTTATGCATGTCAGTGTGCTTAGTTGCAAGCAATGATGCTCTAACTGATATCACCCAGAGGCACGTTTAAAAAGAATATCGGATGCCTTTGGGGAATCATTGGAGAAGCATGTAAGACTGAACACTTAAGGCTATATAGGGAGCTCATGTCCTTTCCACAGAGAGGTTGGCAAAGCTAAGATGGGGCAGTTTCTAATCAATAGCCAGGGTGGATGCTACTTGTTTGATAATCAAAAGGAAAGGTATTCATAGTTCTTAGGTGGGAACAAACTACCGAAAGTACTCAATAGCAAACTGAAACTATTCACGGCCATGCTAAATTATACCCACTGATTAAAGAAACTCTGTGCACTCTACCAAGGAGCCCCCTTTTATAATGGAAGATATTTGGTACAGAGAACCACAAATGGCCAAGTGCAGAGATTAAGTGACTGTGAAATGCTCAGCCCTAAACAGGACATCAAAATCACCCACCATCCCAAGGATCAGGGAACATTGCAGAAGAGGGAGTGGTAAGAATGTAAGAGGCTGAGGATGGGGAGGGTGCTGCCAGATAGTATCCTGTGGTCCTGACAGGATTGCTGCACCTGAAAACTCGCTGCAGTGGTGTCTACATCCATGAGACCTGTACGAGACTGACATTTCTCCATGGGTGAGGAAAGATCTCAAAAAATAGTAAGTACACCTCCCTGAGAGATTATTACGATGCCAGACAGGAGAAGGTAGCTACTTTTCTTGATGATTTGCCTACTAATAAGTCATCTATACCCTGCAAGGGCTCAGACATTTGTCAGGACAGACATCCCAGATAAAACATACAAAGAGATGTGAAGGAGGGAAAGTGGTTAGAAAGGAGAAAGTGTGTTGGGAAGGCACAGAGGATGGGATTCAGTAGTAGCTTTGACAATGATATCAATTTTTACTTTACTTACTTTATTTTACTTTATTCATGTATGAAAGTATCATGAACTCAAAAATAATAAATATGAATTTTTTAGAAAGGCAAGGTACCCCTGAAGTGGATGAAATACTGCTCAGGAAGATTAATAAAGCAACGCAAAGGTTCAAATGTCTTCTCAAGCCAGCATTATCAGGACTAGGACCTGCCAAGCCTCGAACCCTTCAGTGTCACCTACAGAAGTCTACCTTGAGCTGCTTGGGTGACCCAGGAGCCTAATTCTCTTGGTTCTCCCAAGACTATACTTCAGACGGAGCTGAAGTGCTGGATCTGCTGCTCTTGTGTCAGAACGCGTTGTTCTAAACTATGCTTCGCCTTACTTCAAATCCAGCAAAATTTCCCATTTTATGCTTTTGTCTTTGTTTACTGAGAACACCATGTTCTTTGTAATGGACTCCAAAGACTTGGATTCACAGCCACAGTTCACAATAGAACAACAACAACAACAACAAATTGTGATTCTTTTTGGAGCACTTCTTTTTTTTCTTTCCCACATTTAATTTTTTTCCTAATTATACAAGCTCAATAGGTACCCCTTTCCTCCCCTTCCCCCCTTCCCTCCCCAGTCATCCCCTATTGTACTCTCCCCCTTTCTCTCCCTCCTTCTCTGTCCCTCTCCCGGTGCCTCCCCCTTCCTCCTTCCCATCCCCTGGAGCATCCTTTTGTGTGAACGCCAAACTTCCCTCTGAGTCCTCCACCATAGTGAGGGTTCAGGACTCAGTGGCATAGCCCAGAGCCCCTTCTTGGGGCTTGGGTTAGTATGGAAACTCTATTATGACTGCTATTCCCTTGCCTCTAAGGATCCTACTGCCTAGACCCTTCTCCCCTATGATCCCTGCTAGACTTTGTGGGGGGGATCATTGACATGTCAGGCATTGTGCAGGTCAGGCAAAGTCCAATTCTGGTTGCTGCAGCCCTAACTCGTGTGCAGTATCTTGCATATTGTTGGTCCTCTCCATCTTTAGGCTCTTATAATCTTGCCGCCCTCGCCCACAAGGTTCCCTGAGCTTTAGAATGGAGAGAGATTTGGCTAGTCTGGTTGGAATGTTTCTTTTGACCATTGGAGCCACAATGAACAATTGGTTTGGAACAACAGCTGCAAAAACTAAATCGATACAGGGCAAAGAGAAACCCTGGCAGTGGAGAAAATGATGGGAAATCTTAGCAGACATTCACAGAGCTCTGGTCCAACATTAGAATCAGCATGCCGCCTCTTCTGAGCGGGGATCCAAACTGCGTTCTTTGTACACATTTTCCTTTCACTATCTCATGCGTGCTTGGGTTGATGAGATTTTTTTATATTGATTAAGATAGATTTGTTCGTCAAAATTTTAATTTTAATCCCTGGGTTTATTGAGAAGAAGGCAGTTTAACAATCTATGTTGTTGGAGATGTTTATGAAAACAAGAGGCAAAGAGGCTGAGAGAGACAACCAAGAGAAAAGAAAATCCACCGTTTAGCATTCCGGTCCCTGTAGGAGCCTTCCTTATATTATGGAAATTTCTGCAGACCTTAGGCCATGAGTATTGAACAGCTCTCACCTTCCACAGCTTCTCATTGACCTAAAGCACAGTATAGAGTTTTTTGAACATGAAAGAATCATTGACAACCTCTCTATTACTCTAAGAAATTGTTTACCCATGTGATAAAGAGGCCTCTGAAACTTCCTTAATTAAAGTATGTACGTCGATGAACCAGGTTCCTGGTGGAGGCACAACCACCAAGCCTACTTCTCCCCTCCCTGTTAGATCCCCATCGAAGTCTGCATCTTCTATGATTAGCTCTGGGGTAACAAGAGGATGCCGTCCCCTCAGTCCAGGCTGTCTGGTTAAAGGATGGGTAGCCCAGGGTCTTGAACATTTCTATGCAGTTGTTGCCCTTGAGGTGAATAATTTGCAATCACATTAGCCAATGAGTTGGAGTAAAGAAAGAGCTGAAGTTGTGTCTGCTTGATTTCTCCTCATTTTTTTTTAGACTAGAACTCTAAAGACTAAAATTAGCAAAAAGTAGACTTCAGTCTGCCCTCTTTTCTAGTGCTGTCTTGACATATGGGCTCCTATGATTTTAACATTCACGCATCTCGTAGCATTAGCATATTTACCATGGAGAAGACAGACAAGAGGTCAAAGGAACCCCATTGAGTGGGGTCATCCTTGGAGTGGTAATGATCGTTTTGCATAGACGTGTGGGTTTTCTGCCAGAGTCAGTCAGGGCAGACCTTTCAGACTGCTAGAAATTTCCAAGGCTGCTTCAACTTAAAAATAATTAAAACATAAAAGAAGGAGAGAACGAAGGCAAGCAAGAATGAAGCAGTTTGGTGGTAGATGAATACTGCTGGGTACACATGTCAGCCATGTTATTTCTTTGTAAAAAGACGTTCAAGATTCAGCAAACTATACTCTGACATACAACTTTGCTTTGAAGGGAAAGGTTTCTTTACAGAGGATTATGTAACCTAATGACATTGCTGCATAATTTGACTAATGTAAAGTTAGTCTACTTGGGCTTATTTTAATTATGTATAACAGTACTATTTTTCTTTTTCTTAAAAAGCTTTTATGGGGCTGGAAAGATGGCTCAGAGGTTAAAACCTTTGCCTCCCAAGCAAAAGGACTTGAGTTTGGATTCCCAGGTCCCGTGTAAAAATGCTGGGTAGAAATGGCCACAGCCTATGCTTCAGGCCTTGGAAGGTGGGGCCTGGGAAACCTCAGAGCAAAGCAACGAGGAGGTAAAACAATCCAGGATGATTCCTCATGTTATCTTTGACCCTCCATAGACACACACATTTAAGTGCTCTCTTGTAAACATGCATGCGCGCGCGCACACACACACACACACACACACACACACACACACACACACGTTTTGCAGTTGAATGACTCATTTGTACAAGACCAGGCTGAAACATAATAATGGCTTAACCTGCCATCCACCCTTACCAGGAATCTCAGTGATTTCTCTTGTCATCACTCACGATGAATGGAACTGACTTCTATGCCAGATCCATCCATGGTGGGGTCAGCAGAGAGAAGTGAGTAGGAGCATATATTCCCCCCCCCCCGACTTAAGAGGCTCTGTCTGGAAAGTTGTGTAAGTTTCCTAGAGCTGCCTTTCCAAAATGCTACAACTAGGTAACCTGAAACAAAAGGAATTTATTCTCTTGCACTTTTGAGACCGGAAATCCTAAATCAAGGTATCTAGCTATAGGGCCAATTTTCTCTTACCTAGTCTACCTTCTGGTGGCTGGGTACAATCTGTGATATTCTTTGACTCCAGTCTCTGTCTCCAATACCCTCTGTGCAAACACAAGTCCGCTGCTCACTTGGTTTAGAGCCTATTCTCATCCAGTGCACCCTTCCCTTAACCTGACCATATCTGCAAAGACCTTGTTTCCAGATCAGATTGTATACTGAGGTACTAAGAGTTGGGACTTCAACAAATTTTCTTAGAAAGGAATACAATTCTCCACATAATGCTTTCCAAAAAGACCCTTTGCAGGGGTGAGGAGATCATTGTTGGAAGAACCTGGAAGTGTACTGCCAGGTCCAGAGGCTAAAGGAGGCAGAGAAAGGAAATGGTCCTACAGCATGCAGGGAAACGAAATGAAAGCAGAAGTCCCTGGTTCTCAGATTGGTGGCTGATCATTGTTCTGGAGGAGCAAACCATTACCTAGGAGAAACAGTCAACTAGCACCTTTCCTGTCTCTTCTCCTTTCTAGAATAGGCATCGCACCAAATAGAGTGGAGAAGCAGGGAAGTAAGTCACAGAACTGTTCTTCCTCTGGCTTCCATGTGCAATAAGATGCAGACATGGGACATAGTCGAGTCCAGAGACATGCATATTAGATACAGTTATGCATATTTATTATTAGTTTCTCTTTTTTGCTTTGCTTTTTTACTCTTCCTTGTGAGCTGAGATCTTACTGTGTATCATTGGCCGACCTGGAGCTCACCATGCGGATCAGGCTTGGCATGGTGGTGCATGCTGTAATTCTAGCACCAGGGAGGCAGACACATCTCCACAAATTCAAGCCTGATCCGCATGGTGAGCTTTTGAGGATGAACGCGAACAGAGGACTTGTTGTCTGAGTATGAACTAGAGGCAGTGGGATTGGCTGCTTTTCATCCAAGAAAGCAGAAGAAGGAATCTCATTACAGGTAGGCAGCAGTCACCAGGAAAGAGTGAAGGCACTTGTAGTTGTATCTACAGAGTTTGGCTTGTTCCACACGAGACTTAGGATATAGATGGGTATCTACTATGCTTTGGTGAAGAGTCTTGATGTAGCCTGTGCTAAATAATTAGTTGAGAACCATTTAGGTGGGATGGGTTCCTACGCAGAACAACTATGTTGTTTGTATTAATCATTACCTCCTGACACCTGAAGGCAGGTCTCCAGGCTCCTGAAAGGGATTCTCTAGATAAAGGTTGGCCTCTGGGCTTGCTTATGAGGGATTGTCCTGATGTCATAGTAATGAGGGATGACTCAATGCATTATGGGCAGGACCATGGCCTATAAGCACAGCCAAGGTGGTCAGGACTTGAAGCATCTATCTGGTCGTGATAGTTTATCCTGGGTGTCAACTTGACACACCTGGCATTAACTAAAATCAGCTGAGACCAGCTGAAGAGATTATCCAGATCAATACATTTACAATACAAAGATCAGCCCTTGATCCCATTGGAATCTCCCAGTAGTGGACCAGATAAAAGGAACCACAGAACAGAAGAAGAAGAGGAAGAGAGACTCTCCAGGAATCCTCTAGCCACATGGATGAAGTCTGCCAGCTTGAGCCACCAACCATGCCACCTCTGCCATGAAAGACTGTATCTCTCCTCTGGAACCCTAAGTTGCATAAATTCCTTTTCTCTCTTAAGTTATTTGACATTGGGTGTTCTCTCACAGCAATAGTTAAAGAGTAACTTACACTGATCACATCCTATCCATAATTCGAAAGCGGGGAGCTTGATCTAATGCATGCTAGTATCTCTGAATGGTGGGCGGATCCTCCCTGCTCAGTTAACCTGATCAAGACATTCCCCACATAGATGGTTAGAGTCTCCCCTTCCAGGCGATTCAAGGAAATGACTGAGACTGATCAGCATGAACTCTGGCGGTTAGGTGTTGTGAATGTCTTCATTTCACCTATGAAAAAAAGGCTAGGAAACCACCTAATATCATGCAGTTAATAAATGGTATCCCTGGGAATCATAGAGGTGGTATGAGTAATAAAATTGAAAAGTAAACCAGTTTAAGATAAGCACAATTTGTCTATTTTTCATAACGTGGAAAAAGGATATAAGAAAATTTCTTGTCATTTTTTTTCCTTCTCTATTCTCAAACAGGAGTCCATCTCATGAAGCTGAGCTCCTGGCTGGTTCAGCAGCCTGGGTGAGCAGAGGTCTATTCTGAGTTCTGACATATCATTTATTTCCTGGTACCACAGTATGAGAAGAAAGAGGTTGGCATCTGCTTTCAGAAAACGCACACGCACGCGCGCGCACACACACGCACACGCATGCACACACACTCCCACTCACACACACATGTATACATACAACACACACACGGACAAGGATGCAGTCATGTACCAGGTAACCTGTCCCATGCCTCTTGGAAGAGTTGTCTTTATGGGTTTCTTCATATTGAACAGCACATTTATTTTTGATGATATAGAAGTAATTATTTTTCAATTAAACAATACAGTTTACAACATAAGCCAAGAAGGGCTCATTTGGGGAGAAATGGTACCAGGGGCACTTGAGCATGAAGGGCCCTGAGGAACACTTGATTTAGTCTCCTGACTTTGCAGACAAGAAAACTAGAGTCAGAAAACACACATAATTCGTGCTCGCTTCGGCAGCACATATACTAAAATTGGAACGATACAGAGAAGATTGGCATGGCCCCTGCACAAGGATGACACGCAAATTCGTGAAGCACTCCATATTTAAAAAAAAGAAAACACACATAATTCAATCCCATTAGAAAGATGTGAACTCCTAATTTAGAACTGTTTGAGTTTTGCAAATACACCACACAGGGACCTATATACACACATGGAAATGTATGTACAGACTGCCACAAACACACATGCATACATACACGTATGTATAGAGACATGACACTTGAGTAAGGATCAATCATGTACCCAGCCACCTGTGCACATACACTTCCATGTGAAATCCAGTTCCTGAAGAGAGTCTTCATTTAATGACCTAGTGAGGGATGGCGTCCCCTCCGCTGAGCACACTTGCATTTTCAGAAATACCTTCAGGAAAAGGAGCACAGGTCAAGATGCAGAAAGTGCTAATGGTGCGTTTTCAGCCAAGGGAGAGCACACCTGCCCGGTGCCCTTTTAGGGACTTCGTTGGAGAGGGTTCTTGTCCTTGCGACATTCAACAGAGCAGATATTCTAGAAGAGATGTTAACATTTCCTTCCATTAAATTTGACCCCAACTCACCTTGCTAGAATTTTGCTTCCTTACAAGTCTGGTTCACCTAAAGATAATTTTTTAAATAATTGTTAAACTCAAAAGAATATCACGCATAGCATATAAAAATATCCCCATTTCTCTTTCTGCCTCTTCTAGAAGATAAAGTGACTCAGGATTGTGGCTGTGGTTTCCAGCCTGCTAGCTCACCTTACTGGTCAGGGGATCCTGCGGGTTTTTTTTTGCTTTTGTCTGGTTTTGTTTTGTTTTTGCCCAGGATTCCCCTGTTCCTTTTGAGTTCAGGACTCTGCTGTAAACAGCACTTGAGAGTTGGCTTCCTACTTTTGACACTGACATCCAGTGTTCACTGGAACAAAATTGTCATGACTGTATTGTTGGGTTCAATAAAAGTGGTTTATCTAACCCACACATTACAGCTCCATTCTCTTTACAGTGATATTGTAATAGCTGAAGTTGTACATGGTGGTCAAATTCAACTATTGATTTATTTAAAGATAAATATTACAGTTAATTAGAGGTGGGCTTAAAATAAAATACCTGACCTTTATGGGTTCTCAAGAATATCTTGGGGATAACAAGCAAAGATCCCTAGAAAGACATTTTCTTTTGCAAAGATATTCTCAATAAACGACTTCATGGATCAAGGACATTTATTAGCATTCAGTGAGCTCCACCATTTAGCATGAAATAGTCCCCGTCTTTCACTCTGAGAACCTCGGGACGGCTGTGGGACAGAGAGGAGAAGAGAAGATTTGTTCTGTGAACTCTGTATATGCTAAAGTGAAGAAAGAAATACAAGGGCAGGGCCAAGTGGAGTTCAGCTGGTGAAGTGTTTCTGCAAAAACATGAGGACTTGAGTTTGATCCCTAGGACCCACATGAAAAAGCTGGGCATGGCGGCAAGTGCTTTATAACGCTGGGGGCAGGGGAGGTCCCCCGGGCCTTGGTCTAAGCTGAGTCTAACTCGTGAACCTCATGACAGTGAAACACCCTGTTTCGAAAGCAAAATTAAGAGATGGATAGATGGATGGATGGCAACAAAGGAATGACCTAAGGCTGCCCTTGACTTATACACACACACTCACATACACACCCACACACCCACACTCATACGCTCACTCACACATACACACACACATACCCACACTCATACACTCACTCACACATACACACACATACACTCAAACATACAGACACACAAACACACACACACACACACACACACTCATACACTCACTCACACATACACACACATACACTCAAACATACAGACACACAAACACACACACACACATTCACACACACAGACACACACACACAAACATACATGCAGTTGTCCATGCCCACATGCAAGTGTATGCAGTAAGAAATAGAAAATCCATGAGCTAGAGAGATGGCTCAGGGGTAAGACTCTGCCTTACAAGCAGAAGACTCTGAATTTGGATCCCAGATCTCCCTTAAAATGCCAGGTGGAAATGGCAGTGGCCTGTACTTCCAATTCTAGAAGGTGGAGCCTGGGAAACCCTAGAGCAAAGCAAAAAGGAGGTAGAAGAATCCAGAAGGATTCCTGAAGTCACCCTTGGGCCTCCACAGGGATGCACAGTGTCCTTTCACACACACACACGCACACATACACACACGCGCACACACACACACACACACACAATTTTAAAAACTGAAATAGAAAATTCTGCACTTTGCTGTCTGTCTGTGGAGCCCCTGTTATCTCCCAGCGATGAACAGCTGGGCACAGCAGGAACACAGACTCCACATCATCTAGGCAGCTTCTCTTACATTCCAGCTACCTTGTCAGAGGTTCATAACAGGCTGACAATAGGGCTCTCCACTCTCCCCATGCACTGTGGAATCCATCCATGTGCTCCTATGACACCGCGGTATCCCAAAGACTTTATGAGCTGAAGGTCAATTTCAGTATTTCAGTGTGGTCACCAAAGGCCCTGGTGACCCTGCTCCTGTCACTTGCACTTCATCCCACCCTCTCACCACCAGCTAACAAGATGTAACCTCAACAGAGGGCAGTTTCCTTTCCTGGCATGTGACCAGGGCTCTACTTCTCCATGCATGCTATTGGCCAGGACCACAGCACGTGCTTGCCCAAGTGACTCCCACCCCACCCTCCTCAGCCAACCTCCTCAATCGCGGTTCTTTCACTCTGGTCCTTTGGTTTCCCCATTGCTGAAATTCTCTTTCTGTTTATTCACCTGTCCCATGTCTCTTTTTCTTACTCTTGATGCTATCCAGTGAAAACAGCAAGCTTCACTGTCCTTTTTGCCCACCTTTGGAACATAGCTCAATAATGCTTTTTATGTGAAGGAAGGAAATGCTCGCATTTGAAGAGAACACAATGACACCAGGGTTCCCTCTTAACACTTTCTTCTTCTTTGTTAATTCACTACCAGGAAGAATGGAGCTTCAAGTCTTTCAAGAAAGGAACTTGTTACCTAGTTGATATGGCTAAACTGTTTCCAGCATATGTTCATTCAGGAGTTGGAATAGAGCCAATGGCTCATCGTCATCTTGGACTCATAGTATTTCCAGTCCTGTTCATCACCCAGGTGACCAGACAAGGTCTCTGCTTCAAGAGTGTTGCAGTTACTCATTCTGCTGCTGTGAGACAACACTCAGACTTTGGCAGTTTAAGGGGAGAAAAGGAAGATGTATTTGGCTTATGGTTCCAGAGCAGATACATTATGACCAGGACAAGCATGGAGAGGGCTCAGGTTGCTGCAGATCTCATGGAGGCTGAGAGAGCCAGCAACAGACTCCAGGAGCAGATTCACAGGGAAGAAACGTAGCGACTAGATTGATCGTCACTAACATGAAAGCGATTCCATCCACTAGCAAGATGGCCAATGATTTTTCTTAAATCTAAATACATAAATCAGATAAGCAAAGATCAAGATGAGTTAGGAAATTATAAGTCTTTAGGATTTCAAGGTACCATAGAACAAGTTTGGGTAGAGTCTTGCAAAATAAAGTTTTTCAGGGGGCTTGCAGACACCCTTTGAATCAGGTACAATCAGGTTATCAGGAGGCAAGTGGCTGCTTGTTTTCTGAAAATTTGACCAACTCTGCCTGGGGGTTCAGGCTGACTTTGTGCCACCCACCTGTTTCCAGATGCCACAGTGGAAAGAATTGATCAACCTCTACTGAAAAAGGAGCGGGGATGAAAAAAATCCCCACCTCCCCCCATGAGTGTGAGAAGATGTTACAGGCTGTCTCCTTCTTGGTCATTTCTACCCTCATGCTTTCTACAGTACCTGTCTGTTCAGCTACTGACTCAGAACTCCCTTAAGCTCACAAGGATCATACCCAGCTCCAAGGAGTGAGTGATGATTGGCATAAATTAGTCACAGAAAACTCCCCACTGCTGGACAATAAATGATTGTAGCAGTTCGCCTGCATGGTTGCTGACAAATCACCATCAAACAGCTTAAGGGATTTATTTTCTCTTTTCATTGTCCGGTTATGGTTCTCAGTCCAGCTTGACAGGGGAGCTCAAACCAACCCCAGGGCCGAGGAAACTGGCCACACCATTACCACATAACAGCGGAGAGAGGGACGATCCCTACTTGCCAGACCAGTATGTCTGGCTAAGTGTACACAAGAATGCCAACTTTCTCAACTAGTGCTCTGTATTTTATTCTAGGTCCTAGTGCCATCCACCATGGCCTGGGCCTTCCCCATCAGCTAGACAATCTCCTGCAAGTTTGCTCCGTGCCTAACTCAACAACTAATTCTCTACAAATATGTCCAGAGCTCAAATCCTCAACTGTCAAGTTGACACCTGTGCCTATGACTATGACAATGATCATTCAGGGCTGATAGTGACAGTGGGCGGAGGATAATTCTCCCCCTTAAATTAAAAGAAACTTTTTAGAAAGATGTCCTTTCTGTTTTAGCTTTGAAGGCACATGTCCCTGGAGCTGAGTGACATATCTGGAGACATCTGTCCTGAAATAACATTGGGAGGTTCCCACCTCTGGATGTGGGGACAGTGCAGCCATACTTAAACTTTGTTTCTTTTCCTTGCCAGTATTTCCAGTCGAACAGAATTCTAGCTATTTTACACCAAGTACTTGGGCCTTCCTTACCAAGCTCTACACTTTCCATCACACACTTGACTGCAGTTTCCATTTCTGTGAAGCCAAGTTAATAAAAGGATGTGCTTCATTGACGCCAACATGAGCAGTTCATGCGAAGCGCTCATCGCTCCTCTGGACACATCAGAAGCCACCAGAAAGCGTGAGCAACCATTATGATTGTTCAAAGGCATTTGCTTTAAAAGTATTTTGAGAATAGTATAGGGCTGGCTGATGAAATAGGAAAAAGGAAAGATAAAGTCAGCAATGGGGCCACGGACATCAAGAACATCGGAGGACTGGAAATATAGACTCAGAAACACCATGAGATTGGAACTGCTACAAAAGCAGACCAGGAAAGAGGAGGAGAGGGAACAGGATGGGAGGGGCAAGGGAGACAGCTCTACCATGAATGTGTCACATGTTGTGTGAGCAAGAGACAAGGGGTTTGGTGGAACTTTTGATCAATGTATGAATATTCTTATGCACTTTTATTTTAAAGAGTTTCATGTATGGTTGAAGGAATGGAATACATCCTTTAAAATGAGAAGCAAAAAAACACAAAAGAGGCCCTAGAGGCACATAGAAAAGAGGCCAAGGCTTGCATGCGAGAGAGAAGTATTGATATGAGCGAATGGAGAGACCTTGGGGAGCTCTGAATCATGCCACCTGTGGGTGAATGCTGTGGTGTTGACAGTCTAAGCCCTCTCTGAGCAGAATTGGTCAGAGAATCTCCTCAGCTCACCAGTGCAGTGTAGCATCAGCAACTGGTCGTGCACATTCCTGGCTCATCATCTCAAACCACACAGCAACAAAACTTGGGCTCCTCTGACACGAAGATTTCTTGCTCTGGTGGGAAGGGCCCAGATGGTAATTAGCTGATCCTTTCATTTTAGGACTCGGCGTAAAACCCCAGAAAACTTTGGGACTATTGGGACACACACCATTCTGAGTTGCTTGGGGCACAAAACATGATGGGATTGCTGCGGGATGTTCACACCCTCTGCGTTTACCACAGAGATCTTCGGAAAGCAGATCTCTTGGAGCCGAGAGTCCTGTTTTGAGTGTTCATAAGCTTTTGAGTCCTTGCCTGTTTAAAGATGCTCTTGTCCCTTGAGTATTCATCCCTCAGGCCGTTAGGATATGTTGCTGTTGCTCTCCTTTTTGCTGCTGGGAGACAATACTCATTCACAAGGTAAGGGAAGAAAGAAGTTTAATTTGGCTTATGGTTCAAGCAGGGATATAGTCTGTCATGGCGGAAATCATCTAGCAGAGGGTGTGTCTCGAGGCACAAGCAGAAGGCTGGTTCAGGTCACTGAAGCCATCATGGAGGCAGAGCAAGTAAAAGCAAACTGAGAGGAAGCAGGGCTAGGCTCTCAAACCTCAAGGACCACCCCCCCATGACGGCCCTTCCTCCATCAAAGCTCCACCTTTCAAGATACCACAGTCTTCTCAAATATTAACAATGGTCAGGGATGCAAACACAAGAGCCTGGGGGGGAGGGAACTCACACTCAAACTATGACAGGATGTGATGTTAGGTTCTGTGGGAATAAACTCAGGATTTCTGTCAAGAATATTTCATCTGGTTGAAGTGATCCCATGTTCATATATTAACTTCTTTTTTATTATTTCATTTCATTTTTACACAGAGACTAAGTCAGTGCATCGCACCTGTGATGTGATCCCTCCACCACTGAGTTGCATCCCAGACTCTTGTGCTTTGTTGAATACTAAATGGAACATTAAGTTTGTCTAGATCCAAATGGCTAACGTGTTTAGGCAACATTAGACTACTCACACGAAGTTCTTTTTGCCATTCAATTTGATTTTCTCCCAACACTGTAAAAGAAAGAGGTATCACCAATTTACAAATGAAAGAATCGATGTTGAAGGCAGCTACACTTCTAAGATCCCAGCAGCAAAGGAAGAGCAGAGGCATTTGCTCTTTGGCGACAGCTCCAAGTTCTTTTCCATCTCAACTCCAGAGAAGACAGAAAGTAACAAGTTCCATGGCGCAAAGTCCTCTGGGATCCACTCTGTTCTGCTCATCAGAACTCCTGCCGCTAAAATAACCCTCACCATTCCCTTTTCCTGGGAATTAAAGGAGATAGTTAGCCAAAAAGCCTTTTCTGTTGAAAAAAAATATATATGGCCATTTAAAGAATAAAAAGGAAAGAGAGGAACACCCAAATTTAGTTTCTGTCTGGTCTTTGTAGATTTCAGGTAGCAGTGCTGAGCTCCTGCAGAGAGAATGATGATTTCTGTTCTTCACAAAGGTTGTGTTCAAGAGAACAGGCTCCTGTTTGCTTCACCAACCCAAATCTCTTAACACTGCACTAAAGAGCAGCTCTGATTTGGGTGGTTTATTTAAGTCAAAGCTGATGCACAAGTGTCACACCAGCAAATATCGATTTGATCCTTTCAGAGTACAAGACATTCTGCTAGGGGGAGTTGAGTTAATTTTAAGTGCTTCCTAATTGCCCTCCAGGTGGCCAAGGTTAAGGTAATTTTTAATCAAAACCTTTCCATTCTTCACTGGGAAAAAGCTGAAATCACCAGGAGAGCTTTCAGAAGCACCGGTGTCTGAGTCCAGCTGCCCGTGTCCTCATTTTATTGGTCTGGGATGTGGCTGGGACATTGGGATTTTCAAAAGTTCACCAGGTAGAGGCTATATACAGTCAGCGGCACAAAGCTCTGTGTTCGGACCTGTCTCCAAAGTGCTTCTGGTACGACAGTGATCAGAACCATTGAGTAAGTAAGTACCAAGATGTACTGACCGACTTCGACAGCAGGATCTGAGGCAGGGAATAGGGTGAAAAGAGACCCCCCAGTGAACAGCAGTGGGATCTGGCTTCTAGGTCTGATTCTGTTCCATTGTTCCCAGAAAGAGAATTTATTGTCACCTCAGTGCTATGGATCTCAGCTTTCTGGTTTAAAAAAATGAAGGAAATAAACTAGGATTAGCCAAAGTGATTATTTTCTTTTCTGCTTTTTTCATGAATGTGTGTGTGTGTATGTGGCGAGGGTTGGGGGAGGTGATGAGCCTGTGTGTATCAAAAGCCACACTGTGTGTACCTGTGGAGGGCCAAGGGCAACATTGGGAATCATCCTAGATTACTTTGCCTCTTTTTTCTTGGCTCTAGGGTTTCCTAGACTCTGCCGTCCAGGAATGGACATGCAAACTGCTGCCATTTCTTCTAAGTATTTTTGTGTGGGATCTGAGATCTAAGCTCATGTCCTTTTCTGCTTGTAAGGCAGGGGCTTAACCCCTGTGCCATCTCTCCAGCCCCCCTACTTTATTTTAGAGAATGTGTTTTGGATTTTTCCTCTCTTATCTGGGGCCTGGGAAAGACTGGACCATCTTTATCGTCTCTACCACCAGGGAAGCCAGAGGATGTGGGTATGTTCTGCCTACTTTTGGGGAAACCACCGCAGCCCAGCACAAAGCTTGACCAGAGCTGTCCCAGTGAGGTTCCCTGAGGTGTACCAGTCCTAATCAAGCCATGAATGTTAGGCTCTTGCCACCTGATTATCTTTCTCTCTCTCTCTCTCTCTCTCTCTCTCTCTCTCTCTCTCTCTCTCTCTCGCAGGGAATAAACAAAGGGAGGGAAGACATATCCGTCCCTTTGTTATCTTTGTAGACTTGCCAAGTTTAGTCTTTCTTTCTTCTTGGGATGGAGGTCACGCTGTGGAAAGGAAAGAAAGAGAATCCTGTGGTTCTAACTGCTCATCACATCCTCTGATGGACGTAAAGCTACCAGTGACATGAGTGAATATATAACACTTAAGCCTAACATAAAGAAAACAGATACGTTGACACCTGAGGATTTTTTTTAAGTGGGGATAAATGTTGTTTATGTTGGACTTTGTAAAGCAACAAAGATAGTTAGAAATATCCATGAGAAATTATTCTTGTAGAAGAGGGGGTGGTGAGATTGTAAGAACCTAAAGATGGGAAAGTCCATCACTGGAAAAGACATTCCATTCAAGGCAGGACTACTGCATCTGGGAACTCACTGCAGTGAGACTTGTCCTTACCAGACCTGCATAATGACTGACATACCAACATGCCCCCATAGACTACTAGGAATTCAAGAGAGATAAGAACACGCAGTGGAAACCTTGGGGGCTAGAACTAGATGAGTAAAGGAAATGCCACTATCAGTGAGGTGCCCCGAAGAGAGGCAACTCGGTATGCTACAGAGGCCTGAATCCCCACAAGAGTAGACAAGCAAGAGGGAACCCTGGAGTCCATAGAAGTGGCCGGGGCGGGAGGGAGTGGAATGAATTGATGAAGGAAAGGAGGAATGGGAGGGAGGGGGATGGAGGGAAGGAAGGATTAGCACTCAATATGCTTATAAAACCAAAAATAAATAAAATAATTTTTTAAAAAGGGATTAGAAGGTGGGATTGATGGTTGGGACCACTGATAGTTCTAAGACTGTTCTAACACTAAGGAATATTCTATAATTTAAACATATGAATAGCACAGAGAGGCTTCAAAGATTTTTTTCCTGTTGGTGGTAAAGGTAATTATATTGAACTGTTGGATGGGTTGTGCAAACACTTGAAAACAACCGTGATCATGGGAGGTCAGGTAACAGGATTTGGAGCTGTCCGTTGTCTTGGAGCGCTCAGAGAACTCCTGCTAGAGCAAAGAAACATTGTGTGGAGGCTGAAATTCCACTGTTACTTATTCCAGTTCTGGAGTAAATGCTGAGTGCACATACATATTGACTAATATTTTCTTCTGCTATGCTCACATCTGGTAATTTGCTGACTAGTTACTTCATTTGATGAATACTGCGGGCTCCTGCTCCCTTCAGCCCCATCTACTATTGCCTTTTATGTCCTATGAGGCTTCCTTGGTCAACTCTGTCTGAGAATCGAGAGTATAAACCATCAAAGAGACTAAATGAACTCATGCTGGTACAGGCGTAGCAAGTGTGCCTGGCAGTCTAGGTGTGAGGGTGGAGGGAGATTGGATATAATCCCCTAGCCATACGTAATGCTTCTTCTCACTCAAGCTCTCCTGCTCACACATGCAGGAAACAAGTCCTTCGTATTATACAGCCAAGCCTTATGTATCAGACCAAGGGTAGGTGCTGATTAAAAGAGAACAAAACGGTATCCAAGTAAAACTGAATATTGCCTTCTACTTGGGATGGAGATTCCCAGAGTGGGAATCTTTGAGATTCCTCAAAGAGTGATGTCACATAGAGTCAGGGCCACAGTCAGCTCCAGTCTCGTGTGGTAGTCAAGGGGAGCAGACATTATGCCTATTTATCAATGACAGTAGGTCAAAGAGACCATAGAGTCCAAGAAAGTGTGAGCAAGAGCTACAACCTAAAGATTTCATAGTTAGACTTATTGTAATTCAAACTGTGTTTCCTCCTTATGACATTTCCATGACACATATTCTAAAAGATGGAAGCTAATTTAAATGAGTTGCTGTCCTTGCAACCAAAGTACCTTGACTGTAATAAGCTTTACTAAAATGCTTCATAGAGAACCATATTTTTGCTTATGTCACTGTGTGAGCTTTACCTGAAGTCTTGGATATTTAATTTTCTCACCTGTTCCTATAACTGTCCCTCTGACTACATCTCTATGGTTTTGGACAAGTGAGGACTTGCTTAAGCAGAGCATACATGTCTATTTCCCTACTGTTGTAGAGAAACAGCGAAAATGCTTTCAATTGTCTGTCTGAGAAGTTATAGCATATTTCTGGTACAAGTCTGTCTCATGTACAAGGCTACAGCACTGAACAAATATTCAACGTGCTCAGCATATTCAAGTGTACTAGCAAAAATAGTGTGTGTGTAGGAGGAATCCAAGGAGACACCTATGTACCATCCGATGGGACAACCACTAAATTCATTGTTCAAGCTTGTACATTCTTTCACTATGTATCCTGTAAATGTACTTGGAAAAGTTCTGTGGGAACACTGAGGGCTAAGTGGATCATTCTGGATGGAGAACTGAGATAAACACCCCAGCAAATATAATTATTGTCAACAAAGCATGGTTTCCAAAGTGTGTTCCAGGGAACACTGATTCCATGAGACATAATCATTGTTGTTGTTAATGGATGGATGATAGATGGGTGGGTAGATCAGAAAGATAAATAGATTGATAGACACATAATAGATGATGGATAGATAGATCGATATGTGGGGTAGATGGTTGACGGATAAATAGATGATTGGTAGATAGATAGGTATGTAGGTAGATGAATAGGCAAATAAAGCTATAGGTAGATAGATATAGATAGATAGATAGATAGATAGATAGATAGATAGATAGATAGATAGATGATAGATAGATAGATAGATGAAAGATAGGTAGATAGATATAGACAGATAAATAAATAGCTAGGAAGAACAATAGATAGATGGTAGATCAATAGATCAATTAGTTAAAGAAATAGATGATAAACAAATCTGTAGATAAGTGTTTTATAAATATTTACTGGGGTTAATAGAATTCACAATTTCTTAAATGTTTTTAATATTAACTTAGAATCTCTAGAAGAAATATGTATAGTATTGTTTCAATGTATGCTCTAGAAACTCTGTTTTCCTTTTACTATTTTGTGAGGAGCAGTGTTTAAGGGGTGCAAATGGGTAAAAGGATTTGTCTATTTCCAGTCGTCTGTTTTTTACAGATGTTATGTAGAGTAGTTAGGTTACAGTCGTCATTATACGATGACAGGGTGACATATGAAGATTATAAATTATCAAAAGGATCTATCAATGATTAGTCATGACCTTTGCTTGACCTAAATGTGAAATTGACCCCCATCTAACTTGAGAAGAGGCCTTTCCCTTATTTTGGGATCACTTTCTTTCTGGAAGTTACTGAAACTCTGTCAAAATGGCATTTCAAGAACAGCAGGCAGGAAGAAGTGAGGATAGTCTGTAGTCAGGCCACCATGGGCATCCTGGGTTCCTCCTAGTACCCCCAACCAGGTCCATATCTCACTTCCTGAACAGTGTTTGTTCTGCGCAGATGAGAAGAATTTCTTACTTGCAAACCAACAGTAACTCATAGCTAGGCCTGCCTCATGTCTCAGCACGTAGAAACCCAGCTGCTTAATCCGAATCCTCAGTTCTCTTCACCAGTCTGTTTGTTTTCCTTCTTGCTAATTTATGGGGAACCAGATGACCTTCCCAGAGGCTTCATTTGAGAGCTCATTAAAATTCTCGGAAGCCTTTCATTTGCTTCCTCCTTCACAGACAAGCGAGTGACTGGCGCTATATCAGCTCAGGGTTAAGGACAACGCTCAACAAACCCGGGCTGTTGTGCACATGCGCCCAGGGCTCTGGGCTCAGGAAGCCGTGGGCCACCAGTCTTGCTTGTCTGATTGTATTTTACATCAGTTACTCCATAGCACAGCACCCACGTCACTGAGATTACCAAGCAAGCCTCTTACTTACTGGTGAGACTGCAGTCTTTGCGTGCACACACGTGTCTGTGTGTGTATCAGAGGCCATGTATGTGCTGTGGAAGCCCAAGGGTGACTTCAAGAATTATCCTGGATTATTCTACCTCCTTCTGGCTTTGCTCTGGGGTCTCTCCAGGCTCTATTGCTGTGGGAGAGCATTCAAAGTCAAACAACTTAGGGGAAAAGGGGAGATTTATTCAATTTACAGTTCCAGAGGGGCGAATCAGACTTTCATGGCGGAGACGACATGGCTGGCTGGCCGAAGCTGGAGTCAGACTAAGTCACTCCCATCCTAGTGGGCTAGTGGGCGATAGCTAAAAGCTAGAGGATTCCTGGAGAGTCTGATTTCTTTTTCTTCCCAGTCTCCTGTTCTATGGTTCCTTTTCTCTGGCCCAGTAATGGGAGGTTCCAGTGATATCTAGGGAGGTTCCAATGGGATCTAGGGCTGCTCTTTGTATTATAAATGTATTGATCCAGATTATCTCTTCAGGTGGTCTCAGCTGATCTTAGTTAATGCCACCCGGGGTTAACCATCACACTCTGCTTTCCCAGGTGGAAGGGTAGGTCACTATCTTTAGACCCAGCGTTTTTACATGGGACCTGGAATCTAAACTCAGGTCCTTCTGCTTTTGAGGCAGAAATTTAACCCCTGAGCCATCTCTCCAGCCCTGACTTCAGGTCTCAATTACTTTAGCGCTTTCATGAGATTGGCAAGACCTACTATAGCACTTGTATTTTTTTCCCTACTGGAAAACAGAAGCCCCCTCCTACCCCTTGTTAGCCATAGCCACCATTTCATACAGCCTCTGCCTAGCTAGGCAGTCAGAGACCACACCTCTAGTCTTCACCCACTGCCCCGTTTCCCTAGTACCTCCAGGCACATCCACAGCACCTATAAAAGATCGTGACCCCACCCAGAGTCTCTCTTCTCTCCAAGCCCTCAGTTCTTTCCCCTGTCCCCTTCCTCTGCTCCTTCTCATGCTGTCACGGCAGCTCTCTCCCTGTCCTCTCTGATCTTACGCTATCTCTTCCGTTCCAGTGCTCTCCCCTGAAGATTAAACTTCGTTCCCTTGGCCAATAGACCCTCAACTCTAAATAAACTCCTCTTTCTTAAGTTCCACCTTCACACCAGTTTCTCTTTATTCGTGAACCTCCACATGGCGCACACGCATGATCAGAGTGGCTCCCCATTCCCGTAGACTTAATGCCCTGGACACCCAGATAGCCTACTGCACAGTTCGGGTTTTCTTTCCAAGATTCCTAATTTAGTCTTCCTTACAGACATCCTATTATTGTCCTAGGACCTTTTCTAGTTTTTTTTTTAATTTTTTATTATTATTTATTCAATTGTGCATGTGTGTGTATGTCTGTGCGTGCGCATGTGTGTATGTGAGTGTGTAGAACCACGGACGAATCGAGAACCACCATGGACGCCTCTACCTCCTTCTGCCCCGGGATTCACAGGCTCCGCCCTACCAGGACCAGAAGCGCAGGCCGCCCCCGCTTCCGCCTGGCATCTATACGTGGGATCTGGGATCCGACTATACGTGGGATCTGGGATCCGAACTCAGGACCTTCTGCCTGCAAGGCAGAGGCTTAACCCCTGAGATACCTCTCCAGCCCGACCTTTTCTAGTTTTATGGGTGCGATTCTTTCCTTTATCCCACTGGGATCTATAAATATAATTGCTGAAATTTTTGACTGCCAGAATTCCTTGTTTCTCCTGTGAAAGTTTTTTACCTTTCTGTTTCATCTAGCCTCTCTCTTACACATTCGTTTTCTTTAAATGCCAATTCTTGGTTGTACAAGCATTTTCATTTTCCAATCGATTTCTCCAATGCAGCTCCTTGCCGTTGCCATCTTGTCTTGGTGTCTTTTTCTGTTGCTGTGATAAAAAATACTCTGACCAAGGCAGGTCTAGGGAGAGAGGTTTATTTTGGCTCAGTTCAACGCATTGTCAGTCTCTGTGGAGAGGTCAAACTGGCAGGAATTTGAAGCAGTCACATCACATCCACAATCAGGAAGCAGTGACGAAGGCTTATATGTTCCAGTTCAGCTTCCTTTGTTCATTTCCAATCTAGGATCCCAGCCAGGGGATTGCTTCCTTGATTAATACAATTCAGATGACCTTCCACAGGCAAACACAGAGGCCTGTCTCTCAGGTGATTTTCAATTAACACTATCACACCAGCCTTGATATTTTCCCACAGAGACCCAGGTGTCTCCTTGTTGCGGGGAGTGGGAGCAAAAGTTCAATGTATTCTTAGTCTTCAATCTTGAAGTAAAGCCCAAAGTTACTCTTGTGCCTTCTCTTGATTCCCTGAGAAACAGTAGACTGAAAAGAGAAAAGAGAGAAAGGAAGAAGGGAAGATAAGGGAAGGAAGAGAAGAAGGGAAGGAAGAGAAGAAGGGAAGGGAAAGGAAAAGAAGAAGGGAAGGAGGAAGGAAAATTTGTAGCTAGCTGTAGTGGCAAAGACCTGTAATCCTAGACTTTAGGAAGCTGAGGTAGTAAAATTGGTCTCAAGTATAAGACCCCCTGGGCTATATAATAAGACCTTGTCTCATGCATGGACACACAATTCAGTAACAATTCCAGTTGTCCACGTCTGTACTCCCTCTCAGGTTTGATCTGTTTCTACATTGTTCATTCGCATCTTCAAGCAGTAGGTACTTTTTGAATATTGTGTGTGTTTTAGAATCACTTTTGGCTGCCAACCCGAATTTCTACACTCTCTAGGATATGAGGCCTTGAATTCCCTGACCCTGATTTTGTTCTCCAGTGAAACTTGGCTAATTATTTATAGTGGTAAAGGCTTCAAGTGAGGACAAGTTGCATTTGCAAAACAACTAATAAAACACCTGGTACGTAATAAATGTTCAGTGGGAAAAGCAAAGATATACAAAAGACTTTCATGTCCATTTGACTGGCAGTTTACCTTTTTGTCTTCCCTGATGAATACAGAACTCAAACAACTTTTTTAGGCTTGTTGTTGCTTGGTTACAGTTAATCATCCTAGTAGCAAGCTCACTTGAGCATCGGGAGTCAAAGAAACAGCCAACACCACGAAGAGAGGCGTGGTTTCTCACTTGCCAGTCTGCTCTGCCAAAATCAACTATTTCTCCAAACTATCCATCTTCCCAGGGGATGGTTCCAACCACTATGGGCTGGGATTTCCCACATCAGTTTGGTAACCTCCTAAAGGCTTGCCTCAATCTAATAATTCTTCATAAGTGTGCCTAAAGGCTCAGCCCTCTGTTGCCAAGTCAACACTTGTATCTAATTGTCACACCCTTTTGGTGCATGAAACTTCCATGAAGTACTTTTCTTCTGATTGATAAGTTTTTTTTAGCTTTGGTAATGTATTTTTTTAAAAAAAAAATCTTTGTTTCACCCTTATTCGTGAAAGATACTGCTGGTCTAGAGTTCTTGATTGACTTTTTCTTCCTTTAGTACTTAGACATGTGTTTTCTGGTTCACATGATTTCTCATAAGCTTTCTCTCATTCTTTTCCTTGTTCCTTTGTATATAATATGTCCTTTTATCTCTTTGGCTGCTTTTAAGACTCTATCTTCACCATGTTTTCCAGCTATCTATCCTGCCTTGGTGTAGCTTCCTTCAAGTTCCTTGTGTTTAAAAGTCAGGTGAGCTTCTGCAGACTTCAGATTTACAATTTGGATTTTTTAAATCTATTATTTCTTGGAATATTTTTGATCTCCATTTCTTCTCTTAGAACTCTTGATTGTATACATACGAGGTTCCTGAAGGTCTCTCACTGCTAACCCTGTGATCTCTTTCAGTCCTCTGTCTCCCTATCTTGTCTTGACCCATGTAGCAGTTACTCTGCATGTTGCTGGAAAAAAATCATCATCGAATGACTTAAGGGAACAAGGGGTTTAATTTTTTTTTTACAATAGTCTGGTTATAGTTCTTAGTCCAGTTGGCAAGAGAATGCACCATCACCAAAGGGCCGAGGGAACTGGCCACACCATATCCACATAATAGTTGAGAAAGGGACAATTCTTACTTGCTAGACCAGCATGTCTGGCCAAGTGTACAAGAGGATGCCAACTTCTTCAACCAGCTCTCTGTATTTTATTCACCTGTCCAGGACTTACTGCCATCCACCATGAGTTGGGCCTTTAACATCAAGTAGATAATCGCTTGCAGGTTCACACTGGTCTTAACTACTAATTCTCTACAAATGTGCCCAAAGCTCGAACCCCTTAACCATTAAGTTGACACCTGTACCTAACTATGACAGCCGATTTCCCTCTGGTGTACATTAATCCCCACTTTAGCAGTGACTGATCTCCATGCATCATTATATCCTCCGCATCTGTCTGACAGGATGTTGTAGCTTCATCTTGGGAAATTCAAACTATTCCATGTCTAGAGTATCCTCTTCTTAATATGCTGATGCTTTGTCTGTCCTTTGGAACTCATGGAGCATTGTTATGATGGTCTATTTATTCCTTCACCTGCTAATTCAAGCATGAGTATCTTTTCTGATGCATTGCTATTGATCACTTCTTTTTCATTTTTGCTGCCGGGGCTTGTATGGCATTGCAGCCTCTTGCGTGCTACGCAAGCGCTCTGAGCTTTAGCCCCAGGTCTGCTATTGATTATTTTAGTCTTTACTAGAAGTCCTATTTCACTTTTTTTTTGCATGTTTGCTAATTGTTTATTGGATATAAGACATTGCAAATTTTATCTTGTCAGTGGCTGATTTTAGGCGTTAAATATTTTTAATATATTACTGTCTTTCTAAATGACTCAAAAGAATTGGGCATGTTTAAGGAGAACAGGGTGATATTTGAAAACCTGTGGGCTTCATGGGGGATCAGATGGGAGGGATCAGCATCTCTGTCACTCCAACATCTATTATTCTTTTGACTTGAGAAAACTCAACATCCTCTTTAGCTGCTTCGCAACGCACATTTAATCGTTCCCAACCATAGTTGTTTTCTGCACTGTAAAACATTAGAAGTCATTCCTCTTCACCAACTACATATGTGAACCTGTTAACTAGTAACAGAATATTTTATATTCTATTGAACAATCTTGAGCTTTATTTTGCTTGGAATGTTTCATGGTTGAATGTGAATTGTCTTCCACATGCTCATGTGTTTGAATCCTCAGTTAATGCTTGGGAAGGTTGTGGAAATGTTCGGAGATGGAGCCTTGTTGGAGGAAGGTCCTGGAGTCTGAATAGCCCTGCCCTGTTTCTGCTAGAAGTCTGCTCTCAAGTCTGCAATGTGCTCTCTCTTGCTGCAGTCAGCCTGCACTGTTACTGATAAATCGCCATCAAATGACTTAAGGGAACAAGGGGTTTATTCTCTTACGATATCCTACGATATCCGGTTATGGTTCTTAGTCTGGATTGGCAGGAGAGCGCACATCAACACCAAAGGACTGAGGGAGCTGGCCACACCATCACCACATAGCAGCTGAGAAAGAGATGATCCTTATTTGCCAGACCAGCATGTCTGGCCAAATATATAGAAGAATGCCTCCTATCTCAAACAATTCTCTCCATTTTATTTACCTTCCTGGGAACTAGTCTCACCACCATGCGTTGGACCTTCCCCATCAGCTAGACAATCTCCTGCACATTTGCTCTGGGATTAACTCAACTACTCACTCTCTACAAATGCGCCCAGAGCTTGAACCCTCAACCAGGAAGTGATAGCTGTACCTATGACAGCCTCCATGAGTATGTGATTAAGCCTCCTCCAGTTTCTTCCAGCCTCTATGCCTTTTCTGCCATAATGAACTCCCCTCTTAAACCATAAGCCAAATAAATCTCTTTTTTTCTCCCTTAAGTCATGTTTGAGTGTTGTCTCACAGTTGCACAAAGACTCACTGCCGCAGGATGCAATGAAGTTATATATAAGCAGTTTAATTCTTGCAAAATTCTGTTAGTATGTGTACCGTTCCAGTAGCCTCTTCCCTGCTGTGATAGTGTCTGCTTTGCATTCTCTGATCAGCATTTGGCAGAAAATCACTAGGGAATCGTGTGCCCATCTCAAGAGATTCTTCCTCTGAGTGGCTCTCTGCTTTGTCACTCCACCCTGAGAATTCCAGGTGTTCCTGCTGCAGTCCTTGCTCTGCCTTCTCAACAGAGACGTGTATGTTCTCCCTGGGCACTTCCTCCTACACAGTGGATGGAAACTCTTCCAGGCAGTAGCCTGGAGCACGAGTGAGACTCTGAAGGTTTCCTTCGCTTTCAGAGAGTCTCCAAAAATCACCATTTAATACATTTGGCTTCCTGGCCCCGAAGGCCAGGTAACCCAGGCCTTGAGCCTATGAGAAGGGCAGACATAGGCTTTGGGAGGGGGACATACACTATGAAGGTTCATGAACACACTGTATCAAGCTGCCTTATAAATATTTTTCATTCTACCCATGGATTGGAGAAGCACTCGGCATTCAACTTAGGTGTTTCCTTCTGCAATGGAAGGTGTTTAGAAAATCACACTTGGCCTCAGTGCAGACAGTACGTGACTGCAAACTGTTGGGCCACAAACAAGACATCTAAACCACCCACACCACCTCAAAGGAACATCACAGAAGAGGGAGTGGTAAGAATGTGGGAGGCTGAAGGTAGTGGGGGGATGAAGCCAGACATTATCTTCTGGACATGACAGGGATGTTGTACCCGTGAATTCACTGCAGCTATCTGTACCTCCATAAGACTGCACAGGAATTGGCCTATCAACATGTCTCCATGGAAGGGGAAAGATTTCAAGAGATACCATTCCTTCCTGAGAGACTGATGAGAGTTAATGTTGAGGGAAGATGTGGTCCTTAATGGTCACCCACTGATATGTGATTCATGCTCCAGCGAGGACTTAGGCACATGCATCAAAGACAACCTCGATGGAATTCAGTGAACTGCACATGTGAGACTACATGAAAATAGGAGGAAGCCCATCAGCGAAAAAGGGTTTGAGTGGGAAGAGGTGGGGAGACAGTTTTGGAGATTAACGTGTGAACGTATCATCAATTCATTGACTTCATGTATGAAACACTAAAAGAATAAAAAAGATAAAATATATTTATTTGGCTGTTTTTATTGGGTGTTCCAAACTGTAGGGTGAATCTGTTCACTGTTACTGAAGTCTTACTAAACTGTGGTTATTTTTATCTTTGATGTTAGCTGTGTATCCAACATTATAATAGGCTATATGTATTTAATGAAGCACAAGATAACACTGGGTGTTCTTCTCCGTGTGCCTCTTTATGCTTACTGCTCTGTCCCACTCTGTATTTTTATATTCTACTTCATTTCTAAGCCACTGATCCTCTCACATGCACACATTATCCTGTGTTTTTTCCTTGTCTTTGCAGCAATTATTTTTAATATATTCACATTCTTGCCTTGACTGGAGCTACCTAATTTACTTACCTATCCAGAAATTTTTGAGTTATTAGGTTTGTAATTTTCTCCACTGTAAATGAAACCAAAATGCAATACTCGTGTGTGTCCATGCATGCATGTGTGTTTGTGTGTATAGATGTGTGCATGCATGTGTGTGTGTCTTTAGTTTGTGTGTTTATGTATGTTTATATATGTCTGTGTATATGTATACATGCATATACATATGTGTGTATATGTATGTTTGTGCGCATGTACATGTGTTTTGTATGTTCATGTGTCTATGCATGTGTGTATATGTGTATGTGTTTGTGTGTGAAATCACTAAATTATATTCCCAGTTATTTTTCAGCAAGGAGACAAGCTTCAATAATGTGAGAGAATCAGAACTATTTGCTCTCTCTTCAGTTTTCTTCCTTTGTTTCCTCTTTCCATTCTCCTTCTTTGTCCCTCAATTTTTTCTACCTCTTCTCCTTTTCGTTCTCTTCTTTCCTTTTCCCCACAAGACTCTATGGCAGTCAGTCTCTGTGCAGGCACTGTGCTGGCACATGAGGTGCTAGTTAACAAAAGGCAAGGGGCTTGTGGAACTAATAGAGAGGACAGAGGGAAAATTCAGTAAGTACAAACAACCTATATTAAGTACTCAGACAGAGGAATTTAATCCAGAAATTCAAATAACATTGGCCAGTGCAAACTCCCTACACCTTTTATAGTGAGGAGGAGTCAAAGGAAGAAGCAGGCACTCTGGCAACCTTTAATGTTTTGTGGTACAGGACAATGCAGAGAGGGTAACATGGATTCAAGACAAGGCTCCACTACCTTCCAGGTAAGCACAAACTAGCAGCTAAACTTTTCCATGTCTGACTTCTCAGCTCCATGTAAGAATCCTAAAGCATCATGCAGATGCTTTGAGAATCAAAGGCGAGACATGTAAAGTCCCAGGACATTAGAGGCTTATAGACAGCCGTGGTTTTTATTATTATTAGCGGCTCAATATTGGGTTTGACCAGAGCTTCTTTTCAAACATTTTCCACTTGGGGACCCTTTTTACCCAAAGAATTTTAATGTGATCCCAGATATATATGTATACAAATCAAGCATTCACTGTTAATAAATCTTAAGAAATTGTGGTATCCATATTTTTATTCCATATGTTAAAGACAAAAGCAAAATTTCATACTAAGGAGATGAGTATGCTTGCTTATTTTTACATAAAAATTAACTTTGACTGAATGTTTAATCTTTCAGGAATCAGAACATCTTACTATTTTTCAAAGTTGATTGACATTTTGATTTTATAATCATCAGTAACGAGAACACCGTTTGCATAATTACATACTGCAAGACAGCTGGAATATGTTTAGGGCTATTTTAGAAATTGTTGGAAATTCTGTTGTACTCCAAGCCAAAATTCATTTAACAATTTTAAGTGAAATCTGAGTCAGCATCTCATACAGTAGTTTAAAAATCACACATTCAAATCCAATTCTGTTCTATGACAGGCTAATTAGATTCTTGCTGAGTAGTGGTAAAAAAAAGTCTTTATTTTTGGTAATTAAACAATTAGGTTGCTGTGAGAGCAGAACACTTAGCTTGCACCGTGAAAATCACTGCAATTCCCAGCATACAAGAGCCTGTAATCCTGATTGAATCATTGTGGTCAGTAGCCACTGATGTGGTGTGGTGTGGTGTGGTGTGTGACAACACTTAATGCACAAACTGCACATGTGTGTGCTCAGAACCAGGTGTCAGGGAAGTCTCAGCAATGCCATGTGGACAGATGCTTCTAGAAACACTTTGGATTCTTTATTCACTTGATTTTTGAAATCATTTTGGATCATTGTGCACTGTGAAGAATTTCACTGCACTGAGTTTTTTGTAACCCCACAATTGGTTAGGTGACCCCCAACATGGTTGTGGCCCACCATTTAAGAAGCAGAAGGCTACTGGGTTAAAAAATGTACAATATGATCATACGAAGGTCCTTTTCTAAAGTTCTTCAGAGGCCGTGAAGTGATACGGAAGCCAGAGTGGTACTCAGAGCATCTGATCGGTCAGTTATTTCCCTTTTCTGATGTGTTTCTGACCCTGAGCTGAGACTACAGAGAAAGAAGTCTAGGTTCTTCTTTGTTCAAAAAGAAATTCACCACAATTGGGAGATGGCTCAAGGGTCTTTGCCTCCCAAGCAAAAGGACTTAAGTTCAGATCCCTAGATCCCACATTAAAAATGCCAAGTGGAAATAAAAGCAGCCTGTCATTCAGGCTCTGGAAGACAGAGCTTGGGAAACCCCAGAGCAAAGCAATAAGGCGGAAGAGCAATCCAGGATAATTGCACTCCCCAAGCACACATACTCAAATGTCCTCTTGTATACACACATGCACACGTAGTGCACAAAGGAAGAAAGGCATTCATCCTGGTCAATGGGGAACAAACGAATGGCCAGTTGGCTCTTTAACACCACTGAGAAAACCTAACATGAGCCTTGGGTAGCAGTACAGACTCTGACTTAAAATGGATAAATGTTGATTTGTTTGTTTGTTTTAAGTTGTCTCTGTTTCCAGAGTAGCTACTTTTTAAAATCGTTCCAAATGACAACTTCAGCATCCTACTAGACATGAAATTTGTCTCCTAAGATATTCTGGTGAGATGGATAAGATTAACTCCAAATCGTGTCAAAACAGCCCTTGGCGTGGAACCTTGCTGTGGAGTTCTCCTTCCTGGCTGCCAGTCAAGAAGCTCTTCATTCCTTTCTCAAAGTCCTCGTCTTCTACCTTAAATCCATGTTCTGTTGGAGTGTTGTTATTAAGAACAGGACATACCAGGGAGAACTCTGTGAATCATCAGGTCCAGCTGGGCCACTTACAAACAGGGATGGTGAAATGTGTCTTCTTAATATAGTTTAGGCGGCAGTCAGAGAACAACATTCAGAGATCAGCTCTCTCCTTCTACCACGTAGACTTCTGGGGACTGAGCTCAGGTCAAGCCACTGAGCTACTTTGTCATGACCTGCCCTCCTAGAGACGAATCTTCTCTTGTGAGACCTAACCCACTCCAAGGCGCCAGCATTACATCTTTCATGTAAAGAATCCTGACACAATCGTCTCCCACTAGGACCATCCCGTGAGGATCCTAATACCTTCTTCCAGCATTGTTAGACTGACTGGGAGCCAAACTTCCAGAGTATGAGTCTTTGGGGGACATGATCAAACTGTATCAAAACCATAGCACAGAGTTTAATAATAACAATTGCAATAAACAATGTAATAGTCCCTCCTATCATTCATGATCCTCGAGATGGTCCAGTTTGTGAGGCATTGAGTTTTGCCGTGTTGAGGAGGAAAACGGAAGTCACCTGCAGGTATTTTAGTCCAAATAAAAAGGTGACTCAAGGCCACATGCTTCTAACTGTTCTTTAAGCCTTCGCTCCTTAGCGCTAATGGTCAGGGCACTGCTGCCAGCCAAAAAGAGGAGCCTTTGTTTCAACAGTGGGTCTTCAGACTCCTTTACAAACCTGTCTTGGATTTGTGTTGCTCTACAAATAAAAGTGGTACTTGCAATTCTGTTACTGTAAAAAACACCCGAGGCTGGATATTTCTGAGAACAGATGAACATGAAAAAGTGTCTGATATGTGGCACTGAGGTGGGCATTATCCACTGATAGAGAATTCCTGTTCTTTTGAACAGCCCGAATCTAACTGTGAAGGTACAGGAGACACATCAAAACCGAGGGCTAATTTGCAACACAGGTGACCTGTGACCTTCAAAGACGCCAAGGCCACAAAAGACAGACTATTAAGAGGCTGAGAAACTGCTTCAGATTAAAGAGGGTACAAAAATCGGATAACTAAATACATGAATTTTGGGCTTGGAAAAGAGTTCCATACGGGACACTGGAGGAATGTATTAGAGAAGGCTGGCTGCTATAAGGAAATGCCATAAGGTAGGTGATTTAAATATTAGAAACCCAGCCTAACCGAGTGCCCGTATGATTGAATCTGCTGCAAGTTTTCTGGCTCAATGGCAGACACTTTCAGGACTTTTTTCTCTTCTAGTTATTAATCCCCCAAGGCCAGGGATCCACCTTCAAGTCCACATCTAAACCTAATTACGTCCGAAAGTACCATCATGTTAGGAGCCAGAACTCCTATATAGTTTATAAATTGTGGGGGCATAATTTAGTTTATATCAGCACAAATCATAAAGATTGAATAGGGGCTAAGCTTACATCGGAGTGCAATATGAATGTCAAATGTTTCGAATTGGATAGATACTATTGTTGCAGGTCTTGCTGCCGCCCTGAGACAATACTCTTGTGTGACTTAAGGGAGATTTTATGTGGCAGATGGTTCCAGAGAGGAGATACAGTCCCTTGAGCCAGGAATCACATAGTGGAAGGCGTGGCTGGAGGCAGGAGGAGGAGGTGGGTTTAAGACAGCCATCAGGAAGACCGGGAATTCAAGAGGACCCTCAGAGGAAGCAGGGCTGGACTCCCCAACCTCGAGGCCTGCCCCTTGCTATCTGCCTTCCTCTAGCGAGGCTCCACCTCTTAAAGGTGCCACGACCTTCCCAAATATCAACACCAGCCAAGGATGCAGACACAGGGGGCTGTGAGAGGCAATTCACATTTAAACCATGACAACAATGGTTATGTAAAAAAAAAAATTCTTCTTCTTAGAAAATATATATATTAAAATATGTAAGAACAAAAAGACTTGCTTAAAGTAGTCTAGAAAGACATAATGGAATTTTATTCAGACATGAGTGAAACGGGATCGCCTGAGGAAGAGGAAGAGGCCTGGAGGTTATCACATTACACAAAATGATCCAGACGTGGAAAGAAAAGTGCCACGTGTTTCCCCTCATCCGCAGAAACCAAGCAGGTCAAAACGTGGCCTGACTGCAGAAGACAGACTTCCAAGGAAGGGGAGGGGAAGCAGAGAAGGGAGAAGAGAGGACCAGCGAGCAGCAGGGCGGGAGGACAAGAGATGGAAGCACAGCATGCCACCACGGCAGACTGCGAAGATGGCTGCGACTCAGAACAAAGCAAGACAAAACCTGGGCTGGGCAGGTGACCGAGTTGCTGTAGCACTTGCTGTGTAACTGTAAAGACCTGAGTTTAAAGCCCTGGAATCCAAGTGGAGCTGGGGGTGAGGTAGAGGCCAGCGTGCCTACGGAGACATGGAAGGCAGAAGCTTGTACAACCGCAGCTAACAACGAGACACCTTAACTCAAACCAGCAGGCGAGGCCCAGCGCCAGAGGCTGACCTCTGACCTTCATACACATGCCATGGTATATGAACATCCACGCACATGTACACACACACACACACACACACACACGAGAGAGAGAGAGAGAGAATATGAGGGACAGAATTGTTCTTATTTATTTGATCTGTGCGTGTGTGCGCACGTGTCCACATGCGTTGTGTGTAGTGAGGCTGAGACTAATAAAATGAGCTAAAATGTTGACAGTTGGTATAACATGCATAAGGCACAATGGTGTCTTTCACTCTTGAAACTTTCCTTTAAGTTTGAAATTATCTCACAATGAAAGGGTTCTTAAAATTCACCTGAACTCATGGCTGTCTTTCCCAGGCGGGCTGGGGGCAGGGCTTGGAGACAAAAATGTCACGTACCCGCATGGAGGTCCTTGTTGTGTCACAGAGAGTAGAAATCAGAGGGAAGTCACCTAAGAGGAAGTGCAGGCCTGGTGCGCCTGGACAGACAACTGGATAGCGGCTGATTTGCTCAAAGACTCCTATTCTGTTTCGCTAAGCCTTGAGATTGACCATGAGTGTATCTACCAACCATATGGATAAAATGGCCTCTTTGTTAAACCCTCCATCCTTTTAAAAGGGTCATATGTCACTGACACTCTCAGTACTGTGTGTCATGTGCCAGGCACATACCGTCTCATAAAAATGTCCTAAGGCATTAATTATCACAGCTGAGGAGAGTAAAGATGGCAGCCCCTGCTAATTGTCAAAATCCCCTCTGCGGCTGCATGCTGCCACACACACGGACAGGGCCATGAAAGACGCCATTCCCCTCCCTTTGCAGGCAATGGCACTGATTAAGATGGGGGGGCATCAAAAATTCCCTGGTGCCTGCCCAGACACACGCACAGCAGCCCAACTTGAATATAAGCAAGTGGCAGGGGGTGGGAGGTAGAGGTGGGTAAGTGCCTTGCGAAGGCCACCAGCAATTCTCTGTGATTTAGGAAGTGCTAATCAATAACAAGTTCAACTTGAGGAACTGCCCTGGCTTAATCATTTTGCATCTGGTACCCAGGGGCTGATGCACTGCAGCTGGAGGGGTGGGAGAGAGGAGGGGACAAGAGGCATGTGGGAAGGAAACACAGGAAACCAGCTTCATGAAAACTGAGTAAACCTCTTGCTGGAGTTAAAGAATCGTTTCAACTTTCAAAGGCGGAATCTCACCCCCAAGTGAAAGACATGGCGTACACGCAAGGCAAGTGAAGATAAACAAAAGACCTTGCTCAGATGTTCCTGGGGTGATCTGTCTTTGTCAAGGAATTCTTTACACAATCCTTTACACATCAAAATGATTCCGAGCCCCCGCCAGCTCGCCCACCTGCTATTTCTATATCTTATAGGACTATGTTTTCCTTTTTTTTTTTTTTTTCCAGTAGGAAGCAGTTTACAACATAGGGTTTAACTGCAATTGTCATCAAACTGCAACTTGTGCACATTTGGAATGAGGCATTGTTTTTTGTTTTGCACACATGTGCATATGTCTTTATATGTGTGTGCGTGTGTACAAGAAGACATTTCAGTATGTGCTTGTGGAGGCCCGAGGGTGACACTAGGAATCACCCTGGATTGCTTTACCTCTTTAATGCTTTGTTCTGAGGTTTCCTGGGCTCTGTCTTCCAGGGCTGGACTTGTGAGTAGTCACCATTTCTACTGGGTAATTTTATGTGGGAATCTGTGGATGGGAACTCAGGTCCTTTTGTCTGCAAATCGAAGGCTTTAACTCCTGAGCCATCTCCCTGATCCTGGAGAGACACATTTTTTCTTTAGAGCCAGCTGTAATGCTTTTTGACTTTCAAGGGCTATTCTCTTCCATAGCAAGGAACAATTAATCTGCAAAGCTATTCATTTAAATTAAAGCTAAAACCCAGGGAGATGCACATGAGAGATGTTCAGATTCCCTTCCTGGAGATGTGTCCAACCCCCCCCTGGATCCTAGGAGGGTGGATGATGGGGGAGGGGGGGTCAAGCACTGGAAAAGAAGATGTAGATATGGTTTCGTGTGTCCCACGAGGGAGGCATCTCCAGGCGGGCAGGTCTGAAGAAGAGACAGATATCTAGAACCAGAGTGAGACCAATGATCAAAACTGAGAGCCGGATGTGAAGAAACGAGACTGATAGTAGTATCACCTGATTTGATTCCAGAGCCTATGTATCTCCCAGGACCATAGTTTCCTTTCCTCTCTTAGAGCGCGTCTGAACACCACCGTGAGGAAAGACATAGAGAAGGATGAAGGAGAACTTCTCCGCACCACAAAGAAACCAATATTCTGAGAAGGGAAAAATGCTGAACTTGCTAATTTCTTGGCTGCTTCAATGCCTATGTTCTAGGGCTAATTTCTCATGGTGAATGAAAAGGAGACATGGACAGGAAAAAAAAAAAAAAAAAAGCAACACTGAGATATATCACTGAGCACCCACAGGTGGCGCTAGAGGACCCAGTCCCTGCTGGGGAGATACAAAGAGTGATCTGCCTCGGCAGTTCTTGGTACTGTTAGTTCGTGGATCCCATGAATTTATCGCAACGTCTATTCTCACCAAAGTATCAGCATGACTGGCAGGCTGTGTGGAGCCTGCGGAAACTTTGATGGGGACCAGACCAGTGATATGCCTGGTTCTAATCATCACTGTCGATGTTGAAGTTGTCGATGAAAACTTCAAAACTTCTCTCTCCATTCCTGGAGGTTACAGTGATTGCTGAGCCACTGAGGCCAAGTGAGAACACTAAGTAAATATCTCAAGCCAAAAACAAACAAACAAAGAAAGTATCAGCATGATATTTCATTCTCCCAGACAAATGCCCCAACACTCTGATAATTCTCTGACGACTAAGGAATTGGCTCTCTTAATCTCTGCCCTACCTATTGTTCAGTTTTCTACCCACTTTTTTCTTATTGGGATAATCTTTTAGATGTGGCCAAAGCTCCATCTTGCTTGCTTTGAAGTTTGAGATCCGATTCAAAGCTGTTTTCCTCCTCTCCCCGTGTAAGCTTTGTTGATGAACTCTTGGCTGATAGAGCAGGATTGCAACCAGCTTTTGTTCAGACACCATCTTCCTTCCTTCCTTCCTTCTTTCCTTTTTTCTTTCTTTCTTTCTTTTTCTTTCTTTCTTTCTTTCTTTCTTTCTTTCTTTCTTTCTTTCTTTCTTCTTTCTTTCTTTCTTTTTCGCTCTCTCTTTCCTCCTTCCTTCCTCCCTCCTCTTCCTTCCTTCCTCCCTCCTTCCCTTCCTTCCCTTCCTCCCTCCCTCTCCTGCCGTCTTCCTTCCTTCCTTACCTTCCTTACCTTCCTTCCTTCCTTCAAGTCCCTCCCTCCCTCCTTTTTCTTTCCTCCTTCCTTCCTCCCTCCCTCCCTCCCTCCCTCCTTCCTCCTTCCTTCCCGTCCTCCATACCCTCCCCTCCCTCCCTCCCTTCCTTCCTTCCTTCCTTCCTTCCTTCCTTCCTTCCTTCCTTCCTTCCTTCTTCCTCCCCTCCCTCCCTCCCTCCCTCCTCCCCTCCCTCTCTCCCTCCTTCCTTCCTTCTTTCCTTCCGTTCTTCCCTCCCTCCCTCCCTCCCTCCTCCCTCCCTCTCTCCCTCCTTCCTTCCTTCCTTTCTTCCTTCCTTCCTTCCTTCCTTGCTGCAAGAACAGACTAATAGAGACAGGGCAAGGCTAACCAACTTCAAAGTCCACCCACCCCCCTTCCCATGACATGCTTTCTTCCAGCAAGGCTCCACCTCCCAAAGCTGCCATGACCTTTCCAAACATCAACTAAGGACTCAAACGCATGAGCCTGTGGGGACAACTCACATTCAAACCATGACGGAGCCTCCCTCCAGCCTTCCTCTCGGGGCTTTCAATGATGGATGCTGTTGAAGGGCGAAGACAGGATACCCCCTCTTATGAACTTAGCTCTCTCCATACAGCCCACCTCTCTCTGCTGGGTCTCAGTACGCCCTCCTGGGAGGTCGCTAGTCCTCCTGTTGTGACGTCATGGTGGTTACACGGAATGTGGGGAACTTAACATCTTTTGTCTTCATTTGAGCCTCAGCCACAGAGCCACAGCTCTGCTACAACAGGGAAATAAAATAGAACATGTGTGTGGCAGACCATCCATCTGCTCTCTAAGTAGAGAAGCTCTGCACATGTACTTGGAGAGATGGCTGCAGGAGCATTTCTAGAGAAAAGCTGGACCTGCTCTAGAAGTCCGCCAAAATGGAATGGGCAAATGAAGTGTGAAGAGTGGACTGACTGAGCCAGGAGTGTGTGGCATGCAGAGGTCTGCACGAGTGCCCTCTTAAGTATGGGTGGATTCCGTCATAAAATATGCACAGGTACCGTCATAGGTATGCACGGGTGCCATCATAGATACACATGGGTGCCATCGTAGGTATGCATGGGTACCCAGAGCAGGTGCGGCTGTTCATAATAAACCTGTGTGTGTGCAGGGTTCTTGCTGTCTGTCAAATATTTGGAGTAACTCTCCCTGACCGCTTGATTGAATACGTGTCATAATAGAAATGAATAAACTAAGTTAATGCAGACAAATCCTAATTGCGGGCTTGAAGAAAAAAAGCAATGTCATGTATGTACAATTTAAAAGTAGAGGGAAAATGTTTCTTTTTAAATTTTTTATTATATTTATTTTTCCCAATCATACAAGCTTAATAGGTACCCTGGTCCCCTCTCTCCCTCCACCCCTCCCCAGTCCCCCTTGTACCCTACCCCCCTTTTCCCCTTCCTTTCACCTCCTTCCCTCCTTTTCTCCCAGTGCCCTCCCCCTTCCTTTCTCCCATTCCCTGGAGCATCCTTTTATGTGAATGTCAAACTTTCCATAAATGTACCAACATGCACACCAAATTCATCACAGAAATTCCCTCCAAAGAACAAAAGGAACAGGATTGGGAAAGAAAGCTGAATTATGGCTTTGCTGGACACATTTTATTTCTTATTTTGAAAATAGGCCTTGACCAAATATGCTGGCATATTTCTCTAATCCCAATACCTGGGAGGTAGAGGCTGGATTCGCAAGGCCTTTCTCAGCTTCATGGTGAATTCCAAGCTGGCCCGGGTTGCACGGAATCCTGTCTCAGAAAAACACCAAAAAAGAAAAGAAGATAGAAGTAGAAAAAAGATCTGGACAAAAGCAAGACCAACAGAAGAAAAAAGAAAATGGTCTTCAACAAGGGTATCATCAAAAGATTGACAATACGACCTACCCAATGGACATAAGCATTTACAAAACATATATCTGATTACAAAAAAGAACACCCAAAATACATAAATAGTTCCTGCAATTCAATAACAAAAAGTCAATTGATTTTTTAAGGAAGAGCATAAGTAGGGACAAACACTTCCCCTAAAAAAGATCTATACATGGTAAATAAGTACACAAAAAGGAGTCTAACAGTAATCATTAGGGAAATTCAGTCCTAGACCACAACGAGATGCTTTGCCTCATAACTGGAATAACTGCTAAAAATATAACAAATAGAAATAAAAGAAAATGATAAAAATGTATGTTGGTGAAGATGTGGAGAACTGGAGCCCTCCCACCTTGCTTGTAGAAATATAAAATAGTACATCTACTTTAGAAGACAGTTTGACAAATCCTCCCAAAGAGCTAAACATAAAATAAACATGTGGTAATTCCATGGTTAATGATATGTCTAACATAACTAAAAGGAAGGACTTGAACAGACACTTGTACACTTGTGTCTATTTTAACATTATTTGCAATATGAAAAAGTGGAAACTAAAGGATGAATGGATTTTAAAACTGTGATATATATATATAGTCATAAAAAGAAACAGAGTTCTGAAATGAGATGGATCCCTGAACTTAAACACCTGTCTCACAAATGTGCAAACCTGAGTCCAAATCCCCAGAACTAATGCAAAAATCAGACGCATAGGGCAAGAGTGCTATAAGTCCAGTACTCCTACATGACGGAAGATGAAGACAGAACCCCCAAAAGACTGTGGTCTAGTTAGCCTGGTGTATATAGCAGAAAACAACAAAGACCTTGTCCCAAACATGGGGTGGAAAGTTGAATGTTAATAACTTCATATGTACCTTGTGGCATTTGTGTGTTCCCCCCCCCACAGAGAAAGAGAGAGAGAGAGAGACAGAGACACAGACAGAGACAGAGATACAGAGAGATGAAGTTCTGATACAGACTACACCATGGACAAACCCTGAAGATACGTTGTTACATGAAATAAACCAGACACAAAAGGATAAACACTGGTTTATCCTTTGGTTATAGGAGACATCTAAGGAAAAGCAAATTCATAGAGAAAAAAATCAAATAGATATTACTGGAATCGAAGAAAAGGTTGAGGAATTATTGTCTAATGGTTATGGAGTCCCTATGAAAAGTTTGAATGTAGCACAAAGGGTATACAATATTATAAATAAACCAATATCATTGAATTGTGCACTTAAAATAGTTATAATGACAAAATTTATGCTTTGCATATTTTGTCATCATTTCAAAGATTGTCAGGTATAGTGACTCATGCCTAGAATCCCAGTCCTTGGGGGATGGAGACTCTGTTAAGGTCCTGAGTTCAGATCCTAGACCCCACGTATAGATGCCCGGCGGAAGCGAGGGCTGCCTGCGTTTCTGGTCCTGGTAGGGCGGAGCCTGTGAATCCCGGGAGTTCCTAAAGGCCCTGAGGCAGGCTGAAGGGAGACTCTGTTTAAAAAAAAAAAAAAAAAGAGCAAAAAAGCTATGTAATATACCAAACCCATTGAACTGTCTGGTTTGTTCTGTTGTTTGTGACAAGGACTTCTTATGTAGCCAGCTGCCCTGGCAACTCACTGTGTAGCTCTCCTAAGCTGTGATTACAGGTGTAAAACCATTCTGCCTTACAAACTGTACACTTTAGATGGGTAAATTAACATATTTGAATTACATCTCAAAAGGGTTTTTAAAAGATCTGCAGCAATATGTCAAAATGCTAATGTTTATTAATCCTTGAAAAATTAACACAGGATGCCTGGTTTATTACTCTCTGTACCTGTCTGAAAAAATCCAAAACCCATTTTCGAAATCAAAGCACAAACGTCAAGAAGCAAGTGAGAGGAGAATACCAGAAAGAGAATGAACACATTGAAGAAGCGGGAAGCTGAATTAGCAACATGACTGTCATTGCCTCGGAAGTCCTGGTCTTCCTTTAAACAAACCATCTATCTGCTCCGTATTTTTATCTCATCACGTTGAAAGAGAAAATTATTTTCCCTTGAGCGCCAAAGGTGCTAAAAGACTGGGTTTGCTTCCAAGGAAGTCCTGGTCTGGTAAGGTCGCTATGAGGAGTTAGAAATCATTCCGCGTGGGTGGTGTGGGAGTGCAGAGCAGGAGCTGGGATGGGGCAAGGAATGGGGAAGGAAGTCACAGATGATTCAGCTCTCCCCTACTCAGGATTTGGGGGTAACACACTGATGGGCTTCCCCGGATCTGGTTTCATAGCTCCCATCTCTGTCCCATGGAGCAAGCTTAATCTAGAGCTATACTTCAGGGATACACAGTCCAGGAGGCCAATGCGGGTCCACCGGGTGCTGAGGAAAGGCAGGCTGCACCCTCTGTCCTCAGCCTGAACTGTGGGATGCTCAGGAAACACATTCTGCTGCAGCAGAGCTGTGGGGAAGGGGGTGGGGGGGAGCAACATGGTCCAAAACGTCCTTTTCCCATGGTGCACTTGGGGATAATCAGGAATACTGCAGAGCCCGAGATTGTCCAAGTGGATGCCGCTCTGTACTAAGACTTTCTTAGTAACCCACCTACCTCCTAAAATGATGGAAGCCTATGGCGAGGGAAGATCTTAACAGTGATTGACTTTTTTTCTCTAAGCCTTAAGAAGTAAAGATTTGTTTGGACCAAGCATTCTGGCTCTTGCTATGCCTCACTTATGGGTAGGGAAGGACTATCTTATCTTGGAATTCTCAGTTTTTAAAACTGTATTTACTGTCACTGTATTGTGTCACATGTATGATGTCCTGCTTGCTTTGTGTGAGGTCAGAGGATAATTCTCTCCTTCCACCTTTATGTGGGTTGCTGGGATTGAACTCATACAATCAGGCTTGCTGGAAAAGTGCATTTACCATCTGACCCATCTCCCTTGGCCCCTCTTGGAGTTCCTAAAGGCACTGAGGGTCTGGTGTCCATATCATCTTCCCTCGCCATCAGCACCTCCCCTCTGCTACAGAAAGTGAGAAAGATTACAACCCTGAGAGTGACAGTGTCAGTCCCTCCTCCCACTTCTCCACCAGCTCACAAATCTCCGTGCATTTCATTCACAAATACCGGTGAACCATCCTTGCATGCTGGTCCACTCATTTAGAGAAGGACAGCTGCCTCTGATAATTTCTGGCACTAGGGGGCTGGAGAGGTGGCTCAGGGGTTAAGCCTCTGCCTTGCAGGTGGAAGGTCCTGAGTTCGGATCCTAGACCCCACATATAGTCACCAGGCGGAAACGGGGGCGGCCTGCGTTTCTGGTCCTGGTAGGACGGAGCCTGTGAATCCCGGGGCAGAGCAAACGAGAAGGTGGAGGCGTCCATGGTGGTTCCCGAATTCGTCCATGGTTCTACACACACATACACATATGTACACACACTCATATATACACATGCTCACACACGCACAATTGAATAAATAATAATAATAATAAAAAGAAATAAAATAATAATTTCTGACACTAGAAAATTCATCCTTGTCTGTCAAATGCTTAGAATTTGTCTGGAATTCAGAAAAGCTCATAACACCAAAAGATCCTGACTCTGCTTGTAATTGTATGGATGTCAGCTAACAACAGGCAGAGCTCACAGAAGGCCTGAGTAGTTCAAGTATTGGCTTATGCTGTTTCTCCAGCCTCTGCCTGCGTCTTCCCCTGACCCCCTTTCCTGGCATACGTTTCGGTTTGTGACCAATCTTCTCTGCTTCCTTGTGTAAAGATACCAGTCCCTTGGATTTGGGGCACACCCTAATTTTCTATGACCTCATCTTAACTTTATTTCATCACTTTTGAAAAATCTTAAAGGTGATTACATTTACAGACATCAGGTGTTAGAATATGAACATATCATCTATTAATTTTTATCATAGTAGAGTTTCATACATGATGACAATAAATTTATGTTGTTGTTGCCCCTTAATTACCCAGACCCATCCCCTTCCTTTCCCCTCTGTCAACCTTCTTCTTCCTCATCAGTCTTCCTCCTAATGTCACATCTTTTTCTCTGTGTGGCCCACTAAGCTTCTTTTGGGTTGCCTTCAATGGCATGCATCTAGACACGTGCTGGGCACAGGTGTGTATCAGTGGGTATGCCCACTGAAGAAAGCAGCTTCTCTCCCTTCATCTCCATCTAGCTTTCGCTTTCATCAGGGAAATGTGAGACCTCTGGAGATCTTTCCCCTTTCATGGTAAAACTCCTTAGACCTGTGCATTTCATTCATAAACTGCAGGTCTTGTGGAGATACACATAGCTGCAGTGAATTCCCAGATGCAGTGGCCCTGGAATGTCTAGAAGTTACTGCCCGACAGCATCCCTCCCCACCCTTAAGTTCTTACAATCTTTTTGCCTACTCTTGTGCTTCCTTCCTTGAGCCTTGGAGGGGGAGTGGTTAGATGTCCTGTTGAGAGCTGAACACTCCCTAGTCACTGATTCTCTGCACTTAGGTCCGTTGTGGATCTTTGTATTAAATGCCTTCCATTGCAAAAGGATGCTTCAAGACTGAGCGCCGAGAGCAACTCTAAGCACGTGGTTGGACTCACAGTTGGAGCAGGCAGAAGAACCAGGAGCCAAGCCTGTGAGCCTCACATGTTAGGCCCAGGTGGTAATGGTATCTCTAGGGGACAATTCATTCCCCGCACCAAACTCATAGTAGGTCTTTGGTCAATACTGCTTCCTATCTTCTGATAAAATGACATTTATAAGAAGGGCCCCTGGGCTGGAGAGATGGCTCAGAAGTTAAAGTCTTTGCCTTGCAAGCAAAAGGACCCAGATCCCACACAAAAACTTGCATTTCTGGCTCTGGAAAGTAGAGTCTGGGAAACCCCAAAGCAAAACAATAGGAGCAATCCAGAATGACTCCTGATATCATCTTTGGGCTTCCACAGGCACATACACTTGAGTGCCCTCTTGTGCATACATATGTGGAAAAGGGGGGGTCTTCTTGGACCAATCTAGTGATCAGCACACTCATCAGACTATTTCCAAACCACAGGCATATGAGTATAAGCCTTGAATGGCAGTCTGTGAATTTCCTGAGTATTTGTTCAACTTACCTAAGAATGCATTGAGAAAGGAGCATGAAGCCTTAAAAAAAGACCCATTCTCTCCAGTGAGAGCGACTCTTTAGCTCTAAAAAGCAACAAGCTCTAGATGTTCACCATGATGACCATTTTTGTCCTAAGAGAAATCTGGCCTTGCCGGTCTGTCTGCTCACTGGCAAAAACTGAATGATAACTAGTCAATGAGACCAGCTTTAATAATGAGCAGAGAAACCTATTTACGAGGAACCATAAAGGAAGTATGTGTTTAAGTATCCACGGCGGGTTAAGAAATATATAGAAGTACGGAATTTTAATAGTAATCCTCAATATGGGAAAAATATAGGCCCTGTTTCTTAAGGTTTCAATTGGATCTATCCTGAACTTTACCCAGAATAAGAGCAGAGCAATATGCCAGATCCTTTGCCTAAATCTTTCATTGTCAGAGTCCTGAATTATTGCAAAGACCTGAAGTTTTCAGAATAATGATGATGTAGAGCAGTAACTTTCTATCACTGCACAAAACGTGCACAGCTATAAATCTTATCATAACACGATGCGGAGTTCTAGAGACGCTTAAAGCCTTTTAAATACCAACTCTGCTACTTGGGAAAACGAAGCATTCGAAATTTACTGATCAAAAAATTAAGGCTAATGACCTTGCTATAATCCCGGCTGAATTATTTCCTTAGCTAAACTACACTGTGACGGATCCGGTCTACAACCTTCCCTGTTATACCAATTTTTAATGAAACATAAAAATGTCTTCAGATGTCTTGTTTGCCTTGTGTTTCCCCATGAGTACTTAAAGAACAAGAAAGGGAGATTTTAAATTTGCAATCTGGAAAGAGACAGAGAGAGACAGAGAGAGAGAGAGAAAGAGAGAGAAAGAGAGACAAGAGGAAGGAAGGAAGGGAGGGAAGGAGGAAAGGAGGGAGGGAAGGAAGGAGGGAAAGAGGGAGGGAGGGAAGGAAGGAGGGAAAGAGGGAGGGAGGGAGGGAGAGACAAGTACTCATGCTAATAACCAATGATTCTGTCTTACATTCGGAGCAACAACTCATACATTGTTATATGCATCCTCCAACCCTGTGCTTCTTTCTTCAGTTCAGCTACTCAAGGAATACTTGAAATTCTGGGCCTGAAGAATCTACCTGCCCATTCCCTGTCTGCTGTTCTATCTCCAGCTTTTTGTTTTACCTCCCCCAATCCAAGGATACTATGTTCCATTGCCTCCTCCTCTTCCTCCCTGTTTCTCAGGTATCTGACAGCAGGCAGATGCTGACTGTGGTTAGACTCTGGTTAGTGTGTATGCTTCAAAGTATTGTGGTAGAATCATTTTTTTTTCATAAATTTGAGATGTGTGTGTGTGTTGTATGTGGGTAGATGTACATGTGTGCAGGTACATGTGCATGAGTGCACTTGAATGTCTGCACCTGCGGAGACCTAAGGGTGACGTCATCTACCTTCTTGTTGTGAGTCTGGATCTCCAGTTAGATCCAGACCATGACAGTAGGGTTAGTCTGGCCGGCCAGCTTGCTCTGGGGATTCCCAGACTCTGTCTTCCAGAGCTAGAATTACAAGTAGTCACCACACTGGCTCAGAATTTTTATATAGGATTTGGGGATCCAAAGTCAGGTCCTTTTGCTTGTGAGGCAATGGTTTTAACCATTGAGCCACCTTGCAGCCCAATATGATAGAACTTTAAAGAGAAGAGGGTTGGAGTGATAAGGTCATCAGGGTACTGGCCTCTGAGGTTCACATAGGGCTGCATAGCCCTTGGTGATTTTCATGAAAATGAGCTGTTACAAAGCAACGGACTCGGGCACTTGCTCTTGTCTGCATGAGACCACAGCCTTTCCTATTCCTTTGCTGTGTTGCATGACATGTCGTGACAAGGGACCACACTAAAGGCCAACAAGATGGGGCCAGTAAATCTTAGACTTTCAGTATCCAAAACTGTGAGCTAAACAAGCATTTTTCTTTACAATGCCCCAGCTTCAGGTGTTTTGTTAAAGTTGTGGAGAACAAACTGATACAACACATAATGGACACTGTTTATCAGCATGGCAATTCCTTGGCTCTCTCCTTGCTGCAAATATGACTTCAGGGCATACATGCATCGCTCTTACAAGGGAAATGTATTCGCTCTCTCTTTTGCTTTGCTCATGACAAAGAATAGACAAAAGGCATAGAAGATAGGGTGTCTTTACTAAAAACTCTAAAACAATTGTTTCCTGGAAACTGACCTGTCAAAAACATGGAGCCTGGGGGAAAAAAAACCCCGCTTCACCTATGTCACTGTGCCATGAGGTCACCGCTGTGTTCCTTGAGGGTCTAATCTAGTGACAGAAAGGGAGCTCTTCTGCAGAGCGAGGCCTTTGAGGGATGTTTCAAAGTGCAGGCCTGCAGCTTCTGCCCGGTACGCGCTTCTCTGGGGCCTCAGTTCAAAAGGACACAACCTCAGCCATAACAAAACAAATGAAGGGAAGACCAACTCTACCAACACACAGATACACATACACATGCACGCACAAATACACATGCAGACACATTCACATGTGCACGCATATGAACACGTGCACACAAATTTACATATGCTCATGCACACACAAATACACATGCACATACACATGAATACATGTACACACATTCACATATGCACATGCGTATACAAATGCACGTGCACATGCACATATACACAAACACATGCACACACACACATACACCACACACACACACACACTCAGGCTCACAGAGGCATCACTTGACCTTGTTAATTCAATGAGAAAGAGTTTCTTCTAGTGAAGAAATCATGGTGTCCAGGTGGCTTGAGGGGACAGAGAGGAATAGTGAAGAGTCTCACTATAGTGAAGAGTGTCCCATCTTGGGTTGAGAGAGCTGGATTGGTAGCAGATGTGGCTGATCCCTGGTCTAGAACACTTCCAACAGACACAGCCTTCACCTGAGCTGGAGGATTAAGGTCATGACAAAGCTGAGTCCCAGGATATCAGAATAGTATAAGGATTAGCAGATGTCACACTTGGGACCAAGGGAGCTGGTGTGACTGTCCAAGAGCTTCCAAGTCCTGATGACTAGGGGACCAAGGCAAGGGAGGAACACTTTCACCAGGGCGGAAGGGCCCTCTGCTGTGACCCTGTGTTCCAAGCACCCTTGGCTGGGTTGGAAGAGGTATGACAGCTGGGTAGAGGTGTCAAGTTGATAGTTGAGGGCTGAGCTTTGAGGCACATCTGTGAAGAATTAGTAGTTAAGCCAAACCCTGAGCAAGTGTGTGTGTGGGTGGGTGGTGGTGGGGATTATCTAACTGATGAGGGAAGACTCTGCCCATGGTGGGAGGGGCCATGTGCTCTGGGCAGATGAATAAAATGAGACCTGGTTCAGTCTTCAGCATTTCAGGCCGCAGACATTCTGGCAAGCTAGGAAATATGTCCCTCTCTCAGCTGTTTCTGTGGACATAGTGGGCCCCATTCCTGAAACTGGTATGAGGAAATTTAGCAGAGATTCCTGAGCAGGAATAAACCTCTTGTTCCCTTCAGTTGTTTTAGTCCTATACTTTTTTTCAAGAATAAGAAGAGGACATTAACACCAGAAGCAAGAAAGGGAATGGTGATGTGGGAATGCCGGCCTCTGTCACAGGTCTGAGACTTTAACCCAATGGGAATGGGAGCGATGAGACCCAAAGACTGGGAAGCCACTTGGTCCTCCACAGAAAACCCAGCTTTTCATGCACCCAAAAGCCAAATAGGTAGAACTGTGCTTGTGTGTACTTCCTATCCAAATTCTCAACTCAGGAAGAAGCCAGAACCCACACACTGACAGACCAAACGTGCCGACTCTTTTCTCTACAAGTATGCCGAGGAACCCCATTTAGACACTTACATTCCAAGCCTCAGGTGTCGTTCTGTGGCTCTCATTGAAAAAGATAAATCTGCATGACATAAAGCCTTGCAAAATAGATTGAAGCAGATGGATTAGATATTTACATTAAAACTATTCCTTTGTACTAGTTAACACGTCCCAGCTAACGAAACTCATTAACCATGTGGGTGTATAAATGTGTACATGTTTATAACATTTTCCAACCCCAAACAGCTAATATCTGCTTTGAGTTAATATAGTATACTAATGTTTAGCCCTCCTTTGCCAGGGTTAATTGTTAATTACTCCAAGGCAATCATTTAAGTGCTTGAAATGGGTTTGTTGAGCCTAGGCCCTCCGTGCCGTGTGCTAAGATTTGAAAGAGGCAAACACATTTGTATAAAGGCAAATTAATTATTTAGGGAGGAAGCCTTAATCAAGGCAGCAGGCTACTGCAATAATTAGACTTCAGGAGAAAAAAGAGAAGCAGCCGAATCCCAGTGATTTCATATTCTTCCTTCTCTTCGCATATCAGAAATAGATGGACATCGGGAACTATGCACAAAACCTCATCTACACCCCATGAACATTTGAGAGGGCCTGCTGATTGCCTTGCGCCCCCCCAACCCCTTCTTTTCATCATTACAGCCAAAGAACTCTGAGACACAGATCACTTAGAGCAGCATTTAAGAGCCAATAATCCACTTGGTCATTCCACAAGGCTCCCAGACATAGACCTTTGTACCGTGACAGCTCGGAAATCCAGAGACATCACAGGCCTTAATAGAGGATTCGCCTCTCGTTTTCAGGAGTCTTTGAAAACCAAGAGGCATAGTCCGCGGCGCAACATGTGACAAGACATTTATTTTCATCTATTTGCTGTAAGCCGTTGAAAACTTGAAATATTAAATTAGATCAAATGTTTTCAAACGGGTTAAAATCGATCCTTTCCTTGCGTTTGGGGTTCTGCCCAAAGAGTCGTGAGATGATTGGGCCTCCTCAGCACGGATTTCTGTTTACTCAGGAGACAGTCAGCAAGGCCCCCTTAAATGGTCGTAATTACTGTCACCAAAACAGGATCCTAATTGTCAAAGGAGTTCACTTTTCTCTCTGATGAAGGCTGGGGAAGAGAACCTGGGATCTTCGGGCAGTGCCATTTTTTTTCCTTTCAATTCTTTCAAGATATTTAGAATCATTTCACTTACAGGCTCAGACTAATTTTTAAAATCCATTGAGGATTTTGGCAAACAAAGGTTTCATAGACACCTTGTTTTGTTTCTTCTTTCCCACCTTCTTTAAGGAACGGAAAGCCTGTGAACCCACAGGATGCATAGCCCTGGTGACTTTGGATTCATTCTATGTATTTCTATGAGTCTTGTCCAAGGGTTGAGTGTGGCACCTTTCTGAGAGCCACGTGGGCCCCTAGCTGCCTTTCTCTCATCACTAATTCTCACAACTTGTGAAAGGGGCAGGGGAAAAGATGGTTTCTTGGCACCCTCCTTTGTAGCAGGAGAAGCTGAGGTTTGGGAAGGTTAAGTGACTTGCCCAGGGTTGTTGAGCGATTTAGAAGCAGCCACTTGGAAATAAGGCTTGGGGAACGTTTGGGATCGTAGGTTCTCAGGCTGCAGCCAGAAAGTCCCGGCCACCCAGGAGCCTCTTGGGTGCTTTGCGTTATTGACACAGCTATGGGTGTGGAAAGAAAGGCAATAAATGATTCCATTCAGGTCTGTGGCTTTTCCCTTTCATTCCATGACAATACACACACACACATACACACACACACACACACACACACACACACCCTTAGTGGTGGAGGAAAGGGATAACCCTGGATTAGAACTTGCAAACATACTCTTTCATTGATCTACTGGAAGGTTTACAATGTGTTCTGTTGTTCCAATGACTTCCACATAGAGGTGTCTCTCCTACTTCCTGTCCTCACTCTGAGAAGTAGACTCACAGATTCTTTTCACTGAGACCATATTTAAAGAATCACTAAGAGAACAACCACTCCATTGATACAGACTTTCGGTGAGGGGAAAAAAAATGTTTAAGGAAGATTTACTGCCCTCATCATGAAGGAGCCTAAAGATGGCATGCAATTCATGGCAAAGAAGGAATGTTCTGCAAATCAAGGTGCTTTTGCAGCCTGCCTTGGATTAGCATCTGGTACGCAGTCTGAAGATGCAGCGTGTTCACTCTCCGGAGCCAACAATCTCAAAGCAAGAGGAAGAAAAAAGCCACATCTTAAGGAGTGCATCTTTTCTGCGCAGTCACAGGCCAGGGTAGAATAATGGCCTGCTAGAAGAAGTTTCAAAAGGTGAGCTTACACAGAAACGCATGGCTTGTGGGGAGAGGCGACCTGTCTTCCGGATGCAGCCAGAGGAATATCAAAGTCTGGAGGCAAGAAAGAATATCGTCTTCTGGCCAAGCAGTGCCTTCCTGCTTGTGTAGATGTGGGGTTTGTAAGTACAATAGATCCTTTGGTAACAGCCTTGTACCTCAGAGACTGATTTTTTTTTTTTTTTAAATTTTTGAATTGCAAGCGCGCCATCTAGTGATCAGTATTTCAAACAACAAGCTGGTGGTATTGCTGATGTCATTCTTAAGATGCAAATTACTTCAAGATTTTTTTTTTTTTAATGACTAATGCCTGCATCAATCATAGCAAGCTATTGAGAATTTCACTTCCGGCAGGCACAGTTTGGCAGCGGCTTTCAAGAACCGAGAGTATCTGTACATTGGCAATTTAAATCACAGTGTGTTCCACTGCAGAGATCAACTTCCCTGATTCATTATCGAAAACGTAATTATCTTGACATTGTTTCTGGGGTGAACAAAACGGTCTTCCAGAAAATTTCCTGAGTTTCTGCTCCATGTGTTCTACTGTAAATACGAGGGAGAATGGTGCATTTGGTGGGTGAAGCTGACTGGGCAAGGAAGGGGTGCCGACCTCGGAGGAGACCCCGGGGCATTTGTCCCAGCTGTGAGACCACACTGCTGCTGGAAAAGGAGAAACTTCTTCTCAGAAGTGGAAAGACGGCATAGTTAGAATGGACTCGTCCGGAAATCATTTCTGTTCAGGCCTTCCTTGCTTCCAGAATGTTTCCGTTTGCCTTCATGTTGTCAATAAATTCAGAGCCAAAAAGCTTAGGGGAGCCAGGGGGTTTCGTTCTTTCTTAAAATTCTTGACTACAATTGTTAGTCCAGCTTGGCAGGAGAGCTCATACTAACGCTAGGAGCCAAGGGAACTGGAAATGCTATATCCAAAGGATTGCTAAAAGAGGAGCAAACTTCATCTGCCACACTGCAAGTCTTGCAAAGTATGTTGAAAAATGCCAGACTACTGAACCAGCTGCCCCCACCACCCATTTTAGCCACCTGCCCGGGAAATGGCTCCACCCATAATGAGCTGGGTCTTCCCACATCAATCAGAAAAACTCTTGCAGGCTTGCTCAGGGTCGGCCTGAACTACTAATTCTTCACAAACATGCCCAAAGCTCAGCCCTCCATTGTCAAGTTGACACGTATTGCCTAAGTAGCACACAGAATGTCTGAAATAGCCATTTTTCTTACCTGATCAAAGAGAATAGACTTGCAGCCTGGCTTGCTTTCTTTGCCCTGCCAACAAGATTTAGTTAGAATTCCGCCTGGTTAGATTTTGTATTGTCTTTAGTTATAACTTAGGAACAGCAAGCAATACATTTTATCATTCAAGTAACGATAGGAAATTCTCTTGAAAAGAAATTTATTCAAGGAAAAAAAGATGTGAGTCTGTTTGAAGAAAAAAAAATTGCATATACCAAATACCAGACAGCGCAGGATGTGTGGGAACACAGGAACCATGAGGAAGGTGGGGGCTGTACAGAGAGGATAGTGGGGAACAGAGCTTGTCTTCTGACAGGGAACACTAGGCTGGACCTCCCATCGAGATCTGCCTCCCACCCCTGTAATTACCTGGGTATGTTACTGCATCTCTTTTGAGCTCTGCTTTCCTCATCTATAGAGGGATGATTGGCTTTTAGGTGGGCTCCAAGCCACCAATCAAAAGAGAGCTTCTTAGGGCAATCAGGGTAATTCTTCAAAGCCATATACGAGATGGGGAAGGAAGGAACATCCTAGGAAAAACCATGAACTAATGAAAATGGACACACGGAAGATTTGAGGATGTAGTGGTGATATATTTCACCCTCCAGCCCCAAATGAAGGTTATGTTCTGCAAAATTCCAGCTAATGCATACTAAAGTCCCACTGAACTTATGAATTTGTGGGGGAGGGGTACCACGAGGAAGTGGGGCAGCATCAGGGTGGGCTCGTGCGTGCTCCTAGAGTATGAGACGTGACTGTGTCCTTCCTTCTCTTGGCCCTGCATCAAGCCCTGCGCTCTCAGGCTCTGTACATCTCCGTACATCATCTCATCTGCTCTGGCACTAGCCCTGGAAGCAGGTGCGCCGCACACACCCTGATGGTGAGGTGGAAGCCAGAACTCACGAGCAGTCTCTGGCCAGCGCTTACTTGACTTGCAAATGACAGTGCCACGTTTGGAACTGGATGCGTGTGGCATGGGCATGCCGGTGATCACCGAGAGAGGCAGGCGGCCTCCACCCTCTGTGGGAAGTCATGGTCTCTATCCTTTCTATGACACGTGGGGAGACGGTCCGCCACCTCCCTGGGAGTGACCATAGAGTCAGTCAGTCCTGATTCTGTCTGATGGACTTTTGATCAGACTGAGTCTCCAGCATGGACGTTGTGACACCCGACCACAAATTCCAACCTATTGATCATCTTCTCTAGAAGCCATTTACCGCCACGCGGCCCTTCCTGCCTGGGCTTGAAGCATGGCGCTGTCCCGGGTCAGAGACAGCCACAAAGAGGACTTCCTTCTTCTATAAGGATAGTTTCCTCTCCTTTGTTCCTGTGTCCCCTAGAGCCTATGGGATCCTGCCTTCTGCCAGGGTAGATGGGCATCCTATGTTCCACTCAGACTCCATCTGTGGGGCACAACACAAAGTCCTCAGGTGAGAGAAATAATCAATTGTAAAGCAACAGAGCTCAGCTGGGTTTCTGCATCCCTCTGAAATGACACCAGCAAGTGAGTGCCACGTGCCAGGCCCTCCCCCTGCTCCCAAAGGGTGCAAAGTGGATCTGGCCACTGTGACGCTCAGGGGAGCGATCTGTCCCTTGACTTCTGTGCTCCAGGGATTTCTGTCTCCTTTGTAACACTGGACAGTGGCATCACCTGCCAGGTAGAGAGGGTTTGAGGGAAGCTCACATGTTGATGAACTGGGAGCCAGTGGTACACACCTTATGCTCACACCAGCCGTGCCAGATTTGGAGCTGAGCTTTGTTGATGGGATGTAGCAGGTACAGACTTGTAGGAAGAGAGGCTGGGCCTTCTAGGTAAAGGAAGGCTTGGAAAATGCCGGCAAATGGGAAGTCTGAAAGGGACCCGTGAGCCACTGGTGGAGATCTGAAGTCGTGAAACAAGAAGAATCAGTCAGAAACCAGCCCATGTCTTCTGGTTTCTTAAGAGAAAGTTGGCCTTTGCATAGAGGGGAGACCAGGGTACGGGAGAGCAGGCAGGTGGCAGCCCTTGCGGCAGCGAGTGGCATGCGTGGAAGGCTGGGCTCCAGTGTTTGAACGCTTGGGTGTCCAGCTGGCAGCACTACTACAGGAGGCTGTGGAACTTTAGGAGATAGGCTCTAGCAAGAGGAAGGAGGCCCAGCCCGCCTTCGAGCTTGAGTTTTCTTATTGCTCGACTGAGATGGAAGCAAGTCACGTGACACTCCAGCATCCAGAGGCAGGATCATGCGCTCTCCTACCTCAAAACCATGACCTCGTTCCTCACTAAGGTGCTTCTGTTAGGTATTTTGTCACAATGACAAGAAAACCAACTAATAATGCTAACACCTAAACATCCATCGTGATTTTTGAAGGAGCCCAAAACACAGGTACTGCCACTTAACTCACGGGGACTTAAAGAGGTGGTTAGGCCACAAGGGTACCATCATTGTGAGTGGGATCAAGACCCTTGTCAAAGACGCTTCCCACAGTGGCAGACTTGGCATACTTCCTTGCCCTTTGCCTCTGTCATGTGATAGCAGAGCACCCCACCCCACCCCTCTAGAGAATGCAAAGCCCACCCTATGCATCCTCCATCTTGGGCATCTCACTCTCCATAAAGACAGGAAATAAATTTCTGTTCTTAATGAATCATTAGTCTGTGGCCACTTATTTTTGATTTGCATGCAAACTTTTTCTTTCATTGATAAACCAGAGCAGATTGGAACTAGCAGAAAGGAAACCACAGTTTAAGAGAATGGGCTCCGGGGGTGCCGGGAGCCGCCCCTCAATACATCTAGCTTGAACAGTACAGACTTCCTGATGACCACGTGGTAGCGGACACTCCATTCCCAGGGGGTCATCAGAGAGCCAGGTGTCTTGTCTCTGTTCCCCAGACCATGAGAAAAATAAACCCCATGACTCTTTAGAAATTTCTTTTCAAGGACAATCATCAACGACATCTTTGCCAAGCAAAGAAAACATTAAAAAACAAATCCCCTGTCTGCTAGACATGTTTGACTAGGTGGAAGATAGTGTCAGTTTTCAGCAGAAAATGAAAACTGAGGTTTCTATGCTCCTAAACTTAAACTGCTTCTCTCTAAAGTGTGGGAGGGGAGAGGCCAGGTCTTAGCCTTGGAATCGTTGGGCAAGTCAGAATGGACATTTAGCCGGGTTGAGTCCTTATGGAAAATGGCATGTTCAAACATGTACAGAGGAAACAGGAATATGGATTCTTTCCCTAGTTAGCGCTATTGACCAAAGGATTCCCAAGAACAGGCAGACTGCTACCACACACTTAGACTGAGAGCACAGCCCACTGAACTGTAGTGCTGGGCCGCCAACTAGACAATTCATTCCTACTTTCACGTGAGGTGATTCAACCCACCCCCTGTAAAACAGCCACCATCCCGTGTGGCCTGAACAGTGTCCGCTGAAGATCTGCCGTCTCTCCTCAGTCCATGAAAGCAACTATCGGAGTGATGTCCTCAGTTCTTAACCACAGACTTAGATGCAGCCTGGGCCTCCTGCAAGCTTGGCCCATACTGTCAGCCAGTGACAGGCCTAAGGGACAGTTAGGGGACTGAATGTCCGGCTCTGAGGCTCTGATTCGCTGGAAGATCGTTTTGCTGTTGCACACAGCCTCAGTGCAGAAAAAGGTCTTTTCCTGTCAGATGGATAGGAGCTACATCCATCTGTCCAAAAACCTGGGACCCCCCCTCCACTTCCCCAAATAGAACTACAGCCCTTCACAGATGCTGATCCATTCCTTCGTAGACACCTGAGCATCCTACTTCGGAGGAGGGGGAGAAGATGAGAATTCCTTCTCTCTCTCCTCTTCCCCTTCTAGGATGCCCATTTGGAACAGGGGGCTCTCTCCGGCTTCCTGTCCATTATCTGCTAGAAAGAAAACCACAAAGGGTGCTACTTCCTCCTCTAACCTACATATTAGACCTGACTTGTCAGAAACTGGACATCTGTGGTTCTTTAATTCCATGACCTCAAGCCATACCTGTCCCTCGTGCAAACTGGACAATGGATTTACAAGTCAGCAAGGCGTCTTCTGTGGTGGGTTTCCACCAGGCTCTCAGAGGTGAATGGCAGGAGTGGAAGCTGCTGAGTCCCCGCCCGTGGTGGTGGTGGTGGGAGGGGGAGGCTGGTGAATGGTCAGGATTGTTTTTACCTTCAGGGTCTTAATCAGATGCTCCGGCATCTCTTTCACTGTCCATCCCCGTGTCATCCTTGATCAGGGCTGCCATTGCTTTAGATAATTGCATTCCCTGTCCCCGGGCGCTGCGCTTCACAGACCTTTCTTGGAAGGCTGAGCTCATGGCTCGTGCCTCCCTGATACGAAGTGACTCTCTGAATTCATCAGCCCCCGACACGGGGCTGCCCCTGTCCCCATTAGGTCCCGCATCATTGACTGGATGGTTAATTTCAGAATTTGGTTGAGGGTCGAACGAATGGCTGCGAAATTTCTTTTGACATCAGGCTTGTTGGAGCGCATCAGTTTAATCCGAGGTTCAGGAAGAATCTCCGATGTTGAACGTGGCTGGTCCTTGGGAATTCCTAGGTGAGTAACGCTATCTCCATTTCCTCTATGCAGGCCCAGTCTGTGCAGGGGGCTTCCTACACACTCTTCACCCTTCTCTTTCTAGAAACGTCTGCCCCTCTGTGGTCAGCCACAACTAGGGCTGCTAGAGGGACTCTCGTGTGTTCCAGCCCCTCTTCTTTTTTTCTCACCCAAGGGAAAGCCACAGAACCCTGATGTTTCCGGGTCAGAACCAGCATCCTTGTTGTGGGTCTGCACCCCGGTTTTTCTCATGATACAATGCTGCAGTCAGTGCCCCCAATCCTCTGGTCTGCGAGGCGAACCTTAGGCTGGAGCCACCGTAGAACCCTCATCCTACAGGAGGAAACACCTCCATCACCCCCAGGCACCTCTTCTGCCTCCACCGTTCTAGGTTAGAAGTTACGAGTGGATTGGCCTTGAAGGAAAGGGTTCCACATTTACACGGGTCATGGCGAATGTGAGCCCGTCTTGCCCTTTATGTTCTAAGACGGTATGTGTTTCCTACCTGGCCAGTATCTTCAAAGGAATGTATCCTGTTTGTTAATATGGAAAATATAGTATAGTTATAATGCATTTACAGATTGGCTTAGATGACAATCTATTAGTGGGTCAAAAACTGTCTCTACTCCAGTTTTGTACATAGAATTAAAATTACAATGACAGATCCACACTCAGCATCATGGGTGTGATTAGAGAAATCACGGGTGATGTCAGGACGTGGGGTCAGACACATCCTCATTGTGGAAGCTGTGGAATAGCAGCAGAGATGATCCTTGTACCTGGGACCAGAAACCCGGGTTCACCTAGGAGTTCCTAAAGGTTGACATACTGCCACAGCACCTAGGGGCCCAGACACACAAGGTGTGCACCCTAGCAGCCCTTGCCCGCTAATCAGAGAGACAAGCTTGTTCCTTGGCTTTAACAGGCTTCTAGGTGTCTGCGTTTGCTTCCAGCGTCAATGAGGATGCTCATGAATAAGATCGTTAAGAACGACCTTACGTGCTGCAGGTTTAGATATGGTTTTGGAACATCATGAGCTCCAGAGGGTACCCAGAGCATGTACAACTCTGGGCATCGCTTCTTCTGTTTCCAAAAGCCAATGTCTTTCCTCCTTTGAAGCCTCACGGTTGCTATACAGATATCCAGGGCTGCTCACATAGCTGCCTTAAGTCTTCCACTACCTATCTGCCTTGTGTTAGCAAGCACATCACCCCACTCAGAGAGGGTGCACAGGGAGCACTACCACGGCTAGCCAATGAGAATCCAGCATACCTCGTTAGGTACTTGCTCGTGGCAGGGAATCTCCTGCCTTCCTTGGTCTCTGGGGTAGGTGCCCTAAAATCCCCCAGAGGTTCCCAGTGTCTACCAGTAGAGCTGACCTCTCTGCCTGACATTCTGGCTGTCCTGGAGCTGACCCCTGAGGAGGTGCATCCCAGGGTCTGTGAGTTTCAAGAGGTCTCACATACTGGGTACAGCAGAGGTTTGGGGACTGGGGAAGGGGGGTCAGCTCAAGTCTCTCACCGCCTCTACTCATGTCTCAGTTTCCTGCTCATTGCTGTAATAAACTCTCGGCTCCAACAATTTAGAGGAAGGAGGGATTTCAGGTTCCAGCTTCTCATAGCAAGGAGACACTAGCATCACTTGCCAAGGGAACCCGCCACACCACATACATGCAGCACATACATACACACAACATACACACACAACATATGCAGCAAGAGCAGAGGGGTAAGTTGTTAGCTTGCCAAATTCCAGCTCCCCTCTCTCTCTCTCTCTCTCTCTCTCTCTCTCTCTCATTTAATTTTTGCATGTCTATCTCTGTGTGTGTGTGTGTGTGTGCCTAGTAAAAGGCACTGTGTGTGCCTGTGGAGGTCCAAGGATGACTCTTGAAATCATCCCGGATTGCTCCACCTCTTTTTGGTTTTGCTCTGGGGTTTCCCAGACTCCATATTCCAGGACCGAAAGTGCAGGCTGCTGCCTTTTTCCCCTACATTTTTACATGGGATTCAGGATCTCAGCTCAGGACCGTCTGCTTGCAGAGTCTTATCCCCTAAGCCATCTTTCTAGGCAATCTCTCTCTATCTCTATCTGTTCATGGAATTGTCACACTCACTATGGGCTCTTTCTATATCAATCATACAATTCAGACAAATTCCTAGAGGCTTGATTTAACTAAGTAATTCTTTATAGGTGTGCTGAAAGGCTCACTTTTGAGTTGACAAATTGATAGCTGAAACTGTTACGATTTGACCTCTGTGACTGTGGTGAATCAAATCTCTGCTTTCTTATTTGGTACATGATAATAGTGATGTTGTTCCGAGCTTTTGAGTTTACATGAAATAATAAACACAGGGTCTAGTGCTCTGTGTGGCCTCTAACGTTGCCTCTTATGAAGTCGCTTTCCTTTCCTGACTTTATTGTACCTGTAAAATCCCAGCAGTGTGAACACATATTCTTGGAGACTGCAGTCTATGTACTTGTAACAGTTTTCGCAAGTCCTGTCTCCTTAGTCAGACTGTAAGGCACACGGGATGGGTTGAGCCTCACTAATTGATTCAATAGCCATGACCTGTTCGGCTCTGTCTCCCCACCTTGCCTTTCTCGTGGTTATCAAGAAGGCTTTGCAAAGATTGCCATCAGCAAGGCCGTCCAGCCAGGCTCTTGAGTGGCTCACACCAGTAATTTGCTGTGATGGATAGCGTGCCTCAGACTGCCCATGTGATTGTGGTGAGCAGCTCTGGGGGAGACTTGCATGGAGGAAATGCAGACTCACTGGGAGCCCAGTGCTGCCCAAGCCACGGTCGTTCCAAAATTAGACCTTTCTTCCACTCCATCATTACATGGGTAAGTAGTCAGAACACTTCCTGAATACCAACCGCAGATCAGAAGTGATTTATAGAAACATCCACATGTGTGGATGGATGGCAGGAGGAGGCAAGGAGCTGGGCTTGGCCCCAGCTCAGCTCAGCCTCCTCAGCCACAGCTCCAAATGACCGCACTCCCTGTGTGTCCCCATGGTCCCCAGGGACAAAAAAGTGGGCGGGTCTTGTGGTTCACAGACTGCTTGCAGCACCATTGTCCATCCAGTCCCTTGGATCTTCTATGAAAACACTGATGGCATGGGTCTAGTTTAGACTGGGATGTCTATGCATGGATCTAGTTTGGACCAGAAAGATTGTGCTCTCTTCCATGATGGGTCTCAAACTGGATGGAAACATTTAACTACCAAGAGAACTGTAGAATACAGATGCTCCTCAACTGGTAATGGGGTCCTAACTGATAGACCCACTTTTGAGTGTGTGTGTGTGTGTGTGTGTGTGTGTGTGTGTGTGTGTGTGTGATGTACCAGAGGGCATTTGAGCATGTGCGCCTGTGGAGGCCCAAAGGCAACATTGGGAACCATCCTGGATTACTCTACCTCCCTATTTTGCTTTGCTCTGGAGTTTCCCAGGCTCTGCCTTTCAGAGTCAGAACTGCAGGCTTCTGCCATAGCTACCAAGCTATTTTACATGGGATTTGGGAATCTGAATTCAGATTCCTTTGCTTTTGAAGCAAAGGCTTTAAGACCTGAGACTGCTCCCCTGCCTCCCCTGTTAAATGGAAAAGAAGTTTGCAAAGTACATACCTCATCTTACCCTGACATCTAGGCTCAGCCACACAGTCCCCTGCAGAGTGGCAGGTGCTCAGCCTTGTGATCCCACGGGAGCTGTCAAAGATTATAATTCCAATTTCCAGGTGCAGGTTCTACGGACTGTGCATAGCTTTTCCTATCATCTTATAGTCGAAAGTTGCAAGGCGACGCAGTGTACACTGAAGACTGTCTCTGCTCTTGCACCCACAGGGCATCCTAGACCTATCAGATCATTCCTTAGGGGGCTACGCCCAGGAATTAGAGCTTTTTAAAGAGTGTTAGAGATACCCATATGTAGTCAAGCTTTAGAATCAGTGAATTGAGAGTTTGCAAAACCAGGCAAGACAGGAAGATATAGTTTTTTTAAAAGTAAAAACCTATTTAAAAGAATTTTGGTATCATCAAACTGAAGTTGACTATTAGTTTAAACTATGGAGATTTTTTTTATTCAATTGTGTGTATGTGCATGGTGTGTGTGTGTGTGTGTGTGTGTGTGTGTGTGTGTGTGTGTGTGTGTGTGTGTAGAACCACAGACGAATTTGGGAACCACCATGGACCTCCTCCACCTCCTCCTCGTTTACTCTGCTCCGGGATTCACAGGCTCCACCCTACCAGGACCAAAAACGCAGGCCGCCCCGCTTCCGCCTGGCGTCTATACATGGGACCTTAAAAACTCGGGACCTTCCATCTGCAAGGCAGAGGCTTAACCCCTGAGCCACCTCTCCAGCCCCTATGGAGATGTTTTTAAGCCATTTTTTTTTCTGAAATTTGGCTGACAATTCGAATCACCTAGGTGTTTTTTAATGCAGTTGTCTAGAACACACATGAGCTTCACTGAGCCATGCCTACATTCTTTTAAAGTTCACAGGTTATTTGGGGTCTAGAACCACCAACTTCCGAAATCTTATGAAATGTCACATATTCTGATATATTATCCTGTAAGAGACATGAGTGTTTGGAGCTTTGCAGCAATAATGTCATGTCATGGTGACAAAACTCACATAGATAGATAGATAGATAGATAGATAGATAGATAGATAGATAGATGATAGATAGATAGATAGATAGATCGATAGATAGATGATAGATAGATAGATAGATGATAGATAGATAGATAGATATATAGATCGATAGATAGATGATAGATAGATAGATAGATAGATAGATAGATAGATAGATAGATATGAAGCTAAGATTCATCTTATTATAGAAGGTACTGATTGAATGTGCACTATGATATAAATATGACAGTCCACTTTCAAAGGAAGTCTCATAAGTACTTACCATTCTTTATGTTCAAATAAAGTAGAGGGCAAATAACACTCTAAAAAAGAATTTGTAAAGGAAATTCTAACCAGAATATTTTTTTCTATTCCTTATTAAAAAGAATGATCATCTATCTACACTCCAAAACTTATGTCAGATTTTTATACATTTATGAATTTGTTTTGCTCTGCAATGTGTCAAATACCTTTCTAATATGAAAAGTATCACATAAAATTATGAGAGATTCATCTTATGTTCATTTGTTATTACTTTCCATTTAATTAACATTGTATTCTATGTGATGGTGAACATTTTTCTCTCACTTCTCTCTCTCTCCCCTCCTCCCCCTCCTCTCTTTCTTGCTCTCTTGTTTCTTTCCTGTTTCCTGGTTGTTTTAAATCAAAGTTTCATACTGTTGCCCAGACTGGCTTGGACCTGTGTAGCCCAGGCTGGCCTTGAATTCATAGCAATTCTCCTACCTCCGTTTCCGAGTGCTAGAATTATGAGCATGAGCCGCCAATTACAGAGCAGGAGAGAGAGCTCAGCGCTTTTGTACTAGACCCAGGGACGAGAATTCCTTTATGTATATGGGGAAAACCTTTAGTTGGTAACTGGAAATTGTGAAAACACAGGATGCTCTTAGTTTCCAACCGCAGGTTCCCTGAACTCTCGAGAGGTGGTCCCATAACCTAGTCACTCCCGTTAATTAATTTTTCTATTTTAGTGTCACTTCTATTCAAAGCAAGAAAAAGCCCACGTCTTCCACCGAGTCCCCAAAGAACCTCCGCAGCAAAGGTGGCTGAACACAGAGCTGGTTGAGGTCCCGAGCAGGTCCCGGTGGGGCGCCCCCTGGAGTCTGTGCGGGAAACAGTTTATGGACTAGACAAAGCTGTGGGCCAGAGGGGCTTTCCTGCAACTTCATGCCTCTGTCTGAGTGAGCCAGGCTTGCGTTTCTCTCCGCCAGGGTTTCTCTGAGATGACATGAATTTTATTTTCCACCCTGCCAAGGGCAGATTAAATGGCTACATGAATGGGGAAATGCAAGAGGCTTTGAAACAGATGGTTGGCTGTGCGGGCGAGGTGAGCTGCCAAGCGCTGGATGGTATTGCCATATGAATGAAAATCCCACCGCGGCTGGGTTTTTATTCCTTCAACCTGTGGATGACAGCGACTCGCTCCCTCTTCCCCCCTGGCAGCGAGGCCTGGAGCAGTTACCCGCTATTATTCGCCTCCCATCAGGACTCATTTCGGGCCTCTCTGGATTTTCCTGGTCCCTTTCTCTGAGAGGGAGTGTCATTCTAGACTAATTTCCTGATGGTGTAAATGATTTAACAGGCCTGATGAATATCAATAGGGCTGCAGATGGGTTTAAGGCTCCTAATGAATGTGACAGTCACCAATGCCAAAAATGTTTCCAACTTGCATTGAGGATGAAAACAAGACTGAATAGAACCCACAAAGGGTCCCTCTTTAATTATGCATTATAGAATTCAAAGCCAGTATTCAGAGGTGTCAGCAAATTATGGCACAGATGAAGAATAGTATATGTGCGTCTCTGTGCTGAAGGCAGGAAAGCCAGGGAGACCCTGGTTCGAATCCTCACTCTGCTCCTCACAAACTGTGTCTTTGGACATGCTATGTAGTTCCATGAAAACTATATGAAACACAGATAATGGTCATGGTCCCTGGACATTTTAAAAATAAAATGCATGTTACTAGCATTCATAATTCCACAAGGAGTACTCACTTCCTGGAAAGGGCTTACTAGGTGCTGAGGCTTCAGAGATCCTGTAAGCCAGAGGATAAATGAAGGATACCTCAGGTAAGACAGAGGGAGGGTGCATGGGAACAGACAAAGAGGAGTGTGCTATTCCTAGTGGATTTAGAAGCACTTACTAAGTTGATCTGCTTTTTCCTAATGTATCAGTGATGTCCACCCCAATCTCTTGTTAGTCCAAGTTCTAGAGAGCTGTTGTGATTAGGTTTTTTAAAAAAATCTATATATCTAAGATTCATCTTATCCTGATTTATTATTATCCTTTAATCAGCGTATTCTAAGTAAAAGTTAACATTTTTTCTGTTTTGTTTTCTTTCTTTTTTTCTCCCATTGTTTTTGAATCAAGGTCTCATATTGGTATGCAGACTGGGTTGAAACTATGTAGGCCAGGTTGACCTACAATGGCAGCTCGCTGGTGGACAGAAACAGAGACACAGGGACCATGAAATGACTCATCCATTAAAGTCACTTATTGCACAAGCCTGACAACCTGAGTTTGATTTCCAGAGTCCACATGATAGAAGGAGAGAACAAACCACATGAGTTACATACTGACTTAAACACACACACACACACACACACACACACACACACACAAACACACACACACACGCACACACACACACAATGTAAAAAAAGAAGTCAAAGAAAGACACGAAGATCTTGAGTTACACAAGGTCTTATTTTTATATATCCACTTGAATTTTCCTCTTCCAAATTTAAAGCAGAAACTTAAAAAACTGTTTTTATTAATTAGACTTGCTCTTTAGCAATTATATATACAAAACACATTTTGATTACACTCACTCCCCTCTCTTCTTATCACTCTTGCCATTCCTTTCTACCTCCTTCTTTCCTTAACAGTCCTTTGCCATATTTATGTCTTTTTATTTTGTTTTGAGATACACTGAACTTTACCAGGGCATGGGTTTGGAACTGTGCACTGGAGCTTGATGGGCCCACTTGTGGGTACATAATTGAAGACAATGGCTCCCCTTTTCAGATCTATCAGTAGTCAATAGCTCAGCTCCTCCCCATCATGACTGATTGTTAACAGGATGAGCCTTGAGCACACCTAGTGCAGGCAGCCTGGGCTGCTGTGAGTTCATGATTGCAATGATCATGTCAAGAAGATGACATTTCACAGCCCTTCTCCACTCTTTCGACTCTTACAGTCCTTCTGTCCCCTCTTCCATGATGTTCTCCGAGCCATAGAGTGGGTGGTGATAAATGTCTTGTTTAGGGTTGAGCACTCAACTATCACTTATTTGCATTCAATGCCATTCACTGTAGAGAGACTTCTGTATTAAGGCTGAAAGTAGCATTTGTCTATGGGTATAAACATTGATATTTGCTGAAGATACCACATATATTCATTCATTGCAAGAAACTTTCTTCTATAATGGCTAAATTTCATTGCGCCGGAAGGAACTATGTAGGCTTCTGAAGGGAATGCTGTTGAGTTTGATGAGGATCATCTGTGTGAACAAGGCTATTTTAGCTAAAAACTACTAAACTGTAGTAAGTTTTCCCACCCCACCCCCAGGCTTAAGGTATCTATCTGACATGTCTTTTTAATCTGATTTAAAGTTACTGGCATGTGATGGAGAGAAAAAAGCCTATGTTTGACTGGCTCCCGATTATGATGCTTTAGATATTGTCAACAAAATTGGGATCATCTAAATTTGAGTACAGCTGCTAATTCTAAATACATATCTTTTTGAAGGGGGGAGGGAGCAAAGGGGTCCAGGAAGGGGTGGAGGGAGGGAGGGAGGGAGGGAGGGAGGGGACCGGGGTACTTATTAAGTTTGTATGAGCGAAAATAAATAAAAATAATTAAATCAATAAATAAAAGAAAAAAATAAATACATATCTTTTTCATGATAATAAATAAATAAATAAAGTCAGTGGTGTGAATTCTGCGCTGCGGAGAATTCCTCAAATTTAATCTGAGAGTGGTTGGTTGCCCCTGTAAAGTCATGCCACTATTGCACAAGTGAGCACATATTGCTTAACAGGCTGTTAATTGTAAATTGTAGGGTTCACAACTGGGTGAGATTAGTGATGCCTTTTCCCCTTCAGCAGTCTACGTATCCTCTCCCATCATAATGAAAGCCGGGCAGTGTGCAGAAAGTTTCCAGCTCAATTTCAGCTTGCCTTTTATAACTAAGGCATGCAGTGTCTTCAGCAATAGGAACTTGCCATCTATGAACTCTGTAGTACAACATTTTGCTTATTGAAGGCAAATTGTTGTTCATACATATACCATTTTGTGAACTTGAACACTTTTAAAAAATTGAGATTTGCTGCTCTTTTTTTTAAAATAAAGAGCAAATTGAGAAAAGAGCTCATTATGCTATACTTTTGGGAAATGATTTTATCATTTATGGAGAGGGATAAGAAAATAAGACATGAGCCCCTCTGTGTCATAAGCATTTAAAAACTGCTTTTGCTAAAATGCATTATTCCTCATTTGGCCTCACAAGATAATCAAATGCAGGACAAGAGCCTTACATCTCTGCCCTTTGTCTACTTTGGTCACTTGCTTGGTTTTTCAGATCATCAGAACAAGGGCTCAAGGTGTGTCTGTCTAACCTACCTCACCTTCCTTCAAGACCAAGGAAGAGAGGTAAGTAATGTCTTAAATTTGTAGCCACTGTGGATTCCATGAAGAACAGAATTCTGCTTGTTGCTTGCCCCTATTCTTTATTGCTTCTACAGCCTAACGTTTCTGTCAGTGACCAGGAGATAGGTTTGGGATCACTGGACCTTTCTTTATTTGGGTCTCTTTCCAATACGGCTACATAGAGTAGATTTCTTCTCTCTGCATTTGCTTTTACTTGTTTGTTTAATTGGCGTGTCTGTGTAGCTAGCACGGTCTAGCCTGTGAGAGCTGCCGGAGCCCTGCTTTTGCCTAAAAACTTTGGTTACATCCGGATGTCAAATATGCTGTGTAGGTCACTGCGATGCATTCCATGGTAAGTTTTTAAAGCATTGTAATTGACATAAGAGACATTGTAATTGTTATAACATTGTAATTGACATAAATGGGCCTTCTATTGTGGAACTCTCTCAAGATAGAGGATCAAAAGGGGGAAAATCTACTGTCTATACCCTTTAGGAAATATGATTCTCTGCCTTTAGGAAAAGAAAATTGTAGTTAGATGTAAGCATGACTCAATGGTGACTCAAAATGCTTGCTGAACATCTTCAAGGTCCTGGGTTCAATCCAACACCATAAAAGATTAAAAATAAAAAGAAGATAGCAACTACTGCCAACAAGTGTTTTCTGCATGTCAGACATGCAGCTGACATGTTGCAACTGTCAATAGCACCTGTGAGTTTGATATTATCCCTACTTAAATAACAAAAAAACCCTTTCAAGGTGGGAGAAGATAGAAAGTGACAGATCTGGGGACACATTACAGATTGCCAGGTTCTAAGCTGATTCTCTTAATCACTGTGGCGGAAGGGGATGCAGACATTTTAATTCCTGACCAGAGTCCAGAAAGGGCTTGCAGGTGAGGACAATGAGATGTGACTTGTCTTGGTGCAATTCCATGAGACACTGTTGTTCCCAGTTAAGTCAACCTCAGAACTGAAATGCAGCTGAGGAATCATCCAGAACTTCATTCTCCAATGATGTGCAAGATGCTCCTCACAAGTAGGGCCACAGCACAGGTTGACGACTCCCCAGGGTCTAGAATGGATCACAGCCACTAGGATCCTTAGAGGCAAGGGATTAACAGTCATAATAGTGTTCCCATACTAAGAGGGAGCCTAGCGGGGCCTCTGGAGTGGAAGACTCAGAGGGAAGTTTGGGAGGGGGGAAGCGGGAGGTACTGGGAGAGGGGAAGGGAGGGAGATGAAGGAAGGGGAAGGGGGGAGGGGGTAAGGGGGACTGGGGAAGGGGGGAGGGAGGGAGAGGACCAGGGTACCTATTGAGCTTGTATGATTGGGGAAAAAATAAATTAAAAAAAAAAGATGACTCCTGAGGGATCTACAGTACTGACTGAAGATGACACCTATCTTACTAGGTCAAGCACTGGATTTCTATCTACGTGTATCATGCTATCTCTGAGCCTGTAATGTACACAGTCAGCTGCTCTTTCCGGTTTTCCCACTGCTTTATTTCTAGGGATTATGACTATGAAAAATAATTGTAGTTATATGAAACCTCAGCCTGGAGATAGCCGTTGCTGGTGTTACTGAAAGAAAACACAGCCATGTTGTCCTGGTTTGAATGTGAGCTGACCCCCACGGGCTCATATGTTTGCATCCTTAGCTAATGTTAATGTTTTGGAATGTGGTGGCACCTTTAGGGGGTGGAGACTTGCTGGAGGAAGGTAAGAAACAGGGGTGGCAATCCTTGAGGTTTGCTGACCCAGTTGTACTTCCAAAGTCAGTTCTTGTGTCTGTCCTTCCCACAGCGACCTGAATTGGCTTCCTCTAGCTTCTCCCCCTTCTTCCCCATCCCCCTGTGCCATGCCTTTTCTGCCACAAGGGGCTAACTGAATCTCCCTTTCTCTCTTAAGCTGGTTGTATCAGAGTGCTGTCTCACAGCAGCCAAAGAAAGATTAAGTACAATACATGAGAACCAGTTAGTTCAAGTTCCCTGGCTGGGAGCCTAGAATTTGACTTTGCTCTTTGGGCTGCCATAGTTAACGTCCAGATGATGTGGCTACCTCCTGGGTGAGGCCTCCCATCTCCACGTACCGCAGAGGAGTTCGTAAAGGGTCATGCTCCTGTGTTTTCTTAGCCATTCTGTCTTTTTCCCGTAGTCAGTTCACTTCTGTAGCTTTAGAGAATTCTTTCTAGCCCATGAGTCTGTTTTCCTCTCTGAAGCATGAAACTCCTTAGGTGAACCGTCCAGAAATGATAGTGTATATCACTGTTACTGAACATAGGTTCCTGGGACTGGGGAAATGGCTCAGCAGATAAGAGCACTTGCCGTACCTGAGTTCAGATCCCAGGTATGACTGTGCATACCTGTGCTGTGGGCATCAGGGGCAGAAGGGTCACCAGGGATTGCTGGCTGCCAAGCTACCTACTGGGTCAATGATAGGTCCTGTTCTAAAGGAATATGACAGAAAGTGATAGAACAGGATACCTAGTATCCTGTTTTGGTCTCCACAACCAAGCATGGACAAGCATGCCTGCAAGCACATGTGCGCATATACTATACATACAACAACACACATGCACAGGTGCACACATAGAGAAAAGAAGGAAAGAAGGAAGGAAGGAAGGAAAGAATGGAGGGAGGGAGGGAAAGAAAAAAGAGAGACAAAGAAAGAAAGAAAGAGAGATGAAAGAAAGAAAGAAAGAAAGAAAGAAAGAAAGAAAGAAAGAAGAAAGAAAGAAAGAAAGAAAGAAAAAGAAAGAAAGAAAGAAGAGAAAGAGAGAAAGAAAGAAGAAGAAAAAGAGAGAAAGAGAAAGAAAGAAAGAAAGAGAGAGAAAGAGGAAGAAAGAAAGAAAGACGAAAGAAAGAAAGAAAGAAAGAGAGAAAGAAAGAAAGAAAGAAGAAAGAAAAGAAAGAAGAGAGAAAGAAGAAAGAAAGAGAGAAAGAGAGAAAGAAGAAGAGAGCGAAAGAGAAAGAAAGAAAGAAAGAGCGAGAAAGAAAGAAAGAAAGAAAGAAAGAAAGAAAGAAAGAAAGAAAGAAGAGAGAAGAAAGAAAGAAAGAGAGAAGAAAGAAAGGTAGAATGTTCCTGTGTTCCCACCTAAATGGTTTGGCTTCATGACTCAGAGAATAGACTTTGGATCTGCATTTTGTGGTAGACCCTGTCTCCCTAGGCAGCTCAGACTTTCATTGAATACATGATTCTCCTGCCTCAGCCTCCCAAGGGCTGGGATTGTAGGTATGCACTTGAACCTGCGTTTTCCATGAAGGTTACTTCCCACTATTGGCTCCACTTTGAGATGTTCTGTAGCAATGGCATGTTCTTAATTCTTCCCAGTCCTTAGTGAATGTTGGAGTTACTCTCTATTGCTGTGAGACAGACCCATGCTCAGGCAGAAAGGGAAAAAGAGGAGATTTACTTGGCAGAAGGCGTGGTGGGCAGCAGAAGGTCGCTGCAGTCATTATGGAGTCAGAGACACAAGCAGCAAACTCAAGAACAGACTGCTATTGTGGAAGCAGAGCAGGGCTTTCCAACCTCACCCCCCCCCACACACACACTGTGATGTGCTCCAACCAGGCTCCGCCTCCTAAAGGTGTCATGACCTTCCCAAGCACTAGCATCAACTAAGAATGCAAGCACAGAGTCTGTGGGAGAATAACTCACATTCAAAGCAGGGCAGTGAATAGTGGACCGAGGAGGGTGAGTATCTACTGGTTGAAAATTAAGGCCACGTCTTATCTTCTATTGTAAGCGTAGACTGTTTGGAAAATTTGGTGATAGCTGTTGTCTCGGTCTATTTTAATGGTATTGATTCCACGTCGTTTTTCTCAGACCCGTTCATAATTTTTGTTTTGTTGAAGGATCCAAAAATTGTGAGTGAAACGAGAAGCTGCTTAATCAGCAATCTAGAGTGAAAAGGCATCAGCAGTATTTCATAAACATTTCGCATTCAATGTGAGATGGAAGGTAGGCTGAGAAATAATAATCCATTTGTAGCCACTTCTAACAGCCAACAAAGATGAGGCTTAAAAGAAAACACTGGGCTCCCTTTGATCCTGAGGGCTTTTAATATGTGCAGTGTCAAAATAATTGATTAGAAAGATTCATAGAACGCAAATTCAAAGGAAAGCTAGCAGTCATCTTTGCAATAACGAGGCTTCCTAGGCATAAAATACATAGATGGCAGAAACTAGAGCCTAATGGAATGTAGGAAATCTGGAATATGATCCTAAAATGTAAAGTAAAAAAATCAGAATCCTCCTGTCGGTTTTTGTGACAGTCATTAGTTTTATATCTACCCCAAAGTTTTAAAAGAGGAGGTAAACAACAGGAATCATTGTGCTTCTCTATCATCGGCTGACAGTTTGTGAAACAAACAAAAAAAGTTTAGCAGAAGCCTTGGTGATTTGCTTTCTAAATCATTACAGGGTATCAGACAAGAATTTACCAATTATTATTCCATCTCCTAGTGTTAACGGACTGCTGCAGGGTTTTACCCATTATTTTCAAGAAATTTCTCGTGGGAGTTCATTTATTATGTGACTTCATAACTAATTATTGCAAAGTCCCAAAGAAGGGCATATGGATGCTTTCTCCAACAACATAAATATAGTTCCCTTCTCCAATAAATGTCATTGAAAAACCAAAGCAATAGGCTGGCAAAATGGCTCAGCATGTAAGGCTGCCAGTCCTGATGACCTGAGTTTGAATCCAGAACCCACATGATGAGAGGAGAGAACTGACTCCTGCAAGCCTTCCAACTCCATTTAAGTGCGTGACATGTGTGCACATATTTACAAGCACACATATGCACACTCATGTGCTCATGCACACATACATGATTAAATGCATTTTAAACAGAAGAGAAGTTAGAATCCTTTTCACTTCAAATTCATGCTGTCCTAACTTCAACATTAAAGTAATCAGATATTCAAAGGATTGAAAAGATGGTTCAGTTGGTAAAGTGCCAGGACTTGAGTTTAGAATGGCAGCACCCAAATAAAGGGCCAGGCAGGTGACATGTATATAAGCACAATATGTTGGGAAGAGTGAGTGAGAGACAGGTAGATTCCTGAAGTTCTTTGACCAGCCAGCCTAGCCAAAATCCATGCACTTAAGTGAGAAAACTTATGTTGAAAAATAAGGTGGAGAAAGATGGAGAAAAATACTTTAGCCTCCACGGACACATGCACACCTGCATACACACACACACACACACACACACAAACGAGAAATTCTCGAGTCTTTTTTCCAGGTTCTTTCAACTACACCCTGTCCAAAAGCTCTTGGAACCTGAAATCTGAATTCTGTAGAAGTGCCACTTTGCCCTGGGATGAGAGAGAAGCAGCGTCTCATTCATCTTCTCAACTTAAGGGAACCCAAAGGAAGAGTCAGATGAAAACCAAACACATTTCTGCAGAGGTGAAACTCTAAGTCCCAAAGTAAGAGAACAAAGACAGTTTAACTTCCCTTGATACTGAAGAATTCTAAGAACAGAGACTAGTGAGGACGCAGAAGTTAGACAGATTTCTATTCTTCAGCACAACTCACAGGGGGAATACAGTGAAAGAAAAATCAACCTCACTATGTAGTCTCCATGTCCCCCGATTTCCCTCGGCAAGACCTCTACCAAGAGGAGGAAATTGCTTCCTTCCAAAGAAACAAAGGTTAGGTTTTCAGGGCCAATGCTGCATGTGGCACATTCCATCCACCAAATGCCCAAACGCATGCACTATGGGCAACCCCAATGGAACTCAATAGGCCACACTCAAAAAGACAGGAAAATAAGAAGGTAGGATGGGGTAAGATAGTCAGACATGAGAAATGATACAAATTCACTGTACTCACATATGAAACAGTCAAAAATTGGCAATAAGTATTTTTAAAAAACTAATGCTGGATATGAAATCTCTGTCACAATCTTCTTTTCAGATGAAAAAATAGGACAGGGACACTATCTTATATTTTATGATGATATGCATGCAATTTGCTTGCATTTATAGACAAAACAGTCCTTTGGCAATTTATTCATCTTAACCAATGAGTTGTTCCTACCAGAGGACTGTACTTTAACTCAGGGTTTCAAATTGAGTCCCAAATGGTAGATTTGGAGCCCACTATTGTCTTATGGGATGTTTCACTCCTCCTTAAGCTTTTTCTTCCCCTGTGTGTGTGTGTGCAAGACTGCACTTGAGTGTGTCTGTCTATGGAAGACCAAAGGTGACATCGGCAATCATCCTGGATTGCTCTATCCCCTTATTGCTTTTCTCTGTTTTCCCAGGCTTCTCCTTCCAGAGCCAGAATTATAGACTGCCCTTTTTACATGGGATCTGAGGATCCAAACTCAAGTCTTTGTGCTTTTGAGGCAAAATGTTTAACCCTTAAGCCATCTCTCCAATCCCTGCCTAAACTTTTAAAGCTCATCTTATTCTTCCCTGGTGATTGCAGATTAGAGAGGTGCTGCAGTCTGAGGCTTTGCCTAGTGACACCTTCTGGCTTACAACTGAAGGAAATCACAAGAACGGAGAGTAAGATTGTCCAGGTTTTCTGTTCGATTCATATGACTTTGAAGTCCCTTCATTTTATTTCCCATGGTCTCAATGTCTTCATCTATAAGATGGGGATATTTGCATGTTCCTTTTAACTCCACCTTTCTATACTGTGTGACCTGTCATCTACAAAATGCCTTCAAATAATAGGTGACCTTAAAGTTTAAAATAATAATAGCTACCTTTCATTGAGAAACTACAAATTGCTAAGCAAAATAGGAAGTATTATTTTTAATTTCAATTATTTTGCTATAGAATGTTCTATAAAGTACAATTGATGGCTGGAGAGACGGCTCAAGAGTTAAAACGCTGTCTCACAAGTTGAGAAGGTCCTGAGTTTGAATGCCAGATCCCACATGAAAACACCAAGCGGAAATGGCTGCAGCCTGCACTACCAGCCTGGTGGGTGGAGCCTGGAAAATCCCAAGGTGAAGCAAGTCACTCTTGGTCCTCCACAATGACACACAGTGCCCTCTGATGCACACACACACACACACACACACACACACACAATAATAATAATAATGAAAAAAGTGCAATTGCTTTAATAGATCATAGTTATATTATTGATATCATACTTATACTTCAGTTTAAGAGCACTACAAGTCAATGGCATGAAGATAAATCTTTAAAGTGATTATGAAACAAATCTCTTTCATAAATATTCAGAGTAATCTAGTATGAGCATGTGTACTATCCAGCTATAATTTTGTTTATCTGAAGAATATAAGGTATATGCAGGGGTTATGACCACAAAGCCACAGACCAAGTGTGATGGACTCTCTGAGGCTGAAACATCCTGCAGTAAGGGAATGAGGACATTGAACTATTATCAATATTTCTATTTCAGTTCAATTAATACTGTTTTTGACACAGAAGGACATCTTGCAAAGTCTTGCCAATATTCCATGGAAAGTTTAATGAACTAGATTTGTTAAAGTCTCAAAGTGTCATTTTTCATGACCTTTTATTAGTAACTGTACTTTTGGTTGGTACCTGTTTAAAAAGTATAGTTGAAATAGTTGGTGCTTAGTTGGGTGAGACCAGATAAATGTGTGTTTTAGGTTCTGATTCTTGTAAAGTGAACTGAGTTATAATACAATGTATTTTAAATACATTTGATGATACTTATGGACCAACTCTCATTCGTAGATAAAAACATGGATTACAGATAGGGCATGTTGAAAAGAAAACTTGAAGTTCAGGGCAGATGATAATTACCTTTTATACTGAAGAAGAACATCAAGCAAAACCCAAGATGTGGAACTCAACTTTTTAATCATGAAAGATTGTGAAATACATACTTAGAAAAACCATTTAAAATCATGAGTGCTAATTATGTTTTGAAATTTTTTTGAAACAAAATGCAATGTACACGTATAGATAGATGTGCATGTGGATCCTTTCCCCGCCTCTCTGAACATTAAATTTAAACAACTAGTTTCCAAGCTGCAGTGTGATAAGGAAGGAAAAAATCTGCTTTTGTTACGTCCATCATTTTCAAACATTTGAAAACATAAGGAACTTTAAATCTCTCAACTCAGAGTTAAGACAGAAAGACGCAAGAGCCAGTGACTCAGTACCACTGTGTGACTACCTTTTCAGTGTCTGGCAGACATGGGCCCTTCTGGAACCAGCCTGTGAAGGAACGAGGTGGGTAGACAGCCTTTCGTTTCTGCTTCTGCCCCAGACCTCACATGTATAATATCCTGACCACCCGCGTGCCAACATGATGCCCACTAATCAAAATAAATCTCCACTGGAAAACTTACTAGTGTGTCTCCCAGACAGAGGGGTAGAATGCAGGGGAAGCATCCTACAGAATCCTTCCGTCAAGGACCCATGGAAAGTCAGTGCTCTAAAGGCAGTCATGACCAACAGGAGCACGCTAACCACCTAGCCCCCTTGTGCTCAGATCTGCCATGTCTCCAGCAGTGCCGGAATAGAAGTCAAGAAGCAAAATCTTTTCCCTCATGAAACGTACAGAGTCAAGGTGGTGTGTTCTGGAGTCTGAACTCTGGTCCTTTTGCTTGTGAGGTAAAAATCTTTAACCCCTGAGCCATCTCCCCAGGCTCCCACGTTTCTTATGTATGGCTTTCCAAATAGGCTTCTAGGAATAAGCTAAGGAGTGACTTGATGCTTTGTAATTAAATGAAGTCAAAACCTTTCTATAAGAGGCAAGTAGCAGAACGAAGTTAGAGAGGCCACAGAGCTGGTATGCACACTGCAAGCTTGGGTGAGTGAACTTGATTTCCAGCAATAAGCATTCCAGCAAATTCAATTTCCTTCCATGAACCTACAGTGAGTAAATGCAGCTTCCCATTCCAAGCAAGCATGTGTCTGAGATTAAGGTGATAGTCCGTAGGAGATCACCATAAAAGTTTAAACCATGTTTCTTCAATGAAATTACTACAAAGCAGTCAGGGAATTATTTCACCTTGAGATATTGAATAAACATAAAGACCTTCTCCTGTTTGTAGTTTTGGTGCTTTTTTTGAGGATTAAGATGAGGAGAGAAAGAATGGAACTCATGGACTTCAAATATGACATGCCATGAGGGCCGTGAGTATCCTATTTTTGGGGTACTTTTTAAGTCAACATGTTATATTGTCACTCAGTTCTTTGTATGTGCCATGTGTCATGGCAATAGTTTCTCATTCTTTGGAGTTCTCCATTGAAAAGCCTGTGATCCTCTTGTTTTGACCATAGCTGCGACCAAGGTTATATCAAGCAAATGCAGAGTCTAGTTTTCTCTTTCCCACTTACTCAGTGCCATTCTCTCACAGTTTAAATGTGAGTTGTCTTCTAAAGGCTCATGCGTTTGCAACCTTAACTGGAGTAATATTTAGAAATGCTGAGGCCTCTTTAGGAGGTGTAGCCTTATTGGAAGAAGGCAAATTAAAGGGGCATCTGCCTCCAACCATACCTTCTATGAGATGCCACCATAATGGACTATGTCCTCTCTGGAATCATAAACTAAATGAATCTCCCTTCTCCCTAAGTTGTATATTGTCTCATAGCAACAAAGAGGAATGACTGCAATGCATTGGCACTAGGACAAGTGTAGCTGTTCTCCTGCATGGTAGCTGATAAAAGCACCATCAAACGTCTTAAGGAAACAAGGGGTTTATTTTCTCTTACAATTCCTAGTTACAGTTGTTTGTCCAGCTTGGCAGGAGAGCTCACACCAACACCAGGGCTGAGGGAACTAGCCTCAGCATCTCTCCATAATGGCTAAGAGAGGGATGATCCTTACTTTCCAGACCAGCATGTCTGGCTAAGTAGACACAAGAATATCCCCCTTCTCAAACAGTTCCTACCATTTTATTCACTTGCCCTGGGAAACTAGTCCCACCCACAATAGGCTGGGGCTTCCTATTGACTAGACAATCTCCTGCAGGTTTGCTGTGTCTGGGCTTCATTCAACTATCAGTTCTCCCAAATGTGCCCAGAGCTCGAACCTTCAACCATCAAATTGACACCTGTACTTAACAAAGACATCACAGCCTGAAAGGAAAAGTGTGCAGTTTCTCTGGTTTGTTCAAAAGCCCAACTCCTTAAGGAGTTTCGAACCGAACACTGTATAAGCCTGTATTAACATGAGGCTTTGTGCCCAGAGCTTAGCAAAAAATCTCAGCTCACAGGGAGGGGCAGCAAGGGACAAATACCTACTGGAAAGGGGTGAGGCCCTGACTGGGTGAGCCCATCCTCTCTTCTGAACATAAAGCGTTTCCCTGTCCCAGGCAGAGAACTCGTCCTCTCGTGCAGGGGAGATGCATGAACATGAGAGAAGGTGTGAAGGATGATATGACAATGAGGACCAGATGGGAAGGAAGCCCCTCCGGATACATGATGGCCCAGGTCCTTTCCCATCTCCAGCATCTCACTATGATTTCAGTGTCCAATAATCTGCTGCAACCCTTGGGAAAGAGATAGGAAGCATCTTTATTAAAAAGGGGGGATTAAATTATAACAAAATAAAGTTCCATTTCCTGTACACCTAAATATATAGTCAATATTCCTCTCTGCTTCGTTCCCTATGTGTGTAGAATGTGTTCCAATTGTTTTCCCCCACTCCCTGATTTTGGTATGTATGGGTCTCCATTAGTTATTTGGTGCTTAAGAGAATTTAAAAAAGGAGAAGGTGATCTTTCTAAAAATTGGAGTCCAAAGCAGAAATGGTCATTTGGAAGTTGCTTCCCAGATAAGCTAATAAAGTTTGACAAAATAAGAACTATGAGGATTAAAACATAAAATTCTATAACACCTACTTTAATCTTGCTCTGAGAAATGTTATAAGCCTTTGAATGGTTGAATATAATCAGTGATATTTCAACACAGGTTGTGTGCTGGAACTCAAGACATCAGACTTATATGGAGCATGTTTTTATAGACCAAGCTACTTCACCACCTCTGTATTAGAGCTTTCAAATTACACTTCACTTTTCTTGATGTTTCTAATTAATGATCTCACTATACATCCCTCTGCGACAGGGTAAGAGGAACCATTCTGAAGAAGCTGTTGTACCTAAGAAGGTCCGTGCTTGTGAAAGTAGAATTTTCCTAAGCAAAGACAGCTCCAATGTGACCTTTAGGAGTAGCTAAACTCAAAGTGATATTGAATAGATGTAAAACTTAAGGTATAATTGAGTCTGTTTTCAAGATAGCTGAGTGTAAATTGGCAGTGAGGTAGGAGGACTTAGAGCTTGAGACCAGTGTGTACTACATATTTAGACTGTCTTAAAACTACATAGACTATCTCAGAATAAGAAATGAAGGAACCAAGGAGTCAAGAAAACAAGCAAGGAATCAAGAAAGGAAGCAAGAATCAAGAAAGAGAGAAAGAAAGAAAGAAAGAAAGAAAGAAAGAAAGAAAGAAAGAAAGAAAGAAAGAAAGAAAGAAAGAAAGAAAGAAAGAAAGAAAGAAAGAAAGAGAGAAAGAGAGAAAGAGAGAAAGAGAGAAAGGGAGAAAGAGAGAGAGAAAGGGAGAAAGAGAGAGAGAAGGGAGGGAGAGAGAGAGAGAAGGGAGGGAGAGAGCAAGGGAGGGAAAGAGGGAGGGAAAGAGGGAGGGACAGGGAGGGAGGGAGCAAGGAGGAAGGAGAGAGAAAGAGAGAAAGAAAGAGAGAGAAAGAGGGAGAGAAAGAGTAGAGGAGGGGAGGGGAGAGAAGGAGGGAGGGAGAAGGGGAGGAAGGGAGGGAGGAGGGGAGGAGATGGGAGGAGGGGAGGAAGGGAGGGGAGGAGAGGGGAGAAGGGAGGAAAGGAGAGGGGAGAGGGGAGAGGAGGGGGAAGAAGAGGGGAGGGGAGGGGAGGAAAAAGAAACATAGCTGGGCCCAATTATGTGGGTTTGTAATTTTAGCTACTCAGGAGGCAGAGACAGGAGGATTCTAACTTCAAGGTTCAACATAAGAAATACAAAGGTTGGTATGCCACAGGAGCCTGAACCTCCACAAAAGTAGACAAGCCTGGGATCCATAGAAGCAGACAGGCAAGACAGTGGGATTGGTGGAGGGATGGGAGGAAGAGAGGATGGAGGGAAGCAGGGATAAGTACTCAATATGCTTGTAAAAGTAGAGAAAAAAGAATAGACAAACCAGGGGAGACTCTAAGGTTCGTAGAATCAGACAGGCAGGAGGGTGAGAGGGAGTGGAATGGATTAATAAAGGGAAGAGAGGGGGATAGGTGGGAGGGGGGAATGGAGCGAAGCAGGGATAGGTACTCAATATGCTTGCAAAACTAGAAAAAAAGCCCAAAGGAACATACTATGCTAGTAATATAAAAAAAATTTAAAAAAATGTCTTTTAAAGAAAGGAACAAGAATGAGCAGTGAGTAAAATGGGGAAGAAAACTTTGAGCTGATCCAATTAAAACCCAGGGACAAAATTATACTAGAAGTAACAGGAATGTGGTACTTCCTGATAGACCGTAAATCAGAGAGAGAGTCTTAAAGGCCCCAATCGTTATAGGCTTTAGCCATTGCTCTTGGTTGCTCTCTAAAAACTGTCAGTAAAGCCCTATTACTGAAGCTGTAACACAAAACATGGGCAAAATATATGGACTAGAACTGGTCTGAGGACTTTCTCCTTTCTCCTTACACAGTACCAAGGAACACTGTAGAAGCTCCTGGGGAAGAGAAATAATCACAAGTCCCATCAACAGCATGAGATCTGGAAGTTGTAGCATAAATTACCCTGTCATCATGGTGACCCCCAGTGTCATCCTGGCATTAGTATCAAGGAGACAACCAACAACTTTTTCAGAATCCTTGTTACTGTAAACTAGAACAAAAACCTACAAAAAAAAAAAAAAAAAAAAGAAGAAGGAAAAAATCAATAGGGAAGATAGTCAATAAACCTATAGTTAGGAAGATAATACATCAAAGTACTCGGTAGGTAGCACTTATTATACCCAAAGAATGGGCACTTACAATGGAAACCGTTGGGTCTAAAGCTGGATTAGTGAAGGGAAATGTGCATATGAGTGGGGTGGCCTGAAGAGAGGTAACTTGATATCCATGGAGCCTGAAGACCCACAGAAGTAGACAGGTCAGAGTGAACCCTGAGGTCCCTAGGAGCACACAGGGAGTGGGAGAGAATGAAGGGAAGGGAGGAGATAGATGGGGGAGGGAAGGAAGCTGGGATGAATACTTAACATGTTTGTAAATGAAGAAAAAAAATTTAAGAACTAGAAAAAAATACGAAGAGGACTAGGGATGTGGTTTAGTGATCGAGGGCTTCCTGGCATGCATGAGACCTCAGGTTGTATCCCCAGCACATCAATCAGTAAGAGGTAAGCAATATAGGACTCAGGACACTTTCCTTAGGCACAGCTGCAAACCTGTCTGGACAGTGTCTGCTTTTCCCTTCCTCCCACCATTTTACTGGCCAGATCGAGTACCTCTTCCTAGCCACGACCACTCGCATAGGTGAGAGTCTCCTGCAAACTTTTCAAAGGCCTGTTCAGTCTGCATCAGACAATCCCACTTTGAAAATACTTTTCAGGGTTGTTCAGAACCAGTTCAGCCCATGATTTCCCAGTATGCTATACACAGCTCCTTAGGGAATTAGACATTTTACAATTTCCCATAGCACATAGGATGTCCAAACGTCCCACTCCCTGCATGGTTTTAAGACGCCAGTGTAGGGCTGGGAGATGGCTCAGGGGTTAAAGTCTTTGTGTTGGCATGCAGAAGGACTTGAGTTCAGATCTCCAAATCCAGCGAGAATGCCAGGCAGAAATGGCGGTGGCCTGAACTTCTGGCCCTGGAAGATGGAGCCTGAGAAACCCCAGAGAAAAAGCAATAAGGAGGTAGAGCAATCCATGATAATTACTGATGTCATCCTTAGGCCTCCACAGGCCCACACACTCAAGGTGCCCTCTTGTACATACACTAAAAACGAAAGGAAGGGAAGGGAAAGGAAGGAAAGGGGAGGGGAGGGGAGGGGATGGGAGGGGAGGGGAGGGGAGGGGAGGGGAGGGGAGGGGAGGGGAAAAGAAAACAACATGTCATGCTGAATACACTTGAGTGGTTTTTTATTTGTACATTAAAAAAAAGAACTACTGCTAACTATTTACTGCAGTTAGACCTATTACTTTCAATGGATTTCCAGAACATTCTAATGTTGTCAGTTGGAGAATACAGATCTCCTTGCTGACCACCCAGAAGCCATGGTAGCACATCTGACTCACTCGGTTAGCCAACCTCATCTCTTCTTCCAGGGTTGCTAATCTATGTCTTCACGATCTCTGCCCACATCACTGAATTAACTGTCAGAGTTACCTGGTGTTCTGTTTAAGGAAAAGACAAAGGGAGTATTAACTCTGGCACTTCTTACAGAATTATATGGTGAGCCATCAGCTATTTCCCCCGCATATTAAATCCAAGATGCAGGAAATTAATCTTCTCTCCATCATTCTCCCACCCTCATTACTTACCTGTAAACTCATTTCCTTTCATTCTTCTCTAAGTTCCCTCTCACTCCCTTTGCCCTTTCCTGATCTTTGCCTCCCTCACCTTGCATCCTAGTGTGCTTGCCTGCCTTTGTTTTACACTTAATGAAGCAAGAGAAAAAAAAAAAAAACAACCTTGAATTCAATAGAAACAATGAAGATTTCCAAAGCTACAAAGCTTTCAAGTCTGACTCAGTCCATCCAAGGCTGACAAGGGAACTCAAATTCTATGAGCTGGATTCCACCCCAGAGGTATCTTGGGCCAGAATGCTGAGAATTGTTCCCTGCTTGAAGAACTGCTGATCCAAGTACTTAGTGGAGAAAAGAATCACGTGCTGACGTGGACTTCCTTAAGCGCCTTCCCGCCAACATCCAGCAAGAGCTCAGAGGTCAAGAAAGAGAAGCGGCTTTGTCAACCAGAACTTGTTTAGAAGTACTGGTTATCATCAGTATTCCGGGGTGACATTTGTGTGTCCTATTTTGTAGTCACATGGAGGGAAATGAAGGTTTGCGAAGGTGAATGCTGTTTAATAAGATTTCTAGTGTGCTTGTTGCTGAAAGGCCACCTCCATGGGATATGCGTTCTTGGTGGTTTTTGGGGGGTGGCTGTGCATGCGCGCGGGAGTGTGTGTGCGTGTGTGTGTGTGCGCGTGTGTGTGTATGCACGCTTTTTTTGATACACAGTAGCCCACCAACCTAGTCCTAACTCCCGAAGCCTCTGCCTGAGTCTCCATGTCTTAGAGTCGCAAGCACACAACTGAACCTGGCAGGCTGCACATTCTTAAATATATGAAAGAACATTCAGGCTGCATAACTCCAGGAAAGCAAGAATGAAGAGAGCAGGAGTATCAGGAATTCAGACTGTGTGTTATTCTCATCAGCCCCCTAAATGACTGGTGAACCCATTCATTTTTGGAGGGGAGGCAAACATTGTTCTCAGTTTAAACAAGAAGAAAACTCACCTTCTGAGTGTTTTAAGCATTTTTACCTCTTTTTTTATTGTTTTTATTTTTTGCTTTTGCTTCATATTTGGCCAAGTTGCTTCAAACCCTCAGCCTTAAATTTCACATCTGAGAGATCTGGTTAGCTCAGGAATTTCTAAAATTACAATTATGGCTGTTATGTGTTTTCCAAATATAAAATGCTATATCGCCCTGGTAATCAGCTACAGAATACTGCTTTCATTGTTTCTGTTTATTTCAACCAAAGGGTAAGTTTTGTGGGTAAGAAATGGAGATCAAGAAAGATACTTGTTGCACAATCCTGATGACCTGTGTTTGATCCCTGGAACCCAGAAAAAGAATCAGATGTGGTAGCTCAAATCTACAATCCCAGCACTTCTATAGTGAAATGAGAGGTAGAGGTAGAATTGCCTGAAAGTTCAAAGGCCAACTAGGCAAGATTATGCAGAGCAGCAGAAGGAAGAGAAACTCTGACTCAAAAACAAAATGGAAGGAGAGAACTGACTCCTGGAAGCTTTCCTCTGACCTCCGCGAGGACTTACACACACACACACACACACACACACACACACACACACACACACACACACACATCTAATGCAAGAAAAGGGGGTGGGATCCATTTGTACTAACCTCTCCCATCTGTCTCACAGTGGGCCCATGGACAGAATGGAGGTTCTATGCCGCCTGCTCCTCACACTAGTTTGGGCTGAATGACTTTGAGAGGAGGTAATTCGATTACTGTTCAGCTGGCTGGAAATCAGCTGCCCTTCTCTAACAGAGGCAAGCACATCAGGGCATAACATGAACGTAACGAGCCTGAAGAAATCCCACCTGCTGCTAGGGGGCTGCTAAGAACCAAGGGCAGAAACACAGATTCGACCTCAAGGTAATAGAGGGATGGGGTGGGGGTGGGGGAGTCTTAATTCCAGACACAGAATCAGGAAACAAAGCTGAGAGTTGAAGGGGGAGGGCAGGAAGAGTGACTCCAAATTAATCTCATTTGCTCTTGACTTAAAGGAATTTTGCAAGGAGTTTCCCAAGAGCAGAAACTGCCACCCGTGTGTTGAGTCTGGCTAGCTGTGGCTTGTGACTGGTCTGACAAAGGCCAACTCTTACCCAGATGTCCAATAAAAACACTTAGCAAGTATCATTTCCATAAGGCTTTGTCTCCTTGAAACACAAGCCAATTGTTTGGGACCAATTTATGAAGCGAGGTCTTACAAAGGTTATGGGGTAAGGAGACCTGATGACAGCTAAATTGCCTTAAATGGAGCTCAAAATACCACCTTAAATGGAGCTCAAAATACCACCTTAAACATTCTCCTCTTCCAAGGAATGCTTAATCATAAATCAAGCAGCTCAAACCGTATTAAAAATGACAAATAGAGCAAGCACTTACGTCTCTCTCTTAAAGTCTTTTCTTTTCATTCACTGATGTATCGAAGTTCTCCAAACTACTGGTATGATTGCACACAAATGGAAAAGCAATGAAGCATACCAAGAATGCAAGATTCCAGAGATGAAAAAAAAAGATTAAAAAAACCAAATGATGGACGAGACATAATTTGAAAAATTATTCTGAAAATAGACATACTCATTGCAGGACAAGGAGATGCGTAGATGAAAACTGTCTGCTCTGAACTTGTAAGGAGTGGTGAATCTCACAGTCATTGGACACATGGTTTTCATCTTCGAAGAACTTATGCATCCATTTTAATGCACTGAAGTTCATGGGCACTATTTGTCCACAAGTAAGCTTTCTCCTCCCTCTTCCCACCATTCATTCTTTAATAGGGTTTTTATTTCAATGGGGGGAAGGGGTTCAGTACTGTTTCCTGAATTACCATTAGCCCAGCTTTAGAAGGAATTTTCAAGAATGTGCTAAATGAAACTTTATGTGCCAGAATCTTTAATATTCCATTTCTTTTTGATACAAAGTTATTTCTTATGTGTCCCTTCCGCTGTATGTAGAAACTAATTCTGGGCCATAAGAATTATTATGTGCCTAACCTAAGATGCAAATTTGTCTTGACCTGAAATAGATTAGAAAGGGGATCACACAGAAAAGGGCAGCCTGGCAAATCATGACACACCTTAAAAGACTGATTCGAAGCACTTGGAGGGTTCCATGTACAGGAAGGAAGAGCAAATTCTGGGAACAACTATTATTCTCCCTTTCTGTTGGTTTACAAATGCCTGGAGAATTCAACCAATTCTCAGGCAGTGAGCCTGAGATATATATATATATATATATATATATATATATATATATATGTATGTATGTATGTATTTTTTTTTTCTACGACCATTTTCAGTCTACTTGGAAACATCTGTTTTTAATTGAATTGGGATCTGGAAACTAATTTTGGTGAGATTGGGTTCAAGCTCCAATCAAGTCGGAACTGAGAGATCGTTGCTTATACACGTATCCCCAAATTCAGGGAGGTTTGAGTCCAAGGATACCACACTTCCTGAAGGCACGCACAAGACACAAGCATTTGGAAATGAAAAAAGAATGCCTAATTCTCTCAGGGAAACTTCTCTAAGGCCAGTCACATGGGGTTTTAGGTTACAGTTTTCAGGACTGGATTTTTGGGAAGGGTCAGTTAGAGGACATTGTCTCCCATGAATTGGAATGAAAGATTAAGGATTCATATGTTTAAATCAAAGTGAAGACAATATTTTGTGTTGTTTATTACAGAGATAATAAATCTACCCCCTATAAGACCACTTTGAGAGAAATTGACAAAATAATATAATAATCTCTGTTGGTCCCTTAGTGTCATGGAATCCTTCTCTGTTGCTACTCTCTCCTTTCTAGAAGGATGAAGAAAAAAAAGAGACTACCCTTTGTATGTGTTCTGGACGACTTGCTGAGCATGGAGTTTCAGAGGTCTCTTCCAAACCTGTTTATCAGCTCAGAGTATTCCAAGGCCATTGTCTCAAATTATCCAAGCTTTAAATGTAGATGTTGCACAAAAATATTTTTGGGGTACTCATTAGTGTTCTATCACAAACTACTGAAATCCCAAAGAGCCGTTCAAACACAAGAGGCGATTTTGATTTACTTTAATGTCCCAGTCCACAAAATAGAGTAAAACCCATGCCAAGAACATGAATTGACTGTTTGACACTTTGTTGGACAATCCAGAAATGAGCCTTGGGTTCCTCACATTGCAACTGGACTGACAGCTGCAGCCTGTTTTGTTAAGCCAATCAACACCAAATAGCCCGACATGTTTGCAAAATCAAAGTCCTAAGAAGTAAATGAATACAGAAATGTCAGTTTTTCAACATGACCACATCATTATCTAAATTTTAGTAAACACAGATGTTGAGAACAAACAGCACTCTCATATTTGTTAGTTACAGTCAAAAGGTACAGGTTTAAATGTCAATGCCAATTTTCATTAACTCTGTTAACTAATATTTCCAAATATTTTGCTTTCTCTAAACTGTTGACTCATAAGATTCACTTTTATTCAGAAACTACAGAAGAGCCACAATCATTTATTAATTTGAGATGTTCTCTGCTGAGGTTTTCAAAGGTAACAGAGCTCTTTTTTTCTCAGTACCTATTATAATCTAACCAGAATTTGATACCTAAAATGTGTCCATTTTAATGCTAAATTTTGGTTCAACTGTTTTCCTGATAGACCAGAGGAAACCAAGGAATAGCTCCTCATTTGAATTTCATCCCTTGCTAAAATGCGAATAGCATAAGAGACTTTGGGGGGGGGGGAAAGTTTTCCTGATAAATGAATATTTCAGATACAATGATGAAATGGCTATAGCAGTTCTTATTCTTAGAAGAGACAATCAATGAAGTAAGTGCAGGTCAATTTTTAAATGGCCTTCTGATAGCGAAAAGTACAAGGAACTCGAGAAGCAGCATTCCAGAACTTCCACGAGTCATGGAAAACAGTGCACAGAGTAGACACGTCTGTGCCACCTGGACTCTGGAAAAATACTATAGTCATATGTGGCGTTCTCAGTCATAGATGATACAAGCATTAGAAACAAAATCCCTTCAAAGCAAAAAATGCCCTATGATGGTTCAGCTAGAACTCATAGGCAATTAAACAATGTTCTGAGTAACAAGTATGTAATAACTTCTAGTAACTTCTTGGTCAGAGGGGTCTCAAATTAAACAATGTTCTCAGTAACAAGTATATAATAACTTCTATTAAGTTCTTGGCCAGAGGGGTTTTGGTTGCCCTTTAGTAACTGATAGTAAGACCCTATTCCTGAAGATGTTGCCCATGTGGAACACAGGACACGGACAAAAACCACCACCTGGAGAACTGGTCTGGGACTCTCCCTGCTGTCCAGCTTTCATAGTACTGTAGCATTTTCTGGTACTATGAAAGCTACTGGGGAAGAAAAGCCAGCTACAGTCTCATTGATCTGTGAAAGCTGCACACCATGATGACAAGCATCCTGGGAAGAGGCAAGTGTCGTTCCATAGTGGCATGCATGTCAAGGGGGCAACCAACAGCTTTCTGATTGGATTGAAGGCTCACTTTCCAATAGGGAATCACATTTTTGGTACTGTAAACTAGGACAAGAATCTATTTATGAGAAGGACATAGACCCTAAGAGGAAATGAAAGCTATTAAGTTTTAGCAAAAAAGACACAATGTCAAACTCTTTTTAAAATTTTTTTATTTATTCAATTGTGCGTGTGTGCATGTATGTATATGTGTGTATGTTGTGTGTGTGTGTGTGTGTGTGTGTGTGTGTGTGTGTGTGTGTGTATAGAACCATAGACGAATTCGGGAACCACCATGGATGCCTCCATCTCCTCCTTGTTTACTCTGCCCCTGGGATTCACAGGCTCTGCCCTACCAGGGCCAGAAATGCAAGCCGACCTTGCTTCTGCCCGGCGTCTATACGTGTGGTCTAGGATCCGAACTCAGGACCTTCTGCCTGCAAGGCAGAGGCTTAACCCCTGAGCCACCTCTCTAGCCCCTCAAACTGTCTTTTTAAAAAATATTTTTTCTTTTTTCTTTCCCCCTCATTCCCATTTCTATCCTCCCTTCCTTTCCCCTTACAACCCTTCTCCCCTGTCACATTTTCTCCTATTCAAGTCTTTTCACTTATGTGCCCCACTGTGCTTCGTGTAGTTTGTCTTTGATGTCACATGTCTGACATGATTCATGCTCCAGCAAGTGTCTTATGTCAGTGGGTATACTACTGAGGATAGCATTTTCCTTTTCTTCTCTGTAAGTATTAGTTCTCATGAGGTTCTCAGGGGAGGTTGGAACTTCTTAGATCTTTCCTTCTTCCTGGCGAGATATCGAAAGGACAGTTCCCATGCAGTTCTTGTCATGTCAAGAAGATAGCGTCTGGCCCACCACTGTCCCATTTCGAACTCTTTAATCTTACCATTCCTTCTTCTGTACTGTTCCTTGAGCCCTGGGTGGGTGTGGATGTGACTTATATGTCCTGATTAGGGCCAACTGCCTTTTAAATTATCATTATACCCATAGATTGGAGGAGCACTAAGCACTCAGAACTCAACCCAAAAGCTTCCTTCTGTAATAGAAGGTGTCTATTATAGAAAATCCCAACAGGCCAAAGTGCAGAAAAGAACTGACTTTGGACAGCTTGGCCCAAAACAGGATATCCAAGCCATACACTTCCCTACCCCAAGGCTCAAGGAGTAACATGAACAAGAAAAGGAGTAAGATTGTAAATGCCCAAAGTGGGCAAGAGTCCAGTCAGACAGTATCTTCTGGACGTGTCAGGACTGTGGTATCAATGAATTCACTGCAGCTGTATTTCCAGAAGACCTGCAAGGGATTTATTTGTCCTGCATGTCTCTGAGAGACTAATGAGGATTAATGTTGGTGGAGGGGGGGTGGAGGAAAATACCTTCCTCAATGTTCACTGATTCATGCTCTGGCATGCTTTGATAGATAAATGCTATCTATCACCGAGCTAGCCCCTGTCATAGTTAGGCAGAGATCTCAACTTTACGGTTGAAGGTTTGAGCTCTGGGCACATTTGTGGAGAATTAGTTGCTTGGTTAAGCCCAAAGCAAACCTGCAGGAGATTGTCTAGCTGATGGGGAAGGCCCAACCTATGGTGGGTGGGACTAGGCCCTGAACAGGTAAATAAAATACTGAGAGCTGGTTGAGGAAGTTGGCATCCTTCTATGTACTTGGCCAGACATGCTGGTTTGGCAAGTAAGGATTGTCCATCTCTCAGACGTTATGTGGTGATGATGTAGCCAGTTCTCTGGGCCCTGGTGTTGGTGCATGCTCTCCCATCAAGCTGGACTAAGAACTGTAACAAGGAATCGTAAAAGAGAATAAACCTTTGTTCCCTTAAGCCATTTGATGCTCACTTATCAGCAACCATGCAAGCTGACTACAACACTCCCCAAACTCAGTAAGTTGCATTGTTTTTTTCTTTTTTTGAGATAAGTTCTCACGGTATCCAGGCTGGCCTCAAATTTGCTGTGTAGGTGAAGATAAGCTTGAATTTCTGGTCCTCCTGCCTCTATTCCCTGCATGCTGAGATTACAGGCAGGAGCCACCATGCCTAGTTCATGAAGTGTTTGGGATTGAACCCAGGGCTGCGTGAATGCTGCACAAGCATTCTACTTACTGAGTTACAACCTCGGGTTTTATGTTTGATGCACAGAAATTTCAAAACTTTACAGTTAATTCTACGAAAACTTTTTTCTTCCCATTCACTTCTTTCAACATTAGTAAGTACTAAGATTCAAATCCTGTCCAGGTGTGACAACGATAACTTAGCTGCAGAATTAAGCTGGGAGTTAGCCATGCAGTCATACTGTAACTGACTTATTTTCACGAACACTATTGAAAGAGAGACTATCATGATCTCCCTGAGCAAAGCAGTTTCCACGTTGCTTCTTTACTCACAGTACACAGTGAGCTATTTTGTTGCTGATTACAGATTTATTTATTCCTCTTGGCTTATTATTATTTCTTTACTTAAAAAAACACTTGATTTCAAAATACTGATGAATATGTACAAATATTTGGACCAGATGGATGTTCCAATGCATTAGAAAAAAATAAAATTTAGTTCTCATTAAGCAGTCAGAAATTCAATTAGAAGCCTCAACTGCCAGGACCTTTGGCAAATGCACAACTGCAAATTCAAACAGACCATGGATAGTTCAGAAATTTGGAAGATAGAGTACACATGTGCATATGGGGATCCTTGTAGGCTGCCACAATAAAGCAGAACTACAAAGTGTAGGGAGATAGTAATTTTTTTTCACAGGTCAAAGTAACCACAATACTTGTGCCAAATGTTTTCTGTAATTTACTGTGACTTAATTATATTGGTGTTAATATGCAAGGCCCTTAAAACAGATGAAGACTGGGATTCTAGCTGATCTGGGTTCCGCTGCCTGAGAGGAAAGAGGCTTAGCAAACAGCATCAAAAATATCCAAGGAAGAATCATTTCAGCTGTGACTTGCAGGCTGTTGGTCCTGAAAGCAAAGCTCAGAATCTGAAGCATTTCCAAAGGCGGTACAAAGTGATATCAAGCACTTCTGATTGATCAGAGGATGCAGGGGAAATAATTTACTTACATTTCTATAGAGTCGAGAGACTCAAAATCCCAAGTAGAGCTGCAATAGCTACAGTTACAAATAAATCCTGACATTTCAATTATGCCAAGAGTATTCTAAAAGCAGTAACACAGGAAGAATGATAGCAGTAGGAGCAATATTCACATACATTAATACTAAATATTTCGGAGGAAATTTGGAGACATTAGGCCAATTCAGGATGAAAGTACCTTTTCTGTATAATTATTTTGTAAGACCAATGAATATCAAATATTCTTTTCTAGGATGGGTATTTTTCCCAATCAGCTACCATAAATGATTTTCACTCATATACCCATGATTTCAAATATGATGACATTTTAAATAATAGTATGTCAACTTTAAAAATAACTTCAATATAAGTTTTGTTGTCTTTTAAGATCTAGTTTCAATCTAGATTCCTGGTTAGCCACACAGAGTCCCTCTCTGACTGGAATATATAAAATTGTCTGTCTGTAGCAGGAACAAAGACAGGCAGATTCACTTGTTTATAAGATTTCCTTGCCTACCAGTCTATATGGAGAAAGAATATTAGCTTGGAATTTCTAGTTTCAGGATCTTCTTCAACCTTGAGCCATTCTGCTATATAAAGCTGCACTACTTATGAAACCCCAAAAGTCTGAGGCTTCTTAGTTGCACTTGCAAAAGTTAATTTTAAAAAATCTTTCCGGAATGTTCTATTGGGAAAACATAGGGCAAAGGAGATCACTTCCTGGCACCTTCTCATTGTTTTCTTGAAATAAAATATTTCCTGAGATAACTGGGGCATTGCTACAGTATCTCCGTGGAAGTTGTAAAATTTATAACAACAGCAACAAGAAAAATACTAAAAAAAAATCTCTCTAAAGAGACAGAAAGATGAAACGGAAAGAAATTCTATAGCCTTTACAAATAAGGATTACCCTTTCTCCTCCTATTGAAGTCCCATGTTGAATCTCCATCAATAACTGTCTTGGTATTGTCACTGATGATAAAATACACACCAGACCCAGAACACACAGAAATTCTGTGGATTCCTCTGTTTAGCATCTTAAACAAACTGGAATTGGTCCACTAGTGTCATAGCTTCCAAATTGATAGTCCATGGTCTACTGAAGGAGATTACTGCACCTAAATGTCACTCAGCTAGACCTGAGCTCCAGAATATTTGAGTTTCTAGAATGGTGCATCCTTGCAAAGTATCCAGAGAAAAAGGTGTGTCCTTTAGTTAGGGCTCGGTGTCGCTAAGTGCACCTGGAAACTGGAGAGAGTCGGAGAAATGGAGATTGGCTGGATCAATTACAGCAAAGGAAAGCGGTGCTTTAATCGTCTGGCTACACACGTGCCTGCGTGCTGTGTCTGTGTCAGTGCCGGCAGGCCTTGGGAGACACACTGCAGACATGAATTAGGAAAACAGTGTACAACTGGACCCGAGGAGATTAAAAGCCCTGTTAGTGGCAATAGTGGCCAACAGAAATTACAAGCAACATCAGGGTCTCTGAGAGAAGTGGAGGCGGAGCCCTGAGAGTGAGCGACATAGCAGAAAAGCAAAGTGATGAAGAGATGGCTAGGCACTGCCCCAGCAGTCCAAAGAAAGAGAGACTTTGATCAATAATCTCTTTTACTTCACAAAGGCTGTATTGAGTAAGCCACGCTGCAAATGAAATTACTGCATCCCAGAAAACATATTTCCTGTGCCTACATCCAGATCCCCAAAAGTTTGTTAGCAGGGACAAATAACCTTTCTTGAAAGCTAACGACAAAATTAAAGAGAAAAACTGATCCATAAATGGTTCACTTTCCAGAACAGAATGGCTTATTCTTCATGAGTGATGGTTATTTACACGCTAACTTTGCCAGACATTCATAAAAGCGTGAGGATGTGCAGAAGCGATGATCTGATTCATCTGTTTAGAGTGCCAGAAAATTCTGGTATATAGAATCTCAGTAAGTGTAAAAAATACCAAAGCCTGTGCTAAAACCAAGTCTGGTGGTGCAGGCCTATAAAAATGGCTACTTGGAAAGTAGAGATGGAAGGATAATCAGGAATCTTTCTGGGCTGTAGAATGTCCAACATCATCCTGGGCAACTTAGCAAGACACTGTGTCAGAATAAAATCTGGGAATAAAGGTGGGGAAGCTAGGGGTAGAGCTTAGTGGCCAATCACTTGCCTAGCATGCACAAAACCCTAGAGTCAATCCCTAGCACCTCCAAATAAAGAAATAAATCAGGCTTAGATTTTTTTTAAAAAACGGTCCCTATTAAATCAGAGTATGGCACGCCATGGGTTGCTAAAGATAAGATGGATCCACACAATGTTAACTTTTTAAATTTTATTTTTAATGTCTTACATCTCATGTTACATCTATAGACACCAGGTATACAGACATCTGATCACAAAACTCGGGGCAAATCGTTGCTACTTTTTCAGCATCACAACTCATAAAGCATTTATTTGAAACCTTTCATGAAGTTAGAGTTGCAAAGGTAGAACTCATGGTTTCTTATCTATTACAACCACATGCTTTGACAATAGACTTCAATAAAAGAAAATTACCTGCAAATACATTTGGTATTGGGAAAGGATTTGCTTTATCCCTTAGCACTCTGGATTGGAGAGACCATCGCATACACATGCCTTTGTGAAACTTAATTTTTTTTGAACTCTGTGCTGACCCAGAGTTTAACAGCCTTCCAAATGCAGTCGCTTTGTCCACACAAGATATTGCAGCTAAGCAGAGCTCTGTTCCAAAACCTCATAAATTGCATGAACTGCCCAATTTAGGCCTGAGGGAGTAAATTGAACAGAGCTGGACTGTCACACTGTTTTAGACTGCTTGCCATAGAAATTTAGGATTAGTTCTAGACTGATTGAACTAGTTAGAGTGGTGACTAAACCTCCGACCATGTGTATGTATCACATTGATTTAGTGAACTTTTACCCAATGAACCCTTCACTTTGGTTTTGATGCCACGATTCATTTACTGTACTTAAAGTAGGCAGAATAGGCATGGTATGGGGTGGGCAGATGCAGAGGAGGGCACTGACTGAATGCTCTTCGAATACCAAGGGTTTCAGTCATCGGCCACTACTATTGGCTGAATACTTGCAAGGTGCCAAGTGTCTGACACTGTATTGTATGACACTCATGGTAGCCTGATACATGGCTGATATTATCTTACATTGATTTTGAAATCTAATGCCTGGACTGACAAGGTGTGTGACCTTAGTGCAGCTTATTGACACCCTAGTGCCCTCATCCGTAAAAGAGGGGTGGCTTTGGACAATGAGCAAGAGCAAAGAACACATACCAAAGGCCTTGTAGAGTGTCTGGTATACAACTGACGGTATCTCCTTCCTTCCTCCCAACAGAACTACATGGGATTTGGAGATTGTGTGTGTGTGTGTGTGAGAGAGAGAGAGAGAGAGAGTTTTCCATGTGTTTGTTGCATGTGTGTGGGAGTGCATGTGGACATATGTCCATGTGTGTGTTGACACCTAAAATCATTGCTGGTTATCTTCTTCTATTGTTCCTTACTTTTAGTATTAAGGCACAGTCTCTCAAGGAAGGCAGAGTTCATTAATCAGCTCATCTAGCTAGCCAACCTGCCCTGGGGAGTTTCCCAAGTGCTGAGATTTCTGGCAGGGTCCACAACTGCCTAGTTTTTCTTTGGGCTCTGAGGATCCAAACTCTGGTCCTCACCCTTCCAGGGCAAGAACCTATTTATTCCACTGAGCCATCTACCTAGCTGGTTCTATGTACAAGTTAACTGTTCTCATGCTTATAGCCTCCAGAAGGCCTTAAGGAAACCAGGAGGTCCAAAAGAGAGAATGGAGTCTTTCTAATTGATTTTAGAAAAATGTTATTGTGCTAGCTCATAAATACACAAATGAAGAAACAAACACACTGTCACTTTAAAAATAAACAAATTGTGGTGCATAATTATCGGGTAAGCACATGCCAAGGGCCTGTTGCAAGCCAGTATCTCGAAGAAGCTACAGCTGCCCCTTGGCCAATGCAAAGATTAAGTGAGTTACAACAGGGCCGGCAACAGAGAGCACTAAGGAACTATTTGTGGCTATTATTCTGTAAGCGATATGTTTTCAGATTGGCCACAAGAGAAATGGCAGTTTATCGCCTAAAGAGATCTCTAAAAGTATTTGAGTTTCCCAGACTATCTTTACTTTAAAAACCTAAGGGAGCCAAAATTTTTCTGATTTATCCTTTCTGTTCATTTTCCAATCATACAGATCAAGTGAAATACGAGGTAATAACATGGAGTCTAAATGTGCCACATTAAAAAAAAAATCCTCTAAGGATTCGATGGGATGAGAAAGAGGAATGTTATCTGCCAAAGTGTGCCTTATTTCACCGAAAAGAACTTAAAAGCTTCAATTGGTTTGAAATGAGAAAATGTTCTATTACAAACAGAAGTATTAGAGTTAACTGTTACTAGTCTTGCATATATTTCTTCAGATTCTTTAACGTGTGGTGTATGAATTGTGCAAACGCAAAATGGAGAAGATGATTGTAACAAATTGGAGTGGTCCTAAGGCACGCATGAAAGCTAACTCCGAAGGCGATATTATTCAGCGTCCACACTGGGGTATACAAAGGTGACAAACTCATTTACATGATTAAATACATTAATAAGATATTCCAAAAGCACATGAATATTTCACTGGAATTTCTCCCACCGACCACTGCTTTAGAAATATTTGCAAGGGTCATGTTTATGTGATTCTCCATGTTAGCACCTGTGTGTGCCCGGGTTCAGCCCTGAGTCGCAAAATCAAGGGATCCCTGGATGGCAGTATGCTGGGTTCAGCTGCCCTGAGGCAAGGAAATGAAGATGAGAAAAGAAAGCTGGATTTGAAGTTAAGAAAAAAGAAATCTGAACATGGACAAGCCCTGATTTTATTCTCTGCCCTTTATAATTTTCCTGGAAACTTATATACCTACTGTAAAGCCATGTTTGTGTTTCCTTGGCTTTGTAATGAGAGAAGCTATTAAAAAAATTGTCAGATACCCATGCAACATTTAAAACCTATTTTACTAAAATTTCCTGCTATGTATTTGAAATTCAAATATAATTGGATGTTCTTCTGTTGTTACTTGCTCAATTTAACAATTTAACCAAAACAGGAAGCCAGAATTAATTATGTCTGCAATGTTCTGACTGAAATAATAGGCACAAGGTCGAGGAGGGACGCCTATTTGGGCTCATGGTTTCTGGGGCTGTCAATCCATCATGGAAAGGAAGGCCCAGGGACACTTACAGTGCAGAAGGTGAAGGCAGAGGCTCTTCACGTCATGTTGGACCAGGAAACAGAGGAGGGGCAGAACCAATGCAGGTATAAATGTCAAAGTTTGGCCCTTAGTGACCTGCCTCTGAGGTAGACCATACCTCTGAAAAACCTCCCAACGCAGTGCCACCAAGTAGGAACAAGCATTTAAAACACATTCACCCCAAGCAAAGTTCATACATTGTCACAGAGCCTTCACTATTTTGTAAATGAATCCTGATTACGAATCAGCAGCTGCTTAGCAGCCTGTAAAACACATTGAATCCTTGTCTATACAGTACAGCGGAAAACTCAAGAGAGATTGCTCCAGCTGCCTCTCCACCTGTGGGCCATTAATTTGGCTAGAAAAGGACAATGGACAAACACTTGTAGCACAGACATTAAGGCAGAACCTCAATACCAAGCACAAAGAGAAATCATTGTTATGGCAGTAAGATATCTCGTTGATTGCCAGTTAAGGTTCTGCTGTTTTATAATCTGTCTTTATTCATAAGCAGCAAACATATATAGGATCTAGAAGAAACTTAGTAACCACCATGATCATTCAATCAGTTGCTTTTTGCCTTTTATTTCCATAATTTTAATGAGTATAAGTACATGTTTATGTTTCTTGGCCTTGTCATGGGAAAGATATTAGACAGATAAGGAGAGAGGCTACCTATTGGTGCAGGAGTTACTCTGGAATAAATTTCTCAGATCCCAATTAGGGTGGAAGAGAAGAACTTTATTTTCACCAGTAGTCTGGAGCCGAGATCACTCCCAAGGACTCTGAGTTTACCTTGTACTTGTACTTTCATTTTGTACTAAAGCAGGGCAGAGATGGAGCAAGCAAAACAGGACTTTCCAGAAGCAGAGCAAAGGTTAGCAGGACAGGCTGACTGTGGAGAGCCCACTACCTTGACATTTATCAGAACAGATTCAGGCCACATGAGCTGACGCAATGTCTTTGAAGTAGCCTCACTGGGCTGTCTTTGGGATGTCAGTAATCTTCCATTTCAACTTGTACTTAATAGTTCACATTTTTTCTACCACATTCTGTCACTAAAATGTGAGTTAGACTAGAGGTTCAAAATTTTATCGGTGATTATATTTTGAGCTTGTGTTTTTCTTTTAAACTAGTTTGTAAGCAAACTGCCCTCTTGCACCAGTTCCAATAGAGAAATGAGTATGGAGCCGATATGACTCCCTAGCAATGCTACTTCATATGTGGAATAGCAAAAGGAACTTGTGGGCCGTGTCATCCCAAACTATAAATACATAGCTAAACATCTGGGGTATCAGATAGCTATTTGGTCTCTTGGATTCTCAGTTTCTATATTTTCAGATTGAATGATGGCAGATGCTGAACCTGGTAGAAACAATGCCAATAACTCCAAGTATGTGACCCCACTATTGTAATTAGATACAGGTGTCAACTTGATGGTTGAGAGTTCAAGCCCTGAGCATATTTGTAAAGAATTAGTGGTTGAGTTAGGCCCTGAAGTAGGCAAGTCTTCAAAGATTGGTTGATGAAGGCTCAGTCCATGGTGGGTGGGAGGGAGCTAGTTGAAGAAGTTGGCATTCTTTAGTACACTTGACCAGACATGCTGGTCTGGCAAGTAAGGATTGGTCCCCTCTCAACTGTCCTGAGGATCTATGGATATGGTGTGGTCCGGTCCCCTGACCCCTGGTGTTGGTATGGATTCTCCTGCCAAGTTGGATTGAAAACTGAAACCAGACAGAATAAGACAGAATAAAACCACCTTGTTCCCTTAAGCCAACCCATCACGAGTTTATCAGCAACATGCAAACTAGTTGTGCCACCCACCTAAAGCTTAATATTCCGAGTTCACACAAGGCCGTGCACATCAGTACTGTCATTTCTCCACCAAGTGGTGGCCAATGCTGTTTTATGTGTGTGACTTTCAAAACACATTTGATTAGGTTTCGTATTTTCATTATATCAGAAGAGGCTGGTTATATTTTTTTGTTTTTCTGCAATATTTTGTAAACAGATGACCTACCTAAGGCATGTATAATGTTTGGCAATTTTTCTTGACTACTGTTTCTCTTGCTGTCTTTTTCCTGTATTAGATATGATTAGTACCTGGATTCTAGTCATAAATGAATTTAGCAAAGGCATAACGTTTTGCTGTGCAGAAATACATTGCTTGGACACCTTTGCAAACTACCCCCAATCCACACTGAAGTAGTGGCACAATGTAACATTTCACCTAAGGTTAACTAACTTCTGCTCTGATCAAAAACCACATTCAAAAGCAACAACATGCAATGGTGAGGCACCTAGGTGCACATGATTTATCATCTTTTTAAAAACCTAAAGGCTGGAGAGATGACTCACAAGCATCCTGAGATGCTGAGGTCCTGAGTTCAGATCCCAGGTCCCACATAAAAATACCAGGAGAAAATGGTGGTGGCCTGTACTTCCAGTCCTGATAAGCAGGACCTAGGAAATCCCAGAGTGAGGCAAAAATGAAGGTAAAAGCAATCCAGGGTGATTCCTGAAGTCACCCTTTGTCCTCCACTGGGACACACAGTGCTCTCTGATACACACACATGCACACATGCACACACACACACACACACACACACACACACACACACATTAAAAAATCTTTTTATACAATGATACATATGTCTTATTAAGAAAAAAGTGATATAGTCTGGCAGATAAAAAGTAACCAGTTTGCAAATGGGTGATTGACCCCTCCCTCACTGAGGTTTCCTACTTTTATTACATCTACCCTTGAATGTGCTCTTCTAATAAGACTCCAGTTTAACAGCTTTTTGTCTCTGGCCAGGGGGTGACATACGGTGCCCATCAGGATGGAGTGAAGGGCATTGCAGGAGCAGCAAAACTGCAAAAGAAAATCAACAAACCACAATCCAGAACTTCAGAGACTCTATATCAACCACCTAGAACTAGGCCAGACTAATCTCTCCCCATCCTGAAGCTCAGGGACATTTGCGGAAGAGGGGGCGGTAAGAGTGTAAGAGCAAAAGGATGGGAGGAGCAATGATTTGCAAGATTCTCCACACTAGTTAGGGTCGAAGCAATCATAATAGGACTTTGCATGCCCTGCGAATGTCCAACACACTATTGACCTCACAAAGTCTAGCATCTGCTAAAGGCACCAAGATCCTTGGAAGCAAGGGATTGGCAGCCACAGCAGTGTTCCTATGCTTAAGGGGAACACAGGAAAGGGTTCAGAGAAAGGCCACTGGGTCCTTGTACGTCATCGGAGAGGAGGGCCCAGAGGAGAATCAGGCATGCACAAGAAAGGACTCTCTGGGAATTGGGGCGGGAGGCACTGGGGAATGGGGAGGGAGGGGTAAGGGGACGGAGAGCAAGGGGTTCGGGGGGGGGAGGAGGAGGGAGGGAGGGAACTGGTGTATCTATTAAGTTTGTATGAGCTGAAATAATAATAAAAAATGTACTAAAAAAAAAGAAAAAAAAAGAAAAAAGTGACCATAAAATACACACATTATTCTGCTGTTATATTTAAAACTGTCTTGGGAAAATCATTTACCTATTATATGAATGAAGCACTTGTTCAGTAGTAATCCCAATATGGACTGAAATCTTTAAAGTGAATATTTGGTTATTTAAAAATATAAACATATTTTACACAAGAATATTAAACTGTGGACTGAAACAAGCAGAAAACAGACAATGGAACCCAGTTCTATAACCACATTTCACTGGCCCCAGAGATTGATCATGATTCATAATAGGAGATGCATTTCTATGAGGTCCCATTCATCTAAACCTTCCTGTCCTCACCTGAGGAGACAAAATATGTACTACTATGATTCCATAATTAATGGTGAGTAATTGGTGATTAATAGGGCTAGTTTAAGGAAAATACAATTTTCACATCAATGTGAACTCTTTTCTTTTGGAAGAACATCTTGATTCAGAATGAAGCATGGCCACACATGGTATTCAAATTCATGAAAGTAGACATAAAGAAGAAATGTTTTCAGAAACTATCATTAAACAAAATAAAACTTAAAGAATTAGAAAAATGTCCCACAGGTATAGCTCTTAAGACAATATTCAGTGGTAATGCTGGTCAAAGCCATCTACAGATTCATTACAATATGCATCAGAATCTTCACTGTCTCTTTTATAAAGATGTTTCAGTTAGTACTAAAATTTTAAGAACTGAAAGAAAAAACCTTCAAATAGTTTCATACTCTTTCTCCTCCCCACAAGAAGTTGAAGTTTCTGTTCCTGGTTTAAAAACCAGGACAAATCTAAAATAATTTTAGAAGAGTTTTGCTGGCATTAGTATAGTGACACAGATCAATGGAATGGAATTGAATGTTTACAAACAAACTGATATATCTGGGGACAACAGATTTTTGGCTTGGAAGTCCAGACCATTTAATGGAAAAATGTATCTATTCAACACATAAATTTGGGAAAACTAGTTATCTACATGCAAAAGAAATTAAGGGCCTTCCTCATAAAATTACTCAGATCAAAAACTGGAAAACCCATGTTAAAATAGTTTCAGAAAAAAACAGGGGTAAGTTTGACATTTCTTAGTTTTGACAAAAGTTATAAAAACTAAAGAAGATATAAGTTGGACTTCTCATATTTAAAAATTTGCATACATTAGAGACTATTTGAAGAAGGTGAAAACCCATAGAATGGAAGAGAGTCATAAGTGGTATCATAGATCTGATAGGATCTAGCATCTAAATACATGAAAAACTCTTAGAAGTCAACAAGAAAAAGACAAGTATTCTAATTATAAGGACCATGAATTTAAAAAGATGTTTCTCAAAGAAGTAAACTAATGATCAGGAGTGACATAAAAATATTCTTGGTATCATCAGTCATTATCAAAATGAAACCAAAACCTTAATGAAATACTTCACAACCCCTAGGATGTCTTGATTAAAATTAAAATTTCAAAAAGGAAACAGTAAGTGTTGACAAGGATGTATAGAAAACAAAGTCCTCACACACCTCTTTGGGGGCTGTAAAATGCTTCAGTCATTATAGAAAACAACAAGGAAATTCTTCAGAAAGTTAAACATAGAATTAATGTATGACCTTAAAAAATCAATCTCCAGATAATATGTTTCACTTTGCTGGAAGACCTCTGAAATTGAGAAACCACCAACACAACTACCAAGTGGTTTTAGTATATTATGGCAGACAATGTAAGTATGTAGAAGTCTGTTTCCTTTCAATAGAATAGCCAGTGAACAATTTAAATCAGATAATGGAATCACTTATAGTAGAATAACTGTAAATGTCAGAATCCAGATTTAAGAAAAAGGACAAAAACTCCAGCCAGGAAAAAAATAAAGAAAACAATCTTAAGGAACATCAAAATTACAATGCTATAAACTAGGGCTTAAAAATTAAGAGTGGGCTTTGAGTGTAACTTGGTGGAAGAGTGTGCTTACCATGGTCCTGCATTTTTTTTCAATCCTAAGTACCAAAACAAACAAACAAAAAATCATCCAGCCTACTCCAAGTGCATACTTAATATGTGAGCCACAAGAAAGACCAGAAGCACAAAGAAACTTCCAACTGCATCTTATGATCTGCACAGAAGTTAATTATAGATGGATCACAGGCCAAATCTAATTATCTATAAAATTTTTAGAAAACTAGGAGAAAATCATTCTGACATTGAATTAGGCAAAGATACCTTAGGTAAGATACAAAAAAAATCAATAGAAGGAAAGAAAGCTAAATTTGATTTCATTAAAGCCGACAGCACCTTCCTTTTGAAAGCTTTTCAAGAAAAGAAAGACAACTCACAAACTAGGAGACATTACCTGAAAAATATTGTATTTGATAAAGCACAAGTAATCAGTATAAAGAACTCTTAAGCTAATTATCATCTAAAACCCAGTTGAAAAATTAGACAAAATGTTGGACATTCCATGAAAGAAGATACATAGACATTAAATGAATGTAAAAAGATGCTCAGAATTATATAATATTATAGAAATGCAAGTTAAAATCATAATAAAATTCAGCTATTCACCAATCATGATGTCTAAAATTACAAAGATTAGTCTTGTCAATTCTTGGCAAGAAGAATGTGATGGAAGTGAAAAAATATTTTAAGCCCTGGAAAGTTTTAAACTTCAAAAAAAAATAATAATGAAGCCTAACTTCTGAGGATCTGCCTGCCTCTACGTCTCCATTGCTAGAAATCCAGGTTCATGCCATGGCAATTGGATTTTTACGTGGATGCTGGGGATCCAAACTTAGGTCCTCTTGTTTGATTGGCAAGCGCTTTATATACTGAGTCATCTCCCCAACCCCATTTGGAGTTAACTTTTGTATATGGTAACAAATAGGGACCCAATTTCCTTTTGAATGTAGATATCCAGTTGACTCAGCACCATTGTTGAAGAGACTATTCAAGTTCTCCATTGATAGTCTTGGTACCTTTGAAAAAGAGGAAATAAAATCCATTGAAACTTTGATACAAATTGCACTGAAGTTGTACATCACCTTGGATGATACTGCATGACGTAGGGTGCTTTTCCATTTGTTTGTGTCTGTTTTGATCATTCATTTTTTCAGCAACCCCTTCTATACGGTGTGCCCAGTTCCTAAAGGCTACTATGAACCCTCATATCCACTCAGTTTCCATCCCATATCCTTCTTGCCACTGGTATGGTGGCACAATACCAGTAATTTGTTGTCAGTTAAGACCTGCAATTGGATCATTGTTTGCCACTTAGCTCTAATTAAAGAAAATTGCTGTCAACATCTAAAAGTAAAATTTCTATGTGAAAACACACTAGGGCTTCTCCTGAAAATGGAATTCACTAATCCAGTGGGATAGCTTTTTCCACAATGGCATTGGCTAGAGCTGAGAGCAGCTTTGCCTTCAAAGACAGAACATGCCCTGCAGACCTGCGGACACTAAGTTTCTAACTCTGACTGACTTCACAGCTCCCCATCACTTTTAAAAGATACCATAGTTCTGGGATGGATGCACAGGGCTCTGAAAGAACCTCATTGCTTTCTAAGCGTTTGTATGTCTAAGTTAAAGTGGCCCGTTTTGACTTTCTGGTTCCCTATCAATGTTTCTCACTCAGAATGCTGGTTTTTCATTCTGATTCCTGCTACTTGTTGAAAGAATAGTTAAGGGTCTTTTATGTGTTTATTTCACGTTTATTTTAATTTTTTCCTCATTTCACTAAAACGCTTTTGCTAAATGACTTTTTCTGGTCTTGCTCATTTCTGTCTTCTTTTTAGAAACCCTTTCCTACAAACTTTAAGACATTCCTGCTTGGATTTTGTAATTTGGAATATGATAGTTTCCAATTTCCTCTTCGGTACAGGAATAAGGGGAAAAGAAGATACAGAGTCTTTGAGGTCGGACAACTCTCTCCTCAAGACAAGACCCTCACTGTCTCTTTCCTAAGATCTCCTGCTTACACAACTCAGCTCAGCTAATTAGACCGCTCAACATGGTCACATGATACTCAAGTGTCACGAGATGAAGTATATCTGCGAAGAGGTGAATGACGTTATCAACAAAGGTTTAGTGGGCAGAGCATGGATTTGGGCAAAGCAAAATAGATCTGGTTTAAATCCTACCTCTGCCATTTTGTACGTACTTATTTTAAGAAGCCAACTTCTGGGTACCCATTCCCATATCTATAAAGGGTAAAGTGGACACAGTGTAGGTCACCAGACATTGTGCCCAGCACCTAGCAGGAACTCAGTCAGAATGGTTCCTTTTCTAGCTCTGTGTCCCTCAGACAACAGGAGGCTAGTTCAGGTGCCACCCAGCATTCTTGTCACTATAGAGAGCATCTGACACGTAAACCCACATCAGGAAGGAAACGTATCTGCCTACTCCAGACAGAAATTTGATAGAAAGATAGAAACACTCTCCAGTGAAAATCGTGAGCTACCCTTGAGTGACCTGTTCTGCAGCTCCAGCCAGTGGACTGCCTGGCCATGCCAATGCCTGCTGACTGTGTTGTTATGTTAGCACATAGCAGGGTGGACTTCTTCAGTGTCGAGCTGGGCTCTGCAGATTAGCAGCACCTGGAAGCTTGTTCGAGGGACAGAATATCATGTCTCATATCAGACAGAGCCTTGGCCAATCAGAATCTGCATTTCAATAAGATGTCTTATGATTTCTCTGCCCACGGAAGTGAGGGAAATCCTGCAATGTTTATGTGCTCAGAGGACCCTCTCCTGTTTATGTCAGTTTCACTGTGTGTGTGTGTCTATGTGTGTGTGTGTGTGTGTGTATACGTGTGTGTGTGTGTACATGTGTGTGCAGGCATATGTATGAGAGGAAACTTGAGTGTGTGTACCCAAGAGTGACACTAGGAATCACCCTAGATTGTTCTACCTCCTTATGGCTTTGCTCTGGGGTTTCTCAGGCTCAGCCTTTCAGGACTGGAATTACAGGGCCGCTACCACATTCACCTGGCATTTTATGTGAGATCTGCGGATCTGAATTCAGGTCCTTTTGCTTTCAAGATAAAGGCTTTCACCACTGAGTCATCTCCCAGTCCCAGTTCCTCTGTTATTCACCAGGAATTGTTAGGATATTTGCATCTACTTTCTCCAACCTTATAGAAGCAAGAATGTTGTTGTTAATTTACAGATGCTCAAACTGAAGCTTGGAACACTCTGAGTAGCTTTGTTAAGTAACCAAGAACAGATCACGGAATCTCTCAAGATCTTCCCACCTTAGGAGCAATGATATATAAGATACTCTATACTAGTTAGGGCTGAAGCAATCATAATTGGACTTTGCATGCCCTGTGCATTGTCCAACCCACTGTGGACCTCACAAAGTCTAGCATCTGCTAAAGGCACCAAGAGCCTTGGAGGTAAAGGATTGGCAGCCACAGCAGTGTTCCTATACCTAAGGGGAACACGGGAAAGGGTTCAGGGAAAGGCCACTGGGTCCTTGTACGTCATCGGAGAGGAGGGCCCAGAGGAAAATCAGACATGCACAAGAAAGGACTCTCTGGGAATTGGGGCGGGAGGCACTGGGGGATGGGGAGGGAGAGGGGTGGGGAGGGGGAGCAGGGGGTACGGGGGGAGGAGGAGGGAGGGAGGGAACTGGTGTACCTAATAAGTTTGCATGAGCTGAAATAAAAAAAAAAAAGATCTTCCCACCTTGTTCCTATAGCTGAGTCTTTCAAACAAGGAAGCAGAATCCTCAAAATTATGGTAAATTTTCTTGACAAGCACTGTAAAATGTAAGTCAATCTATACATGAATGAGTAAAACTTAGCTTGCAGGCTATAGGACCAAATTGTGCATTGTAACATAAAAATCATAAACTGGAGTATGAACAGCAAGATAAGCACTAGACTTTGCATTCACCTGCTTGCAACCTTGCCGTTAGTAGTCAGTTCCCTGTCATTCTGTTGTCTTCTGTTTATTCAAACCATCACGTTGCAACAAGCCTCAGGTTCCAGAGGGGGGAGAGAGAGAGAGAGAGAGAGTATTGTGTGTGTAAAAGCTAAACAAAACAATTTTGTGAATTCTGTCTTGCTTCACTTTCTTTTGTTGTAATAAACACCTTGACAAGAGCAGCCAGAGGGGGTTTATTTCAGGACACTGATCCAGGTTCTTGTCCGCCACAGCAGGGAAGCCCCAAGCTGCAGGAGCTTGGAGTAGCCTGTCACATTGCAGTCACAACAGGAAAGCAGTTAGCTTGAAGGTGAGCTTCACCGTGCTTTATCCTTGTATTGACCCCCAAGCCCAGAGAACAGTACTGCCCACCTTTAGACTGGGTCTTCATCAATTAGCATAGTCAAGATGGTCCTCCCGCAGAGATGCCCTGAGACTCCTCTTGCAGATGATTCACAGTGACAGCGGAGAACAACCTTCACAATTCTGGCAAGCAGATACCAGTAGGTGTGGCTTCCCGTGCCTAAGGGAGGAGCCATGGGCCCAGAAACTCCATGGAGATGGAGAACCAGCCATGCAGCCCCTTTGCCATTGGCTACCTTGCCACCTACATACAACACACTATCATATATGCTTTCTACATCCTCATCATGAACGTCATATGTGCAGTTGATGGCAACCAACTTTCCTCTCAGTTCCATCTCTATGAATGTTAAGTATCTACAAGTGATGCCCTAAACCTGAGCCATGAGCCCCTCCTCCTTTGCCGTCTCCCTCCTTTCCTTCTATTTCCATGCACTGAATGATCTCCTATTCGACCGGGCTCATTAACTGGTGTGGCAGTATAACTTGATATGACATTACCATTCATTGAGTGCCTTTCAAGTGGTAACCACTGTAAGAGATGTTTTCAGAAGCTAGGTCTTTCTTCAGTCCCCACAGAGAAAGGAGAAAACTCAGACTTGAAGAGTAACTTGACCAAGGTCACAGGTGTGTGGGGAGAACTCCCACAGGATGCTCCAGACCTCAAGGTCTCATGTCAAAAACGCATCCAGGGCTCCTCAGACAAGGGAAGCATCTTCCCACCTTGCCCAGTGATCAACTGAAAGTCTGTGGTCCCGGGAGTCCTCCTGGCTAAAGACTATCTCCAAGTTCATTTCACTATGTGCTTGCATCTTGGGCTTAGGAATCTGAATTGTCCACCCATCCGTCCTGATACTTTCAGGTGCTCAATAGCAAGATTCAGATGGAATAGGAGCCGTTCTGTACAAAGCTAATCCTTAGTTTCTTGTCAGAATATTAAAAAAACAAAACAGAAACAATCCATGCATGTTCCAGAAAGACTCTGGCCCAGATACCAACTTCCAAAGGAAAGGAAACTGGTCAAGGAGACATGGGTGGTGAACTCATGGGCACCTGCCCTGTGCTGGCAGAGCAAAGACAGTGGGCTTAAGCAACTGGGAGAAGCCCTCCCTTTGGAGTGCGGGGGCCCCACCCAGCTCACTGCTGCAGTGATTGGCACATCTCCATGTGTTCTACATTCCCACCAGCTCACTCCTGGGTGGGACTTTCAACCCCAGAACTGCAGGTTTTCCCAGGCCCCTGGAACTCCCCCTTTCTTTTCTAAGCCAACCTGGTAGAGTTGGCTTAGAAGTATGGGCACCACTTCACCCTGGCAGGATGAAAGGTCCTTGTCAGCTTTGTCTCTTCATCGAATCCCCCAAATCGACCCATGAAACCCAGCGAACAGTCCACAGCCCAGTCTCCTGCATCTCGGTCCTTCTCTGACAGCCTGCACTCAGCCCTCCTCCTTATCCTCTCATGGCAACTATCACGGTCCTATATTGACTGATATTCAGGTCAAAAAAAAAAAGAAAAAATGACTTTGCAGACAGGATTTCTCTTACAGATTTTTTTTTGCCTGTATATGTGTGTATGCACATATAAGAGGCACTTGAGTGTGTGTGCCTGTGGAGACCCAAAGGTGACATCAGGAATCATCTGGATGGTTCTATCTTTTTATTGCTTTACTCTGGGGCTCCCCAGGTTCCACTTTTCACTTTCTGGGTGGCTAAAAGTTCAGGGCACCCCCATATTCACCTGGCATTTTTACATGGGATCAGGGATCCAAACTAAGCCATCTCCCCAGTCTTATTTTACAGATTATTTATGACCCTGGATTATCCTTCAGGCTTTAACTTTGTTCACATGTACCCTAATGAAAGGAAGGCAGAGATAGTTTTGAAAAAGAAGAGAGCCTGCCCCCCACCTCGGAGCCGACCGGCCAGCACCCGCGCAGCCGCCAGCTTTGCCCCGGGACCCCCCCCACCGACCCCCAGCCAAACCCCCAGGTGAAGAATTCTGCCATCAACATCAGACCCTCTGCCTCTCTGGCCCACCAGGGACCTACGCACGTGGTCCACGGAAGACACACTGCTACTCAGAATTCAATAGAGTCCAAAGGAAACTCAAGCAAAATTCTAAGGACCAAAGGGAACACAGGACATACATCTGGACTCCAATACAATCATTATATCACGTGGGCAAGATTCTTCACATCCAGCCCAAAGATGAGTAAACTTTTTCTTTTCACCTTACTGATCCTTTAAAGTATCAATGCTGTAGATCAACTTTCTCATACAGCCACCCCAAAAACATACAACTCCAGGGAGTACACCACTCACCCCCACATTTCACCAAGATACTAAATCATAAAAATGCACTACCAAACTAATATTCACCCCCTGGTTACTTAACCTGACTTAACTGACTTACTAACAGCCTAGTAGCCTCATCTAGGATATAACAATAACAATACACAAACATACCCAATCCAAGGCAAGCACTAGTAATAACTGGCAAGTGTAACAATACCAACTATGTCGATTCAGTGAAAAACACACAGGAACTGAAAGGTCCTAAAAAACAAAACAACAATGTACAAGTCAAAGTGAAGATCCACGAGAAACAAAACCCAAAAAGACCAATCTCCCACGGAAAGAATCAATCCCATAATGAGGGATTCGACCAGAACAAATCCACAGAAAATAGCCATGAAAGCCAGACCCAATATAACAACTTTCAGATTATGATCATTACCATGATTAATACTATAAAAGAGGAAATCCGACAAGAGTTAAACAACCATATCAACCACTTTGAACAGGAACACAACAGGCACTTGGAGGAGTTGAGAAAAACAGTTCAAGAAACAAAAATAGGTATAGAGCAATTAAAACAGTCTCAGGCAGAGTTTAAAATTGAACTAAAAGACAAGTTATCTTCAACCCAAAACTCAACAGAGAGTCTTATCAGCAGAACAAATGAGGCAGAAAATAGAATTTCAGATCTTGAAGACAAAGTGGGAGAATTAACCAGCTCAATGGAAGAGATTGTTAAAGCCAAAAAGATACTGGAGAGGAACATTCAAGAGATATGGGACACCCTGAAGAAGCCTAACATGCGCATTCATGGAATACCAGAACAAGAATCCAAAAATACCACACCGGAGGAAATATTTCAATTCATCATAAATGAAAAATTCCCACAACTAAAGAATGACAGGCCTATCCAAATACAAGAGGCATTTCACACTCCAAACAGATATGACCAAAATAGAAAATCGCCACGGCAAATAATAGTCAAAACACTCCACATTCAAGACAAAGAAAAGGTGCTGAGAGCTTCAAGAGAAAAAAAGCAAGTCACTTTTAAAGGTAAACCTATTAAAATAACAAATGACTACTCAATGGAAACAGTAAAAGCAAGAAGAGCTTGGAGAGACATACTTCAAGTATTAAATGAGCAAAAATGCCAACCCAGACTGATATGCCCGGCAAAACTATCTGTCATGATTGAGGGAGAAAGAAAAGTTTTCCAGCTCAAAGACAACTTGAAGGGATACATGTCTACCAAACCAGGCCTTCAAAGAATGCTAGAAATAATACTCAAGCTTGAAGAAAAGAACAAGCGTATCCAGGAGGACAGAAGGGATGTATAATACCACCAAAACATAAATATCAAACAACATGCTTACAAAATCTACTAAACATTAAAAATGTCCAGAATTAAAAATAATTTCTCCATTATAACATTAAATGCCAATGGTATTAACTCACCGATCAAGAGACACAGATTACAAACTTGGATTAAAAACCACAATCCAACAATCTGCTGCTTTCAGGAAACTCATCTCACCGCAAAAGATAGGCACATCCTAAGAATGAAAGGCTGGTCCAAAATCTTGCAAGCTAATGGAACCAGGAAGCAGGCAGAGGTAGCAATTATGCTTTCAGACAAAGTGGACTTCAAACCAAAGAAAATCATAAGAGACACAGATGGATACTACATTTCAATCACAGGTACAATTCACCAGGAAGACTTCACAATACTGAACATATATGCACCCAATACGGGCCCCTCCACATTCATTAAGAAAACCCTACAGCGTCTAAAGCAAGAAATCAACCCCCAAACGATAATTCTTGGGGACTTCGACACCGCCCTCTCAACATGGGATAGATCAACAGGTCAAAAGCTTAACAGAGACACTTTGGAACTTAATCAAACCCTGAAAGAAATGGACCTTACAGATCTCTATCGAACTTTTCACCCACGCACCAAAGAATATACATTTTTTTCAGCAGCACACGGAACTTTCTCCAAAATAGATCACATATTGGGCCACAAAAAGAATCTACACATATACAAAAAAAGTTGAAATTCTAACCTGTGCCCTATCAGACCACCACGGCCTAAAGCTGGACATCCACAACACATCAAACAAGAGAAAATACACTAACTCCTGGAAACTTAACAATATGATGCTGAATGAGAACTGGATTCAGGAAGAAATTGAAAAAGAAATTCGGGCTGGAGAGGTGGCTCAGGTTAAGCCTCCGCCTTGAAGGAGGAAGGTCCTGAGTTCGGTTCCCGGATCCCACGTATAGACGCCAGGCGGAAGCGGGGGTGGCCTGCGCTTCTGGTCCTGGTAGGGCGGAGCCTGTGAATCCTGAGGCAGAAGGAGGTGGAGGCGTCCATGGTGGTTCGCGAATTCGTCCGTGGTTCTACACACACAGACACACACACACATAGACACACACACATGCACACACACACACACACACGTGCGCGCACATACACATGTACATGTGCACAGCTGAATAAATAATAATTAAAAAAATTTAAAAAAGAAATTCAAGATTTCCTGAAAGTGAATGATAATAAAAATAGAACTTACCAAAATCTCTGGGACACAATGAAAGCTGTTCTAAGAGGTAAGTTCATAGCTCTTAATGCCTACATCAAAGAAATGGAAACATCAGAAATAAATAAATTAACGATGCAGCTTAAGGCTTTAGAGAAACTAGAGCAATTTGATCCCAAAAGTAGTGAAGGGAGGAGATTAGCAAAATAAGGGGAGAAATATTTGAAATTCAGATTAAGAAAACGATAGAAAAAATCAACCAGTCAAAAAGCTGGTTCTTTGAAAAAATCAATAAGATTGATACACCCCTAGCTAAATTAACCAAAAGCAAGAGAGAAAGAACCCAAATTAACAAAATTAGAAATGAACATGGAGTTATCACTACTGATACCCAAGAAATCCAGAGAATTATAACATCATATTTCAAAAAATTATACTCTGTGAAGTTTGACAACACAAAAGAGATGGATGAATTTCTAAGTAAACACAAATTACCTAACTTGAATCAGGAAGTTGTGAATTATTTAAATAGTCCTATAACATATAAGGAAATTGAGGAAGTAATCTCGAATCTTCCCACCAAAAAATGTCCTGGACCAGATGGATTCAGCACAGAGTTCTACCAGACATTTAAGGTGTTAATAACACCAATACTCCTTAAACTGTTCCATCAAATAGCAAAGGAAGGAACACTACCAAATTCCTTCTATGAAGCTAATATCGTTTTAATCCCAAAACCTAATAAAGATTCACTTAAAAAAGAAAACTATAGGCCGATCTCTCTGATGAACACAGACGCAAAGATTCTCAACAAAGTCTTAGCAAATCGGATTCAAAAACATATCAAAAAGATCATTCACGGGGACCAAGTAGGCTTCATCCCCGACACACAAGGTTGGTTCAACATACGCAAATCAATAAATGTAATTCATCATGTAAACCAGTCCAAAGTCCAAGACCACATGATACTCTCGATAGATGCAGAAAAAGCCTTTGACAAGGCTTTTATGATCAAAATGCTAGAGACAGTAGGAATGGAAGAAACCTTTATCAATATAATAAAAGCTGCATACAACAAGCCCACAGCCAGGATTATGCTCAATGGGGAACAATTGGAAGCTTTCCCACTTCGATAAGGAACTAGACAAGGCTGTCCTCTCTCACCACTTCTGTTCAATATTGTACTTGAGGTCTTAGCTGAAGCCATAAGACAAGAAAGGGACATAGAGGGATTCAAATCGGCAAGGAAGAAGTCAAGATATCCCTGTTTGCAGATGACATGATCTTATACCTGAGGGATCCCAAAAACTCCACCAAGAAGCTCCTGGAACTAATTGAGAAGTTCAGCAGGGTGGCAGGATACAAAATAAATGTGCAAAAATCAGAGGCCTTCCTATATGTCCAGAATGAAAGAAGTGAAAAAGCCTTGAGAGAAACAATCCCATTTACTATAGCCCCTAAAAAAATGAAATACCTTGGTATAAACCTAACCAAGGAGGTAAAAGACCTTTACAATGAAAACTTTAAAACCCTAAAGAAAGAAATAGCAGAAGACACTAGAAGGTGGAAAGACCTCCCTTGTTCCTGGATTGGCAGAATCAACATCGTAAAAATGACCATCCTACCAAAGGCAATATACAAATTCAATGCTATACCAATTAAAATCCCAAAGCAATTCTTTAAAGAAGTTGACCAAATCATTTCAGAATTCATATGGAGGCACAAATGACCCAGGATAGTAAAGACAACCCTGAGTAACAAAAACACTGCTGGAGGTATTACCATACTGAACCTTAGTCTACACTACAAATCCATAGTTATAAAAACAGCCTGGTACTGGCTCCAAAATATACACACAGATCAATGTATAAGGGTTGAAGCCCCAGATATAAGCCCACAAAAATACAGCCATTTGATCTTTGACAAAGGGGCCCAAAGAATCCAATGGAAAAAGAACAGCATCTTCAACAAGTGGTGCTGGCAAAACTGGATCTCCACATGCAGAAGATTAAAGCTGGACCCGTACTTGTTACCATGTACAAGAATTAATTCCAAATGGATCAAGGACCTTGATATAAGGCCAGAGACTATAAAAACCATAGTTGAAAGGATAGGAAACTCTCTGGAGCTGATTGGGCTAGGCCAACAGTTCCTAAACAGACATCCAATGGCACAGTCACTGCTACCAACTCTCAACAGTTGGGATCTTGTGAAATTAAAGAGCTTCTGTTCAGATAAAGAGATTGTCACACGAGCTCAAAGGCAACCCACAGAATGGGAGAAAATCTTCACTAACCACATATCTGACAGAGCTCTACTGTCCAGAGTGCACAAAGAACTTAGAAAACTAAACTCCAAGGAAAACACTGGCCCAATTAAAAAATGGGCCCTGGAACTTCAAAGAAACTTTACCAGGGATGAAATTAAAATGTCTAACAATTATCTTAAAAAATGCTCCACTTCCTTCGCCATCAGGGAAATGCAAATCAAAACTTCCCTGAGATATCATCTCACCCCGGTCAGGATGGCAAAAATCCACAATACAAACAACTACAAATGCTGGAGAGGATGTGGAGAGAGGGGAACTCTCCTACATTGTTGGTGGGAATGCAGGCTCATACAGCCACTCTGGCGAGCCGTCTGGAGATTCTTAAAGAAATTAAAGATTGAAATGCCTGAGTATCATTTCTAGCAGCGTGAAGAAAAAAACAGGCATAGCCAGGAGAACAGAAGGCAAATATAACACCATTAAAAGCGAAGTAATATACTTATAAAAGCTACTAAACATAATAAATGTCTGGAATTAACAATAGTTTCTCCATTATAACACTAAATGTTAATGGACTTAATTCACCGATCAAGAGACACAGATTACAAACTTGGATTAAAAATCACAATCCATCAATCTGTTGCCTGCAGGAAACCCATCTCACCACAAAAGATAGGCACGCTCTAAAAATAAAAGGCTGGTCAACAATTCTACAAGCAAATGGAAGCAGAAAACAGGCAGGGGTAGCCATTATGCTATCAGACAAAGTGGATTTCAAACCAAAAAAAATTATAAGAGACACGGATGGATACTACATTTTAGTCAGAGGTACAATTCACCAGGAAGATTTCACAATACTGAACATATATGCACCCAATACGGGCCCCCCCACATTCATTAAGAAAACCCTACAGCGTCTAAAGCAAGAAATCAACCCCCAAACGATAATTCTTGGGGACTTCAACACCGCCCTCTCTACATGGGATAGATCAACAGGTCAAAAGCTTAACAGAGACACTTTGGAACTTAATCAAACCCTGAAAGAAATGGACCTCACAGATCTCTATCGAACTTTTCACCCACGCACCAAAGAATACACATTTTTCTCAGCAGCACATGGAACTTTCTCCAAAATAGATCACATATTGGGCCACAAAATGAATCTACACATATACAAGAAAGTTGAAATTCTAACCTGTGCCCTATCAGACCACCACGGCCTAAAGCTAGACATCCACAACACATCAAACAAGAGAAAATGCACTAACTCCTGGAAACTTAACACTATGATGCTGAATGAGAACTGGATTCAGGAAGAAATTAAAAAGGAAATTCAAGATTTCCTGAAAGTGAATGATAACGAAAATACAACTTACCAAAATCTCTGGGACACAATGAAAGCTGTTCTAAGAGGTAAGTTCATAGCTCTTAATGCCCACGTCAAAAAAATGGAAACATCAGAAATAAACAACTTAACAATGCAGCTTAAAGCTTTAGAGAAACTAGAGCAATCTGATCCTAAAAGCAGTAGAAGAGAAGAGATTAGCAAAATAAGGGGAGAAATATCTGAAATCGAGACTAAGAAAACGATAGAAAAAATCAACCAATCAAAAAGCTGGTTCTTTGAAAAAATCAACAAGATTGATACACCCCTAGCTAAACTAACCAAAAGCAAGAGAGAGAAAACCCAAATTAACAAAATTAGAAATGAACATGGAGTTATCACTACGGATACCCAAGAAATCCAGAGAATTATAACATCATATTTCAAAAACTTATACTCTGTGAAGTTTGACAACACAAAAGAGATGGATGAATTTCTAAGTAAACACAACTTACCTAAATTGAATCAGGAAGTTGTGAATTATTTAAATAGTCCTATAACATATAAGGAAATTGAGGAAGTAATCTCGAATCTTCCCACCAAAAAATGTCCTGGACCAGATGGATTCAGCACAGAGTTCTACAAGACATTTAAGGAGTTAATAACACCAATACTCCTTAAACTGTTCCATCAAATAGCAAAGGAAGGAACACTACCAAATTCCTTCTATGAAGCTAATATCGTTTTAATCCCAAAACCTAATAAAGATTCACTTAAAAAAGAAAACTATAGGCCGATCTCCCTGATGAACACAGACGCAAAGATTCTCAACAAAGTCTTAGCAAATCGGATTCAAAAACATATTAAAAAGATCATTCATGGGGACCAAGTAGGCTTCATCCCCGGCACACAAGGTTGGTTCAACATACGCAAATCAATAAATGTAATTCATCATGTAAACCAGTCCAAAGTCCAAGACCACATGATACTCTCGATAGATGCAGAAAAAGCTTTTGACAAGATCCAACAGCCTTTTATGATCAAAACGCTAGAGACAGTAGGAATGGAAGGAACCTTTATCAATATAATAAAAGCTGTATACAACAAGCCCACAGCAAGGATTATGCTCAATGGGGAACAATTGGAAGCATTCCCACTTCGATCAGGAACAAGACAAGGCTGTCCACTCTCACCACTTCTATTCAATATTGTACTTGAAGTCTTAGCCGAAGCCATAAGACAAGAAAGGGACATAAGAGGGATTCAAATTGGCAAGGAAGAAGTCAAGCTATCTCTATTTGCAGATGACATGATCTTATACCTGAGTGATCCCAAAAACTCCACCAGGAAGCTCCTGGAACTAATTGAGAAGTTCAGCAGGGTGGCAGGATACAAAATAAATGTGCAAAAATCAGAGGCCTTCCTATATGCCCAGAATGAAAGAAGTGAAAAAGCCTTGAGAGAAACCATGCCATTTACTATAACCCCTAAAAAAATGAAATACCTTGGTATAAACCTAACTAAGGAGGTAAAAGACCTTTACAATGAAAACTTTAAAACCCTAAAGAAAGAAATTGCAGAAGACACCAGAAGGTGGAAAGACCTCCCTTGTTCCTGGATTGGCAGAATCAACATTGTAAAAATGACCATCCTACCAAAGGCAATATACAGATTCAATGCTATACCAATCAAAATCCCAAAGCAATTCTTCAAAGAAGTTGACCAAACAATCTCAAAGTTCATTTGGAGGCACAAAAGACCCAGGATAGCCAAAACAATCCTGAGTAACAAAAACACAGCTGGAGGTATTACCATACCAAACCTAAGTCTATACTACAAATCCATAGTTATAAAGACAGCCTGGTACTGGCTCCAAAATAGACACACAGATCAATGGATAAGGATTGAAGACCCAGATATAAGCCCACAAAGTTACAGCCATTTGGTCTTTGACAAAGGGGCCCAAAGAATCCAATGGAAAAAGAACAGCATCTTCAACAAATGGTGCTGGCAAAACTGGATCTCCACATGCAGAAGATTAAAGCTGGACCCGTACTTGTCACCATGTACAAGACTTAATTCCAAATGGATCAAGGACCTTGATATCAGGCCAGAGACTTTAAAAACCATAGTTGAAAAGATAGGGAACTCCCTCGAGCTGGTTGGGCTAGGCCAACAGTTCCTAAACAGACATCCAATGGCACAGTCACTGCTACCAACTCTCAACAGTTGGGATCTTGTGAAATTAAAGAGCTTCTGTTCAGATAAAGAGATTGTAACACGAGCTCAAAGGCAACCCACAGAATGGGAGAAAATCTTCACTAACCACATATCTGACAGAGCTCTACTGTCCAGAGTGCACAAAGAACTTAGAAAATTAAACTCCAAGGAAAACACTGGCCCAATTAAAAATGGGCCCTGGAACTTCAAAGAAACTTTACCAGGGATGAAATTAAAATGTCTAACAATTATCTTAAAAAATGCTCCACTTCCTTCGCCATCAGGGAAATGCAAATCAAAACTTCCCTGAGATATCATCTCACCCCGGTCAGGATGGCAAAAATCCACAATACAAACAACGACAAATGCTGGAGAGGATGTGGAGAGAGGGGAACTCTCCTACATTGTTGGTGGGAATGCAGGCTCATACAGCCACTCTGGCGAGCCGTCTGGAGATTCTTAAAGAAATTAAAGATTGAAATGCCATATGACCCTGCTATCCCACTTTTGGGAATAACCCCCCAAGCAGCAAAGGTTCGCCTCGATAGCACAAGCTCGACCATGTTCATAGCAGCACTGTTTACAATAGCAAAGTCATGGAATCAACCTAAATGTCCAACAGTTGACGAGTGGATAAGGAAACTGTGGTACATCTATACAATGGAGTACTACTCAGCCATCAAAAACGATGAATTACTGGAATTTGCTGGGAAATGGATGTCATTAGAAAGAATTATATTAAGTGAAGTATCCCAAACCCAGAAAATTAAGCGCCGTATGTACTCCCTAATAGGTGGCTCCTAGTACCAAACTCACCCAGCCCACATTGGGACACTCAAAAGTAAACCTATGTAACACAGTAATTGCAAGGATTATGAACAAGAGAGATGGGTTAGGAGGGCCACACCAGAAACAAAGAGAGAGGAGACCATGTTACAGCAGAGAAAATAGGCCTCCATGAAGGTCTGCAAGTAAGTAATGAGAAACCTGGTTAAGTTCACAGACGTTCTTTCCTGATCTCACCAGAAGGGGAGGGCATATAGTCTAGCAGATAAAAAGTAATCATTTTGCAAATGGGTGATGGACCCCTCTCTCAGTGAGGTTTCCTACTCTTATTACATCTACCCTTGAATGTGCTATTACAACAAGACTCCAGTTTAACAGCTTTTTGTCTCTGGCCAGGGGGTGACATACAGTGCCCAGCAGAATGGAGTGAAGGGAATTGCAGGAGCAGCAAAACTGCAAAAGAAAATCAACAAACCACAATCCAGAACTTCAGAGACTCTATATCAATCACATAGAACTAGGACAGCCTAATCTCTCCCCATCCTGGAGCTCAGGGACATTTGCGGAAGAGGGGGCGGTAAGATTGTAAGAGCAAAAGGATGGGAGGAGCAACGATTTGCAAGATTCTCAACAATAGTTGGGGCCAAAGCAATCATAATGGAACTTTGCATGCCCTGCGCAATGTCCAGCGCACTGTTGCCCTCATAAAGTCTAGCATCTGATAAGGGCACCGAGACCCCTGGAGGCAAGGGATTGACAGCCATAGTAGTGATCTTATGCTTAAGGGGAACAAGAGAAAGGGCTTATGGAAATGCCACTGGGTCCTTATATGTCATCGGAGAGGAGGACACAGTGGAGAGTTAGGCACACACAATAAAGGACTATCTGGGAATTGGGGGGGAGGCACTGGGGGAAGGGGAGGGGGAAGAGGGGGGAGGGAGGGAACTGGTAAAAAATTTTTAAAATGTATAATTAAATTTTTAATAAAAAAAAAAAAAAAAAAAAAGAAATGCCATATGACCCTGCTATCCCACTTTTGGGAATAACCCCCCATGCAGCAGAGGTTCGCCTCGATAGCACAAGCTCGACCATGTTCATAGCAGCACTGTTTACAATAGCAAAGTCATGGAATCAGCCCAAATGTCCAACAGTTGACGAGTGGATAAGGAAACAGTGGTACATCTATACAATGGAGTACTACTCAGCCATCAAAAATGATGAATTACTGGAATTTACTGGGAAATGGATGTCATTAGAAAGAATTATATTAAGTGAAGTATCCCAAACCCAGAAAATTAAGCGCCATATGTACTCCCTAATAGGTGGCTCCTAGTACCAAACTCACCCAGCCCACATTGAGACACTCAAAAGTAAACCTATGTAACACAGTAATTGCAAGGATTATGAACAAGAGAGATGGGTTAGGAGGGCCACACCAGAAACAAGGAGAGAGGGGACCATGTTACAGCAGAGAAAATAGGCCTCCATCAAGGTCTGCAAGTAAGTAATGAGAAACCTGGTTAAGTTCACAGACGTTCTTTCCTGATCTCACCAGAAGGGGAGGGCATATATAGCAGATAAAAAGTAATCATTTTGCAAATGGGTGATGGACCCCTCCCTCAGTGAGGTTTCCTACTCTTATTACATCTACCCTTGAATGTGCTATTACAACAAGACTCCAGTTTAACAGCTTTTTGTCTCTGGCCAGGGGGTGACATACAGTGCCCAGCAGAATGGAGTGGAGGGAATTGCAGGAGCAGCAAAACTGCAAAAGAAAATCAACAAACCACAATCCAGAACTTCAGAGACTCTATATCAATCACATAGAACTAGGCCAGCCTAATCTCTCCCCATCCTGGAGCTCAGGGATATTTGCGGAAGAGGGGGCGGTAAGATTGTAAGAGCAAAGGATGGGAGGAGCAACGATTTGCAAGATTCTCAACAATAGTTGGGGCCAAAGCAATCATAATGGGACTTTGCATGCCCTGCGCAATGTCCAGCGCACTGTTGCCCTCATAAAGTCTAGCATCTGTTAAGGGCACCGAGACCCCTGGAGGCAAGGGATTGACAGCCATAGTAGTGATCTTATGCTTAAGGGGAACAAGAGAAAGGGCTTATGGAAATGCCACTGGGTCCTTATATGTCATCGGAGAGGAGGACCCAGTGGAGAGTTAGGTGTACACAATAAAGGACTTTCTGGGAATTGGGGGGGAGGCACTGGGGGAAGGGGAGGGGGAGGAGGGGGTTCGGGGGGAGGAGGGGGGAGGGAGGGAACTGGTAAAAAATTTTAAAATGTATAATTAAATTTTTAATAAAAAAAAACAGTTGGGATCTTGTGAAATTAAAGAGCTTCTGCTCAGATAAAGAGATTGTAACAGGAGCTCAAAGGCAACCCACAGAATGGGAGAAAATCTTCACTAACCACATATCTGATAGAGCTCTACTGTCCAGAGTGCACAAAGAACTTAGAAAACTAAACTCCAAGGAAAACAATGGCCCAATTAAAAAATGGGCCCTAGAACTTCAAAGAAACTTTACCAGGGATGACATTAAAATGTCTAACAAATATCTTAAAAAATGCTCCACTTCCTTAGCCATCAGGGAAATGCAAATCAAAATGCAAATCAAAACTTCCCTGAGATTCTGCCTTGCAGGCAGAAGGTCCTGAGTTCGGATCCTAGACCCCACGTATAGACACCGGGTGGAAGCGGGGCGGTCTGCGCTTCTGGTCCTGGTAGGGCGGAGCCTTTGAATCCCCGGGAAGAGTAAACAAGGAGGAGGTGGAGGCGTCCATGGTGGTTCTGGAATTCGTCCGTGGTTCTACACACACACACACACACACACACACACACACACAATTGAATAAATAATAAATAATAAAAAATTTTAAAAAAATAGTAAAAAGAGTCTCTTAAAAAAAAAAAAGAAAATTATAAAAAAAAAAAAAACTTCCCTGAGATATCATCTCACCCCGGTCAGGATGGCAAAAATCCACAATACAAACAACAACAAATGCTGGAGAGAATGTGGAGAGAAGGGAACTCTCCTACATTGCTGGTGGGAATGCAGGCTCATACAGCCACTCTGTCGAGCTGTCTGGAGATTCTTAAAGAAATTAAAGATCGAAATGCCATATGACCCTGCTAGCCCACTTTTGGGAATAACCCCCCATGCAGCAGAGGTTCACCTCGATAGCACAAGCACAACCATGTTCATAGCAGCACTGTTTATAATAGCAAAGTCATGGAATCAACCCAAATGTCCAATAGTTGACGAGTGGACAAGGAAACTGTGGTACATCTATACAATCAAAAATGATGAATTACTGGAATTTGCTGGGAAATGGATGTCATTAGAAACAATTATATTAAGTGAAGTATCTCAAACCCAGAAAATTAAGCGCCATATGTACTCCCTAATAGTGGCTCCTATTACCACACTCACCCAGCCCACATTGAGACACTCAAAGGTAAACCTATGTAATACAGTAATTGCAAGGATTATGACCAGGAGGGATGGGGTTGGAGGGCCATACCAGAAACAAGGAGAGAGGTGAACATGTTACAGCAGAGAAAATAGGCCTCCATCAAGGAATGCAAGTAAGTAATGTGGCACCTGGTTAAGTTCACAGACATTCGTTCCTGATCATTTACAACTGAGAGGGTATGATCTCATCAGAAGGGGAGGGCATATAGTCTGGCAGATAATAAGTAACCATTTTGCAAATGGGTGATTGACCCCTCCCTCACTGAGGTTTCCTACTTTTATTGCATCTACCCTTGGATGTGCTATTATAACAAGACGCCAGTTTAACAGCTTTTTGTCTCTGGCCAGTGGGTGACGTACAGTGCCCAGCAGAATGGAGTGAAGGGCATTGCAGGAGCAGCAAAACTGCAAAAGAAAATCAACAAACCACAATCCAGAACTTCAGAGACTCTATATAAACCACCTAGAACTAGGCTAGCCTAATCTCTCCCCATCCTGAAGCTCAGGGACATTTGTGGAAGAGGGGGCGGTAAAATTGTAAGAGCAAACGGATGGGAGGAGCAACAACTTGTAAGATTCTCTACACTAGTTAGGGCTGAAGCAATCATAATTGGACTTTGCATGCCCTGCGCAATGTCCAACACACTATTGACCTCACAAAGTCTAGCATCTGCTAAAGGCACCAAGATCCTTGGAAGCAAGGGATTGACAGCCACAGTAGTGTTCCTATGCTTAAGGGGAACACGGGAAAGGGTTCAGGGAAATGCCACTGGGTCCTTGTACGTCATCAGAGAGGAGGACCCAGAGGAGAGTCAGGAATACACAATAAAGGACTCTCTGGGAATTGGGGGGGAGGCACTGGGGGATGGGGAGGGAAGGGTGAGGAGAGGAGGAGCAGGGGGTTCAGGGGGGGAGGAGGAGGGAGGGAGGGAACTGGTCTACCTAGTAAGTTTGTATGAGCGGAAATAAAAAAAAAAATGAAAAAGAAAAAGAAGAGAGCCTAGATTGAAGCAACGTAGCCTCAAGCCAAAGCATACCAACTGCTTCAGCAGCTGGAAGAATAGAAACCAGCATTGTCTTGGGAAAGAAAGAACTTTTTCCCACAATTGACTTCTAAGTCTGTCAGCTTCATGCCAATGCTGTGAACAACCTCTAAACCCACAAATTAGGAATGACATACTGATGAGGTAGGTGGAGCCTGGAAACCAGGGTTTCCATTTCTGCCTAGCACAGATGCGCAAAGTGGACTTACTTCAGTAAAGACTTCTGTTGTGTTTAGGTTCTTGTCCATCATGACATGTGTCGGAGTAGGAAACATCACCTTAGTGAGCACTAACATTTACTTTTGCAATTGATGAAATGCTATAAAACCTGAGGAAAAACTCTCTGAGTCATACTAAACACTCATTAAATGCTAGGTATAATAGTAATTATTGTTGCCTTACATTATTTAGCTTCTGTATTTCTTTTTCTTTTGTGAGTGTGTGTGTGTTCTGTGTGTGTGTGTGTGTGTGTGTGTGTGTGTGTTTATATAAGAGGGCACATGAGTATATGTATCTGTAGAAACCCAAGAGTGACTTCAGGAATCATCCTGGATTGCTCTACTTCTTTATTGCTTTGCCCTTGGGTTTTCCAGTCTCTGTCTTTCAAGGAGGAACATGTTTATGTGTAATCTGGGGATGTGAAGTTAGATCCTTTTGCTTGCCAGGCAAAGGCTTTAATCTGAGCCATCTACTTCGCCAGAGCTTCTGCATTTCTTGTGGCAGGTATCCCATTAGGGTGATTATTATATATGGTACTGTCACTCATTGTTTAAATGTGTGATCCACACAGCTTAGTTCACTCAAAAAATCGTTATTGAGCATCTACTGGATAGGAGGCAACAGAAAGATAAAGATGAACGAGACACAGCGTTGCCTCTTAATGCAGAAGATTGGGTAGTTCCCGTGGCTCCCATGTTGATCTACTCATAATCAAACATAAAGTAGGATGTCCCAACAGTGAAATATTTGGAAAACAGGATCGGCATCACATAGACTGAACTGGGTCATGACAACGGATGAGAACGAGTGAGCCTCATTAAACAGCGAGGCATGCGGTCACAGACACGGTCCATTTGACGTTCCCAACCTTGGATGGAATCTGGGCATGGTGTGGCTGTTCACCCACAATGCCTCAGCCCTCGCTTCTTAATGCTGAATTGACCTTCAGTGGAAATTGCATCACCACTCAGGGACCAGAAATTTCGAAATAGCAGCTTGCAATGCTGGAGGGACTCTAGTCGTTGGATGGAATCACGTGAGAGCCTTTCCTTCGAAAGACAGTGCCCCCATTTCTCTTTCCTGCCAAGAAAGCTGGGGCATTCAATCACAAAAGAGAGAAAAGACAGGAGGAAGAGTGGATTCGGACAATCACTTAACCGCTTCAGGACGCAGCACAGAGATGAAAGCAAGCGAAGACGCCATCACTTTTAATAATTCCTTGGAAAGTCTCTGTTCCCAGACGGCCTTCATCCTTGTTGCTATTTGTCCAAGGTTTGCGACGCTGACTAAGAATGTTTTATGCTAATTGGCTTTATCTGACATCCCTTTATCGTTTGAAATTAATAGACAGCCTAGTAGATACAAGGTTAATGGAATATCTTCTCCACCTCAGATTTGCAACTTGGCATTTTCCCCAAAACACCGCTTTCATCTTCGTGTAAGTGGCTGTGTCTCTAACGTCTTTTAAGAGAGGCACATTGTCTGATTCCATCAGTCCATCCATGAAGCCCCGCAGAGGGAGATTGTTCCCTGTCACGGTGGAAGCTGCTGTGCTCTTGGCATGTGCCCGGATGCCCACCAGAGTTGACATCCTTTTAACGTGGAGGGAAGACGGCAGCCTAATGTGCCAGGCACCAATAGCTCGGGCTCCCCTTCTGCAGCCCTGCTCAGTGACGTCATCTCACTCAGGAACGCTTGGTAAGGAGGAGAGCCACACCATTCCCCCAGCCGGCTTGCTGCCTGCATTATGCTTCCAGAACGCGCATGCCTGTTTCAGAGTCCTAAACAGCCCTGCACGCTGGTCTGAGACGTATGCAATAGGCATAAAGAATAATACAGAACCAAGCTGTGTATGTCCACTCTGTGCCCCCTTTTCACAAGCAATCAGTCATCCTGAAGTTGCGGTTTATCTCGGTGTGCGTGTGCTTCGTGCTAATTACTTGGTGGATTCAGGCTTTATTTACAGCTGTAAATTATAGGCATCTGCATCAAATATCTGTACAAACAAGCAGATGGAACAGAACACAACAGAATGACAGTTGTTTTGAACAAAATGCAAGTGGATTCTTCTGCCACTGACAGTGACCTGGAGGTGGGCCATTTGGAGCTTTCCTAGCTGTACCTGGGACTCCAGCCACCTGCTTTCTGTCTCATCCATGTTCATAGCTTCTACTTCCAAACTCATCCTCTGGTCTAAATTTAGCTATAGGGATTTCGGCCATTTTGGCCTTGTTCTTAGGTCGAAGAAGGGGAAAGGTTGGTGGCTGAAAGCCTTGTGAACAACAGAACTCGGTTTAAAGGCCCCAAGCACATTTTGAAGCACAACTCATTGGCTAGCACTAAATCACATGATGCTGAGTTGAAGGGTGTCTTTAAGGTGCCAAGTGCCAGCTGGGACCTAGGAAGCTGGGCTCCAGGCATCCCTCTTCTCTAGATGATGGCTGACGTCTAGGCCTGCCTGTGAGCGAGAGTTCTCCATTGTACCACTGATGTGGGAAACCCAGCCCATTGAAGGTTGAATCATTCTCTTCTGGGAGCAGGTGCTTCCGCTGCATCAGCAAGCACCAGCAAACAAACATGCATGTGGCGATTCTTAACCCTCTGATCTTACTGAGAATATGATATGGCCAGAATTCCTGCTGCTGGAACTTTCCTCACAGTGATGGACTGACTGTAACCTGGAATTGCTTTTCTCGGGTGTTTCGTTTTAGCGATTAAAACACTAAGCAATGTTGGTGCGCTATCTCAAAGAAGTACTAATGGATAATTGCTGTGAATATCTGTAGTCACTGGAAAGATCATGCTCCATTCATACCAACTTGTGCTTAAACACGCTTATCAGATTCAACTGTGGTGTGCATTGAAGTCTGGTTTAATTTTTAACTGCTATATACTATTTCGTTGTGTGACTATTTCACAATGTAGTTACTGTTTTGTGTTCTTTTTTTTTTTGAACAAGTAAAAGGAAGAGTTTATAGAAATAAACCTGTGAGCATTCATGTATGCCTTCTGACTCACAAGTGAATGTGTTTCTGCACAGCTCTTACCAAAAATTGTGAATGCTGGGTCATAGATAACACAGACATGAAACTTTCGACTTCACAAGGTATTGCTAACTTTCTTTCAAGGTGACAGTGCTACTCTCCTCTCTGGGAGTAAATGTCATCCCCACATTCCCCCACCATTTAATGTTAGGGTGCTTTTGCCTTTTGTCTCTGACGTATTTTTACTGGAAGTATGGCTTTTGCCACTGGTCATTAGAATGAGTGGGACGTCTTCCGTACTTTCTCTTCTGAAAACCTCTTTAGGTCCACTCTCCAAATGGGATGAGTTACTTTTCTTTCTGTTTGACTCTTTATACATCCCAGGTACTGATCCTTTGGGAAATTATATATGTTGAAAATACAATTACCCTAGCTGGAGTTTGTCTTTCGTACTTCTTTTTGGTTAGTAAAATTTTTAAATGCAAGACTAATTTACTAAATGAACTTACTGGTTTTTTCCTTAGGAAATATTGTTCTAGACCCAATTACAACAGCTTTGAGATAAATCTTGAAGTTAAGGTGCTATTAACAGAATAAGAAATGAGTGAACCAATGAAACAGAATAAAAGGGCCAGTGGTATCCTGCTTCTTGGTGCTTTTTTATGTCAGATATTTTAAATTTTTCCATGGGTGGTGGCTGGACTATATTTCTTTTTCTATAAATATTCCAAATCTTTGTCTAGGGAAATAGTTCAGTTACATGCATTCTATGGGAGAAGAGCAGTATTCAGTCTAGGGCTAATTATTCCTTACTCTTGTGTAAAAGTCCTTCTGTATACTGTAGCCTGTAGAATGTGAACAATGTGGTTTTCCAGTCCAAATGATAAAGACATCACTTGGTCAGCTCTATGCAAGCCTGAGGTATTGTGACCGCTAATTTTTTTGGTTTTTTATTTTTATGACATTTTTGTCTGGTTGTATAAGCTCAATAGGTACCCCACTTCTTCTCCCTCCCCCTTCTCTTTCCCTCTGTTGTCCGCCATTCCATTCTTCCCTCTTCCCACTCTCCCCACTCTCCTTCTCTCCCCTCTCTTAGTTTCCTGCTTTCTCTCTCCCACCTATGCCCATCTGTTTATGTGGACTGCTGAATTTCCCCGAGTCATCTACACTAGTGAGGGTTCAGGACTCAGTGGCATAGCTTGGGGCCCCACTTGGACTGCCTAGTAATATGGGAACTCTCTATTAAGTCTGTATAATCCCTTGTCTCTAAGGATCCTACTGAAGTCTTCTCCTTTGTGATCCCTGCTAGACTTTGGGAGGTTGTTGACATGTCAGACATTGTGCAGTTCAGACAAGGTCCAATCACATTGTGGCTATATCCTGGCTGCTGCAACCTTGACGTGTGTGGAGTATCTTGCATATCTGATCCTTCCAATCTTAGGCTCTTAAAATCTTGCCACCCCCTCTTCCACAAGGTTCCCCGAGCTTTAGGATAGGGAGAGATTTGACTGGTCTGGTTCTGGGTGAATATTGTAGGTGACCACTAATCTTGAAGCTCATTATGTCCTTGACTTTGGTTAATTCCAATGACTGAGTGAAAATCCAAAGTGTTCTCTGTGGGTCTGTGAGAATTCTCTCTTCTGAAGCTCCCTCATGACTGGCACTTTATTCTAAATACTCTTTTCGCCTTGATCTTTCTGAATGGTCAGATCCTTCTCCTTAATTTGCTAGCCTAGCTCCTTCTTAAACTGTGACTGGTGATCCCATAATTGAATGTGGGAAAGTGGAGGTCATGAAAAATTTGGCAACAGGACAAGGTTTCTGAATGGTCAATAACCAAAAGTTCATTTTAATTTTGAAATCGAACATGTAATGAATCTGAGTTGCTTCTGGCCACACTCACCCGTGTTGTATCACATAACTTCACTGCGGTCTTGGTTCTGAGGGTTAAATGAATAAACTTTGCAGTCAGTATCTAGAATCAACTTGTGTTCTGTTCATAGATAATTTAAAGATTTGATAACCTGAAATCCTAAAACTAAGAAGACAAAACAGCCGTGAGGGCCCTGGTAGGCCTTATCTCTGCCACAGAAAGCAAGAGGAACATATTGCCTGGGAGCACAGCGTATTAATTACAAGCGAACAAGTAAGAATCCTGGGATGAGGCCCTTGTGGTCCAAAGTTCCCTCTGGGAAGCTGCCACTCTGCCATCGACCCTCAGATCCCTGTCATTGATCCCATACAGATCCATAGCAAAGGCCTCACCAATCCTAATCAAAGACAGCTACGGACTGTGTATGAAGTATTATTCATAAAGCCAGGTTCATTAGCTTAAAGGATTGGTTGGCTTTTACTTTGTGAACGTGACCTTCCCATTGACTCTGGGCTTCTCTGGTTGAACATATGTCTATAACAATGGCAGTGATTCTTGCAGAACTCATGTTAGTTTCGAAGCAGTTGACTTCAGAGTCCAATATTGTTCTTTTGATTGCTAGTCTTGATGATGTAGAGGAGGAAGAGGAGAATAGATATATCCATAGATAAAAGGTACTTTAATCCTACTAATTATGTCTATTAAATTACTTCTTTTCCAAAAACACAAGTTGATTTAAGAATGACAAGTAGCTAAGTTAACGTGCAGTTCCAGCATTTGTCAATTTGAAATTGGTATGGCGACAATAGGGTGTCTCTTTTTATATGCTTTTTTAAAGAAGTGATTGTGAGGGCCAGCAAGATAACTCAGTGGGTAAGGCACATGCTTGAAAACCTGATGATCGGAGTTCAATCCCCAGAAGCCCATATAGTGAAGGGAAAATTGTTCTCTGACCTCTACCCACTGTGACATACATACGTGCGCACCACCTTCTCAAGTAAATAAAATATTTGAGAAGAAGTGATTGTGAACATTCTTCTAATTTCGAGCAAGTGTCTTTGGCTGTCTGGGCCTGAGACATGGCAGAAGTGATGCTATGTGACTTCCAGGGTTGGTCATAGAACAGGATACAACCTTCATCCACTTCTGATGCTGTGTTCATGTTGAGAAGCTGAGAAAAGACAATCCTTTCGTGGGTGCTCTAACCCCCAGTCTTCAGCTGTAGGGTCACTGTAAACCCTCAGCTGGAGCTTCAGACCTTCAGCAACCCCCAACCCCAGCCGCAAGATCTGTGCATTCCTTGCCCACAGATCTGTGATATAAAGGTTGTGTTAAGCCACCCATTTGGGGTGATTTATTATACAGCAGAGGATAAATAGAAAAGAAACTTTATTGCTTTATTATGAAACATAATAACAACCTAATAAGAGCTAGCATTTATTGGGCTTTGTAACAGGTAAAAAAAATTATAAAACTTTCTCTGTAAACCCTTAAAATGACTCCTGGGGTAGATATTTTTAATGCAATTTTATAGGAACATTTAAGCACAGAGGTGTCAATGCTGCCTCACAGAGCACAAGTGTGCTTTGTATGTTTGTGATTAGTGCTGGGGTGAATGAGAACAAAGCAGAACAGCTCATATGCAGGAAGACGCCATGCCAAAATCCATGGCTTTGTGGGCTAACCTTAAAGTATCAATTTCAAAATGTGGAAAAGATAATGATAATTAGTGCCATATTATTTGTCATCAAGCATTTTTGGCTTTTCTCTCTATATGCTCATGGAAAGAGGTCATTTAACACAGAGTTGTTTTTTTTCCCCCCGATCTAAGCTACTTTCAGAAGAATCTACATTCTCAGTAAGTAAGTCATAAAGCCTTACCCAGTGTTTGCATTATCATGCAAGAGAGCTTATGCCACAATTTAGTGGAGGAATTCTGGAAAGCATTTTGCTTACAGAGAAGGCAATAGAATAAAGTGACTTCTACAGAGAATTTTTACCATCTTATTCTTACATTTTGTAGAAGGAGCTCAAAGAACTCTGGAAAATGAATGGTAGCATCTGTAAAGAATCATGCATTGTTACATCTCTATTTTGAAGGCTTGAGAGGGAATAATCAAGTGAACTGCAGAGGGTTGAGTAGGATGAGGGTAAAAAAGAGGATTAGTGATTTGTGATATGGCATATTTGCCTATGTAACTGTAGTATTCTGACCTATCAAGCAAGCATTCATCAGTTGCAAGTCGGCCATTTGATGCTATTTTTTTTTTTTTTTTTTGGATACAGGGATTGACTTGAGCTCACAATCCTCCTATCTTAGCTTCCTAAGTGCTAAGATGACAGGTTTCAGTCATCACACTTGTCTTTTTAAAAATAAATACTTGTTACAAACAGTTGGGGTTTTTTAGGATTAAGGTAGAGTTTATTAGAAGAGAGAAATAACAGAACTCACGGACTCCAGACATGGAGTGCCATGAGAGGCAGTGTAACAGTTACTCTTAACTATTGCTGTGAGAGAACACCCAAAGTCAATCAATTTAAGGGAGAAAGGGAGGTTTATTCAGCTTACAGCTCCAGAGGGAAGGGACAGTCTCTCAAAGCAGAGGCGGCATGGCTGGCTGGCCAAAGCTGGAGGAGGCTAAGTCACCGCAGACATCTTGGAAGCTGAGAGCTGTAGACTGTTTGCTGCAAAGGCAGACTTCTCCTGGAGGTAGGGTGGGACTAATCTACTTCCTCCAGCAAGGCTCCACCTCTCAAGGTGACATGACCTTGCCAAACACATGAGACTGTGGGGGACACATTAAACCATGACAGGCAGGTACCCTACAAACAATTTTAAGCTGTATATTCTAACACCCTTTTAATACTTAAGCTCTTCCTTCTCCCCCATTTATATATATAGTAAATTAACTCACAAATAAAAGTAGTGTCCTCTAAAGTAGCTGCCTGTAGCCGCTCAGTTCTTGAGCTGAATGTCCCATAAGACAGAAGGATCTTGGGAAAAATCTGGAGCCTCGACCACACTGGAGAACCGGAAAGGCTGGGCTCCGGTGTTGGCAATGAATGACAGCCAAGCCAAAGGCACTGGGCTCCGAGGTCACTGAGGAACTGCAGCAAACCTGAAGCTGTTGGGTTCCCACTTCAGCAGCGAGCAGTGGCGAGGCCTGAGAGGCTGGGCCCTGAAGCAGTAATGAACAGCAGCAAGGCCCAACAGCAGTGAAAACAGCCTCGAGGCCAAAAGGACTGAGCTCTGCCTTAGCCAAGAACAGCGGCAGCACAACGAAGGAGGCAGCGACACACCAGTAGTGGACTCATAACAAGTCAACACAGGACGAAGGAAGAACAAGTCCCTCTTGCTTGCACTTTCTTCCCTCAGATTCACCAGCCGAAAGCACCATCTCTTATGAGCTGGGTCCTCCATTTTACAACCAAACGATCACCTGCAGGCTTGTTCCAGGGCATGCCTAACCACTGATTCTTTGTAGCTGTGCCCCAAACAACCTGCAACTGTGGAGCTGACACCTAAATCCAACTATCACACCCCAGTTCAGCCAATTAGGTTTCATAGATTCGGGGAAGTGCTGTGGCACAGAAAGTAAAGTTTCATTTGTCTTCTGAGTTTCAAAAGGTTAGACCATCAGAGGAACAGGCATGATTTGATATCACAAAATCTTTGGGGACAGAACCTTACAGGTAAGCACAAGCTTCTGTCCATTCTCACCTCTCTTGGAAGAAAAGATTCTGGAACTGGGCAGTTAGGAGAGTTAAAGAGTGAGAACAGAAGCTCAGACACTCCTCATAAAAGGTCCCCATGCCTGCCCCATAGGCAAATGAGGTGGTGAACTTCTACCGCCACCCTGGTGTGGTTTGGAACTGCTCCTGGCAGAGGTGACTTCGAGGGGACTGTATCTCTGATGACCTTTGTGAATCACTGGCAAAGGTCCAGAAGGACAAACATTCTTTCTAAGTGCTACTGTTTATAGGGAGCCAGAAGTCCTTGTGCAGTAGCTGTGTACTCCTACAAATTAAGTGTAACTTTAGCAAGGCAAATAGGGGACCACCTTAACTTAAGCTGTTTTTTCTTAATTTGACAGAATCAAATTTGTGAGTCCATGATATTATTAACTTAGTCTTTTTTTGGTACAGCTCTGGTATGAACAGTGAATTTTACTGATTGAGCCAAATTGACGGATTGTATCTTCGGAGAGAAATATATAGTAAGAAATGAATACATTAATTAAATAATAATAGGCTATGAAATTGTTAGAAAAGAAATAATTATTGTAGTAGAACATAACCATTGAGCTAGAGTGGTCAAGAAAGACCTAAAGAACAGCACAATCTGAAAAGGTTGATCTATTTTGCACCCTACAAAAGGCCAGCTGTATAGAAAGAATAGGATGATGCTGAGCAGATAGATAAAGACCAGAATTTTCAATTCCTTGTGACCCATGAATTGAGATTAGGATAAGGAATTTATTCTGTGTGATCAAGCTCTTGAATAGTTTTAAACAGAAGACAATTAGTCAGGCCTCTATTGTAGGGTTGACATGATTGATGTGGGGCTGAATTATTAGAGAAAGGAGCAAAGACAGAAATGGAGTCTACTAGCAGATTCTACTAAAATCCAGTCTAAAGAGTGAAATCTTTAAGAAAATTGCAACACAAAATTGGGGAGGGGAGGGTTGGGGAAGGATGAAGCATGCAGGATGTGTTTTAGGTATAAAATCAAGAGGATCTGGTTGTCATACCAAAGCTTGGGCAGAGACAAAGGCATGTGCTAAGATTCTCTGGTACCTGGTCTTGGTAACTGGATGGATATGATGTGAGCATGAGGCTTTCTCAGGGCTGTGAAGAACTCAGTCATGGGCTGGAGAGATGACTCAGAGATTAAGACTCTACCTCGAAAGCAGAAGAAGGCCTCAATTCAGATCCAAGTCCCAGATCCTGTTTCTGCCAGACAGAAATGGCAGTGACTATACTTTTGGCCTTGGTGGGCAGAGCCTGGGAAATCCCAAAGCAAAGCAAAAAGGAGGTAGAAGCAATCCAGGATGATTCTCGAAGTCACCCTTGGTCCTTGTCATAGTCAGGCACAGCTGTCAACTTGATGGTTGGGGGTTTCAGCTCTGGGCACATTTGTAGAGAATTAGTTAAGCCCAGAACAAACCTGTAGGAGATTGTCAAGCCAATGGGGAAGGCCCAGCCTATAGTGGGTGGGACTAGGCCCTGAATAGATGAATAAAATTCTGAGTCAGTTGAGGAAGTCAGCATCCTTCTGTATACTTGGCCAGACATGCTGGTCTGGCAAGTAAGGATCGTCCCTCTCTCAGCTGTTAGGTAATATGGTTTGCCTGGTGTTGGTGCGTGCTCTCCTATCAAGCTGGACTGAGAAATGTAACCGGACTGTTATGAGGAAATAAACCCCTTGTTTTCTTAAGCTGTTTGATGTTCATTTATCAGCAACCATGCAGGCGAACTACAGCAGTCCTCCACAGGGATGCACAATGCCTTCTGGTACACACACATGCATGCGCGCGCGCACACACACACACACACACACACACACATATATTCTAGTGTGGTACACTTAGCTCCAGATAGGACATCTAACCTGCTCTCCTCATGGAGCAGGTAATTTAAGCTAAAAAGTTTTTTAAAAATGATGTCATTAAAAATCGTACAAATACATGAAGGTAAGTGAAAGCTCCCATCTTTTAAGTGCCTTTTGGGTCTCTACTGGACAAATTCATGAGAAACTCTACCTGGAATACTTTTATATAGTGTTACACTATATATATTCTAATATTTAACACATTATATATACATAGTTCTTTTACATGCAAGTGTAAATTTAATAGTAACTCTTTGCAACATTTTAAATTTTGATATGTGCTACGTATCTTTCCAATGAATGTATATCTTACTGCTTTACTACTTTTTTAATTTTAAGAATATAAACTATATAGTTTATAGCTAGACTATAGTAAAGCTATTTAATCTATATTGTATGGATGGAAATATAAAGTGATAATAATGAAAAAAATACAGACTTGCATTCTGCATTTACTCGGTTTGATATGGCAAGGAGTCATCTCCATGGAGTTTTGGAAGATGCATTTAAATATGAGTCAGGGCCTCTGTGTCTGGAGAGGTCTGGAGAGATGAGAGTATGTGAGTCATCGCTGCCCAGGTGACCTTCAAAGGCACAGAAATGGATGAGAACTCCATCCATTGGGTCAAAAGAGTCTGGGGCCAAACTGGGAGGACAGAAACATCCAGAAGGTAGAAGGACAAGATAGACTTGACTTCAAAGTGAGGCCTCTATTTATATTTCTTTCTGCTTTGGCTCCTTTCTGTTCCCACCGGAAGGGGAGCAGAACTCCCCCCCCCCTTCAAATGGGACTTACTCTTGAAGGTTGAGGTCTTCCTCAGATATCAGCTCTCTCCGTCGCACAAATGGCCGTCGTGGTAGGCGTCACGACCTTCCTAACAGAGTCTGGTGAGAAGCATCAAGATGGAACTAAACTAGGGCCTGAAGATTTACATTCAAATGCCAGCCATTTTCTAAGTCTTTATGAATAACCCAGACTTTGTATGTTGAGACTTTAGGCATAGTCATAATACAAGCAGAATCAAAATCATTCATATTATTAACAAAAAAAGTTTTTCCAATAATGTTTTGAGTAAGTGCCTAATAAAGTTTAAGAAATAAAAGTTATTCGTGTTATTAAAGAGGAATTACTAGGTTTCCATTCATAAGCTTCAATATCCTGCTTAATGGGTTCCATACACCCCAACAGAAATCTAGTGAATGAGTTATGGCGAAGCAGTCCACAAACATTATATGGTTTCCTTTTTTACTGTTGTTTCCCCTCCATGAAATAACAATGAGGCGTGTAGCTTGAATAAGGTCATTTCTTATAACAGAATGAAAGCATTAGGGTGACAAGAGTTGTATTTTAGCCTATGGGCAGGTCTGAGCTTTGCAGTCAGACAGTGCCCCCTTGTGGACCATGCAAGAGGTGGCAGAGACAAAACTGCCTTGCTCAGGATCTTAGAACATTGAAGACAGACAGGACACAGAAACAATGAATGTATTTGATGATCGAGTTGTGAAGACCCCGGAGGAAAGAAAAATGACACTTTATTAAATGAGGAAATGGATACAAGGGATACAAAGGGGAACCAGCTACACTCATAGTCTGAAGTTCTAGAATACTTGATTGACCCATTTATGAACTGCAAATGAGGCAGCCTCGGACGAAGGCAGGAGGCAGGAGTATTTCTTAGCTCAGCCTGCCTGGGTGCAAATCTGGGCTCTGTTAACAGCTGTGTGGTTTTGAGGGCGTCATCTTGCTGCGCTAAGCTCCAGTCACCCCATCTGCAAAACAGAATAATAACGGTACCTTATTAGATGTCAGTTGTTATAGACCACAAGTGTTGGGAGGAATGAATGAAATGATGTATGTGAAGTATTTTTAGGGTAACGTCTGGTAAAATGGTTGTGCCTCTTACCTGCTGGAATGTCCATGTAAAATCAATGACACACTTGTTTTTGTCCTTTAAAACAAAACAAAAAAAAATGGCTTCTGTGTACAGGCAAATACCACCCACACAGGACAGTCAGGGAAAGGTGCAAAGCTGTTTAGCCTTTCTGTAAGGTTTCTCCAGGAATGGAAATCAGGTTTGACCCACCTCTGTGTGTGTGTGTGTGTGTGTGTGTGTGTAGAGGAGTCAAGCATGTTATTCATCCTTGGCTCTGTGTGACGGCCTTATATTTCACACAGTCTAGGTGAGATCAGGCTGGCTTGCTGGGTGGGAGGTGGGAGACCTCCCCAAGCTGGATTAGATGCTGCTTTTACAAATTGATCATCATATGGAAAATTTCGCTGCCATTAACTAGCACAGGGAAGTTGCCGACCTTTCTGTGAACATGGTCAACTCACTGTGAATGACAAGTAAAGGCAGAAAAGAAAAACCTAACAAAGGGCCCCAGAAAAGGAAGCAGGGGCACCAGAAGAGCCACACTCAACGAGTGCCAGCAGAATGTTCTGGAGCAGGGGCTACTCTCACTGAAGCAGTACCAGGGTGCCCATGTGCAAACAGGATTTTCAGGAAGCTGACAGGACGTTGTCTTGAGATTTCTGAAAGATCCTTTTTTAAAAAGTGTTTGCCTTTTAATCCCCTTAGATGTGCTGCCAACAACTCAGGTGTTCACAGATGTCAAGAAGCACTAGGAATCTCAAGCTGGGGGAGAGACTCTCGAGATAGGAAGTAGGCCATGCGTTCCTGTGGTCTCTGGGCCTCAAAGCTGCTCCAGGATTCGTGCCTGGCCCACACCTCTCATTCAGAAGCAGTCTGGGGAGACTGGACTTCACATGTTGGCTTTGCGAAGTAATCATGAGATGGGGTAACTTCATTGTAATTAGCTAGCACTCGAGTTGTACTTTCTTTAACCATCTATCTGTACAAACTGTTTTATTCGGTTTTCTACTACAAACAGTAGTTCAGTGAGCTTTGGAAATTAATATACCTATTGAATGTTATGATCGAAAAGAGAAGCAGTTGGTGACTCTAATTGTTGATGTGGGTTCCTTGGCTCCCTGCCTGGTGCCGGCCTCTGCTTTGCTACACGTGAGTGGCTCTCTTCTGACTTTTTTCAGTCTCCCCCACCCCAACTCCCTCCCACCCACCCCCACCTCCACTGAGTCAACTCCTATCCCTGGTTGCTTGCCTTGTCTGATTGTTTCTCTCTGCTATTGCCTGACAAATGTTACTTGACAAAGAATATCAGATCATCTAGATTTGACCACACATTTCGCCTCTCAGACTTGGATCTGGACCCTCAAGGTCTCCTACCAATCTTTTGCCCATTTCTTCTTATTGTCCCAGCGTGTTTCCCATGTGACTGATCCACGCCTTTCCCTGGTCTCACTGCCCTCCCCTTTCAGCTCTCAGGAAATCACATCCCATCTATTGCTTTAGAAGACCTCAGAGAAATTGTACTTTTTTCTTTTCTTTTCTTCTTTTTTTCTTCCCTTCTTTTCTTTTCCTATCTTTTCTTTTTTTTTTTTTTTTTTTTTTGCCCTCCTCATCCGCCTCCTCCTCCTCCTGCTCCTCCTCCTGCTCCTCCTCTTGCTCCTCCTCCTCCTCCTCCCCTTGTTTGTCCACACAGACTGACTCTTGGTGTTCGTGGAGACATTTTCTTGTTCGTCTCTGACAGTTTCTTTCCTTGTAGAGTCTCCAATCCGTGGGGATCCTGTCCCTTGGAAATTTCTCTAGTTCCCTGCTCCATCAACCAACCCCTTGTGAGCTGTTTATCCTATGCCATCTCTCCTCTGTCCTTACTATCCAATGTTGGCTTCCGTAAATGTCTTGGACTAGATCTTGTTTATCTCCAGTGACCACAGTCCTTACAGTCTTTGCTGGTACCTATAATTCTATCGCAAGCACTCTTAAAGGGATCTTTGCCAGCCTTTTTTAAGCCTTGTTTTTGTTGACCCTTCTGGAACATTTCATGGTCACCCACCTCTGTCTGGATACTCATCCCTCTCCTGCCCTCTGCCAGCATTTTCTTTCTGTGTTTATTTGCGCTGTGTCTTGCCATCCCTTGTCCGTGTTCTACACACAGAGTATTCTATCTACATTCTATCTACCAGTCATGCTGTTCCTCTACTTAAACCAGTTGCCCTTCCTGATTAGCACCAATCTTGCCATGGTTCATAAGCTCTAGCTCACCTCCGCAGCCTCTCTGCATCTCTTCTCGTATACACCAATATGATTCCCTCAACTTTCTTACTCACTATGCTATCTATCCACTTTTATCCCCCTAGTTATCTAAGTCCTTGTACTTCATAATATAGTTTAGTTATACTTCCTTCTAAAAGCATCCTCTGACCTCCCATATTGGGGTCAGATGTCTTCATTGTGTGTCTTTGTGCTTTTTCTTCTATAGAGCTACTACTACATCTGTATCATATACTGCCACAAACACACACCTGCATAATTATGGGTTCCACAGATTCAATCGGGATTCAACAATATTTGAAAAAATGCATGTATAATTAACATGTATAGATTTTTCCTGTTATCCTCTAAATAATGCAATATATTTATCTAACATTTGAATCATCTTAAATATTAGAAGTCACTTAGAGATTACTTAAGGTATATGTGAGGATGTGCATAACTTATTGAAACTATGATGTCATTTTATGTAAGGGACTTACTTGAGCATCTGAGGATTCTGATATTCTTGGGAGGTGTCCCAGAACCAATTCCCAGGGGACACATAGGGCAGCTATGCGCCCTGATATAAATATCTCTTTTCTCATCTCTGACCCCTGCCATTTCATGTGTTCCTGGCAGCTGTGATGGATTAGGTCACAACTGAAGTTCCAGAGCCCGGAAAGGACACAGAGAAAAGCTTTGCTAAGTATTATTTGAGTGATCAGGATGATAGATTCACAGTATTAATTCCAAACTAGCTAATCCAAAACTGTAGCACTTGCTTGGGTAAGTGACAGTTATAAGTACTTGAATACTGTAACACATCGTACTAACTCATTTGATTCCTCCAAACATCCGCATAAGACACTTACTATTGTGTTTCCATTTTCACACAACACTTAACTGTAGGATAATAGAAAAATCTATACTAACAATAAACAAATTGGTGTCCTTGGGTCAAATTCAGTCAGTTACCTAGTTTTGTAAATAAACTTTAAGTGGTATGACCACCCTCGGGAATGTATACCATTTTTTGAGATGGCTTCCCTATTATCATTGGAAGATTTGTGCAATTGTGATAGAAGACATATGAACCACATAGACTAAAATCTTTGCTCTCTTATCAAAAGCTCATATTGACCAATAGCCCACAAGTCTTTCAGCCATGTTGAAAAGTCATGTTTATTCATGATTGTATTTGCATAAAAGTTGCTTGAGAAGGCAACTCCACTTCTTTCAAATCTGTTTTTATTTTATTTTTCCATTTTTATTAGTATTATGTTTCAATAGCATATTAAATCAAAAACATCCATCAACAGTGTAACATGATTCTCCTTGGTAGAGTTTCATTTTTTATACCCCATGACCTGGCTATTTCCTGCCTTATAGAATTTAAAAGTCGAAGGTGTTTGTGACCTTGCCAGTTTGCTCCTAACATATTTACAAATGAGATCTGGAGACTGTTTTGTTTTCTAGGAGACAGGAGCAGTCAAGTGTGGGGTCTAGATGGCAGCCCAGCACCTTGACCTTCTGAGGAAAACTCTGCAGTTCTCTGTCCCCTCTCACAGGAGCTGTGTGCATCTTCTCCAAATGAGGGCTCATTTTAAAGTCAATCTTTTGCAGCCATATGATTTCATTTCCAAATCTGCAAAGCTAATTCCTGAGCCCTCAGCATCCACAGGATCTAGACAGTCCAGATAAGTACAGCCATTGTCTTTCTGTTTGGCTTATCTAGACTCACTCCTTGACTTTCTCTCTTGTGTGCATGGTGTGTGTGTGTGTGTGTGTGTGTGTGTGTGTGTGTGTGTGTGTAAAATCCTCAATTTTCATGAACCAACCTTAACCAAATAAAGAAAAAAATGCCTTAAGGTCTATCTAGGATGAATTTTACTCTAATAAATATTGGTTTTGATATCATCTGAGCCCTGGGATATGGAATAAGAAATTTCCAAATGGTTATTATACAGATCAATCAGCAAAGAACCTGGTAATGCATTCAGTGAGCCACATGACTCAATTAGCACACAGGGCATCCACTCAGCGCTTCCTGATTCAGCGCACATCACCCAGGACCTTGCACGAGCAACTCTGTCGTTAAGGATATGTCACCGAGAATCAACAAAATATGCAGTTTGATCAGCACATTCCAAGAGCAGATCATTAAAATATGCAACCAGAACCCCCAAGTGCATGAAAAATTAACTAACAAGTTTTGTATCTTGATCAGTCTAATGAGCAAGAAGTCGCTGAACAAGAGTGTCAAATTGTACAAGTCTGGCAAGGGGCAGGCGAGTGTCTGAGAGCAGTCGGGAGGGCCAGAACCAATCTTTCCAGTTTTCCAAACCCAGTACTTAGGATTCAACGTCAGAAGAAGCTGATTAGTGTTAAGATGTGGTCCGGCCTGTATCAGGCAGGATGTGATATGATGTGAAGACTTCTGATGCAAATGAAACATTGATTCCCCCTTTTCAGGCCTCACTAGGTCTTAATAGACTCAGCCATGCAGCTGAAAGGCCTGCCAGTGGCGTCCAAGACCCATGTGTGGAACTAAGAGGCAGTGGCAGCCTTCTGGAAACAGCCAAGTCATCCGTCTTTGGAGAGGATGAGGGGGAGGGGTAAAAAAACCCGCCTCTTTAATCAAACCATATCAGAGATACTCATATCGCCAAGAAGAAAGTGGGGCTTAATAAACCTTGAATCCCCGAACTATAGAGTTGGCCCCGAAAATAAGCAAATTAAGAGCAAGTGGCAGGTGATTACCGAGGAGATGTGTGAATTGGATTGTCACAGAAGACTGCTGTCTCCTTGCTATTGACCGGCTGCTGAAGGGGAGGTCGACAGCCCTCTCTCTGAACACAAGCAGCCGCACATGCCCTAGCGACTTGGCCAGTGCACAAACAGGGACTAAGGGCCAGTCTGGACAGTTTGCTGGGCTGCTTTATCTGGGCCTCCAGACTGGCATTGCAACTACAGGAATGCTGGTTTCCCAGGGCATAAATTTACTCCCTTTTCATAAGGAGCCCGGCAACAGAAAGATGGCGATTCCAAATAAAAGACAGAAAGCAAGTCCAAATGGGAACAGTCTGAAGACAAAGAGGAAGATTGGCAGGCTGGCAAGGGCCCGGGTCAGAACTGGCTGCTTGGTGCCCTGCCATTCAGAATAAACTACTAGAGGGCAGAGAAACAGACTTTTTTGTCATTCTAAATTTGATTAGACTTTTTCAAAGTGAAATGACTAAGATGACTTTGGGTCAAATGAGGTACATCAAGAAACTTTTAACTTTTATAAATGTTCATTGCTATAATTCTATTATAGCAGGAGTATTAGATAAATTAGAAATAGCACATCAAACTCTTGATTTTGTTAGTCATTTTTAAGGTTAAGTAAAGACAGTACGAGTAAGTCCAAAGAAAATTTAAGGAAAACGTACTCCATATCTAGTTATAACAGCACATATACATACATGCAAATAAAGGATTTTGCAACAATTATCAAAGAAGCAAGCTTTGATATTCAAATAGCAAGCTTTAATAAAAAAATTTCAGGGTAAAATATATGAATAAAAAAGTTCATGTAGTTTGTCTATGACCTAGCCCTGTGTTGGTATATATTGGGATAGTTTGCTTTAAGCAGAAATAAAAGAAAGGAAAAAAGAAAAGGCCAGCAAGATAGTGAGTAGGAAAACTTGCCTTCAAACCTGGTGACCTGAATTTGGTCCTCGGAGCCCACCCAGTGGAAGGAAAGAACTAACTTCTGGAAGTTGTTGTCTAACCTATACATGCACATTGTTGTATATATGCATTCTCTCTCTCTCTCTCTCTCTCTCTCTCTCTCTCTCTCTCTCTCTCTCATTAAAGAAATACAATATTTTAAAATGAAAGATAGAAACAAGGATGGCAATAAAGAAAGACTGAAAACATGTTACAGTCCTCATTTACATTTGCCCAGAGAGCTAAGGAAAGTGCTTCAGTCATAAGCTTAGAAAGAGAACGAAATTGCAGGATTTATGGGTATTCCTTCACACTGTGTTTTAATGGCATGTGTTTTTTGCCAGCCAATGCTGCAGTTGAGGCCAGACCCAGGTCTGCATGGTCTCCCCACAAGTCTCCGTGAATCTCTTTCCTACATCAATTTGAATTTCAAAACCAAGTCATAATATACAGGCAGACGGAAATAAAAGTCAATCTTTGAGGTTATTGCTTTAGCAAATACAAGGACACAACATAAGAAATCTAGAGTAGAAAAAGCCTTTGAGGTGCTAATATGCTGATAAAACATCATGAAGTCATAGAAGGATTATGGATTCCCAAAATCAACATTCAGTTAGTAAAAGCAGTAATATTGTGCTAAGGTTTTATTGCAAATGATATACACAAATGTCAACACTGCATATGTATGTGCATCACACACATGTATACATATACATAGATATATTTCAAATATAACACAAACATAAATATCCCCCCTGGCTAATTTTTTAAAGAGCTTTTTAAAATTTTTTTATTTATTATTTATTCAATTGTGCATGTATGAGTGTGTGTGTGTGTGTGTGTGTGTGTGTGTGTGTGTGTAGAACCACGGGCGAATTCAGGAACCACCATGGTCGCCTCCACCTCCTCCTTGTTTACTCTGCCCCGGGATTCACAGGCTCCACCCTACCAGGACCAGAAACGCAGGCTGCCCCCACTTCTGCCCAGCGTCTATACGTGGGGTCCAGGATCCGAACTCAGGACCTTCTGCCTGCAAGGCAAACCCCGAACTCAACACCTTCTGCCTGCAAGGCAAAGGCTTAACCCCACTTCTCCAGCCCGCTCCCCCCCGCCCCCGGCTAATTAAGAACAAGAAAGTGACTTGTATTTTGGAAACTACCAGAAAGCATGTTCTCTTCCATGCCTAGGTAGCTGCTCACTGAGTTTAATTCTGAACATGTCTTGCCTTTCATTACAATTTCATAATACATACAGGTGCACCTAAGAATATAGTGTCTACAATGCTCTTATATTTCTACTGAGTCTCTTGAATTTCATGATGAATCATTCTATACAGGTTTTGTATGGTTTGCTCTTTTTTGGTGGGAGGGGATGTATATGGATGTGAACATATGTGTGAGTGCACATGCATGTATTTAGTAGTGTATATGGAGAAACAGAGGCCAACTTTGCTAATCATTCACATCAACACTTACTGATTAACAAGAAGGGTGTGCCACTGACCTATAACTCATTGAGTAGGCTAATCTTGCTGTCACAGATCCTTTGGCCTCATCCTACCAGGTGCTAGGATCTCAGGCATACCACCATGCCCATGCGTTTTATATGGGATCAAACTCAGGCACCTATGCTTGCTTGGCAAGCACTTTATCTACTGATCCATTACCACAGCCCATCCACAACTTGTTTTCTTATTCAATATCACAACTTTAATATAAAACCAGTTAACATGCACAGCCTTGGGTACACAAGACCTGTCTCAAAATGGGGGGTGGGCGTGAGATAGCTTAGTGGGTAAGACTTCTGCTCAAAGACATGGCTACCTGAATTTAATACCTGGAATCCCACACAGTGCATGTATATCTCTCTCCTCTCTCTCTCTCTCTAAGATAAACATATAAATAGAATATTTTTAAATAAAATAACCAATGAAAATGTGTACTATGAGAAAGAGAGAGAAGAAGGAAAAGAGAGAGAGAGACAAACTGACAAACAGAACCCTTTCTGATTCAAAAAGAAAAACATAAGCAACTAATAGAAAAAAATCAAAAGAGCTGAATGAACATTTTACAGGAGAAAACTATGGATGGAAAATTTAGTTACTTTTTCCCTCTATACTTATACAGTGATCGTACCACTATACAATCGTTTATCCACCATGGTATCCATAGACATGTACATGGTTTTCATTTTCACTGTCAAGAGCAATGCTTCTGTTACATGCTTCCTGGTGTCATAGTATAACAGCTAACCTCAACTTGACACTTGGGAGGTGGACTTCTGGGCACAGCTATGAGGCATTATCTAGTTAAGGCAGACCTCTGAGCAAGCCTATAGGAGATTGTCTTGATGTGGGAAGACCCACCCATAGTGGGTGGGACCATTCCTTGGGCGGGTGGATAAAGACATATAAAGAGCGCTAGTTGAACATTGTTTCTACAGTTTGCATCCAAGCAAAGACGTATTCAGCATGTTGTTTGCCCCGTGCTCTTGGTGGATGTGACACTCCCTTAGCTCCTGGAGCTGTAACTCTCTATCATGATGAACTGTAATCTAGAGTTGAGAGCTGCAATAAAATCCCCTGTCCCTCAAAGTTTTCTGGGTTGTAAATTTAGCATAACAGCTGATTATGAAACTGACACACATGGTGTGTCATGGTTTCAATGCAAGTTGTCCTTCATAGGCTCATATATTTGCATCATTAGCTGTTAATGTTTAAGAAGATCGTGGTACTTTTGGGAGGTGGAGCCTTACTGGAGGAAGACATGTCAAAGGGGACCACCTTAAAGTTTATTAGCCCTGCCCTGCTTCTGCTAATACTCTGTTCTTGAGTCTGCTCTTTGCGTTTTGATGTCTGCAGTGACCTAAACCTCCTCCAGCTTCTGCCTCCGGTCATGCTTTTCCCACCAAAATGGACTGTGCCTCCTCTTTGGAACCCTAAGCCAAATAGTCTCCCCTTTCTTCCCTTAAGTTGTGTTTGAATGTTGTCTCACAGCAGTAGAAAGAGTAGCAGCGACAGCAAGTGCTTCTCTGAAGTGCACATCTAGAACTGTCATTGCTGGGTCCCACAATGTGATTCTGCCACTTTATACAGAGCTGTCACCTTGTTTCCCAAAAGAGTATGATCAATTTACATTTTCGCCATGTACAATTAAAATAAGACATCTAGCCAAAACAGTACAAGCCACATATGAAAAAAATAAGATACTGAAATATTTTAAAGAAGAAGTAAATAATTTGGGGATTGGGAAATGTTCATATGGAAAAATATTATTTCTCTGCAAATTAATTGTGGGTTTTAATGATATTCCAGTAATATGTACATAGGAAGTTTCAGTCGGATTCTTAAGTACACATGGAAATGAAAAGGGTCAACAAATGAGAATAATATTGATGAAAAAGTGAAAGTAACTTGGTCTATTAAACATGGTAATTTGGTGTTGGTGCAAGAACAGCTTATATGCTAAGAGAATTAACTGTAGAGCCCAGGAGCAAAACATTACCTGGTAAATGATGGCTTAGATGGAGGTCACAGTGCAGATGGGCTATGGAAGGCATAAAATCCTAAAACAAAAACTAATGTAAGGAAAAATACAACAGGTCCCTACATCCCACCTTACACAACTTCCTAGTGTATTTTGAAATGCAAAACTTTAAAAAAAATTCAAGAGTCAGTCAAAGAATGTGTTTATTATTTCATTGTAGGGAAGGATTTCTGATATACAAGAAGAATACAAACAATAAAAGAACTTATAATTTTGAAGACATTAAAATCAATACAGCAAAAAAACATTTTAAAATATCACAAAAAAAGTATAATTCAAGTCACAAACTGGGAGAGCATGCTTATTTTGAACACATTTCAGGATGTAGAAGAGAATTCATCTAAAATGTGTATAAGAAGCTCATTTTGAGAGCTGGAGCTGTAGCTCAGCGGGTTTGAGTCCTTGCCTTGCATGCACAGAGCCCTGGACTCAATCTTCAGGACTGATCTTGTCAATAGGCATTGACCTCTGGCCTCTACATACACATGCATAGCTGAGCACTCCTCCACATACACTGTGCACACATACGAATATACCACACCTACCCTAAAGAAAAAATGGGGTGAGTTATAATTTCACATTCACCAGATCGTCAAAAACTAAAAAGTCAAGCACTATTAACTATTGGTGACAAGGTAGAGCCGTGAACTCCACTCACTGCAGGAAAAAATGTAAATCAGGACGGCTCCTTTGCATGATAAGCATTTTCCATCGCTTGCGACCTAAAAATGTCATTGCAGAGTACATGCCCAAATCAAGCACACATGTGACCCAGGAGACACGCATAAGGGCATCCGAAGCAGGTTTTCTGTACCAGAAAGAAGCAGCAACAAGTCAGCCACTGAGGAATGCAGGACAAGTAAAGGAGAGCAAAGTACACAACCTGCCGTGAATTGCTATGACTGACACAAATATCAGCCGGGGTTCCAAGAAGAAACCACCCAAGCAGACTGTCCAGCACAGAAGAGCAAGGCACAGAATAATCTAGACTCTGTTATAATGTCATGCTAATATTTTGAAAGCATATGAACTATTCCCATCACTGTGAAGATCATAAAACTATGTAGAGGAGGAGAATGATGGTGTGCAAATCACATTGTGTGTTACTTCTGGAGAGGAAGAGAAGGGGTGACGTGAGGAGAGGTTTTCATTTCTTGAACTGATTGGTACAAAACGAATGTCAATTTTATCAGTGCCCCTTAAATTTTGCACACATGTGAGCTCACATGTAGATATATGCGTATCTTTTATGCCTCATAATTTAAAAAATGCAAAATAAGTTCTATAAGGAAAAAAGACAAACATTGTAAAAGGATCATCTCATTGACCAGAGCTTACCAAAGTAGAAAAAAACCCTGAGTGCAGGGTGCACACTGCCAGAGAGAGGTTCCACTGACTGTATAGGAACACAAGTATAACCACAATTGGCAGAGAGCACATAGTATATATTTAAGAAATCTGGTGAAAGTCAGGGAGAGGGAGAAAGAGGGTGTGGAGGAAAAGAAACTGGCTGTTTCGTGTTTGTGAATAACTGATTCTACACAGCAGATAGGTCCCTTGCTGTTTGGAAGATTCAAGCTGTCCTGACTGAGGGAAAGCACTGTTCTCTTGTAGAATTTTTCACTGTGTCTCACTGTTACTTATGACTACACTGGCCACTCTAGCACACCACTGAGACTTGTTATCACCCTACTATTATTTTTTTTTTGGTCTGCAGAGATGAAAAGTGATTTTAATTTTTTAAAACATTTTTTATTATCTCCGCTCATACAAACTTAATAGGTACACCGGTCCCCTCCCTCCCTCCTCCTCCCCCCGACCCCTCTGCTCACCCTCCCCTCACCCCTCCCTCCCCATCCCTCAGTGCCTCCCCTCCCCCAATCCCCAGAGAATCCTTTAATGTACATGCCAAACTCTCCTCTGGGTTCTCCTCTCCGATGACGTACAAGGACCCAGTGGCATTTCCCTGAACCCTTTCCTGTGTTCCCCTTAAGCATAGGAACACTACTGTGGCTGTCAATCCCTTGCCTCCAAGGATCTTGGTGCTTTTAGCATATGCTAGACTTTGTGAGGTCAATAGTGTGTTGGACATTGCGCAGGGCATGCAAAGTCCAATTATGCTTGCTTCGGCCCTACCTTGATCACACTACTATTATTAACTACTATGCTGGATTACTATAGATTCCTTTTCTGATGATCACTACTACTTATGAGGAATGACAGAAGCTGCCTGACAGTATTTAATCTAGTATCAAAATATAAAACAAATAAGGCTGAAGAGATGACTCAGAAGGTCCTGAGTTTGGATCCCAGGTCAAATGTAAAACTACCAGGCAGAAATGGCAGTAGCCTGCACTTCCAGTCCTGGTGGGTAGAGCCTGGAAAATTCTAGAGCAAAGCAAGAAGGAGGTAGAAGCAATCCAGAATGATTCCCAAAGTCACCCTTGGTCCTTCTCAGGGACACATGTGCCCTCTGATACACACACACACACACACACACAAACACACACACACACACACACTGAGTGAAATGAATAAATAAAGTTTAAAAATATATATCTATATATAAAAACCTAGCTATGTAAGACAGACTCTGAAAGGATTATTTTTCCAGTAAGGTCCAGACAGGAAAGAAAACTCTAAGCATGTAACTGATTCGTGATGGATGGTATGTTGAGCTCTGATTGCATTGGAATTAGTGTTGAAAGTGAGTAATGCAATATGTTGATGCACATGGGTGTCTGCATTTTCAAAATTAATTTTAAGAAGTTGAAGATATCCAATGACATTTCCCATATATTTTAAAGTATGGAAATTTTTTTATAAAACTTTTTACATACCACACAACTTTAAGAAATAGAACATTGGGGCTGGAGAGGTGGCTCAGGGGTTAAGCCTCTGCTTTGCAGGCGGAAGGTCCTGAGTTCGTATTCTAGACCCCATGTATAGATGCCAGCAGTAGCGGGGGCGGCCTGCGTTTCTGGTCCTGGTAGGGCGGAGCCTGTGAATCCTGGGCCAAATAAACAAGGAGAAGGTGGAGGAGGTCCATGGTTCCCAAATTCGCCCATGGTTCTACACACACACACACACACACACACGCACGCACAATTGAATGAAATAATAAAAAATTAAAAAAAGAAATAGAACATTGACACAACCTTATAAATGCTTGTATTCTGCTGCCTTCACTTTCAAGTGTGTGTGTGTGTGGGTCCACATGTATATACATATTGAAGACCAACTGGGAATCAATCACTCTTCCAGCTTACTCTTTTTGAGACAAGATCTCCAATCAAACCCAGAGCTTTCTGATAAAGCTAATCTTCCTGGCCAGCTTGCTTTGGAGATTCGCAGTCTTTGCCTTCTGAGATCAGAATGAGCATGGACTACCACCAGCATATTTTTATATGGTATCTAGGGATCCAAACTCTGGTCCTTTGGCTTGGTTGGCAAACACTTTGACACCACCAAGCTATTTCCCCAGCCCCCATTTTCATCCATTTATGGGTTACCAATCATCACACTTTGATGTGTCCACTTAAATCATACTTTAAGTAACTGTAGCTGCATTTGGTCATTGTACAAACCATACACTTACACCTATAACCCACAATTTGAGGTTAGTGGACCATGTTAATTGGGACATAGTTTGACTTGACATTTAAGCCAGACTTACAAAGGCAGATAACTGTTTCCAATGAGTTGATGATTGATGAATAGTAGGGAAAAATTGATGATGTTAGCAATAGAAATGAAATATTACATTTGGCACTGTTGAAAAATCACCCAAGTTTTGTGGGTTTCTGACTTTATAACTACAAGCTATTTGAATAAAAGCATACTGACTTTAGGTGACATATGAATTCATAATCCAAGGGAAAAGGCCTCGTAAAATTGCTTAACATTAAATATATCTTACAAGAGAACCATTTAGCTTGGTGAAATTAACAAAATAAAACACGTGGGTCACATTTCCCTTAAAATACACAGAGGAATAAAATGTGCTCAACAAAGCATGCTGCAGCCTTTGCCAAACTAGAAACATCTGAAAATAACCTAAGAAGTTTCCTTAAACCACAGCATGCTCTTGGCTTTGTCTAGCACTTAATTAAATGTTGCTTTAGTAATGAAGCATATTGATGGGGGAGGGGAACCCAGCGCACCAGCCACGCTTTATAGGTCGTCAGGATAAAGACTATAGGACCCGCATGAGAAAATACACTTCATGGTCTGACCTTCTTCGCATGTGTTTTGTATCAGCCTGATGAGCTGTTTTCTGACATCCTTATTGGTTAAGAAACTTACACATTCTTTTGTCCTTGAAATTTAGGTGGAAATTTCTTATGGTGGCGTAAGGATAAAACAACTAGGTATGAGGTTTCCTTGCCAATTGTAGCATCTTTGTCCATAAGGACACAATTAGAGTTTGAACATTTTTCAGTGCAAGTTATTTCTTTTTTTATTTACATGTTTTACTTTAATGGAAAATATTGCATGGCATTTTTTTATTTTTCTAGTTTTACAAACATAATCAGTGGTTGTCCCTACTCCCTCCTCTCCCTCCCCCTTTTCTCTCCCACCTTTTTTTCTTCTCCAATCCCTCCCACTCCCTCCTACCTTCCTGTCTGTCTGCTTCTGTGGGCCCGAGTTCCTTTTGGATTATCTGCTCTAGTGGGGGCTCAGGCCTCTGTGGCAGACTAAGTGACCCTTGCTTGGGTGGACCCACTGATAGGGCACTCCCCTTCACCTGCTTAACCCTAGCCCCTAAGCTTACTCCCGCATGGTATTGTTTCTCTTGATATCCTTGCTAGTCTATGGAGGGATGTTGGTATGACAGTCATTGCACAGGTCTGGTGAGGACAAGTCTCATTGCAATGGATTCCTGGACTCAGCAACCCTGACAAGACAAATTATTTCTTTATTCAGTATTTTCATGATTTAAGCTGTTGAACTTTTAAAACAAAGATTATTAAAGTCATACAAAAATATCCACAAATGTTATATAAGTACAAACACCATAAGACTATTCAGTGTAATTTGAGAATATACGCAATTTTTCTAATCACTTTTCAAATTAAAAACTTAACTGCCTTATACTTTCACTTCCAATAAAGATAGCACTGGTAAATCAAACCAGTTATTTCACTGAGCACATTAAATACGGAAAATAATTTTCAAGTTTTTGGAAAAACATTATAAAGACTTTAAAATTACACCAAAGGTATCTGAATGAAGATGTGAAGGAAGACATGGCCTCATGTGTTAAAAACTTGGTCGCCAGTTGATGGCGCTATTTTGGAAAATGATGAAAACACTAGGCGGTGGGCATAGCTGAAGCCAGCAAGTCATTGGTGTTAGACAGTGGAAGGGTGTCTTGTTCCTGGCCTTCTCCTGTCTTGCTCTCTCACTCAGCTTATTGGATGCCATAAGGTAAGTAGCTGCCCACAATGTCCTGGCTTTCCACAAGAGGAGCCTTTGTTTGTTTCTAGTGCTGGGTTAAAATACTCCAACAAAAGCAACTTCGTGGAGAAAGGGCTTGTTCTGGCTCACAATTGGACGGTGGAGTCCATCACTGCAGAGAACTCCACGTGGCAAGAACTTGAAGCTGCTGCTCACGGTACATCCACGTGCTCGGCTTGCTTTCTCCTTTCATTCCGTCCAGGACCCCAAGTCCAGGGAACGGTGCTGCCCACTTCTGGGATGGCTCCTCCCACTCGGATTAACCTGATCAAGACGCAAGCCCTCAGACATTTTCCCATATGTGCACAAGTGTATTTCTTCCCTACCAGTCTCCCTCCTATTACCTTTGTGTGTGTGCGTGTGTGTGCATGTGTGTGCACGTGTGTGTGCGTGTGTGCGTGTGTGTACGCATGTGTGTGCGTGTGTGCATGTGTATGTGTGTGCGCGTGTGTGTGCGTGTGTGCATGTGTGTAAGTGTGCGTGTGAGTGTGCGCGTGAGTGTGTGCACGTGTGCATGTGAGTGTGTGTGCACATGTGTGCGTATGTGTGTGAGTGTGTGCATGTGTGTGCATGTGTGTGCATGTGTGTGATGAGTGGCAACTGGATTTCATGTGGGTTGCCTTTGACAGCACGTGCCTGAGCACTGCTGGTGCGCGAATCTTGCCCCAGGGATGTGTCCACAGACTTGCCAGGAAAGTCCCTTTCTTCTTTCTTCTTCTCCTCCCCTCCCCCTTTCCTTCCTGTCCTCTCCCCCTTACTCCTTTCCCTCCCCTCCTCTCCTCTTCCCCCTTCCCCTCCCCTTCCCCTTCCTTCTTCCTCTCCCCTTCTATCTCCCCTCCCCTCCCCCTCCTCCCTCTCCCTTCTATTCTCCTTCCCCCTTCTTCTCCTCCTCTTCTTCCTCTTCTTCCTCTCCTCCTCTCTCCTTCTCCTCTCTGTCCTCTTCTTCCTCCTCTTCCTCTCCTTCTTCCTTTTCCTTCTTCCTCTCTTTCCTCTCCTTCTTCCTCCTCCTCCTTTTCTTCTTCTTCTATTACTTCTTTCTACGCATTTGTTACAGCACTGAAAACTTGACTAACATGGGATCCTAAACAGGATAAAGTAAAAGGAATCCATACATTTCCACTTCATAATGCCACTGTTGAAATATCTTGTTGTGGATGAAAATATTCTCCCTTATGTACATAAGTATATACATGCTTTCATATACAAATAAAATGGTATGCCTATATATTTTATGCTGTTAAAGAAAAGTACTACAGGAATAGCAAATAAGTATACAACTTCTAAACTTCTAAAGGAGAAAAAAGTGAGAAGTTTTAAAGATGTCCAACACAAATGAACATAAGCATCTAGAGAAAAAAATCATAAAACAAGTGATAGACTTAAACTGGAGGTAATACTGTTAAATGGAAACAGTGTAATTGTTCTGTTGAAAGATAAAGGTGGTCAAATTGAGTGCAATGTAACAATCATGATGCAAAAATGAGACATGTAGAATCTAAGAATAAGAAAAAGCTGAAACCAAAAGGACAGGAGGAGGCAATGGTGTGTAAAGAGATTATGTAGACATGTCATGGGAGGAAATGAATTCTCAAAGAGAAAGTGTGGCTACAGGTAAAGGATGCTTTCAACGGAAAAAAATTCTACTCAGCAAAAAGATAATGGTTGTGACTTTCTATAGACAATAGAGACTAAAAATATGTAATTATGAGAGAGAATTTTAAAACAGACAAAAAGAGGCATGGAAAATTTTAAAACTTTGTAACAAGCAATTGTAAAAATCTTCTAAATATTTAATATAACAGCCATATAAAATGAGATCATAATATTGGAGAAACATTTGGAAACATGATTTTTTCATATTTTATTAAAAAATTCTATTAATACAAACGTAATAGGAACCCCTGTCCCCTCCCTCCCTGCAACCCTCCCTAGACCTCCCTGTTCCCTCACCCCTTTGCCCCTTCCATTCTCTCCTCCCTCCCTTTCTCCCAGTGCCCCCTCCAATACCCCTGCTGGGTATTGGATGCTCTGAAGCATCCTTTAATGTGTATATTATACTTTCCTCTGGGTCCTCCTCTCTGATGAAGTGTAAGGACTTAGTGGCATTTCCTAGAACCCTTTCTTGTGTTCCCCTTAAGTATAGGAACACTACTGTGACTATTAATCCCTTGCTTTTAGGGATCCTAGTGCCTCCATGCTAGAATTTGAGGGGTCAATGATATGTTGGTCATTGCACAGATCATGCAGAGTCCTATTATAATTGTCTTGCATATCATGACTTCTCCCATCCTTGTGCTCTTACAATCTTACTGCCCCTCCTCAGCAAATCTCCCTGAGCTTCAGGATGGGGAGAGATTAGCCTGGCCTAGTTCCAGGTGGTTGACATAGAGTCTCTGATGTTCTGGATTATGGTTTGTTGATTTTTTTTCCAGTTTTGCTGCTCCTGCAATGCCCTTGGCTCCATCCTGCTGGGTATTGGATGTCACCCCCTAGCCAGAGATAAAAACCTGTTAAATTAGAGTCTTGTTATAAGAGTATATACAAAGGTAGATGAAATAAAAGTAGGAGACTGTGGTGAGAGAGGGGTCAATCACCCATTTGCAAAATGGTTACCTTCTATCTGGCAGCCTATATGCCCTCCCCTTCTGGTGAGATCGTACCCCATCAGTTGCAAGTGACCAGCAAGGACAGTCTGTGAGCTTAACCAGATGTCTCATTACTTACTTGCAGTCCTTGATGGTGGCTTATTTTCTCTGCTGTAACATGGTCCCCTCTATCCTTGTTTCTGGTGGGGCTCTCCTTCCCCATCCCTCCTGTTTATAATCTTTACAATTACGGTAGGTATTACAGAGATTTGTCTTTGAGTGTCTCTAAGTGGGTTTGGTACTAGGATTCACCTATTAGGGAGTACATTCAGTGCTTAATTTTCCGGGTCTGGGATACTTCACTCAATGTAATTGTTTCTAATTCCATCCGTTTCCCGGCAAATTGCATTAATTCATCATTTTTGATGCCTGAGTATTATTCCATTGTATAAATGTACCACATTTTCCTTATCCACTCGTCAACTGTTGGACATTTGGGCTGATTCCATGACTTTGCTATTGTAAACAGTGCTGCTATGAACATGGTCATGCTTGTGCTATCGAGGTGAATTTTTGCTGTTTGGGGGATTATTCCCAAAAGTGGTATAGCAGGGTCATATGGCATTTCAATCTTTAACTTCTTTAAGAATGGCCAGACAGCTCGCCAGAGTCGTTGTATAAGCCTGCATTCCCACCAGCAATGTAGGAGAGTTCCCCTCTCTCCACATTCTCTCCAGCACTTGGTGTTGTTTGTATTGTGGATTTTTGCCATCCTGACAGGGGTGAGATGATATCTCAGGGAAGTTTTGATTTGTATTTTCCTGATGGCTAAGGATGTGGAGCATTTTTTAAGATATTTGTTAGACATTTTAATTTCGTCCTTGGTAAAGCTTCCTTTAAGTTCCAAGGCCCATTTTTTAATTGGCCCATTTGTTTCCTTGGTGTTTAGTTTTCTAAGTTCTTTGTGCACTCTGGATAATAGAGCTCTATCAGATATGTGGTTAGTGAAGATTTCTCCCATTCTGTGGGTGGCCTTTGTGCTCGTGTTACAATCTCTTTATCTGAACAGAAGCTCTTTAATTTCACAAGATCCCATCTGTTGAGTGTTGGTTGTAGTGACTGTGCCATTGGATGTCTGTTTCGGAACTGTTGGCCTAGCCCAATCAGCTGGAGGGAGTTCCCTACCCTTTCAACTATAGTCTCTGGCCATACATTGAGGTCCTTGATCCATTTGGAGTTAATTCCTGTACATGGTGACAAGTATGGATCCAGTTTTAATCTTCTGCATGTGGATATCTAATTTGGCCAGCACCATTTGTTGAAGGTGCTGTTCTTTTTCCATTGGATTTTTTGGGCCCCTTTGTCAAAGATCAAATGGCTGTAGTTGCGTGTGCTTATATCTGGGTTTTCAACCTTTATCCATAGATCTGTGTGTCTATTTTGGAGACAATACCAGGCTGTTTTTACAACTATGGATTTGTAGTATAGACTAAGGTTTGGTATGGTGATACCTCCAGCCATGTTTTTGTTACTCAGGATTGTTTTTGCTATCCTGGGTCTTTTGTGCCTCCATATGAATTTTGAGATTGTTTGGTCAACTTCTTTAACGAATTGCTTTGGGATTTTAATTGGTATAGCATTGAATCTGTATATTGCCTTTGGTAGGATGGTCATTTTTATGATGTTGATTCTGCCAATCTAGGAACATGGGAGGTCTTTCCACCTTCTGGTGTCTTCTGCAATTTCTTTCTTTAGGGTTTTAAAGTTTTCATTATAGAGGTCTCTTACTTCCTTGGTTAGGTTTATACCAAGGTATTTCATTTTTTTAGGAGCTATAGTAAATAGGATTGTTTCTCTCAGCGCTTTCTGGGCATATAGGAAAGCCACTGATTTTTGTACATTTATTTTGTATCCTGCCACCCTGCTGAACTTCTGTATTAGTTCAGGAGCTTCCTGGTGGAGTTTTTGGGATCACTCAGGTATAAAATCATGTCATCTGCAAATAGAGATAACTTGACTTCTTCCTTGCCAATTTGAATCCCTTTTATGTCCCTTTCTTGTCTTGCCTGCATTGAGAGAGCAGAAAGATAAGTGGGAAAGTTTCTAAATGTTTGGAAATTGTGGGCTCCTGAATAGGAATCAAAAAACAAGTCAAGGGTTGGAAAGATGGTTCAAAGTCAAAGCCTTTGTTACAGTAGCAAAAAGACCTGAGTTCAATCCCTAGGTCTCATTTAAAAACACAGAGCAGATATGACTGGGGCCTGCACTTCTGGCCTTGGAAGGTGGAACTTGGGAAATAAAGAGGTAGAGCAATCCAGTATGATTCACAATGTTACCTTCAGGGTCTGCATAGGCACATACTCTCTTGCACATATACACACACAAAAATAAAATAAAATATATAAATAAACATAAGCCAAGATTAAAATGGAAAATATTTTAACTCAATGAAAAAGAAAATAGATGTCAAAATTTTGGGTGAAAGTTAAAACCATGCCTATAAGCAAATTTAGAGTTTGAAAGGCAAGTTTTAGCAATGCAGCAAAATAAGGTGAAGGAAAATTGAAGCAGTAATAATATTATAAATATAATCTTAAGGCAACTTTTTGGAAGCCAAAAAAAGTGTACAAATAAGCTAAAGATTGGGGAAAACAAACCTAATGAAAGTTGTAGGGCGCAAGCAAAGGATAAAAGCAGACAGTCCCAGGAGAGGTGATCCACACAACTGAATCTTGTTCTCTGAAACAAGTGACAAGATGCTTGAAAAAGTTGTGATACAAATGAATTTTTAGGATGTAAGTAAATGAGAAAGAAATTGAAATTAAACTATCCTTACTTGAAAGATTATATATAATTCACTCTACAAATATTTAAAATTAGCAATTACCTCAATAAGTTTGTGGATTCCATAATATAAAAATGCAATAGAAAAAAGGATAACATTAAAAGATAAAAACAATTACACAATAAGGAACTTAGAAAATAGCCTACAGGGAAAGATGGCTCACCAGTTAAGATTTTGCCTTGAAAGCAGTAAGTCCTGTGTTTGAATTCTAGGTCCCACATAAAAACGACAGGGGGGAGGGGGCTGGAGAGGTGGCTCAGGGGTTAAGACTCTGCCTTGCAGGCGTAAAGGTCCTGAGTTCGGATCCTAGACCCCACGTTACGGGGGCGGCCTGCGTTTCTGGTCCTGGTAGGGCGGAGCCTGTGAATCCCGGGGCAGAGGAAACAAGGAGGTCCATGGTGGTTCCGAATTCGTTCGTGGTTCTACACACACACACACACACACACACACACACGCATACACATACACACACGCGCACATGCACAATTGAATAAAAAAATTTTTTTTAAAACGCCAAGCGGAAGTTCAGGCAAAAGGTAGAACCTGGGAATCCCAGAGCAAAGCAAGGAAGTAGAAGCAATCCAGAATGATTCCCGAAGTCACCCTCAGTTCTCCACAGAAACAAACAGTGCCCTCTGAGACACTCACACACACACAAAGTTAAAAAAAAAAAAAGGAAAAACCCTACACACCAGTGTATAAACCAAAGAAAAATAATATGTAATAACTTATTGAGGAACATAAAGGATTTGATTGAATGGAAATTTTACACTGCTCCAGTCAGCATCAGAAGGACATCGCTGTGCAGTGGACTCTGGATTAGTTACTGAGTGTCTGTGTGCATGCCACCTTGGGGGGGCAGCGGCCAGAAGACAACTCGTACCAGTCTGCTTCCTCCTCCCAAGGTGTGAGGTCCAGGGATGGTGCCCAGGTTGTCAGGCTGGGTGGCGACAACGTCGACCTGCTGAGCCGTCCTGCTGGCCCCATTCATTACGTTTCTATGTAAGATCTCAAGTTGGTTTCTATGGACTATCATTGAGTAGTATAATTGATATTAAAAAAAAATCACTCAGACCCTTTCAAGAATAAAGAACATAACATCCTTTCTAAATAATATCAAAACCATGAAAAACTTATATACTCAAAAATATGTTTTTTGCACTAAAAACTAAATATGAAAAAATCATAAAATTTTTCAAGAAAATTAAAAAAGAAACATAAAGGGAAATGACTGCTTTTAAAAAGCTGAAAGCTTATTGCTCTTTTATTAGAAATGATAAAAATTGAATTTATTCCATTACCTGTTACCTGATAAATTATGACATATCTCTGCTGTGAAACTGTTTAGTGATTAGGCTGTTGGCAGGGTGCTATGCAAAGGGCACCAAGATATGTTGGGGGAGAAAGACCACTGCTCAGAAGTGAATGAATAGCCAGGATTCGTTTATGTCAAGTTGGGGGAATAAACATATATATTTGCTTGTATCTGTGTAAAGATACTCTTGTGGGATGCAGGCTGTTCTTGTGGTGGAGGGTCAGGCAGGAGCCAAAGGGATGTGAAACTGGATTCATATCTTTTGACATATTTAAAATTTCTAAACTATGCAAATATATTATTTTTAAATTTTTATGCATATTAATATGCATAAAATTAATATGTGTATTAATATTTATCTTACGGTGAATAAAGTAAATGTGAGAAAAGACATGTAAGTCAAAGGCTGATGCTAAGGAAATAAACATGAGAAAATATTAAATGATTTCTTATAAAAATATACGTTCAGTAGCTTAAAAAACTAAATATGAGTTATAGCCTACTTAAAAACCCTGATTTAAAGGTTATTTATATCTTATATAAAACTTCAAAGCGAAATTTAAGAAGTTAGCCTGTTTAACCACATAGATATAATAAAACTTTCTTATACACTGGAACAGTGTAAAATTTCCACTTAGAAAAAGATAATATAAATTTCAAAGACAAATGATAATATTCTAACAAATAGTGATATTTATATTTGTGGGAATAAATACATGGCCTAGAATACTTTTCATTAAAAAATATCTTCCCAACAAAATTTAAGTATTCTAACATAGGTTGTAGACAGAGCCTTAGGATATTTACAATGTGCAAAAATATTCCTTCAAATTAGTAAGAAAAACAGACTCTCTAAGGAAAATTATGTGTTTCAACTGACATTTAAGAGAAGTTAAAAATATATTTAGAATTAAAATGTACTTACTTTTATCACTCATCACATAAGATCAAGTTAGCACAAAAATATACCATTTTCATTTGACGATAAATGAAATTACAAGTTCTTTTCAGAAGTCAAATGTGGCCACTCTTGTGAGTGCAGTGCTGGGTACTGTCATTTTGAAGTATATTTTCACAGTTTTGCAAAATTAATTTTTTTGCTCTACAACACAGAATTTCCCTTTCGTGTAAGCATCTTAGACCCGTCCTGAAAGTGTGCACGAGGAAGTACAAGGATGTTCCTTTTGATGTGTACTCAGCTAACACTTACGTAGCATTTACCACATTCCAACCATAGTTCCAAGCAGTTTTGAAATATTGCTTCATGGAATCCTTATAACTACTCTATGAAGTAGGCACTGGTCATTTTTTATCCTATAGGAAAGAAAATATCAAATATATAAAGAGAAGACAGAGAATACTAATCAGAGCTACACTGCTAGAAAATGATAGGATGTGAACCCAGACAGCCCTACCAAAGTGTGCTCCTTCCATCCAATTCACTCTACATCCTGGTAAGATCCTGCAAGTCATTTATGCTGTATCCATGGAATGAAATTCTGTCAGACACTGAAATAGCATGCATCAATCTATTCACCCATATCTATCATCCATTGTGTAATACATTTCTTATGTATATAAATAAAAATAGTTTTTGTGTTAACGGCACTCAAAGGATAGAAACAATGAATGATAAAAATAAAGTGCAGATCATTGACATGTATATAGCCATGATGCAAATCGTTACACTAACAGGTACACACAGAGCAACTTTTTATAAACGAATGCAAGTGTAAGAACACACATGCTTAATGCTATACATGAAACTCACTGTGGCCTTTGCTTCTTGGTCAGTGGATATTGAGTGCAAAAATATTTGTAACTTATTTAGTATAACATGAATCCATATGACAAAACATTCAGAGTTATCAAGTTTGCTGAGTAGAAACACTCACTTTTCTAAAAGGATTTTCAGATTTTACAAAACGCTTCATTTCTTCTTCACCTGACTCAAACATAATGTAGTGGTTTTATTATCAGATGATGCAACCTTTTAGATGAATGCATTTCTAACCTAATCTAATTTTAAATCAGGTGAGTTTTTTTTTTTAAATCATGGTTGTATAGCAAAGAGAAAAATTCAAATAATGTGAGAACTGTTTTCCTGTAGCTGACTGTCATGGAATTTCGTTTTGAGTTCATTGATGTTAACATGTTTTTCTTACGTGAAAATGACAGAGGCCTGGCCTGGCGATGCAGGTGTCTTACCCCAGCTATGTGGGATGATGAAGCAGGAGTACTGCACATTAAAGGTCTGCCTCGGATATGGAATGCATTCCATATCCTGGGCTATTCAGTGACACCCTGTCTCAAAACACAAGTAAAGAGGCTTGGGGATGCAGATCTCTGCTGGCAGGCTGCCTGGTATACATAACAGCCTGGATCACATCCCCTAGCACAAGAAAAAAAGAAAGGGAGGGAAGACAATTAGGACAAAAAAAATCCATATAGTTAAAAAGAAATAAGAAAGAGGTATTACTGTGATTTCATCAAAATAGGCATCCACTGGCAAAACTTTGATGCTTAGTCTGTCTATCTATCTCTGCATCTATGTGTGTATGTATGTATGTGTCTATCTATCCATGTATTTATGTATCTATGAATCTATCTTTATAATATCTATCTTTCTATATATCACATATCTATTTTATCTACTTATATTCTCCATATCCATCATCTATTTATCTGTGCATTTTCTATATCTGTTGTTGCAGTTCTCCTGGATGGTTGCTGACAAATGACCATCTAATGGCTGAAGGGAACAAGGGGTTTATTTTGTCTTATGATTTTCAGTTATAGTTCTCAGTCCAGCTTGACAGGAAAGCTCACACCAACACCAGGGCCAAGGGAACTGGACACACCATCACCACATAACGGCTGAGAGGGGGAAGATTCATATTTGCCAGACCAGCATGTCTAGCCAAGTGTACACAAGGATGCCAACTTTCTCAACCAGCTCTCTGTATTTTATTCCAAGGCCCACTCCCACCCACCACGGGCTGGACCTTCCCCATCAGTTCGACAATCTCTTATAAGTTTGCTCTGAGCTCAACTCAACCATTAATTCTCTACGAGTGTATCCAGAGCTCAAACCCTCAACTGTCAAGTTGACACCTGTGCCTAACTATGACATCTGCCTATCATCCATTTATCAATTATCTATCTTTATGGTACTATACATGGAAATGCAGGAATGAAACAGGGGGGTACTCTTTACTTATAAATCTAGTCACCTTAGAGCCTTAGACCAGTTCTGCATTTTTTCAATTGAGAGTCACTTGATTCTCCCAGTTTCACAGTGAAAAAAATGAAATATCTCATAATGCCTGAGGAATTTATGACAAAAACTTTTCTTGCTTTCCAAAAGTCACTCTTCAAAGTATAGCTTGACATGCACTCTACCCTGAGAAGAGATGCTTTGGGAAAAGTCGAAATATCAAAATGTTGGAGCGTTCTAAGGATAGTATTATTTTATACCCATACAGATAGATGCTAGGTAGGTAGGTAGACAGATAGATAGATAGATAGATAGATAGATAGATAGATAGATAGATACATAGATACATAGGTACTTAGATACATAGATACTTAGATACATAGATACTTAGATACATAGATAGATGACAGATAGAAAGATAAATAAATAGAGTCATAGTTAGACACAGTTGTCAGCTTGATGGTTAAGGGTTTGAGCTCTGTGCACATTTGTACAGAATTGGTAGTTGAATTAAGCCCAGAGAAAACCTGTAGGAGATTGTCTAGTGGATAGGAAGACCCAGCCCACGGTGAGCGAGACTAGTCCTAAGTAGGTGAATGAAATGAAGGGAACTGTTTGAGAAAGGGGACATCCTTGTGCATACTTGGTCAGACATGCTGGTCTGGCAAGTAAGGATTGTCCTTCTCTTAGCTATTATGTGGAGATGGTGTGGCCGTTTCCCTCAACTCTGGTGTTAGTTGTGAGCTCTCCTGCCAAGCTGGACTAAGAACTATAATAAGACTATCATAAGGGAATAAACCTCTTCTTCCCTTAAGAAGTTTGATGGTAATTTAATCAGCAACCATGCAGGCTAACTGCAATTGATAGCTAGGAAGGAAGGAAGGAAGGAAGGAAGGAAGGAAGGAAGGAAGGAAGGAAGGAAGGAAGGAAGGAAGGAAGGAAGGAAGGAAGGAAGGAAGGAAGGAAGGAAGGAAGGAAGGAAGGAAGGAAGGATACTTTTATTATTACAGTGATGGTACAGATGAATACTGTATGTGAAAAGATACAACACCTGTGGAGAAGATAAAGTTATAAAATGATTTATTAGGCAGGGAGCTGTGCTTTCTGAAGAGTGCATTGGCATCAATGTAACCTGTGGGACCCCACTTCACTGTTTCAGATGCAATACAGTTGAACCAGCTTCGCTTTTCCCCGAGTGTTCACATCCTTTGCCACCATTTCCATTTTGCTTTCCCTTTACAGCAAATGCAGCCTAGATTGTCCCAAAATTCTCTACTATAGAATGGAAAGAGAACTCAAGTCTGACCTGCCCACCGCTGTCAGTGTCCGATATGCCAAACCATGAGTCCCTGAGGACTGGTCAGCTGCACAGAGTCTTGTCCAAGGTGGCTCCGTTTTGGAGGCTCAAGCTCAAACTCTGAGATCCTTAGATCAGCATCACGGGCTCAGCCTCAGTGATGGGGGTCTGAGGACTTCACCTGGCAGTCTCAGGAGACTCAGTTTCTGAGCACTTTGACGGAAGTCACCAGGAAAGACATGACTTCCACCACTATAGACCACGGACTTGTTTTCTTCCAAGTCACCTACCATGAGTCTTTGACTTCAAGTCTTGGCAAACAGTGCTGGCAGCCCAGGATTTTCTCTTTCTGTGTTCTACTCCTGTGGAACATTCATGACATTATAATGAATGGCACCAGGCAAAATTCTCCTCCAAATCTTCTTAAGCCGCATGCCCCAGGGTTGGGTCAGCAGCCAGAGCTATAAGTTGCTCAAGAATGTTCTGGCATGACCCTGTGGGAAGGGGAACAGTAGGACCACAGAACTTTCCCCTTCTTGCTAGTGACAGGACAAGGGTGGTGGGAACCACATGGAGTTCCAATCCTGACATCCACATGACACCACATGTGACTGGACACCTTAGCAGGGGAGCTCATACCAACACCAGGGGCCAAAGACTCTGACCACACAATATATCTGCAGGGATGGCTGAGAGAGGGGCAAACCTCATTCACCAGACCCCATGTCTGTCTAAGTGTGTAGAAGATTGCCAACTCCTTGAGTCGGCGCCCTCCGTCTTTCCACCTGCCCAGGGAAAAGCCCCCCCCATGGGCGGGGCCTCCTTCACCTTCAGGCTTACTCAGGGCTTAACTCAAGTAATGATTCGTTACAACTGTACGGAGAGCTCAAGTTTTCAGTCATGAACTTGACCCCTGTATTTAACTGTCATAGTTGTCTTATGTACCTATATTTGTCAGGGTTCTTTGAAGAAACAGAATCCATAGAATGTAGTACATATAAATAAGTTTATTAAAATAAACTCATGATAAAAATAGTGTCCTTTAAAGTAGCAGCCCGCAGCCACCTCGTTCTTGACCCGAATGTTCCACAAAGACAAGGTCTAGAGAAGGTCTCTAGCCTTCACTTCTCTGGAAGGTCGAAGACACTGGGTTTTAACATGGGTGAAGAACAGCTGGGCTCTGACGTCGGCAATGCAGCAAACAGCAGCAAGGCCTAGAGATCAGTCTCCAAAGGCAGCGGGAACAGCAACAACGTGGTGGAAAAGGTGAAGCTCCAAGTCAGCCAAGAAAGAGGCAGCAGCAGCAGCAGTAACAAAGAAGGCTCTAAAAGTGAATGACCCTGAAGAGTAGACTCCACAGCAAGTCGACACAAGATAAGGGAAGAGCAAATCCCTTCTCCTTGCACTTCCTGTTATCTGGTCCACCACTGGAAAGCACCACCCACTGTAGGCTGGGTTTTCCACAGCAATCAATCAAGTACCTGCAGACTCGTTCAAGGGCCATTCTATCCATTAACCTTCCACAGCTGTGCCCCAAACAGTCTGCAACTGTCCAGTTGACACCAAAATACAACTATAACAATGCCCTAATGTCCCTTGAATATTAAAAAGAATCATTGTAAACAGATTTTCCGCAACTCGTTCTTTCTACTCAGTGTTACCATTTTAACACTGACACAGGTTAATATGTGCTCTCTACCAGTTGCATCTAGTTCATGAGGCAGCCACCGGTACACTGCGATACATGTGGGGTCCTAGAGATGGGACTAGGTAGGGGATTCTGAGCCAGAGAGCACTGCAATTTCAGGCAGTAAATCCCTTCTGAATAGGACCCCTAACTGCAGCCTCCTGGGAGTGGGGGGACAGCTGGGAGATGATGTCAATTGCTTTTCCAAAGCCAGGTGGCTGTGACAATTTTGGGTCACTTTTCTAATAGACTGCAGGCCTGGAAGAGCTGTGAAACCCTCTGGTGGCTGGGATTGCAGTGTACCTGCTGACAGAGGGGGCCTGGACTCTTTTTCGCCCTTACCCTTCCCTTGGAGAAGCAGAGTGGCAGATGATGGAATATTTTGTTTCTCCACTGTGCTGTAGTCTTGGGTCTCTGGATCTTACAAGGTTTCCATTTTTTCTGCCACGGACTTGGGCATTCTCCCCACCCCCACACCAATCTTTGGGTAGGTGGCTGTCCTCCAGGGGTTCTTCACGAAGGTCAGGGGAGGGCTGGCGCCTCTATTCAGCTTCCAAAAGCCAATGAGTGGACCCATCTTTTCAAAGCTACAGTCTGAGTGAAGTCTACCTTTTTATTCTGGATATTGGTAATTTGTGATTTATTTGTGTTTGTCCTATTCATCTAGTTACAAATTGTTTTTTAGTAGTAGAATCTGCCCCCTCTTTTGCCTCTTTGCTTCTACTGAGAAAAATAAAAAAATTTATATCTTTACTAATTTGTCAAGAAAAAATGTGTCTCACTCCAGGTATTTCTTTGCTATTTTTCACTTTCGTTCTGCATAAGAATTCTTTTCCACATAAAATTGTTGTCTTTTTGGTGCTTTTTCTTTGGCTACGTGTTGAAATACTGCAGATTTTATTATCATATACAAAAATTGTGTTATTTTTATGTCCTTTCTAGAGGAACGAATACTTTTTTGCTTTATTCTTTGCAATTTTCATATACAAACAAAATGAGTTTATGTCCTTGCCCCCCATGCTCTCCTTTACCCCCCCTTTTTCTCCCACCTTCCCTTCCATTCAGCAACCCAGGTATGTCCCCCCTGCTCTCATGTCCCTCTGCATGTGTGGACTACAAGGCTCTTTGTGGGGCACCTGTACTAGTAAGGGTCTGGGCATCTGTGGTATAAGTGGCTCTGCAGTGGGCAGACCTACAGCTGGGGGAACTGCGCTTCTCTTGTCCTGCTCCTGTCCAAAGATTCTCTCAAACTGTAGTTGTTTCTTCTGAGATCCTCCCTCGACCATGGGGGAATGTTGAGATGTCAGTCATTGACTGGTGGTGGTAGATCTCATTGCAGTGAGTTCCTGGATGCAGCAGCCCTGTCGTGACTGGAGTGTCCTGGCCCACAGTTCACCTCCCCACCTTTAGACTCCTCTAATCTTGCCACCCCCTATTCTACTATGTTTCCTGAGCCTTGGAAGAGGAGGTTTTGATGGCCTGATTAGGGCTGAGCATTCTAGGGTTACTTCTGCTGGGCCCTCTAGCCAGTTGTGGTTCTCTATATCATAAACCTTCCATTGCAATAGGATGCATCTTTATTGAGTGCTGAGAGCCTTTCTTTTCTAAGGGTATAAGAAGTGTTTAGATGGTAGTTTATGTCCAACATTAGTTAACCCTAAGATATCTCTTCCTCTCTAGTAGTCCATGTTCTCCTCTTCCTCTTATTTGGATAGATTTACAGTACCAGGCATGTGCTTAAGGCAGGCTTAGAACCCATTCAGAGAGCAGTTAGTTATCTGAGGTCATGAAATACCACCTTTGCTCCACTGGATTCTTTTTGTCAGAGTTGTTATTGTAGCTCGAAGCATTCATAGCTGAGTGAGGCCACGACCACTTTTTTTCTTTTATAAAGGGATACTCTCTCTTTATTCCTTTTTGTTTTACTTTGCCTTTAGTTCTTCCTGTGCACAGAGGGTTAGCACTAGAGTTCTCCCAGATGATTCAGAACTGGACCTTGTTGAGGTTTGGACATCCAGTGGAGCAAATGGGGACAAGATGCTAGAGATCCGCAGAGATCTTCCCTCATCTGCCCTGCGGAGACAAAGGGAGAAGTTATCAGCCCTACCTCACATGGTTTCTTTCCAGAGAGAGAACAGTGCGGATGACATGAGGGGTGAGTTAACATTTAGATGGTCAGGGCATTTCAGGCTAAGGGAGCAGCAAGAGCAGAGGAGAGTATTATGACTATACCAGCTGTCAGGGTTTCTTTGCTCTACTGAAATGAACTGAATAAACCTTGACCAAGCAACTGTATTCCTCAGTTCTTAAAAAACTTGACTTCCAGGCTGGAGAGAGGGCTCAGGGGTGAAGCCTCTGCCTCACAAAAAGAAGGTCCTGAGTTTGGATCCTAGGCCCCACATTAAAAGGTCAGGCAGAAATAGCAGCCGCGACTGCACTTGTGGTCCTGGTGGGCGGAGCCTGGGAAATCCCAGAGCAAAGCAAAAAGGAGGTAGAAGCAATCCGGGATGATTCTCAAAGTCACCCTTGGTCCTCCACAGGGACACACAGTGCCTTCTGATACACACACACACACACACACACACACACACACACACACACACTTAATTAATTAATTAAGACCATAAATAAATTTTTTTTAAAAATCTTGATTTCCAGATCAGTAAGATAGTTAAGTGGGTAAGGGGCCTGTTTACAAATCAGGCAACTAGAGTTCAATCCCCAGAAGCCCACATGGTGAAAGGAGAGAAATGACTTATGAAAATTGTCCTCTGACTTCCACCCATGCACCATGGCATACATACATGTGCATCCTCTCTCTCTCTCTCTCTGTCTCTCTCTCTCTGTCTCTCTCTCATAAATGAATGAATAAAAATGTTTTTTTTAAAAAAGCTTGACTTCCACAGTTTGAGCCCTGTGCTGCTTGGCTAAGCTGAGAGAGAGAGAGAGAGAGAGAGAGAGAGAGAGAGAGAGAGAGAAAAGGAGAGAGAGAGACAGAGACAGAGAGAGGCTGAGCCTGGATATATTTGTTTTTCTTGATGACAATGGACTCTTCCTTAGATGGGATGCTGAGCACAAAATGGTACCCTATGGAATGCCAATGAGTTGGTAAGAAAGAGCAATATTCAGACAGGCATGTTGATGGGTTCCTAGAATCCCAGCACATGGGAAACTGAAGAAGGAGGACAGCCCGGGCTACACAAAGCATTCCAGGCCAGCTTGGGTTACATAGCAAGACCCTGACTCAACAGGCAAAGGTATTTACAGAAAATGAGATTATTCAGGAAGTCTCAATGCTTAGTATTTGTGCTCTACTAAAAGTTATCTTAACATTCCCAATTTTTTTGTAAATACATTTTGTAAATAGTATCATTTTATGGTTAGAGATAATGTTCCAAGTTTCCCCAAAGATAAGGGTCAGGAGTCATGCAAGAGTGGAGAAAAAAAATGATAGAGCAGAACTCCATCAAAATAATTACACAAAGAAATTCATGAAAGTCGTGCATGCATGGAAGTTTTCAATGACCAGGTCTATTTGGGCCAAACAGTATGTAGTCAATACTGTCAGACATGTTGAGAAGAACTAATTTGGAAAGCCCACTGTCAAGAACACTGCATACCTACATTCCATCCGAGCTTCTCTTTTCATACTGGTTGTCAGTGGAAGGTGTGGCCATTGTTGAAGGGTCCTGTTTGTCGTAAATGGTTCCTAATGAGTCTTTTTGGTCCATTTACTCTCGAAGACATGATCCCAGAAGAGTCTTTCTTCAAAACCAGAAGGAGGCAGACTCTGCCCAGCAGACTTCTTTCAATGGCAAACGACGAAGACTCAGACTAAAATCCTGCCAGCCGCGAAAGCATCTATTTGCATCCATGAAAGAAGAGACCTTCTCAGCTTAGCATCAGCTGGTTTAAGGGACTCACATGAAGCCACTAGGCTTCCCATGGCAACTCGAAAGGACAGCCGCAATAGACTGACATCAGAACCAGCACCAAAGATATTCCTGAGCCCAGGCATTTACCGTGAGGTTCTGATTGGCCAGGGAAGGGTCCATATAGGTCCCTAACTAATCAGTATGATGGAGAGACTCTAGTTTTCTGATTGACTAAGCTCAATTAGGACCCATCTGCGTACCAGCATTAACTGGACCCAAAGGGCATGATTTCCTACAAGAAGTCCAGGTACAGGTTTGACTGATAAGTGGATATTGGATGGTAAGAACTAGAGAAAGTAACTTGCACCAACTGTGAGTTTTCATTCATCCGGCATCTTATATAGAGGCAGCATGACTGTCAGTGACAGGCTCTGATATTTCCAGTTTGATACCTTCTTCCTCACTCTCCCCTTCTGCTATGTCCCTAGTACATTCTACCAACTCCGCTCAAGGTTCTGGCAGGCGGAGTCTCGAAATAGTCTATGAATTATATAGGTAGGCGAAACTTTGAATCGATGTGGGCAGCTAGTAAGGGTCCCCTACACATACATTCAGAAGGTAAAGGAAGTGAGTTAGCCATGCAGAGGGATGCAACAAGGACGCTTGGAGTTCCATGAGCTCTATCAATAGTACAGCTAGACCTGGAGTCTTTCCAGCTAGCCATGTCGCCTGCCATGGTGTCATTTTTCTCCACTCACATTTGGCTTAAACAACATCTCAGCCCATGACTCTCCCAGCCCCTGCAGCCCTCCACAAGTGGGTTTCCACACGCCTTGCATAAAGCTCCACGTCTGATATTAACCTAAAACTTCCTGAATTCTTTCAAGTGAGTTATTCATTAACAGAACTTAATTTACTAGTTGGTAAGCAAATCCAATTCTTTCACGTTACAGGCGGCGGGCTGGGAGAAGCTGCTGTGAGTCTGCCGTGGAAATAAGAGAAGCCTTGTGCGAGTTGCTAGATTCTTCCAGGCAGAAGTTTCGAAGAGGTGGGGGGTGGAATTGCCGGATTCCACCTGGTGAGTCTGAGGGAGGGACTCAAGCGCACCCCTAACTCCACCAGCGCACAGGGAGGCGCCAGCAGCAGCCACAGGTCTTGCAGACACTGCAGAGCTGCGCTGAGCGTCTGTTTGCGTCTCAGCCGAAATGCTCAAGGATTCAGTATTGTGCCTTCTATTTCCCATCCTGCCGTGTCGTGTCCCGTGCTGAGAGGTATGGCTGTTTCCTGTACTTTTGTTTAGCAGGAGCAAAACGTAGTTAGAAGAAAGGTCCGCGGCTTCAGGAAGGGTAAGAAGGAATCTGGTCTGGGAGAGTGGAGCCCAGAAACTTCCAAGGGCTGGCTGATTATGCAGATAAAGCACATTCATGCCAGACTGGGTGTCTAGCCACCTATGCATGCATTTCGGGTTTTAGAGTTTAAAAAGAGCCGCTTTCTCTGTGAGTGATTAAAACATGTCTTTAAGATCTGGGGAGCGGTTGAATGGGGCTTCTGGGAGCATATTAGGTGCATTTTGTTTTACTCTGTACTATTTGATTCTTACATAGTTTATAGATTCTTAAATAATTGATGCTTAACAGTTTCCATCAGACTTTCACGTACCTCAAGAAGCATTTCACAGTGAACAAACTTCTGTGGTTTCCACAGAAGTTAAATAGCATCCTTACAGCCAGCCAGCTAGGCAGAGAGCATTGTTGTTTATCACCGTTGCTAGTGTCCTGTCTGCGCACAGCTTACAAGTGTCATCAGATCTACCCACTGTTGGCTTCCATGACACTCCTACGCTTGCACTTAAAGAATATTGAAATAGGGAGGCACTTGACTTGTTTATACCATTGCGTAAAGCAGGGCATTTAAATGAAAGGAACGTGCATTTTCTCGGAGTGGGAGAGTTATGGGGATGTTTTCTGGAAAAAATGAGCCCTATAGACTTTGCAATAGGATTTTTGAAAGCAATATTTGTGTCATTCGAGAGAAAAATATGACCTGCCAAGTCAAGAGTTACAGGAAGGACTGGATGTTCTATGAACTCATTATGAGATATCACAAAATTTTTGGATTTAAGGCAACCTCTTAGACTTGCTAAGTTGCCTCTTTTTCCTCACCAGAGGAAAGCTTCTATGTATCCATGCTTCAGAGCTTACAGTGTGTATTCTAAGGTCTTGTCTAAATAGATTGCCAAATTTATATTTTGTATGTGCTTATTCTAAACTCTGAAAACTTGGAATAAGTGAGTACACACACACACACACACACACACACACACACACACACAGATCTGAGCACTGCATCCTTTAGCACCTCACAGAGTGTCAGAGTGGCATATAGCAACATGCCACAGGAAAGGGACCCCAGAGCCGCCTGCCCAGGGAACAATAGCCATCTGTGAGAAGGACTGAAATCTATGCAGGCAATTCCCATGGGAACGTCTGTCATCCTTTCACACTGTGCGAAAAAGATGTCCCTTCAAAAGAATCTTTAATCCTTTCTATCAAGGTGGTGGTGGGAAATCTATCTGAGAAGTTTATTGAACGTTTCCAACATCCAAACAGGTCTAAGTTATCCATGGGCACTTTTTACTTCAGCGAATAAAATGTTTTGAATATAAATACAGCCTTATTGTCCAAAATGTAATGTAAATAAACATGGCTATCCTAGAATTTTCTGAACTAAAGAAATCAGGCATATTCTATCCTGAATGAAATCTAGAAGCATGACCTCTTTAGAATAAATTGGTTTCCCAAGCTAATTCTGTTTACTGAAATCTACCTCTGTCCCAGGAGTTTTAAGTTTTTTTTCTGGGGATTGAGTCACACAGTTTGTGTTCATATCCATAGGATCTGCAGATAGATCAAGTAAACTATTAATGTGTTTATAAGTGAATAATGAAGGCGAGTCACCTTGAAAAGTCATAGAGCTCTTGATACCTCGGAGGGGCTTTCTCTTCCAGCTAGCAAACTTCAGAATAAGTATGATATATAGATAGATAGCATAGGTGTTTGGATTACCAGGTGGGTACGAAACGTCAACAAACCTCATTCAACCATTGTGGAGGTAGGAAGAACCACAGTGAGGTGATTGCTCAAGGGAGTAAGGCCAAAAACCAACTACACTCAGATTTAAGATGTTAAAAAAGTGCAACTAAAAAGAAATAATTGAGTGAGTGGGGAAAACTTAAGTGTCTTCATGCAGGAACTCAGTCTGGTTAATAGTACCTTGGTGCTTGGCCTTTTACATTTTATTTTATTTGTGTGTGTGTGTGTGTGTGTATCAGAGGACACTATGTGTCTCTGTGAAGGACCATGGGTGACTTCAGAAATCATCCTGGATTGCTTCTACCTCCTTTTTGCTTTGCTCTGGGATTTCCCAAGCTCCCCCCACCGGGGCCAGAAGTGCAGGTCTCTACTGCTGTTCCCACCTGACATTTTTATGTGGGACCTGGGATCCAAACTCAGGACCTTCAATGAGGCAGAGTCTTAACCTTGAGCCATCTCTCCAGCACGGTGTTTGAGCTTTTAAAAGGTATGACATGAGGATGTGTTAACAAGAGAGTAGCCTATAGCAATAAGCTATACAGTATTGGGCAGAGTGGCAGAAGGCTGTACTCCCAATTTCTCAAAAGGCTGAAGCAGGAACATTTTGAGTTCAAAGCTAACCTGGTCAATCTAGTGAGACCCTGTTTGAAAATAAAAAGCAAAAAGAAGGTTGCGGTTATAGCTCAGTGGTAAAATGCTGGCCTGACATACCTGAGTTTGAGCCCCAGTACCTGGAGAAGACATGCTGTTAAGGATATGATTGACGTCACTTCTTAGACCACACTGCCAAACCTCAGCTGATGCCACTTTTTTTGTGGCTGCTTTACGCGACCTCAGAGAGGTTACTTCACCTGCCCACATTTACCCTGAGCCCAGAGCGCAGTTATATCCAGCTTTCCACATCTCTACCACTCTTCTCCTTATACTGGAGTCATGGGGCAAGTCCAACTCTAGATCCTACACACTATAAACCTTACCAGAACAGGAGACAAAACTTATGGATTAAAAAAGGCAACTTGAAGAGGAAGGGCTAAAGAAATGTAATGTATTCAGCTACATTTATGGAGCTGGAAAATGTCATGCTCTGGGTTTGATTAGAGACTAGTCTCACAACAGTAAGATAAAAAGTGATTGAGAACGATTCCTGATGTTACCCTTGGGCTCCACAGGCACGCACACTCAAGTACACTCGTGTACTTTTTTGGTGATGAGTGACTAATCCATTTGATAAGGAAATTCATGGATACAACAGTGAGCCAGTCTGACTGTATATCTAGTGTATGGAAAGATTTACCAGATCATTCTCCTCAACAAGCAGCTGCCTTGCTTCTGTTGTGGCCCCCAACTCTTCACCTTGTGGGTAACAGTCCTAGGGTTCAGTGTCCACATCCTTGGAATCCTGAAGATGGATTTACCAGTAGAAGAGTGGCCTGTCCACTTGGGCAGCAGCAGGATGACCCGATGGACAAGAGCAAATTAGGGACCAAGAAAAGAACAGTTTGTGGTTTTTTTTCTTTCATGTATGTGCATACAGGATGTGTGTATGTGTGTGTGTTTGCAAGTGCGTGGGTGTATGTGTTGTGTGCAGGTGTATATACACAAGTGCACTTGAGTGTGCATGCCTGTGGAGGCTCCTGGTATCAAGAGTAGTCAGCCCCCATTGCTTCCACCTTACGCTGTGAGCCCAGGTCTCTAATTAAACCCAGAGCACGCTGTTAGGGCTAGCGCAGCTACTAGCCAGCTTGGTCTGGAGACTCCCAGGCTCCCCTTTGCAGGGCTAGAGTTACAAGCCAGGTCGCCACATCAGTCCAGCATTTTACTCGGGGCCTGGGGATCTGAACTCTTGTCCTTTTGCTTGTGAGGCAAAGGCTTTATTTAACAACTGAGAAATCTTCTCAACCCGCTTTTGCTTTTTAAAAGCATAGTTTTTATTTATTTATTCAATTGTGCCTGTGCGCATGCGTGTGTGTGTGTGTGTATGCGTGTGTGTGTGTGTGTGTATGCGTGTGTGTGTGTGTGTATGCGTGTGTGTGTGTGTGTATGCGTGTGTGTGTGTGTGTATGCGTGTGTGTGTGTGTGTGTATGCGTGTGTGTGTGTGTGTGTAGAACCACGGGGGAATTCGGGAACCTCCATGAACTGTCTCCACCTCCTTTTACTCTGCCCTGGGATTCACAGGCTCCGCCCTACCAGGACCCGAAGCGTAGGCCAAGCGTAGGAAGCCTCCGCTTCTGCCCGGCATCTATAAGTGGGATCTGGGATCCGAACTCAGGACCTTCTGCCTGCAAGGCAGAAACGTAACCCTTGAGCCACCTCTCCAGCCCCAAAAAGCATAGTTTTTAAAGTGCATTCAGCTATGTGGACAATAAGGATGTTTTAGGTGTCATTCTTTTTTCTTTGAAGTGACACTTGAAACTTTTTTCTGACGCTTGCAGCAATATTTAAAAGCACGGATCCGTATTTGGTCCGTAACTGGCATAGCACATAACACAGAAAAGGAGTTTGCTCTGTTCACGGACCACCTTCCTGACACGTCCTGGCACCAAGTGTGGCTTCCCTGTGGTTGGGCCCATCGGCCCCAGCTGGCCAGAAGCTCCTGGGCCCCTTGACCTGCTCCAGCCCGGCTGCAACCTGCTTTCTACATGGCTCCGCCCACCCCCAGCCCATCCTCCAAAGGGAAAGTATAGATTTTCACGAACACAGGGAGTTTTGTCCTCTCGGCGGAAACAACTCTTGGTCACTGGAGCAGCCTTTGTGTGTTGCCCCAGGAAACTGCGTTTTCACCAGTGGTAGCTCTCCTGGGAAGAGCCGCTGCCAGCCCCCGACAGGCCTTGGAAGCTGCGGGTGGCTCGGACTGCATTCCTAGAATTCTTGCACGGGGCACCCTCCATGCAGTGGACAGCTAAGGGTTCACTGCACAGCCCCAGGAGCCCACACTCCCAAGGGCTTGGCTGAGTGACAGCCCTTCTAGGAGTGGCTCACAGGTAAACTGAGTTTACAGGGCAGCCAACTCTCTGCGGTGGACCCCTGGGTACAGAAGCTTAATCCTTCTGCTTTGAGTCAGTTCTGTTTCTTCTTAGGGAAAGTTGAGTTTTCAACCAATGTCTAATCTAAAGTACAAGCAACCCAGAGAATGGGTCTCAGATCAGAATCAATTAAACATCATGGAAGAAAATTATGAAGGAAGGAATGAAAGATGCACGCAGCATAAAAAGGACTTTTTCTCCTCCTCTTTCCCCTCCTCTCCTTCCTCCTTCCTCACTTCCTTCTTCTCCCACTTTTCCTCTCACCTCTTCCTCCTCTTTCCTTTCCTCCTCTCTCACTTCCTCTTCCTCCCCTCCCCCTCTTCTTCTTCCTCATCCCCCTCCTCTTCCTTCCTCCTCCGTTTCCTATTCCTCCCCCCCCCCACACACACTTCTCTTAGATTTGTATATTCCAATCTATGGGTATTTAATCTAATGGGTTACATCCACCCACTAGGTTAGTGAAATACTGAGAGAAGTTTCAACAAAGGGCTTAAAACACAGGGGCTGGAGAGGTAGCTCAGGGGTTAAGCCTCTGCCTTTCAGGTGGAAGGTCCTGAGTTCGGATCCTAGACCCCACATATAGACGCCAGACAGAAGCGGGGGCGGCCTGCGTTTCTGCCCCTGGTAGGGCAGAGCCTGTGAATTCCGGGGCAGAGTAAACAAGGAGGTGGAGGCGTCCATGCTGGTTCCTGAATTCGTCCATGGTTCTACACACACATACATACATATACACACACATACACATACGCACACACACATACACGCACAATTGAATAAAAAAATTAAAAAAGGGCTTAGGACACAGAATGCATCTGAATGTGTACAAAGGTACATGCTTGCATGTGTGTGCATTCATGTGCCTACCATGTGTGTGCATTTGAATGAACATTGGTCGTGGGACTTGACAGTTGTAACTCCTCAGATTAAGCAGAATTGGACCTGACTCTATGACTCTGATCATATCTGTTGTTGCAAAAGAAACAAGCCGGAAAAAACAGACGTCTAAGCAAAACATTGTTCAGAAGATAAATAATGTGCTTTGCCAATCCTTATTCAGTAAAAAGGTAGTGTGATAGGAAGGGAGGCAGTTCAATAATTGTGCACGACTGTGTTTCTAATGACACAAGGCTCTGAGAGGATCTCACGGTTTGAGATGTGAGTTGTCCCCCACAGGTTCATGTGTTTGAGTCTGTAGTTGTTTGGAACGGTCATGGCACCCGTAGGAGGTGCAAAGTGGTCATAAGGGGTGGGCCTTGAGGTTGGTTAGCCTCCCCCTGCTTTTGATCTTGCATGCAACAACTCTCAGCCCCCATGAAAGACATGACTGAGGCCACCTCTGTCTTCTGCCAGTCATGAATTTCCTTCCCTAATAGATTGTATCTCCCCTTTAGAAGCATAAGCTGAATAAATCTCTCTTTCTCCCATTAGGTTGTTTGACTTTGAGTGTTCCCTCACAGCAATAGAAAAGAGTAACCAGTAGAGAGGGTTTTATACCTGGAGATGAATTGCTTTCTATCCTAACTTGTGGTTGTTCTTTGGGTTGATGGGTAACTTTCTCTCCGAGTATCATTTTTTTGCTACGTGGACTCATCATCATATTTAAAAAAATATTTTCTATCTAAATTTTTTTAAATTGCAATGGACTTTTACTTTTTTTCTCCCTCACACACACACTTGACCTTACCTCATCATCCCTCTTCCCCTATGACAAGCTTTCTGACAAGCTTCCTTCCAGCCAGTGTCCCTTCTTGTGTCTGTGTCCCACTGAGTTCCATAGGGAACGTCTGTTCCATGTGTAACTAGGTGTCCACTGTTGCACAGGCATATTTTAGCAGGGGGGGGTAACGCTGATACATGAAGGACCACTTCTGGCTAGCTTTGACCACCAGTGTTTGCTCTGGGAAGGGTGGGGCCATCTGAATTCCTCCCTTATTCACTGTGCTATGGTGTCGAACCCAGTCTTACACAGGCCTTGTGGTGCACGCGGCTGCAGTGTGCTTGTGGTTGTATTGGTTTTACGAGTAGGGATACTGTTTGTCTGCGTTCCTCCTCCCTTCCCTCATTTGCTTATCGCGTTCTCTCAGTCCCCTCCTCTGTAGTTGCCATGGTTTCAATGTGAGTTGTCCCCCAACAGGCTCACGTGTTTAAATCCTTCGCTAATGTTAGTGTTTCAAAAGGTCGTACCACCTCTAGGAAGGGAGACTTGCTAGAGAAGGGCACATGGAAGCCATGTGGACATGTGACTGGACAGAAAAGGTATGGATGCTACTCAACCTAATGGAGACATCCAGCCAGGCGGGCCTGCTCAGCTCCCCCTCAGCCTCGCTGTGAAGCATGCCTTCTCCGTGTGGAGCAGGTCTCCTGTGGGGTAGCGTTCTCACTACCAGAACAGCAGCATTAGAGAATTTCTTTATGGCTAGTTCCAGCAAGAGAGGCAGGAGAAAATCAGAATATTTCTATGCTTGATGATTTGCTTCAGGGAAAGGGGTCTGTAGTTCCCAATACCTATCTTGGAGAAAGAGACATTCTAGCATCTGTGATGTGTTTGGGGAGAGAGGGGAGAAGGAGACAGAAGGGCAGAAGGCCGGAGAGCAACTTCACTCCAGAAGCTACTTCTGGGGCCATCTCATTGGGGTATTGTTTTCTGACCCCCAAAGTCTCACTTAACGAAAGGATGTTTCACTCGTTATCGGCTTTGATCTTTGATACACCCTGGTAAGACAGACCAGGTATGTGCTGATTCCATTTCGCAGATGAGACAGTGAAAGATGTGAGCCCAATGTCCCACAGCTGCTGAGTGGTCAAACTGGGCCTTAAATTTCTTCCCCTCTAAGGCACTGATTTAGTGTGTATTCAGCAGGTGTGCATTGAATGAGACCTGTAAAAAATCTCCACATCCTAAAAGATGTGCTCAAATGCTATTTCCATACCAAGCCCTTTCTTATTACCTTTCCTTAGGAGAGACCTCTATCTCCTATGTACTTCTTGAATTTTTTTATTAAAAATTTAATTATACATTTTAAAATTTTTTTACCAGTTCCCTCCCTCCCCCCTCCTCCCCCCGAACCCCCTCTTCCCCCTCTCCATCTCCCAGTGCCTCCCCCCCAATTCCCAGAGAGTCCTTTATTGTGTACGCCTAACTCTCCACTGGGTCCTCCTCTCCGATGACATATAAGGACCCAGTGGCATTTCCATAAGCCCTTTCTCTTGTTCCCCTTAAGCATAAGATCACTACTATGGCTGTCAATCCCTTGCCTCCAGGGGTCTCGGTGCCCTTAACAGATGCTAGACTTTATGAGGGCAACAGTGCGCTGGACATTGCGCAGGGCATGCAAAGTCCCATTATGATTGCTTTGGCCCCAACTATTGTTGAGAATCTTGCAAATCGTTGCTCCTCCCATCCTTTTGCTCAAATCCTTTTCTCCAAATAATCCTCATATCACAGGCTGATCATCTGCCACCAGTCAACTCCGACATCTATAAAATACTTCCTATCTGGCTGTTTCTGCTTGCCCCCTGAATTAGTTACTAGTTGCATTGTTGTGACAAAATGCCTGACAAAGGCAATTTAAAGAAGGAAAGGTTTGGCAGAAGGTGACTGGTCACATTGTGTCCATAGTCAGGAAGCAGAGAGCAATGAATAGGACCCAGTATGCTTTCTCTATTTCACTCAGTCTAGGGACACGCTCACTCTGCCATTCCTTACCCTGAAAGCTTCCCTCCCACCTGTTGTTTTCTTCCAAAGCTCCTCTTTCTTGGGACTCCCCTGCTGTATGATTGGTCTAAACCCCAGGAGAGGAAGGGCACTGCTGACTCCCCATCACTCAGCCCACACCATCATCCTCAAATGCTAATGTCAGCGTTCTGAGGATATTTATTTCCAGCATCTTACTTGAACAAATAATGCATAGTGGTTTTGAACTTGGAGCCTAGCACTGGAGTCTATGGACTAAATCCTGGCTTTCTAATCTATCTATGGGGCTTGGGTAAGTGAGTGAATCTTCCAACAGAGCTCATCTGCAAAATGAGGATAATATATTCTATTAGTTTTGCTATAAGGATTAAATGACTTCAAATTTGCTATCTATGCCTAGCACATAAGCAAGAATATTAGATATCATTTTATATGCATGAAAATAGTCAAAAATTGCATGCAGGGACAAGCAAGATGTCTAAGCAGATAAAAGTGCTTGTGCATGAATCTGGAGACCTGAGTTTGGTCCCCAAAACCCACAAGGCAGAAGGAGAAAACCAACTTCCAAAAGTTGTTCTTAGTTTTTCTAAGCTTGCTGAACCTAACCTGCTGTGAACTCAGAGGAAGTCCTTCCACCAGAAAGCAGGAGACTAGTCCTGCAACAGCTACTAAAGGACCTTGGTAAGCAAGACTCACTGGCCGTTAAATGACATCGAAAGTCTCTACTCATGTAAAGGGTCTATGACGTCATTAGCTCCAGAAAGGAATGGATGCAAATAATCAAGTATCTAATCTGAGTCACTGCTGTACTCTCTGGGGAACTGTTGGATTGGGAAGACATGTACTGGAACTTAAGTGGGAATGGGGGGGGGGGAGATTGCCCCATCTCAAAGCACTTCCTCTTCAGCCTGTTCTGTAATGCCATCACATTCAATATCAGCATTCAAGTCCAAGTTCTGTGGAGATTTATGTAACCTACGCTTCCTGGGCCAAGGCAAAGTCCTTTCGCTCACTGCTAATTGATTAGAGAATATACAGGATTAGGATAAATATTCAGGATCACCTTTTGGACTGGGGGAAGGAGGAATTTCTCTTCCCCAAATAGTAAGAGAGTCCAGCCAAGAGAGTGGATATGTCCATGTTCTAGAAGAAGGAGAACCGAGAGTGGGTGTAAATATTTCCTTCCCTCCTCCATTTCGGCTTCATTTTCATGGGAATCTGTTTGGAGGAGGTCTGTGGAGTGAGCATTAGGTATATGTGCTGCCCGTTGCATGTCTGCTGTTTGCTTTACCTCTTGCATGGAGAGGGGCAGGAGAGCACAGAGAAGAGGAAAACTGGGGGTAGGGTGGGTTATGTTGCTCCCTAATTAACTTAAATTCTGGAGAAACCTAGTCATTTCTGACAGAAGTTTCTGAGACAAGAATAAGGAAAGAACTTGTTTAAAGACCACCAAGCCAGAATCTGTCATGTTATATGAATGTTTCCAAGTGTTCTTTCTCTCCCCACTTTCTCCCTTTCCGCCCCTCTCTTCCTCTCTTGCTGTTTCTCCCTCTCATTCTCTCTCTCCTCTCTTTCTCTCTCCAACATCCTTTTCTTTTTCTCTCTTTTATCCTTTCCCTTTCCCTCTCTCCCTTCTCTTTCTTTTTTCTCCCTCTTTCTTACTTCCTATTTAGCTCTCCTTTGTCTCTCCTCTCTCCCTCCCCTCTTTTCCTCTCATTCTCCTCTCTCTCTCCCTCTCCCTCCTTTCCCTCCCCTCTCCTCAGCACCAATTCTGAGCTCATGCCATTCCGCCACAAGCTTTATTGTGCCGTTTGTTTCCTTTGCAGAAAGAACCCAAGAAGATCTCAAAAGTCTGAGGGAAAACAACCTTTCATGGAACGTGAAGCCACCCTCCTGTGGCATGCCTCTCTCTTCCAAACCTCCGCTCACTCCCCATGGCCCGGGGTCTGCAGAAAGTCAGCTGATCAAACCCACCATGCATCAACTGTTCAGACTGGTTTTGGAACAAAAGGATCTTTCTCGAGCTGGGGAACTTTTCTCTTTAGATGACTCTGAAATTGAAGGCAGCCTGACAGAAGCTTTGGAGCACATTAAAGTAATTAGCTCATCTTCAGTAAGTAAAGTGTACATAGACTAGATCCCTCAAATGGTTAATTCCAGAACCAAAGATTTCAAGTTTCTTGGGGAAGAGGAAAGAGGAAGGGCCAGAGATATTGGTTGTTCTTTTTAAATCCTGCTCCGTGGGTTATCAGTGTCTAAGGAATGCTGCTGGGCAGATCATTAGCTTAAGCCACCTTTTGGCCTGTCCTGAAGACCTGAACACTGGAAATTGCAAACCCAAGTGCAGTTCTCATAAGCAGATTGTTTGGGGGTTATTTTTACATCCTCAAAATGACACAGGAAGAAAGGTGACAAATTTGAGAAAAAGCAGGGCTGCCAAACTGCACAACAGCATCCTCAGACAAGGAAGGATATGTGGCTGAGGCTGAATAATGAAAGAAGGCAGGATGACACCTCTCGGCTCACTGGTAACGTGAGACAGAACCAGGAGGCACTAGGCTGCCACAAGTGACAGTTGCCCAAGGCTGGATGCTACATGAAGCTGATTCTGTTTACTTATATGTGATCTCTCTCTCTCTCTCTCTCTCTCTCTCTCTCTCTCTCTCTCTCTCTCTCTCTCTCTCTCTCTCATTCTCTCCCTCATTTTCTGTCCTCCATTCTGCATTTAATTCAACTCTCCCTAATGCCAGGTATGGCCAGGCAAATCCAGCACCTCCATCCATCCCCCCTTCCTTTGCTTCTTGTACAAATCAAGATTATGTATGCTAAAAATATTTCCCAAAAGGGATGTTTATGGGTTACCCAGTGTAGCTTGAGATTGGTCCCACCTCAAAGGTCCAGTGCCTGTCACGCCCTCACAACTCAATGGTGTTTGCCAACCCTGGGCACAAACACCCTCTGGTAAAGGGGCAGTGCAGGACCCAAGCCACCAGGTACTGAGTTGTCCAAAGTGTTCCTGTTTCAGAGGTCATAGCTCTCCTCCACATTATCAGATGATGTCTAAAAGGGGGACTAGCAAGGAGTGAAGCATGTATGAGCCTGTCTCGGTGCCACACGTACTCTGACCTGTGAAATCGCATTCCAGACACTCTTCCTTGCTCAGCTAATGTCTTTGACAGCAATGATGTGTCCATAGTTTCTCCAAACCATTGATCAGCTTTCATTCAAAACCCCATGTGCCCCTGGTACATTTCCCACTCCCTAAGGAGTAGCTCCGTGCAGTTCTTAGTATACTCCTTTTTCACTTCTCTGGAAATAAATTGGCAGAATATTCAATTTTTTAAAAAATCTTCCTAATAGGAAAAGCAAACCCCAATCCAAGTCATCTAAGGTCCTTAAATCACTTTCCAGCAAAGGTCACTGGTCCCCTGGGGCTTTCTTTTGTGGCTTCCTGATGTTTTGCCCATGGATGTTCCATGCAGGATTTTAGGATTGCTACCTGGCACTGTGGTTCAGTGAAGACCCCTGACTGAGCCAATAGGACCCTGTCTCTGGGAACGCTTATTGGAACTTTAAGTCCTCTGGGTAGCATCTCACCTGAACAGCATGTGTGGAGAGTGAAGAGAATATTATTATTGATTGTCTGTCTTCTCACTCTTCTGATGCTTTCTAGACTTCCTTCTTAAAATACTCCTAACTCATCTGTAGCCTCCTGCTTAACAAATAGAATCTCGGTTTAGGCCTGAGCTGGCTAATCGCACTCACACAAGTAGATTTCATTAGTTTAATTCTCAAAGAACAATCTCACTTCCAAGTTTTTGGAGAATGCCTCATTGTAGCTGCAAGTACTGCCTACACTCTCAACATTATGACTACCCTTCTCTGGAATCTTCTTTCTTAATTTATTGTTGCAATAGATCTTTGCACAGTACTTGGACCAGTTACTTAGATTGCTGATGCTCATCAGATCCTGTGCTCTGTTTCTAGAATTTCTTTTTAAGAGGAACCCCACACATGGTCAACTTTCAGGTTGAATTGAATCTTGTAACTATATAGCTTCACATTTTTAAGTGGCTCGTGTTATATCTTAAGCCATTGCAAACATATCCCTGCGAGGTTCTCCTGCCAAGAAACCTTTTTTCTTTCAGATGCATGATCCCATCAGATGTATTTAGTCATTGCCCTGAATTTTGTAGAATCTCAGTATTTGGCAACTGAGCCCTGAAGTTCTTCCCCCCAAAATTACTTGCAAAATAATTGAGCTTTTTGGGATCTGCTCTCCAGTGTGCAGCATTCTGCCTTATGCTTTGCTCTGAAAAATATGGCTCTTCACTCACATTTCTCCTCTTGTTCCCAACCATGCCTTTAACTTTTTCCTTTTTATTTCAAATCCACCTTGTACTATCTTTGCTAATATCTATCTATCTATCTATCTATCTATCTATCTATCTATCTATCTGTCTGTCTGTCCGTCCGTCCATCCATCCGCCGTCCGTCCGTTCATCCGTCCGTCTGTCCATCCGTCCATCTATGTATGTATCTATCTATGTATGTATCTATCTATGTATCTATGTATCTATGTATCTATGTATCTATCTATCTATCTATCTATTTATCTATCTTTCTATCTATCTATCTACTTGTCTGTCTGTCTTGGCTCTCATTCCAGATGTTTTCCCATGAGATTGTCTCCTTCTCTGTCGCCTGTGTCCAGAACATCTCCCACTTTTCAGTTCTCATAATTTTTTTTTCAAGAGTGAAACGAATCAGTCACACAGAATCAACTAGCTTAAGAAATGAGGCACAGGTTAAGTCTCCTGCATGTCTCTTTCCAACACGTGTTCCCTCCCGTTAGCTCCCTGAGCTAGCCACTGTCCTGACGGTGGTGCCTAGCCATGCGTGGCCTCCTTGCTGTGTGTGCCTCTCAGTGAAGCGGTGCGTGGATGTCATTTCGATGTCTTTCCTCTTTATCAGTCAACCATTTTTCCTACTGTTAGCTGTTGTTTGCTATTTGGAAAAAGGGTAAGTTTCTGTTCATACACTTTCCTTATTGTTTCTTTTGAGGGGGAGGGGGTGGGACAGAGTCCCAGTTTGTAGCCCAGGTAGCTTGGAACTAGATCCTCCTGCCTCAGCCACCAGTGTTGAGATTACAGCTGTGCAGTGACACACAAAGATACACATTCTTTACCTGTTTTATAATTGATCACCATCTTCCATTTACTGTTAGCCAAATTCTAGAACTTATCACAGCTCTTCCTAACCACCTGAATTACTTGCACTGTTGTTTTTACCAGTGCTGAGCCAAATATTTTCACAACTACTACACTGCAATATAGCACTGAAATAAAACCTTACATGTAAAAAGTACTTTAAAGGGAGCATCGAGGTATAAATTTTTTACTGTAAAACCAAATAGTCACCTTTTGGAAAAGGACAAAATGTTCACATTTTACTGGAAAGTGAAAACTAAGGGCATTATAAATGTTAAAACATAATGTACTTTTTGTTAGTGAAATATCTGGTGCACTATAATAAGTGGTGCACTTGGTGAGAGTAGGAGAACCCAACAACTCCCTTGCAAAGAATTGAGAGCATAATATGATAGCTAATCCAAAGTCTAGGACTATATCTAAGGCAATTGAAATGGAAGTCTTCTTCTTCATGGTATTTGAAATAATGCAGATTTATCACCAATAACTTCTTAAATGTGACTGATTACAGCAAATGTGCCTCAGGTTATTCAAGGGATCTGTCATAGTTAGGCACAAGTGTTAACTTGATGATTGAGGGTTTGAGCTCTGGGCACATTTGCGGAGAATTAGTGGTTGGATTAAGCCCAGAGTAAACCTGCAGGAGATTGTCTAGCTGATGGGGAAGGCCCAGCCTATGGTGGGTGGGACTAGGCCCTGAACAGGTGAATAAAATACTGAGAGCTGGTTGAGAGAGTGGCATCCTTCTGTTCACTTGGCCAGACATGCTGGTCTGGCAAGTAAGGATTGTCCATCTTTCAGCTGTTATGTGGTGATGGTATGGCCAGTTCCCTCAGCCCTGGTGTTGGTGTGTGCTCTCCCATCAAGATGGACGGAGAACTGTAACCAGACTGTCAGTAAGGAAATAAACCATTGTTCCCTTAAGCTGTTTGATAGTCATTTATCGGCGACCATGCAAGTGAACTGCAACAGGATCAATTATCTTTCTATTCTCATGAGAGTGTTGGACACTTCAGTGTTTGTCTTACATGTGATTCTTAGCTAATGCTTTTACTCTTTTTTAGCTAATGTTTTTACTCTTTTTAATGCCTTTGAAACTATCTTTAAAATTACTGATAGATACATAATAAAACTAAAAGTATAGTCATTGTTTCTTAAAGCAACTACTAGTTCATCATTCTGTTTTCATCATTATCTTCTGTAGCAGTTAGCCTGCATTGTTGCTGATAGATTCACAACAAATGACTTATAGGGGAAAAGATGGTTTTATTCTTGGCTTATGGTTTGTTACAATTCCTTGTCCAGTTTGGCAGTAAATTCTACTCCAACACCAAGGAATGAAGAAATTGGCCACATCATATTCACATAACAGCTGGGATAGGGACAATCCTTATATGACAGACCAGCATGTCTGGCCAAGTATACAGAAGGATGACAAATTTCTCAACCAGTTCCCTCACTCTTATTCACCTGCCCAATCACTAGTCCCTTTCACCATAGGCTGGACCTTCTCCATCAACTAGACCATCTCCTACAGGTTTGTTTGGGGCCTAGCTCTACTAATTCTCTACAAATATGCCCAGAACTTGAGCACTCAATGTCAAGTTGACACTTTATTTAACTATGACATCTTCCTTTTTTTTGCCTGAATCCAGTGTCCTTCTGAAATACACATTAAGTCTCTTTAGTGAAAACAGCTAGTGATAGGTTCCTTGTTTTTCTGGAAAAAGTCCTCACTTTTTCCCTTACTTTGGATACGTATGCATTATCTTTTTAAATTTTTGCTTGATAGTTTTTTTATACATTATTTTAATGAATGTTAGTCATTTGTGCCCATTACTCTCTTCCTTCTCTTCCTCTCCCATTGAAAGTACTTTCTTCCAACAAATTCCCCTCCGATTAATGTCTTCTTTCTGTGTGTGACTTACTGAACTTATTTAGATTTTCTTGCCTGAATGTGGATGGGAAGATTTTTAACAGAGCAAGGACAACTTGCCAGAGGTTATACCACTGAAGAAATGAAACCCCCTTTCCCGTAACGACTCCTAACTGCTGTTAGTTCCTCAGGGAGAGGAGGGACTTATGGGCTCTTCCCTCACCCATAATGAAGGGTTGATGGGATCATTCTCGTGCTGGTCTTAGGCAGACCACCCAGCTGTAGTTAATCCCTAAGCACAATTTCTAGGTCACGTTCAAGACATTTTGGTAGAGGTGGGGTTCAGCTCTCCTTCCTTTTGCTCTGTGTTCTTTCCACCCCTCTTCCATGATGTTTCCTGAATCTTGGATGGAGTTAAATCACTAACATTGAAACAACTTACACTTTCCATTTTAAAAAAGGACAACAATGAAATCCTGTGAAGCTTGACAGATTTGATCATCTAAATTCTCAGCATGTTGATAAATATCAGCTAATGAAAAAGGAATGATGAAAATGCAAACATATTTGCAAAACAAATATCAAATGTTGACTTATTATCTGTGAGAGAAATCAATTTTGTTCCAAAGGAGGATCAAAAAGAAAATGAAGTCATCTAAGGAAAATAGACTTAAAACACACTGCCTAATTCCCCATGGTGGAATACAATGGTCAGTAAACACATGAGGTATGCAGCCTCAAACCTAACCATGGGTCAAGAAAATGCCTACATAAAACAGTAATGAGATACTGTTTTTCACTGACTGGATTAGCAAAGATTAAAAATACTATGTTCTTGCAAAGACACAATGAAAAGATCATGTTTTCACCCAGCTGCCAGGAATATAAATTATTACAACAAAAATCTTTCTGGAAGGGAGTTTGGCAATGTGTACTATGAACTTCCAAAATATTCCTGGTCTTTGTCTCAGAAATGTTTACTTCTAGAGAAATTTAGGCTACAGATAATCAACAGGATATAGATTCAGGTAAAAGGAACTACTATCCCATTACAGTGTTTAAAAAAAAAATCAAGAAGTTTCAGCTGGACGAGAAGTTGGAAGAGTTGGATGTGGAGGTGGGAGAGGTGGAGTCGTGATTACTGTGCTTGATGATGTAGGGACATTAATGCTTTGAGACTCTATTACAGTTTTGTGAGGTGCTCATATGAAGATCACAGTCAGACTAATTTCTCAACCTAAAGCAATGGGCATTTTGGTTTTTGTTTAATTGTAGTTGTTTTTATTTTTTCGCACTTACAAATTTTAGAAGACCATACTTTCTCTCAGTGAAAGTGATAATTAATATGGGCAAAAGGGAAGAAATTTGGCTGGGGAAAGGTAGCTTATGTTTGGCATTTATTTAAGCTAAAAAGAAAGAGACGGTGTCTTTCTGAAAGAGAATGCTGATGAGGGGAAACTGGAAAGTAATTTTAAATGTTTCATATATGTCTCTGAAAGAACAGAGTGGGAGGAAACTCCTGTCCTGTAATAGACTTGAATCTGAAATAGCTGGAGGGTCCAATTCATTTGTTAGTAATTGGGCTCCCCTTTGCTGGTGCTGATGGGGAACTTGTCTGTCTCTTCCCACACAATGACCATCTCCAATGAAGAAGGTCAACTTGAATGGTCTGTGCAACCTCACTTGTCAGCATCCAGAGTAGCATATCTCTTTTTAAATGACCGAGTTAGTACTTCTTGTCTTGAAGGAAGACCTTTTGAAATACTATATAACATGAGGGTTTCTTTCCACATAGGATTACCAAACCAATAACAATGACCAGGCAGTGGTTGAGATCTGTATCACAAGGATCACAACAGCTATCAGAGAGACGGAGTCCATTGAAAAGCATGCCAGGGCTCTGGTGGGACTCTGGGATTCCTGCTTGGAACACAACCTCAGACCCTCCAGGAAGGACGAAGACTCTCCGCATGCCAAAATCGCATCTGATATCATGAGCTGCATCTTACAGGTAAGCCTCTGTTCACCAGCAGGCAACTGGATACATGTGAACACGTGCTATCTCCATAGTGTAAAAAGACACCACAAAGCATTGGTAGCTGGGTCGGGGAAGCTGACAAAATGCTTCCAAGCTTCTATTGATTGCAAGACATACTGCAAGGAATTCAAAGTAAGACAGTCTTAGGTAGCTGGTGTATTTTTAGCACATCTTGCTTCAAACTTGTGACATTTCAAGAGCTCAGAAACTTCCAAGGATTAGTGGCTCCTCTGTTCATATGATTTCAGACCTAGGGAAAGTTTTCTGGACAACAACTGTATTTAGAAAGATTATGACCAGTGAGCACGAATCTCATGAGATAGACAAGATGATATGCTAAAGAAAAAAAATGTATGAACAAAAATGTGGACTCATCAGCATGCTATTGTTACAGTCCGACTGTAAAATGTTCGCTCCAGGCTCATACAAAAATGTGGATATGTGAAGGGCTGGAGAGGTGGCTCAGGGGTTAAGCCTCTGCCTTGCAGGCAGAAGGTCCTGAGTTTGGATCCTAGACCCCACATATAGACCCTGGGCAGAAGTGAGGGCGGCCTGCTGTTTCTGGTCCTGGTAGGGCGGAGCCTGTGAATCCTGGGGCAAAGTAAACAAGGAGGAGGTGGAGGTGGTCCATGGTGGTTCCCGAATTCGCCTGTGGTTCTACATACACAGACACACACACACACACACACATACACACACACACACACACACACACACACACACACACACAATTAAATAAATAAATAAATAAATAAAATTTTTAAAAATGTGGATATGTGAAACAAGATCAAAGACAAACAATTATTAGCCTGCTGTTGTTAGTTTGAATGTGAACTGTTCACCCCAGGCTGAAACACTTGGTCAACAGACTGTGTTGCAGCTTTGAAAAGTTGTGAAGGCTTTAAGAGTTGGGGTGTACCTGAAGGAAGTGGGTCACAGAGAAGGCAAGTCTTCTGGATTCTAGGCCTGGTCAGGTTAATATCTAATTACTAGTTATTGATTCTGTGTGACAACCTCATTTTCCACCCGCTACCACAACTATAAGCCATTTCACTTGCTTCCTCTTATTTACCACAGTGGTCTGTATCTCCTGACCTATGGGCCAGAACAAATTCATCTTCCAGTTGCTTCTGCTTCCAAAGTGCCCCAAACTTGAGCACAAAGGGATGTTTTATTTGGGAAAGAGATTATGCCTCCTACATAAAAGTCAGAAATGAAGCATATGTTTTTGAGAAATAGAAATGCAAAACTTCCTGATGGTCAGTGTGAATGAGCTTGGAATTTTGTTGAGAGCCAGGTCATGTGGTCAAAGACAGGCATTTTGGGAAGAGACAGGGAGAAGGACAGGCATCTTGGTTGAAAGGACCGAAGGAGTCACAAAGAGTGCACAACTCCAGCCTACAAGGTCAGTGTAAACATGAGGTGTCTATTGTATGCCTCCAAGAAGGAGCATTGTAGTGGGAGTCAGCAAAAAGCTCCCCCCAGCAAACATATTCCTCAGTGAGGTCTAATGTCACCTAAGCTTCCCTGGGCTTTACTCCCATGGGCAGCCATGCAGCAGTTTCGGAATTTGTATTCAGCTTTTCATCAGATTTCTAGCAGATTCCTTGTCTGCAGTCAACACTAAAGAGGTGATTTCTTTTATTTATTTGTTTTGTAAAGCTGTGTGTGTGTGTGTGTGTGTGTGTGTGTATCAGAGGGCACTGTGTGTATGCCTGTGGAGTCCCAAGGATGACTTCAGGAGTCAACCTGGATTGCATTACCTCCTATTTACTTTGCTCTGGAGTTTCCCAGGATCTACCTTCAAAAGGCCACTGCCTTTTCTACCTGGTGTTTTTATGGGGGATCCAGAATCTGAACTCAGGACCTTCTGCTTGTGAGGCAGAGACTTAACACCTGAAGTCTACACTTGAACCTTTTTCTGGTCTGTATCCCTGCTCCTATCTTGTTTGGTTGAGGCCAAGTCTCATTATGTAGGTGTCCTCCTGCCCTCTTTGAGGGGAGGGGGGATGGATTAGGAGGTATGTGCTAGCACATACAGACCTGGGTCTTTTTTAATGGGTAATTTGCAGTGAACCCCTTCTTTTCTTACTCCCTAGCTTTAAGAACTTGCCATATGGATCTTAAAAATTACCTTGAAAATTGCAGAATCATCTTCCTACTCCTTCTTCAATACAAAAATTGGGTCATGTGTTGTATATACATTTGTAAGTTCCGAGAGATTTGTTTCTGGTGTTCTTACTCAGTGTGGTTTGGTTTGCTTCCTGTAAGCCATACGATGGATCAAGCTACCTTTTGTGTGTCCTTAGATTTGTCTCTCAAATCATCATGAATAAAACAAAGGACATCACAGATCATTCATTCCAAGGTTGGAATTCTGACTCCTCTTCATGTAACTGGGAGGAAGCATTGCAAAGAGCTTTGCACTAGAAGACTCCAGAATCTTAGGGATCTGTTTGTTACAGATGAGAAACAGCCAAATTGATTCTATATGTAAGTTTCTGTTTTCCCTGGATAAGCAGAAAGTCATAACTGGTGTCCAGAGTCATGACGGCTAAAGGTAGAACGGCATGTAAATTGCATTGTGGTACGTAGTACAATTACAACACAGGAAGTGCTCAGTAATGGTAATGGTCTGTACCTAGAAAATAAGTTACATTCTTGGTTATCAGAAGTAATGAGCATCCAGCTTGCTGTATCTACGACACTAAGCTATTGAAATCTTTTCCTTCAGAGGGATGGTGGAGGATATCCATGAAGAAGGTTCTTCATTACAAAAGCAACCTTCATGTGTGAGATGACGACAATCTGGAAGTCCTTAATTCAAACTACAGCTTTCCCAGAGCTGTTTCCATATAGCCATTGCCCACCCTGTGGGTAAACTCTGAAAGGTTTAAGATAGCGCTGCAATGCATCCTGCATTCCCCAGTGAGCACACACTTGGGGAGAGCTGATGAAGATTACAATATGGCTCAATATGGTATTACAGTTATTGAAACATAATCTACTAGAATGAGACTCTAGAGAGTTGGCCAGCCAACCATCACCAAGACTGAGAGCCAATGCCTGGTTTTTCCTCATCGTGTGAGTGGCCACAACCACGGCCTCTCCCTAAGCCACACTGCTGAGCAGAGCTGATACCCTTGTGCTTGACCAGCTCTGCATTTGCTCATCCTCAACAACTCAACACTGTTAGTGATTGTATGGAGAGAGAGAGATAGCCAAAGATAGTCATCCAGAAGTAGGAGAGTGTCTTACTATTTAACTGTAATAAATATCTGGCCCAGATACTTTAAGGGAACAAAGGGACTTTATTGGCTCACGATTCTAGACTATAGTCCATCCCAGCTCACAATTTCGTATTGCAGTTCATCATGTCATGGGGAAGTTACAACAGCTTGAAGCAGCCAGTCCTATCACATCCACAGCAAGAGCAGAGAGCAAGCAATCAATCAATGCTTGCTTGCTGTCTCCATGTATATACAGTCCTGGACCATCTGCCTAGGCAATGGTCCTGTTGCAGTTAAGGTGTGTCTTTCCATGCCAGTGAACTTAGTTGAGATAATCCTTCATAGGCAAGTCTCCAGGGCTTTCTTCCAGATTATTTGACATTGTGTCTGGCTGATATTTGAGACTAACCATCACACTCCTTAACTTTTAAGTTTTGATTCTTCATTCAGATAGACCTAGTATCTACAACCTCACCTGACACATAGTTAGGGTTCAAATTTTTTTTTATTGAATGAATCAATGCTAAATAAATGGACTCAAGAGAAGTGACCCTCTGACTGCCTTAAAAACTTTGCTTCTCCCCAGAATGGGCTTCAGGGTCCCTATGCATGCCATAGGGAAACTCTCTCAGTTACTCTTCTCTGTTGTTGTGAGACAACACTCATGCAAACAGATTGAGGGAGAAAGGGAGATGCATTTGGCTTACAGTTTGAGAGTGAGATATAGTCCATTGTGGTAGGAAAGGCATGGCAGGTGACAGAAGCTGGAGGCGGCTTAGGTCACATCCATCATCATGGAGGCCAAGAGACAGAGCAAGTGACAGACTTTCTCCAACAAGTGTCTACCTTCTAAAGGTGCCACGACCTTCCCAAACAGGAATGCCGACTAAGAATGCAGACACATGAGCCCGTAGGGGACAATGACATTCAAACCATGACACAAACCCTCAGGTTCTCTCTTAAATACCTGTCAGAAAACCCACTGGAAAACCTAGGTGAGTGTGCCAATTAGATTTCATATCTAGCTATGGTGGTAAGACTCAAGCAAATTTAATGAAAATCCAAAATCAGTTTGACTGTCTGCTTGATGAAAGTGGCAAATAACCATGGAGTCCTGTTGTATTAAATGAAGTCGAGTAGCTGAGCCTGATCATTTTCTACAGCTCTGCAAGTTGAATTTAATACCCAACAGTCAAAGAACCTCTCTGTTAACTCTCACCTCAGATAGATATCTCTTCCACTCGGCTTTATTCTTTTCCAATTTTCAAACACTGGGAACCATTCCCAGAGTGTGTTTTCCAAAGGAAAATCTGCACCAAAAGCTCACACTGTGCTAATCTAGTTAAGAAATATCCTTCTTGGCATCGGTAGAACAGAGCCCTCTTGTATTACCTCTGCAGCTACACACAGCCTACAGGAGCAAGTCTTTCTGTCGCGGCCACACCTGAGCACTGAGCTTATAAGATAATGGTCACTGGTTATTGCTTCCTTCTGTGTTGAGGGCCAAGATCTGTCACGGGCTCTGGCATTATCAACATCTGGGAAAGTGGTTTATTTGTAGGACCAGAACTAGCAGGACTTTTCAGGCTTTGGCTCCATGAGCCTGTCATCCAAATAGCTCTGAAGATAAAGATGCCCTGTGGTACCTGAGATCTGCTGCATTCGCTGCCTTGAGAAACTCAGGGAGGGGAGAGAGTTTGTGATCTGTGGGATCCTCTCTGTCTAAAGTCACCATGGGCCCCAGACCTTGCTCACATCCTGTTGCCATCCACATTGCCTGTGACTGTTGATATGCCGGGCGCTGTCTAGACAGTGTTTGGACATGGCAGCCTTTGGAGGCAGTTCCTGAGTGTTATTTGAAGAATTTGCTCTCCACTTAATGTTTCATTTTTTGTTTCATTTGAGAAACTTCCAAATATTACACACTGGTGGAAGACAGAAAAATTGAGTGTGTTGAAGTTTAAAAAAAATAATGACATTATACTCTAGGGAAGGAAGGATTTTGTATATTTGTATTGGAACCACACTTCAAAGACTTTAATGGCTGGTTACCATTTTTTTCTCCAAAACATCTAGAATTTTTCTGAAAGGAACATGATCAATATGATTGGTTAAGACAGCCTGTTCTTTCAGTGGGGTTGGTAAGTGCTAGCTTGCCCCAAGATTTAAAGATGTGAAATATCGATTTCTGTTGATGTTTCACAATATCTGTGGATCTCCAGTCAGTAAAGGTCTCTTCCCAATACCACCATCTTTAGTTTACTGTCCAGTTACAGGTAAATGTGCTTGGAAGTCTGGTCCTCTACTGGAAGACGTGTGACATCTCTTTCACCTGTAATGCATTCTTAGCAAAAAGAAAAAAAAAATCAGAGTAGATGAAGTGAATTTAGACTTGGAGTTCTTTGTGTAAAGTCCTCAGGAGAATTGTTCCACACTCAAAGCTTTGGTCAGCTCTTATAGGGATATGAATGTGTTACGTCAAAATTAAACCATCAGAAGTCTATATGTAATGGAGAGATTGACTGGCCATAGTAACATCCCAAGATGAGACCAAGGATTTGGGGAGCATTCAATGCTTTGTTGGAAGTAATTTGAATGTGACTTCAATGTGATCAGGGATAAAATACAATAAAAAAAATGAAAAATTCAATTTGTCTCATTAGACACCCCAGTCTGAAGAGTATGTTAACAAAAGAAGAATATAATTGTTATTTTGGTACAATCATTCAATTTTACTGGAGGGGGAGTAGAGACTGAATTTGATGAATAAAATATTTCAGTTATTATAGACAGATATTTAGTTGCAGTGTTATTTCAATCAGGTTTCACCATGGTCTTGACGAAACATCCCACAGTATGTCTCTTTACTCTGATTTCACTTAGTACCAATGAAAGAACCTTCTAGTTTCTAGCCTGGCAGCTGGGATACCCCAAGACTGTGAAATCGATGCCCCAGGTCTGAACAAAGGAAGTCTCCGGTTGCAAATGAGCCGACTGGCCTCTCTATTATGCACCTGGCTTTTGAGAATTCTTTCCTGTGAGTAGCCTCAGTGGATCCAAGCAACTCGTTGTGACCTGGCCAAACACTTGCAGTTGAAGAAGCATCAGACAGTCTCCAGGAGGATTCACAGCCTGCAGCATCTGCAGGGACAATCTGTTTAAGCCCCAGTAAATTCACTGGGCTGGAGAAATGCAGAACAAGGCATTAAAAGAAGTCTTTAAAGAAGTCATGCTGGAAGCCATGGTGGAACACCTCAAGACCCTGGTCTGGAAAACAAACAGAGGACAGGAAAGGATTAATCTTTAGTGGATATATTTTTGTTCCTTGTGACTAGGGCAGAGAAAGCTTAAGCAAAACAGATTTAATTGGCTCTTTTAGAAAAACTAAGGGATGGAGAGATCCTCAAGTACAGTGCATCCCACAGAGCTCAAATGATGTTGATGCTCAAATGATACTGGCAGGACCTGATTTCTCATAAATTGTCTCTCCAACCCATGTTTCTTCAAGTTTGATGCAAGTTCTCTCCTATCCATGAAGTTACCGGATGGCCCCCACACCTCATCTTCCCTTCTCGGCTCCTTGACCTAACAGGACAGATAGAATCTCAATCACAGAGCCCTTTTCTAACTTCATTAGCATTTATTCTTGAAGCCATCATTTGGACCAAAGAAATGTTATGCTCCCATAAGTCAATCACTCCCGAGACCAAAGATGGAAATGCCCTCATTAAAAACACCTAGAAGCTCTTCAAAAAGGAATTAATGTAGAGTTTCCAAAAGAAGAACCAATGGCTGCTGGGCAGGAATCTGGTGAGGCTGAGATCTGGCAGCAAGAGGAAAACCTTAAAAATGACATTTTCTGTAACTCCAAGAAATATTACTGAAGTAAATATCAAGATATGAATTCCACAGTGTTATGGCTTTCGAGACTCGCTAGCATTCAACTGTCTCAGCTTCTGAACAATATTTACTTACTTGGCTCCTATTCTCAGTGCATACAGGTGACTCATCCTCCTGACTCAGTTACCATGATTATACCATGGCCTCAAACCCATCACCGCCTGCTACTGCCACTTACCAAACCCAAAGATGTAGATATACATGAAGAGTCCAATCCTGTATAATACTGGTTCCTGAATCCACTTAAAATTAGCTAAATCTGGGGCTGGAGAGGTGGCTCAGGGGTTAAGCCTCTGCCTTGCAGGCAGAAGTTCCTGAGTTTGGATCCTAGACCCCACGTATAGACACCGGGCGGAAGCGGGGGCGGTCTGCATTTCTGGTCCTGGTAGGGAGGAGCCTCTGAATACCAGAGCACAGTAAACAAGGAGGAGGTGGAGGCCATGGTGGTTCTCAAATTCGTCTGTGGTTCTACACACACACACACATACATGACATACATGCACACATGCATACATGCACAATTTAATAAATAATAATAAAATTTTTTTAAAAAGAGCTAAATGTCGTGTCTACCATTCTGAGTTTCCATTCAATGACCTTAACCTGATACAGATTATATGTACATGTTAATAACTCAGTGCAGACTCCATTTGGATGGTATTTACTATTTGGTCCTCTTCTCAAGAATATCAGTAGTCCTCCAGCAATCAAGAAAGCCTTTCTGTGCCAATCAGTTAACACCATGTCTGCTATAAGACTTTTTCATCAGAAAATGCTTGACGGAGAAATAAGCAGATAGTCACTATTACAAGTGAGGCATGAATTAGTAATATTTCCACGATCACCCAGCAAGCAAGTGGAAGAACCCGAATTGGAATCCAGAGCTTGTTTTTCCATTTCATGCCCATTTTTACCATGTTATGTTCCCAGTGGCAACCACCACCATAGGCTCGCTCTCTTTCTCTCTTTGTCTCTCTCTCTCCTTTCCTTCTATTCATCCCCCTTCTCTCCCTTCATCTCTCCCTCCCTTCTTTCTTGTCCTTCCTTTCATTCTTTCTTCCATCTCCTTTCATGTGTGTATATGTGATATATGCATATGTCTGTTTTCATGCATCCGTATGCATCTGTAGGCCAGAGATCTGATAAAGAAGTCTTTCTGGTCATTTTCCCTATAGTTCCCTATAGTTTTTTGAGATAAGATATTTCACTGGGGGGCTGGAGAGGTGGCTCAGGGGTTAAGCCTCTGTCTTGAAGGCAGAAGGTCCTGAGTTCGGATCCTAGACCCCACGTATAGACGCCAGGCGGAAGTGGGGGCGGCCTGCGTTTCTGGTTCTGGTAGGGTGGAGCCTGTGAATCCCTGGCAGAGTGAACAAGGAAGAGGTGGAGGCATCCGTGGTGGTTCCCGAATTCGTCTGTAGTTCTACACACACACACGCACACACACACACACACACGTACACACACACACACACACACACACACACACAATTGAATAAATAAGAAATAATAAAAAAATTTAAAAAAAGATCTCTCACTGAACCTAAGAGCTCACTAATTCAGAAAAACTAACTGGCAGCTGTCCCAAGGATCCCCCTATCTCTGCTTCCTCTGGATCACAGGTTTCTATACGGGTGCTGGGCAGCAAACACTTTACCATTTTAGCCCGCTCCCTGGACTGTACCATTTTCTTCATTCATTATTCAGTGACACGTTTATTAGGAGCCTACCCACCATACACCTAGAACTGTGGGAGACGGAAAGCACAATCCATGGTGGAATGATAAGCACTTTTCACACAGAGACGAGCAACCCCTTTTTGATTTACGATAATGTGATGCCAGGTTCTGCATACACTGTGTACTGGGCAACTATGCCCTCTTTTCTGACTAAAGGGTAGGGATGAAGGTAATACATATATACCATTTGCTTTTTGGAAAAGAATTTGTATCTTCCAAATATTCAAAATTCAGGTAATTTCTGATAGTGGCATTTGATATGCAAATACAATGTGTCGGGTCACAAAATAAATCAAGAAGAGAAACACTTTAGGATCCAGAATTCTTTCAGTTATTAGTGTTATGCTCATTTATTATTCTCATTCTGGATTTCAATGGATAAAATTTAGTTTTTTTAAAATTCATGCACAATGAGTGTGCATTTGTATGGGGCATAGTGTGTGATGCCTTAACAAGATGTGTATGATCAAATCAAGGAGTTATCGGGATTATACATACTTTTTGCTTTTTTTAATTACGGAAATTGAAAAAGACATGTGGAATTTTGCTCAGTCTTCTGCTGAGCACAAACAGCTAAGATATCTGCTTACATCAATTTTGTAATTACATTCAGTCTAGATTTAGGATTTCAGTCATTAGCAGGTTTCTATGCATTCTTAGAACCTCTCAAAGTCACATTTAAGGGATTGTTTATTAGGGATTGTTTATAAATAAAATCAGCTGTGTCTAAAAAAAAACCAAAGAAATTAAATTTCCCTCTCCTCGAACTTTTTATCATTTGTTCATATTGTTGTATTACGAACAGAATTAGAACTGACCCTGCATTTTTGGTACCTTGATCTGATCCCCTTTTATCCCTTTCTAGATTCTCTATGTGTATGAAATCAACTTTTTTAGCTTCCACTTGCACATGAGAAAGTGCAACTATTTCTCTTTGTCATACCCTTTGCTTCCGTCCATGGTGCTGTAAATGACAGAAGATCATTCATCTTTTGTGAATGAATAGTATCACATCACAAAGCAAAAAAGTATCACATTATAAAGCAGATTTTTTACACCTTGATTTATATAGTTGATTGATTCTTTAAAAAAAAGAAACAGGAGAGAGAGAGAAAGAGAAAGAGAGAGAGAGAGAATGTGTGTGTGTATGTGTGTGTGTGTGTGTGTGTGTGTATGTGTGTGTTGGGGAGATAGTTCAGTGGGTAAAGTACCAAACTGAGAGACCTGAATTGAGACTCTGGAGGCCCACATGAAGAGAAGAGAGAAATGACTTTGAAAGTTGTCCTCTCTAGAAAGTAGATAACACTTATTTTTTATAAGCTTTAGTTTTCAAGAATCAGAATTATAGAGAATGCAACTTATCAACATTCCCTCAAACATACATCCAATGAGCTGTTTCTCTCCACAGTGATTAGTTTCCAAGACTAATTCTAGACTCCTTGGCCTAACCTACATAGCCATACCCTTGTTGAACTCTCCTGTCCCTCCCCACTTGTCACCCTATGGCCAGATTGAATACTTACAACGCTGTGCTCACTCAGCACTCCCTCACTGCTATCTCCTTGGGGCCTCTTCACACCTGATCTCATCTTCATCCAGGTCCTCACCTGTTCATCCCTTCAGTCCAACTAAAACACTATACCTCCAGGAAATCTTCCCAACATCCCCAACTGCACTGGGTGCTTCCTCTGCATGCCCTCAACTCCCTGCACTTATCATGGCTCTCCTTATGCTGCCCACTTGTAAGATTCCCTACAAGATCAAGGGTGCCCACGTATTCTGCAAACAGGGCAGAGTCTGGGTTCGCACAGCTACATGCTGAGAGTTCTCTCAGCAAACATCTGGGGGTGAGTGGATCGTGAAGGAACACTGAGTCCTTGTTCGTTGCTCTCTCATGTTTCTGCAGAACTACAACCAGCCCCATGTGATGGTGCTAGCTGTCCCCATCGCGGTGAAATTCCTCCACAGGGGCAGCAAGGAGCTGTGCAGGAACATGTCCAACTACCTGTCCCTGGCTGCCATCACCAACGCTGATCTCTTGGCTGAACACACGGCAGCGATTGTGAAGAGCATACTGCAAGGTACGATGGGAGACCCAGCCAGGGCATGTCTGAGAAATGTACTAGACTTTCCCCTTCGCAACTAGTTGACACACAAGCAGGTCATAAGGTCATCGGGGTGGGCTGAGTCTGTCTTTTCTCTCTTCTCATTCACTCTTCTCATCATTTTAATACTCAGACTCCTTGATGAGGCGCGAGTTTGCTTCCTGCCTTGCAATGCTCAGTCTACAGATCTGGCTTGCCCACAGTGCCGATCAGTGAGTTCAACTCCTGGCTGTAAAGGGCTCATCTCTGTGATAAAGCAGGACATCCACTGCTGTCAGGAGCAGATGGACTATCACTTCTTCCTTGGTTCCCCAAAATAAGAAATAGCTCTGAATAGATAGGGTACACTAGAGAATTAGTAACCACCTTTAAAAGGTCAACATGACTTCGAATTGATTTTCAACTGCATTAAATATCATCACACAATCAGGGGTAGAGAGATGGCTCAGGGGTTAAAGCCTTTGCATCTCAAGTAAAAGGACCGAATTCAGATTCCCAGATTCCCAAATCCCACACAAAAATGCCAATATAAATGGTGATGTCTCTCACTTCCAGCCAAGGGAACATGAAGCCCTGGAAATCCCCAGAGCAAAGCAATAAGAGGTAGAGCAATTCAGGTGATTCCCAAAGTCACTCTTGGACCATCACAGGCTCACCTGCCCAAGTGTCCTCTTACACACACACACACACACACACACACACACACACACACACACTCACTCAATCAATCAAAACACCTTGTTAACTACTCCAACCTTTGAGTCAAAGAGGTTAAACCAGTCCACACGAAATAGATCTTTTTTTTTTTCTCCTTTGGCTTCAGATTTATAAGAAACCAGATTCGCTTTTCTTTTTCATGGATTTGGAGTGAAAACAATATATTGTATTATATATTACCCAGATGTGGCCAGTCTTCATTGACAGAAAGCATGAGCTCCACAAGTATCTCAGCCTAACATGCTCACCCCCTGTACAGTGTTCCTGATCCAGGTATTCTCAGCGCCCTCCAGCTCACACTTCACACCACACCCACAACCCACACCAATCTTTTGCCCATGCTTCCCAACACAGAGTGTGGTGAGGTGTTCTGCTCCACCACTCCGCACCAGCAGGTTTAAGGCTCCAAAAGTGGACTCACCTGGAAGCTCCAAGCTGCTCTGCCAAGATGGCAGCCCCTTCCTCAGTGTGCTTTACTCACTTAATAGTTTGGGAACCACAGTCCTCAGACCCTGAGCTCCATGCCTTTGGCAGGACAGCAAAAGCCTTTCACCTTGACATTTCACCTTGATAGAGAGGTCCCAGAGCACATGGTTTATTTCTAGCGCTATGTTTCATTGATACCTTTGCAGTGAAATAGACGGCTCCACTTCATCATTACGCTTCTTTTTGCTGTTGCTAGACAACACTCAGACTGATTCGGTTCATGAATAAACTGAGGAAGCAGGGTTGGACTTCCAACCTCAAATCCCCACCCCCTGTGATGTGCCTTCTTTCAGCACGGCTCCACCTCTTAAAGAAGCCACAACCTTCCCAACGCTTTCCACAGTAGCTCAGTAGCAGTGTTCTCACCTAAGTGAGCAAGACATTTCAACCCATTACTGAAAGAAAACCAACCTGCCTTTTCCTTTCTGAAATCAGCCGACCACCCAGTGAGATTACCAATAACATCATCCCCTGGTTCTCAAAATCCACTGCCTGCCAAGGACAAAGGTTTGGTCCTTACTTTAAGCTCATATATCAGACTTTCCTACAGAGATGTCTAAGCATTAACTTACACTCAGGGACCTACCATCTAGTGTCCACAGATGTCCAGGTGTGTGTGAATGCCAGTGACGGTGGAAGTTCATCTCTCAACCTATGCCCCCCTGTAAGGGGCTGCTGTTAATAAGAACTAGCTAGCGTTTCCATTTCTAATTTTCACTGGCTACAGAGTTAAATTGCTAATTTCATTTAAATGGGATTAAATTTGCTAGGTCCAGAAAAAGATTATAATTTTTTGAACCACCTTTGAAATACCATCATTTTGGGACTATTTTCATAGGAATGATACACATACCAAACATTTTAAAACTGTGATAACTAGACTTTCAAGAAACAGATTTTTTTCTTTCCAACCATGATATCAGGTCCTTTTTATTTTTATTTTTTTAGTTTAGAAGCATATTGAATACTAATACCTGCTTCTCTCCATCCCCCCTCCCTTCCATCTCCCTCTCTTCCCCTCATAAATCCATTCTCTTCCCTGCCACCCTCCTGTCTGATTGCTTCTATGGACCCCAGGGTTCCCTCTGGCTAGTCTACTCTTGTGAGGTTTCAAGCCTCTGTGGCATACCAAGTTGCCCCTCCTTGGGCCACCCCACTGATAAGAGCACTTCTTTCACTCATCCAGCCCTAGTCCCTAAGGTTTCCACTATGTTCTTGTCTCTCTGCAGTTCCTCATAGTCTATGGGGGCATGTTGGTATGTCAGTCATTATGCAAGTCTAGTAAGGACAAGTCTGAGTGCAGTGAGTTCCTGGATGCGGCAGCCCTGCCTTGAATGGAGTGTCTTGTCTAATGGTGAACACTCCCATCTTTAGGTTCTTACAATCTTACCACCCCTTCTTCCATGAGGTTCCCTAAACCTTAGGATGGAGAGAGATTGGGATGGCCTGATTCTGGGTGAGCATTGCCAGGTCACCAGTAATCTGCATTATGGTTGGCTATTGTTGTCCACTTCATTGCTCTTCTACTGGTCTAGGCTCCATCCTCTCTTATAGGATATTTCTAGGCTGAGTGCTAAGTGCTCTTTAAATCTATGAAAATCTGTGAGTATAACAGTACCTATTTACAGAGCAGTTTGGTGTACTGTCTTCCTACCTATAGGTTCATTGGCTGTTTTTCCTATTGATCTATTTCTTCTCTCTCTTTTTTGGCTCTTGTTCTAGTTAACAGTAACAGGAATGTGTTCCATTCTGACAAGCAGGTCTTGAGTTCAACCAGAAAGCTGTAGATTGTCTCTTTGATGCTCATGCATTACACTGGTGTAATGTTGCCATGGTGATTTTTGTTGCAACTTGCAGATCTCATGAGTTGATGAGGGTTGTGATTATTTCTCTCCCCCAGTAGCTTCTACAGTACTCCTTGGTACTGTGTAAGCTATCCAGCAAGGAGAAAGTTCTCATACCATTTCCATCTGATGTATTTTTCCCATGTTCTGTGATCCATTTGTGTTGCATCTTCAGTAATAAGATCTTACTGGTGCTTTTTTGTGTGTGGAGAGCAACAAGAGCAACTGCAAAAGCCTATATGTTTGGGAGCCTTTGAGACCTCTCCGACCAACATTTTACCAAGAAGTGCCACACTTCTTCGGTACTAAGCTCTGTTTTTCCCCCTGTTTTCCTTACTCTGTGTTCCTCTGCATAGAGGGCTGCCCATTCTTGCTCCTTTCTTTAAAAGACATTTTTGACATATTGCAAACATATGAGTTTCCTATGGGTGGGTGACCTCCCACAATCCTAGGGTTTTTCTGGAAGTTCCTCTGTCCCTCCTGTATCCCATCCCCACATCCCCCCACTAGGTGTTTTCCCAATTATTCCTTCCCTCCCTCTACTTTGCTGTGGTTTTCGAAATCTCCCCTTTTAAAAGGTTTTGCCCTATTCACTTTTTCCTCATTTCCCATTCATTGGTCCCTTTAGAATTTTCTGGCTCTTACAAAAATTCTAAACCAAATACATTGACAAGAATATCAATACTAGTATCTGCATATAAAAGAGAACATGCAGTGCTTATCTTTCTGTGTCTAAGCAGAACCAAGCTGGTTTTTTGTTTTGTTTTATTTTGTTTTTACTATAGCTCTGTAGTATAGTTTGAACCTGTTGTGGTGATATCTCCAGCAGTCTTTTTATTGCTCAAAACTGTTTTGGCTAATCATGGTCTTTTACTCTTCCATATGAATTTTGAGATTATTTTTTCCAGTTCTGTGAAGAAGGGATTTTGATTGGAATTGCATTGACTCTGTATATTGCATATCTATATTGTATATATACGATGATCCTACCAATCGATGAGCAAGGAAGTTCTTTCCACTTTCTAGTATCCTCTTTAATTTCTTTCAGCAATGTTGTAATTTCCATTATAGGGGGCTTTTACTTCCTTCATTACATTTATTCCAAGGTACTTTATTGTCTTTATAGCTATGGCGAATGGGATTGTTTCTTTCTCAGCTTGTTTGTCTCTGGTATATAGGAAGGCTACTGATTTTTGTATGTTGATTTTGTAGTCTGTCACTGTCATGGTTTGAAATGTGTCCCCCACAGTCTCATGTATTTGGCAAGGTCATGGCACCTTGAGAGGTGGAGCCTTGTTGGAGGAAGGCAGTCATAAGGGGTGGGCCTTGAGGTGGATTAGTCCCACCCTACCTCCAGGAGAAGTTTGCCTTTGCAGCAAGCAGTCTTGCAGGTCTCACCCTCCAAGATGTCTGCAGTGACGTAGTCTCCTCCAGCTTTGGCCATCCAGTCATGCTGACTCCACTATGAAAAACTATATCTCCCCTCTGGAACTGTAAGCTGAATAAATCTCCCTTTCTCCCTTAAGTTAATCGACTTTGAGTGCTCTCTCACAGCAATAGTTAAGAGTAACCATTACAGCCACTTTACTGAAATTGTTTGTTAATTCAAGTAGTTTGTTGGTGGAGTCATACGCATCTCTCAAATACAGAATCATATCATCTACAAATAGGAAAATAGTAGTGTTAGTTCTCCTCTAAAGGTCTGGTAGAATTCTGCGCTGAATCTATCTGGTCTTGGACTTTTTTTAGTTGGAAGACTTTAATTACACTTTAAAGTTGCAATTACATTGGAAGAGATGTAATTATATCTCTTGTTATTGGTCTGTTTGATGTATCTATTTCTTCTTGGGTCAATTTTGGTAAGTCATATGTGCTTAGGAATTCATCCATTTCTTTTAGATTATCTAATTTAAAAGAATATAAATTTTTAAAGTATGATTCTCTGGATTTCTCTACTATCTGTTGTAATTTCCCCCTTTACATTTCTGATTTTGTGAATTGAGTGTTCTCTCTTCTTTTTTTGGTTAATGAAACTAAGGGCTTGTCAATCTTGTCTATCTTTTCAAAAACCTCTTGTTTCATTGGTTTTTTTGTATTATCTTTTTCAGTTTCATAATTTCTGCTCATATATTGGATATTTCTTCCTATGTGCTACTTTTAGGATTATTTTGCTCCTTTTTTCTAAGGCTTTCAAGTGTAACATTAAGCCACTTGCTTTGTATCTTTCCTTTTTTGTGATGTAGGCATTTAGTGCTATAAACTTTCTTCTTGGAACTGCTTTTAATGTGTCCCATAGATTTTGGCAGGTTGTCATTGGCATCAGGGAAGTTTTTAATTTCCTGTTTTATTTCATTTCTGGCCCATTCCTCATTTAAAAATGTGTCATTTAGCTTTCATGAGTTTGTGTGTTTTCTATTGTTTCCTTTGTTGTAGATATCTACCTTTATTCCATGATGGACTGATAGTATGCAGTGAATGATTTCAACTTTTCTTTATATATGAAGGTTTTATTTGTGTCCTAACATATGGTCTATTTTCAAGAATGTCCCATGAGCTGCTGAGTAGAATATGTATTCTTTAATGTTTGGATGAAATGTTCTGCAGATATCTGTAACTCCAATGTGTATCTGTTTAGTTTTTGGCCCATTGACCTGTCCAATGGTGTGAGTGGGTTATCGAAGTCCCCTACTACTGCTGTGTTTGGGTTGATTAGTTCTTTTGTCTCCTGTAGTGTCTGTTTAATAAATTTGGATGCTGTCATGTTTGGTGTATATATGTTTAAGATTGTAAGATCTTCTTGCTGGAATTTTCCCTTTGCTAAAATGTAGCTTCCATTTGCATCTCGTATGTTTTGCTTTACTTTGAAGTTTATTCTGTCGGATATTAAGATGGCAACTCTTGCTTGCTTCCTCTTTTCATCTGCTTGGAGTAACTTTGACCATCCTTTCATCCTGGGAAAGTGTTTATCTTTCAAGATGAAGTGTATTTCTTGGAGGCAGAGAATTGATGGGTCATGATGCTTGATCCAAGTTATAAGCCTATGGCTCTTGATTGGGAAGCTGAGCCAATTGACATTTAAATTTATTATTGAAAGGTGTTCAATGGTTCCTAATATTTTATTGATCTTGTGGTCCCTCATTCAGCTCTTGTGCTATTATTTATTCCCTTAAGCTTCTTTGATGTGTTTATCCTTCTCTTCCATCTTGCACCTTTCTTCAGTATTCTCTGTAGCCCTGTCTTAGTCTTTAGCCACATAGTCTTTAGTTTGTTTCTGTCATGGAATAGTTTTCTTTCACCTTCTATTATGACTGACTTTTTTTGGATATAATAATCTAGGTTGGCATTTGTGTTCATTAAGAACTTGTATTGTATGTCTCCAAGCCCTTCTGGCTTTTACTATTTGTATTGAGAAGTAATTTTCACTTTGATGGGTTTACCTCTCTATGTGACTTATTCCTTTTGATTTGCAGATTTTAAGATCTTGTCTTTAATGTGTATATTTGGTATGCAGCTTACTATATGCCACTGGGTATATGTCCTGAGTATTTGGTGTTCTGTATGCCTCTTGAATCAGGAAAATTATCTCTTTTTTAGGTCAGGGAAATTGTCCTCTGTTATCTCATTGATTGAACATGGTGGGTCTTCCTCTTGTGTGTCTGTTTCTGGGATACCCATGATCCTTATGTGGAGCCTTTTGATGGAGTCCCAAAGTTCCTGTATGTTCCACTCAAATGTGTTTTTCAGTTTATCAGTTTCTCTCAGTCTTCTACATGACCAATCTAATTTTTGAGACTCTCTACTGAATTTTTTATTACGCTGTTTAGATTTTTTTTTATTCAAGTGTTTCAGTTTGAGTTTTTTTTTTCAGTGTTTCTGTTTGTTTGTTTGTTTTTTCCATGTTTCTAGATATGTTTTCAGGCTCTTTTCATTCTATTTGTACCTTGTTTGTGTTTTCTTGGATTTCTTTCCTAAGTTTATTGTGTTCTTCTTGAAATGTGTTTAGGTGTTTTTCTCTGTCCTCTTGGCGCTATTTGAACAGATTTATAATTGATCTTTGAAATTAGTTGTCTTGGTTATTGTTCTCTTGTGTTCTCTTGAATACCTTCCAGTGGGCTATCCTTTGTGAGATCTGAAGCCTTGGATTCAGTAATATTGAGGGGGAGACACACTGTCTTGGATTCTTGTGCTTTTTCTGTTTTTCCTGCAAGATGCTGGCATTATTAGGATGAGTAGATGATTGTAGTTTTATTTGAAGTCACTCTGGGATGCTATTTTTCAGCACTTAAATGATGTTAATATTTCTAGGTTTTTCTTTGTGGTAGGTAACAAGTGTTTGGGCGTTTACTTGCCAAAATAAAAGTAGGGATTGCAATGTTCTCTGGCATTGAATCATGTTGATGTTTCTCAGATGGGTCTTCTGAGGTGACTATTCTGTTGTTTTTCAAAGTTCTTTTCTTTATTTATTCTTTGAAGTTTGGTGCTGTATGAAACCTTCTACTTGGACTTATTTCCTGTATGTGTGGATTTTGGGGGAGATGGGGAGAAGAAGATACAGGAAATCCCAATAGGCCAGAATCCTCCCATCCAAGAAACAGATTTATAAGGAACAAATACCTCTTTAGAGCTGCCAAGGACTTAGGACTTAGCTCATCTAGTTTGTGCCTTTTTTTAATGCCCTTTAAATGAAAAAGAAATCTTTCAAACAAAAACTACACTGTCTAAATTTACTGTGAACATTTGCAAAAAAAAACAAAAACATATTTTGATTGGGCACTATGACAATAATTTGACTTAAGAATGTTTCAGGGCTCTGATTTGCAGGAATGAAAGGTTATGAAGTTCTGCCATTGCATACAGGAGTTGCACACAGATGAGATTTTTGCACAGTTAGTTGGTTTTTCCACAACTCTTTATTTACTCTGCATACTGTGTTTGTAGTTGTGATTGGGATTTCTTTCTTCTTACATTTAGATAATTTTCTTTGACTTGCAGTAAGCTGCTCATCTTTGACTCCTACAAAAAAGAAATTGGGCAATCATATACTCAATAATAATTATAATAACATTATAATGGCAGATTTTATTCATAGTTTTCATTGTCAAATTATATTGATCCATTTTTACCACTAGAATATCCATAAGAATTCCATAGCAGAAATCATATTTTTCCCATTTTACTAGTTAGCATTTTAAGCAACAGAAAACCTTCATATAAATGACTAAGTAAAGTGTATGAAGAGGGATGAAGAGGAGAATGGGAAAAAGGAGGAAGGGGAGAAGAAGGAGGGAGGGAAAAGAGGAAGAGAAGGAGAAAGGGGAAGAAGAGAGGAGGAGGAGAAGCTGGTGGGAGAAGGAACTCTTCATAGGCACATGACTGAAAAGTCCATGAGTAAATCAGACTTCCCATATAACTTAACGAAGGGCTCAGTGGTGATCACAAAAGCCACAGCTCAGCTTTGCTTCTGGTGAATTGCTTTGCTTTCATGTTCCATGCCCTCTTACAGCTAACAGCATTATGCCCACGAACTTCATGTTTAAACCCAGTCTGTCTGTTTGGCCTGACACTGGTGGTCTAGTTATACCTGAACCAGCACAGCATTATTGCTGGTGGACAGTATTTAAAAACTGTCTACACTGGAGAAGGCTCCAGGCAGTTGGATCCTTAGAGGCAAGGGATTAACAGGCATAATAGAGTTCTCATACTAGTTCTCATATTAATGGGGAGCCCAAGAAGAGATTCCGGGTTATGCCACTGAGTCCTTACCCTGCACTAGGGTGGAGGACTCAGAGGGAAGTTTGGCATTCACATAGAAGGATGCTCCAGGGGGTGGATGGGAGGAAAGGGGAGGCACTGAAAGAGAGGGAGGGAGGGAGGGAGGGAGGAAGGAGGGAGGGAGAAAGGAGGATGAAAGGAAGGGGAAGGGGGGAGAGAGCAAGAGGGGACGATTGGGGAGGGGAGGAGCAAGGGAGAGGATGAAGGTACCTAATTGAGCTTGTATGATTAGGAAAAAAAAATAAAATGTGGGAGAAAAAAAAAACTGTCTACACTAAGATTCTCAGCAAATGAGATGCCAATCAGTTGCAGAAACAGAGTAGGGAGTCAAGAAAGGATAGTCCCCAGAAGACAGAAGCAGTGGGTGTATATATATGTAGTTTTCTCTCTGAGAGAGGGAGAGAGAGAGAATGCATGCATGTCATAGTGCGTGGATGGACATGCAAAGGACAACTTTCACAAATCATTTCTTGTTTTCCACTATGTGGGCTTCTGGGGATTGACTCAGGTCCCTGGGTTTTGAGCAGACTTAACTACTGAGCCATTTTGCAGGGACTTCGTTGCTTTATAGAGGAGCAGCTGAATCTTAGAGAGGTTGAATGCAAGATTCAAACTCTCGCCATGTCACTCCAAAGCCCGCTTTTGAGGCTGAACCTCACCTCTGCTGGACTTTAGTTGTATTTTTATCTTTCTTTGCCCCCATTTCTTCATGAGTAAATAAAAGTTCAGACAATAACGTAATGGGTACCACAGGATGCTCTCAGTACTTATCAGCTAAAATACTAATGACCATGATCATGACGACTTCCTGTGTCTGAATCCCTGGAGTGCCAGGAAGCTCACTGTTTCCTATGACTCCCACATTATCTCTGGAGCAGCTGGCATTTCTTATGATGAATTAGACCTGTTTTCTCTCCCTGTGGCATCTGGGTTTTAGCTAAGCCTTTCCCCTCGACCATCTTTCAACGCCTTCAAAGATTGGGGCATCGTTGCTCACCATTCCTCCCTCTAAGCCCTTTCTTTTCCTCCTGTCACAACAACAAGGTCCCTGTTTAGTTAACTGTCACAGATGATGATGTCATTCTGATTCACTTTGCAAGATGCACCCTGGTCCCCCACACATAACCTGCTCTCTGCAAGAGATCTGTTTTGTTTGTTGGTAGCACATGACTCGTGTATATTTTAGGCCAGTGTCTGTGAGAATTCAGATGGATTCATTGCCCTGTCAGGAGCCTAATGCAACCTCAAAATCAAATTCATTTTGTTTTTGGTTAGCCAGACAGTAATATCTGTAATTTTTATGGCACCTATCTTCACTAAATCTTCAAATTTTAACACATTTAAAAATGTATTCATTTATTTATTAACAGAGAGAGAGAGAGAGAGAGAAAGGGAGGGGAGGAGGGAGCGCTCAAGCAAGCATACACAAGTGCCACAGCACGCAGGTGGAGGTCAGATGACAGCTTTCATATCACTTTTGGCATTCAGTTCCCTCCTTCCACCATGTAGGCTCTAAGGAGTGAACTCAAGCTGACAGGTTTGTAAGCAGGTGCTTTTACCGGTTACACCATCTCACTGGGGCCCAAGGTTGTATTTTGTTTTAACCCAAGCTTAAATGCAAGTTCTTGCAGTATGTTTAGGAATCTCTGCCATATTCAGGGTTTTTAGCTTTTCTTTCAAGCCTTATACAAGCCTGTAATCACTCTTCTCTTGAGATTCAGTCCAGACTCACATCTTAGTAGGTAATACACATCTCTCGTATCTCCTTGTGTTTCCACTTCTTCCAAGGTCTTTGCCACCCATCAATTTTATGAGCATTCCCACTCTGTTCATGTTAAAACTTGGATTAAAAGTTTACCAGATGGGATCAGGGGGCCATGGGGAGCCAGTGGTATCTACCATTAGATTAGCTGGTACTGATTAACATTTTTAGGTTTACATTGTATATTCCAAACCAGATTCCTCATGTATGTTTTTAACTCCATCATGAGAAAACATTATGAAATGGGCTTATGTATTTACCCTAAAGAGAAATGTTTGAATAATCTGAGAAATACTTTTGCTATTTTTCCTTATTGTTGGCTATATACAAAATGTTTACTGTTTCACTAATTCTAAATGTAAAATATATTCAAACTGTTTAGATCCAGTTCACCTGGTTTGTGTTGAGTCCTACCAGGAGGAAGGAAATTTGAAAGGTCCTTCTGTTTGGAAAAAGGACATAAGCTGCTAGTTGATTCATACTTGAGAATCTTAGGGACAGAAAGCCTGAGAATGTACAGACCGCGAGACAAAGATGCTCGTGTTTTTAAATCAATGAGAAAGGAAAAACATACATTCATCTTATCTATGAAGAGAGGTGCAATTGCAGTTAGAGACAGCACTCAGTCAGGAGTTAGGGGGAGAAAGGGGAAACTACTTGACTTATGGTTCTGGAGGGGACGGAGTCCGTTATGACAGCAATACCACAGCAGAAGGCGTGGCTCGGAGGCAGAAGCAGGAGGCTGTATCAGGCCACAGCTGCCATCAAGGAGGAAAGTGCAGAGCCGACTGAGCAGAACAAGCTAACAAACCTCAAGGGCCGCCCTGTGATGTCCCTGCCTCCAATAAACAAGGTCGCACCTCTTAAAGGTGTCCCAGCCCTCTCAATCATTGACACAGCTAAGGGTTCCAATGTATGATCCCAAGGGAGTCCTCTCACATTCAAATCATGACAAATGTACAAACTCTAAATGAAAATTTTAAGAAAATGACTTCTATTGAAGGTCCTTTTTTAAAAATTCATATCATTCTTCTATAGTATTTTATGAAGGGGGAACTATTATTATCCCTATTTTATAAAATAGGCAATGATCCAGTTGGGTTTATCCCAAGAATAAAAGACACTTTAATACTCAAAATGATATTCTCCTACATAGTAGAAAACTGGGGGAGGAATGCTATTATCAGTAAAAATTCAGCACCCACTCATGAAAAAAAATTTCAAAATAGAAGTTATGGAGAATTTCCTGACCTGATTAGAAAGATGATTAATATTTGATAGCAGTCATGTCTTCTAGAGCCAGATGAGACAAAGATGCTGCTCTGTCTCTTTCTATTTTCTGCAGTGCTAGAAACCACAGCCTAGACTGTAAAGATGAATTATAATATTCATAACAGTAAAAGAGCAATGACAACTGTCATATCCATAAAATATGAGTTTACAATATAAAATTCAAATGTTGGGTCCATTTTAGACCCAACAAGTGAAATGTCAGTAAAACTGCAAGAAACGAGGTCAACTTACAGAAACCGGTTGTTTCTCCATCTGACAGTAATAATAAATTGAAAATATATATTTAAAAATACTACTGAAATTAGGAAAATGACACAATACCCAAGGAAGTGATTTATTTGACTCTGAGAATGAAATTATGCATCTTTTTTAAACATAATAAGATCAAGGTTAAACATGCGAAATAATATGCCAACTTTATGGCTGGAATGCCTTGGAGAGATGTCAATTTTCAATAAATTTAGTGAAGCATTAATAAAATACCAACTGAAATGTCTATGAAAGATGACAAGCTGATTTCAGGTTCACAAATAAGACAAAGCAGGACAGACAGCCCAAACCATTCTTCAGAAGGAGCAAATGTGAGTTGTGTAGGAGAAGGGAACAGCAATTTTCCTGTCAAGCATCAGAACCGAGAATTCATAGTACTTAAAACAATCCATCCTGGTGTGAGACTAGGAAAAGAGTCCATCCGACACAATAGAGAAGGAAAAACAACCCACACATGTGGAAATTGAATATATGCTGAAGAATCATTGTGATAAGAGGTTCTGAGATAATGGTGCATATCATAACATAACATATGTTAATGTCAGGTAGAATAAAGACCTAAATTTAAACAGCTGAGCATGGGCTGGTGAGATGTCTCAAAGGGTAAGGTGCCTGTTTGTGAACCTGGCAAGGTGAGTTCAGTCCCTGGAAGTTCACATGGTGGAAGGAGAGAACTGATTTTCAAAAGTTGTCCTCTGACCTCCGCCCATGCACCATGGCATGAACGTGCCCCATGACACATATATGCACACACTCTCTCTCTCCCTCTTTCTCTCAAATAAATAAAATATTAAAAATAAAAAGCTAGCATCACAGTAATTTTTAAAGTTAGTGTCAGTCTGGATATCTTACAACACTTCAATACTGAAATGACTATTTTGAGTATTTCCTTCTTCATATAAATATTGCTTTGGTGGCAGTGTAAAATAAGTCATTTTGAGGTTAACTTAGATTATGCTGATGATACAGATCAAGATGTGAAAACTGGGCTGGAGAGGTGGCTCAGAGGTTAAGCCTCCGCCTTGCAGGCGGAAGGTCCTGAGTTCGGATCCCAGATCCCACGTATAGATGCCGGGCGGAAGCGGGGGCGGCCTGCGCTTCTGGTCCTGGTAGGGCGGAGCCTGTGAATCCCGGGGCAGAAGGAGGTGGAGGCGTCCATGGTGGTTCGAGAATTCGTCCGTGGTTCTACACACACACGCGCGGGCACATACACACGCATATGCACACAGTTGAATAAATAATAATAAAAAAAAATTAAAAAAAAAAAAGATGTGAAAACTAATATCTTTTTTTTTTTATTAAAAATTTAATTATACATTTTAAAATTTTTTACCAGTTCCCTCCCTCCCCCCTCCCCTTCCCCCAGTGTCTCCCCCCCAATTCCCAGAGAGTCCTTTATTGTGTGCGCCTAACTCTCCACTGGGTCCTCCTCTCCGATGACATATAAGGACCCAGTGGCATTTCCATAAGCCCTTTCTCTTGTTCCCCTTAATCATAAGATTACTACTATGGCTGTCAATCCCTTGCCTCCAGGGGTCTCGGTGCCCTTAACAGATGCTAGACTTTATGAGGGCAACAGTGCGCTGGACATTGCGCAGGGCATGCAAAGTTCCATTATGATTGCTTTGGCCCCAACTATTGTTGAGAATCTTGCAAATCGTTGCTCCTCCCATCCTTTTGCTCTTACAATCTTACCGCCCCCTCTTCCGCAAATGTCCCTGAGCTCCAGGATGGGGAGAGATTAGGCTGTCCTAGTTCTATGTGATTGATATAGAGTCTCTGAAGTTCTGGATTGTGGTTTGTTGATTTTCTTTTGCAGTTTTTCTGCTCCTGCAATTCCCTTCACTCCATTCTGCTGGGCACTGTATGTCACCCCCTGGCCAGAGACAAAAGCTGTTAAACTGGAGTCTTGTTGTAATAGCACATTCAAGGGTAGATGTAATAAGAGTAGGAAACCTCACTGAGGGCGGGGTCCATTACCCATTTGCACAATGATTACTTTTTATCTGCTAGACTATATGCCCTCCCCTTCTGGTGAGATCAGGAAAGAACGTCTGTGAACTTAACCAGGTTTCTCATTACTTACTTGCAGACCTTGTTGGAGGCCTATTTTCTCTGCTGTAACATGGTCTCCTCTCTCCTTGTTTCTGGTGTGGCCCTCCTAACCCATCTCTCTTGTTCATAATCCTTGCAATTACTGTGTTACATAGGTTTACTTTTGAGTGTCCCAATGTGGGCTGGGCGAGTTTGGTACTAGGAGCCACCTATTAGGGAGTACATACGGCGCTTAATTTTCTGGGTTTGGGATACTTCACTTAATATAATTCTTTCTAATGACATCCATTTCCCAGCAAATTCCAGTAATTCATCATTTTTGATGGCTGAGTAGTACTCCATTGTATAGATGTACCACAGTTTCCTTATCCACTCGTCAACTGTTGGACATTTAGGTTGATTCCATGACTTTGCTATTGTAAACAGTGCTGCTATGAACATGGTCGAGCTTGTGCTATCGAGGCGAACCTCTGCTGCTTGGGGGGTTATTCCCAAAAGTGGGATAGCAGGGTCATACGGCATTTCAATCTTTAATTTCTTTAAGAATCTCCAGACGGCTCGCCAGAGTGGCTGTATGAGCCTGCATTCCCACCAACAATGTAGGAGAGTTCCCCTCTCCCCACATCCTCTCCAGCATTTGTCGTTGTTTGTACTGTGGATTTTTGCCATCCTGACCGGGGTGAGATGATATCTCAGGGAAGTTTTGATTTGCATTTCCCTGATGGCGAAGGAAGTGGAGCATTTTTTAAGATAATTGTTAGACATTTTAATTTCATCCCTGGTAAAGTTTCTTTGAAGTTCCAGGGCCCATTTTTAATTGGGCCAGTGTTTTCCTTGGAGTTTAATTTTCTAAGTTCTTTGTGCACTCTGGACAGTAGAGCTCTGTCAGATATGTGGTTAGTGAAGATTTTCTCCCATTCTGTGGGTTGCCTTTGAGCTCGTGCGACAATCTCTTTATCTGAACAGAAGCTCTTTAATTTCACAAGATCCCAACTGTTGAGAGTTGGTAGCAGTGACTGTGCCATTGGATGTCTGTTTAGGAAGTGTTGGCCTAGCCCAATCAGCTCGAGGGAGTTCCCTATCCTTTCAACTATGGCTTTTAAAGTCTCTGGCCTGATATCAAGGTCCTTGATCCATTTGGAATTAAGTCTTGTACATGGTGACAAGTACGGGTCCAGCTTTAATCTTCTGCATGTGGAGATCCAGTTTTGCCAGCACCATTTGTTGAAGATGCTGTTCTTTTTCCATTGGATTCTTTGGGCCCCTTTGTCAAAGACCAAATGGCTGTAACTTTGTGGGCTTATATCTGGGTCTTCAATCCTTATCCATTGATCTGTGTGTCTATTTTGGAGCCAGTACCAGGCTGTCTTTATAACTATGGATTTGTAGTATAGACTTAGGTTTGGTATGGTAATACCTCCAGCTGTGTTTTTGTTACTCAGGATTGTTTTTGCTATCCTGGGTCTTTTGTGCCTCCATATGAACTTTGAGATTGTTTGGTCAACTTCTTTGAAGAATTGCTTTGGGATTTTGATTGGTATAGCATTGAATCTGTATATTGCCTTTGGTAGGATGGTCATTTTTACAATGTTGATTCTGCCAATCCAGGAACAAGGGAGGTCTTTCCACCTTCTGGTGTCTTCTGCAATTTCTTTCTTTAGGGTTTTAAAGTTTTCATTGTAAAGGTCTTTTACCTCCTTAGTTAGGTTTATACCAAGGTATTTCATTTTTTTAGGGGTTATAGTAAATGGCATGGTTTCTCTCAAGGCTTTTTCACTTCTTTCATTCTGGGCATATAGGAAGGCCTCTGATTTTTGCACATTTATTTTGTATCCTGCCACCCTGCTGAACTTCTCAATTAGTTCCAGGAGCTTCCTGGTGGAGTTTTTGGGATCACTCAGGTATAAGATCATGTCATCTGCAAATAGAGATAGCTTGACTTCTTCCTTGCCAATTTGAATCCCTCTTATGTCCCTTTCTTGTCTTATGGCTTCGGCTAAGACTTCAAGTACAATATTGAATAGAAGTGGTGAGAGTGGACAGCCTTGTCTTGTTCCTGATCGAAGTGGGAATGCTTCCAATTGTTCCCCATTGAGCATAATCCTTGCTGTGGGCTTGTTGTATACAGCTTTTATTATATTGATAAAAGTTCCTTCCATTCCTACTGTCTCTAGCGTTTTGATCATAAAAGGCTGTTGGATCTTGTCAAAAGCTTTTTCTGCATCTATCGAGAGTATCATGTGGTCTTGGACTTTGGACTGGTTTACATGATGAATTACATTTATTGATTTGCGTATGTTGAACCAACCTTGTGTGCCGGGGATGAAGCCTACTTGGTCCCCATGAATGATCTTTTTAATATGTTTTTGAATCCGATTTGCTAAGACTTTGTTGAGAATCTTTGCATCTGTGTTCATCAGGGAGATTGGCCTATAGTTTTCTTTTTTAAGTGAATCTTTATTAGGTTTTGGGATTAAAACGATATTAGCTTCATAGAAGGAATTTGGTAGTGTTCCTTCCTTTGCTATTTGATGGAACAGTTTAAGGAGTATTGGTGTTATTAACTCCTTAAATGTCTTGTAGAACTCTGTGCTGAATCCATCTGGTCCAGGACATTTTTTGGTGGGAAGATTTCGAGATTACTTCCTCAATTTCCTTATATGTTATAGGACTATTTAAGTAATTCACAACTTCCTGATTCAATTTAGGTAAGTTGTGTTTACTTAGAAATTCATCCATCTCTTTTGTGTTGTCAAACTTCACAGAGTATAAGTTTTGAAATATGATGTTATAATCTCTGGATTTCTTGGGTATCCGTAGTGATAACTCCATGTTCATTTCTAATTTGTTAATTTGGGTTTTCTCTCTCTTGCTTTTGGTTAGTTTAGCTAGGGGTGTATCAATCTTGTTGATTTTTTCAAAGAACCAGCTTTTCGATTTGTTGATTTTTTCTATCGTTTTCTTAGTCTCGATTTCAGATATTTCTCCCCTTATTTTGCTAATCTCTTCTCTTCTACTGCTTTTGGGATCAGATTGCTCTAGTTTCTCTAAAGCTTTAAGCTGCATTGTTAAGTTGTTTATTTCTGATGTTTCCATTTTTTTGATGTGGGCATTAAGAGCTATGAACTTACCTCTTAGAACAGCTTTCATTGTGTCCCAGAGATTTTGGTAAGTTGTATTTCGTTATCATTCACTTTCAGGAAATCTTGAATTTCCTTTTTAATTTCTTCCTGAATCCAGTTCTCATTCAGCATCATAGTGTTAAGTTTCCAGGAGTTAGTGTATTTTCTCTTGTTTGATGTGTTGTGGATGTCCAGCTTTAGGCCGTGGTGGTCTGATAGGGCACAGGTTAGAATTTCAACTTTCTTGTACATGTGTAGATTCATTTTGTGGCCCAATATGTGATCTATTTTGGAGAAAGTTCCGTGTGCTGCTGAGAAAAATGTGTATTCTTTGGTGCGTGGGTGAAAAGTTCGATAGAGATCTGTGAGGTCCATTTCTTTCAGGGTTTGATTAAGTTCCAAAGTGTCTCTGTTAAGCTTTTGACCTGTTGATCTATCCCATGTAGAGAGGGCGGTGTTGAAGTCCCCAAGAATTATCGTTTGGGGGTTGATTTCTTGCTTTAGACGCTGTAGGGTTTTCTTAATGAATGTGGAGGGGCCCGTATTGGGTGCATATATGTTCAGTATTGTGAAGTCTTCCTGGTGAATTGTACCTCGACTAAAATGTAGTATCCATCCTGTCTCTTATAATTTTTTTTGGTTTGAAATCCACTTTGTCTGATAGCATAATGGCTACCCCTGCCTGTTTTCTGCTTCCATTTGCTTGTAGAATTGTTGACCAGCCTTTTATTTTTAGAGCGTGCCTATCTTTTTGGTGTGAGATGGTTTCCTGCAGGCAGCAGATTGATGGATTGTGATTTTTTAATCCAAGTTTGTAATCTGTGTCTCTTGATCGGTGAATTAAGTCCATTAACATTTAGTGTTATATGGAGAAACTATTGTTAATTCCAGACATTTATTATGTTTAGTAGCTTTTATAAGTATATTGCTTCGCTTTTAATGGTGTTATATTTGCCTTCTGTTCTCCTGGATATGCCTGTTTTTTTCTTCACGCTTGAGTATCATTTCTAGCAGTTTTTGAAGGCCTGGTTTGGTGGCCATGTATCCCTTAAAGTTGTCTTTGTGCTGGAAAATTTTTCTTTCTCCCTCGATCATGACTGATAGTTTTGCAGGGTAAATCAGCCTGGGTTGACATTTTTGCTCATTCAATACTTGAAGTATGTCTCTCCAAGCTCTTCTTGCTTTTACTGTTTCGACTGAGAAGTCATTTGTTATTTTAATAGGTTTGCCTTTAAAAGTGACTTGTTTTTTCTCCCTTGAGGCTCTCAGCACCAGTTCTTTATCTTGAATGTGGAGTGTTTTAACTATTATTTGCCGCGGTGTGCTTCTAGTTTGGTCGTATCTGTTTGGGGTGCGGAATGCCTCTTGTATATGAATGGGCCTCTCTTTCTTTAGATGAGGAAAGTTTTCCTTGATGATCGTTTGAAAAATTTCCTCAGGGGTGGTATTTTGAGATTCTTGCTCCGGTATTCCATGAATACGCATGTTAGGCTTCTTCAGGGTGTCCCATATCTCTTGGATATTTCTCTCAAGTATCTTTTTGGCTTTAACAACCTCTTCCATTGAGCTGGCTAGTACTCCCACTTTATCTTCAAGGTCTGAAATTCTGTTTTCTGCTTCATTAGTTCTGTTGATAAGACTCTCTGTGGCGTTCTGGGTTGAAGATAACTTGTCTTTTAGCTCAGTTTTAAACTCTGCTTGAGTTTGTTTTAACTGTTCTATGCCACTTTTTGTTTCTTGCACTGTTTTTCTCAACTCCTCCAGATGTCTGTTGTGTTCCTCTTCAAAGCGATTGATTCGATTATGTAATTCCTCCCGGATTTCCTCTTTCATAGTATTGAACATGGTAATGATCATATTTTGAAAGTCGTTATCCTGGGTCAGGCTTTCTTGGCCTTTTTTCCGCGGGTTTGTTCTTTTTGGAGTCTAACATTATGGGATTAATTTCTTCAGTGGGAGATTTGTTTACTTGAGTGTTGCTTCTCATGGATTTGCACTTTGACTTTGGCATTGTCATTTTAACTCTTAAGATCTCTCAATTTCACTAAACTGAATTATTTGGCCTGGGGTACTGGTGGGCGGGGCCTGAACGGGGACTTACCTAGGGAGCGGGGTGAGGCCCGGGTGGACCGCGTGCGTGTCCTGACTGGCGGAGCGGGGTGGGGCGAAAAGGGAGGATGGGCGCAGGGGGAGGTGCTCCTCGTTCCCTGGGCCCCCGCGCGGCTCCGGCTGGATGGCGGGAGTCGGAGCCGGGTCCCCGTGGGCTGACCTGGGGTCCTAGAGCGCGCGTTGAGGCCCGGCTGGATCTCGCCTACGCGTCCCGACCGGCGGAGCGGGGGTGGGGCGAAAGAGGGAGGCTGCGCGCGTCGGCGTGGAGCTATTTAACCCGAGGGCAGCTGGGGCGGGGCCCGGGCGCAGGGGGAGGTGCTCCTCGTTCCCTGGGCCCCCGCGCGGCTCCAGCTGGATGGCGGGAGTCGGAGCCGGGTCCCCGTGGGCTGACCTGGGGTCCTAGAGCGCGCGTTGAGGCCCGGCTGGATCTCGCCTACGCGTCCCGACCGGCGGAGCGGGGGTGGGGCGAAAGAGGGAGGCTGCGCGCGTCGGCGTGGAGCTATTTAACCCGAGGGCAGCTGGGGCGGGGCCCGGGCGCAGGGGGAGGTGCTCCTCGTTCCCTGGGCCCCCGCGCGGCTCCGGCTGGATGGCGGGAGTCGGAGCCGGGTCCCCGTGGGCTGACCTGGGGTCCTAGAGCGCGCGTTGAGGCCCGGCTGGATCTCGCCTACGCGTCCCGACCGGCGGAGCGGGGGTGGGGCGAAAGAAAACTAATATCTTGACCATGTTTAGTCTTCCTATCTAGGGTATCTAGTCTTCCTATCATGGGTATTTTAACATAATTTTAGTTTTCAACAGACTTTTGTAGTTTCCCCATATATAAATAAAGTTTTCAATTGTGGGAGAGGCAATACAAATTGAATACATTTTTTATTTCAAATGTTGCTTTTTATTGCTTGTATGTGGGAAATTGATCATCCTTTACAGCAACTTTGCAATCTGCAACTCTGCTTTCAGTTTCAAGAGTTTTCCCCCGATCCTTCTAGATCTCCTACAGAAATGATTCTGTTATCTAAGAATAACTAGTTAGGACTAGTATGACATTCAAAAGCATTAGCGAATATATAAATTTTTTGCCTTATTCCTGATCAAAGATAGAAATTTTCAAATATGCTGTCAAACATGATGTCAGCTATAGGTTTTCTGGTAAATGCTCTTAATTGGGTTAAGGAAATTTTCTTCTATTTCTGGTTTGTTGAATTTTTTTTTACTTAAATGAATGTCAGACATTGTCAAATACTTTTCCTACATTTATGGCCATGGTCACATGATTTTTCTTCTTTACCCTGGTGGTGTAAGATATATAAACTTATTTTCATAATAAAGCACTTTAATAAGGTGTTAATAACATACAAAATGTAAATATTTCATTATGTAACTGGGGCAGTTTCCTCTCATGCTGCCAATAAATTCATGACAAAATGAAAAAAATAATAAAAAATAAAATAAAAAGCTAAACATTTACTCTTTCTGCTAGTAAAACAGTGAATTAGTAATGCCTTTCTCCTGACAAAGGATAGCAAAAAAATCAAGTCTAAAATTATATTAATAAGGAAGTATTGGATTTACCACTTTGAATTAAAATCTAAGACAAGACTGTCATTTGAGTAATGAACTAGTTTGTCTGCTTAAATCACACTACAGATAATTTGGTGTTTCATGGTACTAGAATCTTTTCAGAGAAAAGGGTAGTTTCCCTGGACCCTGGATAATTCTCCAAACTTGCCACATGGAGATGAAATATACTACTTGTCTAGTGTTAGAAGACAGAAGCACATCAAATGTTCAGTGCACCATAAGGTGCTATATCTATCACCCGAGAAGCTGACCGAAGATCTTTAAAATGAGGGCATCTCCAATTTCAAGCAGTTATTTGAGCGTTTTCAGGGAAGTCATTTCCAAATACTGATTTGCAATTCTCTCATGGAGTGCCGGTCACTGCTGTCACGTCCGAAAGCAGGTATGGCCCGTCCTCTGCATGTCTCGGTCAGCGATCATGACAAGGAAAAATTCCCCTCTGGCAATATGCCCTTGACAACCACTCGGGCATAAGCCAAATGATTTGAAACTTAGAATACCTTTGGCAAAAAATGCAGGGTTGTCTCAGCAAGAGTCCAAATTCCTTCCTGATGTGCAACAGCCCAGAAAAGATTGTCCAGTTAATTATGATAAATTCATCTTCTTTCTTTCTGTATGTGAGATGAAATTCAAACCCCTGAATGGTGGGTTGTCTCAGAAAACTGGACCTAGAAAGTTGGCTTCCTTGTATTATGGCAGCAATGACAGGTACTATATACATGGCAGATGAAGCTTGAGTAGATAAAGTATCTCTGTTTTGCATACTATTCAGTCCAAAGCTCCCCAGTGATTACTGCGATTCTTCTTATCATCGCCATTATTGCCAGCCACCACCAATTAAATATCAATGATATACCGAGTTCATATTAAAATCTTGAAGATGGAGTCATATGTATTCATAGAGTTTTGTAGTCTCCAGAGCAATGTTCAGGCTTTAATAATTCATGGTGCAATTATTCTTTATGTGGGGGGAGGTATACAAGAGGCACTTGAGTGTGTGTGCCTGTGGAGGCCCAAGGGTGACATCAGGGATCAGCCTGGATTGCTGTATTTCCTTACCGCTTTACTCTTCCTTCCAGGCCTGGAATTTGGGCATATGAAATTGGGTCCTTTTGCTTGTGAGGCAAACGCTTTACCCCTAAACCATCTCTCCATCCCTGTGGTGCAGTTATTCTTAAAGAAAAGGTTTGACATTTACCATGTCAAAGTTCTTAGGGAAAAAAAAAATGCTGGTCAGATAGTCTAGACAATAAGCTGCTGATATCTACTATTATATTAGGGCGTTAATATTATAATATAAATATTATTATAATATGATCTTAATGTATATGGTAAAATACTAAACACAATGCAGAAAAAAATCTATCCAAGTATGGATCAAAGAATAGACACCCTGGACTAGAAAAGGACTTTTTCAGAACTATTAACAAATTCTTGAATCTAACTGGAGTCGGTATGCACTTTCTTAATTTCACCAGCAGATGTTGCTGTGCAGTAGAGGAAACCTGCAAAACACGGATCTCTACAGCTAAACTCTGAAAATGACCGGCCAGTGATTTAAAAAGTTCTAATGGTCATCTGTTGAAGCTTCGTTTGGTTGCTTATATGTTTTGATGCTCTGAGAACAACTTGCAAAAGCATCTTCAGGCCATCTGTTTTATGTTATAGATGGTTTTGTGATTCAGAAAACACTTTAAGGTTTACTATCTGCTTAATATAACTTTATTGAGATAGGTGAAGTTTGGTTTGTGACTTAAGATGTGTAAAGAATAATTGAGTGAGTCTTATAACTAGTAAACCAGTATTTAATATACTAGGATGTAGACACTCGCTGCACTTCAGACTGAAAGGGGTCAGCAATCTGGGCTCTTCATGTTCACACAATCCAAAGCTATAAAAATGCATAGACACAATTTTTCTAACAAAGCTTTTAACTTCAGGAATATTCCTCTTAACCAGCTAAGAAAAAACTCTAGAAACATTGGTCTTAGTATACTGCAAAGATGAGCTTTCTATTGTAAGAATTGAGTAAAATAAATTAAAAAATCAATTCTAATTTCTTGTTTATAAACCTAATTCTGTTACAGTGAAGCCAGTTAGGCACTAATTATAAAGAAGAAGCTCTAAAATCCTGTACTTAGCAGTCAAGCATGCTAAATATGTTTCAAAGAACTAAATACTCAAAAGACAATTGATAATGTAACAGATATGGAAAGTATATTAGTTGTATTCTGTTCATATTTGCAAAATGTTACTCTGTCAGTCATATATAAATATGAAATAGAGTGGTCATCTGTCCCAGTTTTCCCTCAAAAGTCCCTGGCACATGGAATGTTTGCTAAATCTGGAACAGTCTGGGGAAAACCAGGAAATGTGGTTACCTGTCATAGTCACAACACTCAAAGTCAAGCAATTTAAGGGAGATACTGGGGTTCATTTGGCTTACAGTTCCAGAGGGGAGATAGTCCATTTAGTCGGAAAGGGCTTGGCAGAGATTAGAAGCTGGAGGTGGCTTTGGTCACTGCAGACATCATGGAGGTGGAGAGAACAAACGGCAGATTGCTAAAGCAGACTACTAGAGGAAGCAGGGAGAGGCTTATCACCTCCAGGCCGCCCCACCCCCACCCCCATGACATGCCTCCCTCCAGCAAGGCTCCACCTCTAGAGATTCTATGACCTTCTCAAACATTAGCAATAGCTAAAAATTCAACAAGCCTGTGGGGACAATTCACATTTCACATCATCACATCAGCCTACTATACCTGCCATCTTATATATTAGTTACTGACATGTTTTTACTGCTAATGACTCCAGCCATCTTGTAACATTATTTTAACAGACTATCACATGACAATGTCCTTAATAACTATGTGGTGGGTGGAAATGCCAACGTGATAGACGAAACTAGCAAGCTACAATTTATTTTTGAACATTTCATTTCAGCTCCACACTTTGATTTTACTTCTTCCTCTTGTTGATACCTATGCAATTCTAAAACTCATTAAATGCAATTCTAAAACTCATCAATATGCTATTAATATAAACCAGATACTCAATTTCCTGAGAATTTATAAAATATAAATTCTGTTTTCACGTTTATGTGCATAGGGCAGGTGTGTGCAGGTGTATGTGTATGCAATTCCACATGTGTTTGGACTAAAATTTGTATGGCAGTGGAATTGCACTGAGTGCTTTTGCTTATGGAGGTCCAAGGTTGATATCCTCAAGTTGCTCTTCTACTTTATTCTTTTGAGAAAAGGTCTCTAATCAAATAGAACTTTCGGATAGAGCTAGTCAGGCTAGCCACCTTGCTCTTGGGATTTCCAGTCTCTGCCTTCCAAGGCTGGAATTACAGAAGGGCTGCCATACCCACTCAGCATTCTACATGAGATGTGGGTCTCTAGACTCCTGTCTTCCTGTTTGTGCAGAAATATACTTTAGAAGTACTCTAAAATGTACTTTCTGAGTATAGAACCTGAGTGTTTGAGATATAATTAAGTGTGTGGTCATTTAAAAAGTTTAAATTTACTTCAATTTTTACTCTTTTGACAATTTCATCCATGTACATAATGTATTTTTCTCATGCTTACCACTCTACTACCCCCTCCTACTTCCTAGGCTCATTTAGCACATCCTATTCTGCCTTCATCTGATTCATGCACTTTTCTTTCTCCCTTCCTTTTTCTTTCTTTCCCTTTTTTCTTTCTTCTTCCTTTCTTTCTTTTTTAACTCACAGAGTTCAATTAGAGCCAACCACATGAACATGCATGTACAGTCAACCACTGGAAATATCGGTTATATTAGAAAAAAATACTGGATGAGGCTTAGAATGTGCCTACCACTAATAATGGATTGAAAAAAATAAAAATACATTTTCTATCATCAAAAAGACCAGGAGCAGGTATCCCAGGGCAGGCACAGCAGCTTCACCACCATCAGAGTCCGAGGATGTATCAATATTGTGATAGGAAATTTGCTGTAAGATGGTTGCTAAAGATCCAGCCATTGTTACCACATTCCAATCAGAAAGAGAAGGGAAAAGAAATCACATTCAATATCTCAGCATTGGTTATGCATCTGCATTAGCTACGAGTAATGCTAGAAATATTGATTGCACCTTTAGTGGCCATATGTGGTGCTAACGCTAGAATCCTGTTACTTAGGAAAAGAGGTAAAATGGAAATGAGGAAACAGTCACAGCACTGGAATACTTACCTATTCAAACTTACTGTTTCAGCAGATGAAATCTCTATGCCTAAAACTCTAGAGCTACTTTATTTTCTATTTATTTCTTCATTGCTCTCAATGGGTAGTTATGATATTTTCCTATGCTTAATTCTCTCAACCTGTGACTTAGCAGTTAGCTGGACCTGCACTCTTCTGAGGTGTATTCAAGGCATCTAATTTGTGCAGAAACCTGTAAAGAAAGAAGAAGCACACCTAACCCTCTGCCTGTTTGAGTTCAGCATTTCTCCCAATGAGAACACAAATTATATAGACTATAGCTAGCCTGCAACTAGATGAACATGCAGTTTCCACGAGTGGGAGACTGGTCTATCAGCTTGTAAATGCAAGTGATATGCGAGTTACTCAGCAACTCATCAGGCTGAACTTTTATGTTTCAAGAGTGGAGTAAGGTTGTACTGATATCATGAACACCCATGGAAATTATTAGATGCATGGAGCTTTTATTCTGGGATTTTTTTTTTTAGAGTGTGTATGTGTGTGTGTGTGTGTGTGTGTGTGTGTGTGTGTGTGTGATAGGGCACTGTGTATGGCCCAAGGGTGGTTTCCAGAATCATCCTGGATTGCTCTGCCTTATTGCTTTGCTCTGGGGTTTACCCAGGCTCTGCCTTCCAGGGCCAGAAGTGCAGGCTGCCTCCATTTCCACCTGGTGTTTTTATGTTGGATCCAGGATCCTAACTCAGGTCCTTCTGCTTTCAAGGCTAAGAGCTTTAACCCCTGAGCCATCTCTCCAGCTGGAAACTTTACTTCTGAAAGGCACTAACATCATTCACCTTTTATTACTGAGGAGAGCCATGAGAGTATTTAAGAATATCTAATTACAAATTTGCCACCGGAAACACTGGGTTGTCCAGGCCCTGCCTTTAGGACCCATCCTTAACTGTGGCTCTGTCCTAGGCCATTGCAGCCTTGGGACTCTATGCTGACCTCTGTCCATAGACACGCTTCTTGCGACTGAGGGGGCATGCTTATCTTCTCCCTTGAGAAGAGGATGATGGGTAGACTTTGTTTCCTTTGCAAGTTAGTTTTTTTAATGATTTTTCCACATATATGTGTACATGAGGCATGACCATGTATCTGTGTGTGTGTTGCATATGAGTGTGTATAGGTGTGTATATCAGGATGCAGGAGCATATGTGGCCTTGGAGGCCCCAGGCTGACATCAAGTATCAACCTGAATTGTTCTTCTGCCTCACTGCTTTGCTCTGGGGTTTCTCAGGGTCAGCCTTCCAGGGCTGGAAGTGCAGGCTGCCACCATTTCCACCTGGCATTTTTATGTGGGGTCAGGGTATCTGAACTATGGTCCTTTTGCTTGAGTCAAAAGCTTTAACCACTGAACCATCTCCCCAACCTCTTTTCCGAGTTCTTAACTTTACCCTGTTGAAGTCCTAGTAGGACCATAGGCCACATGGCCCTAGGATAGCTATGTATTCAGTCTAACACAAAACTGTAAATTTACCTTAAACATTGTAAGGTCTCTTTCTCTCTCTTCACATATATATATTATATATATATATAATACATATATTATATATATATATAATTGGTCTGTTCAGTTTTACTTATTTATTTCTGGAGCCTGAGTAAATGAACTTGGTACATTATATAGCAACTTACTTCTTTGTACAATACTGAAAGCCTAGACACACCTGTAATCTGTTGCCTGGAGGCATCCCATCTGCCTTGGGAAATCATGTACTGCATATTGGTTTGTTCACAACACTGCAGAAAATCACATGAGCTCCTGGAGTCATCCAAGACTTCCTTTCTCAAATGAAAGCCCAGGAAAACTAATTCACTTATCAGATTTATAGGGAGTCAAAGTTTACAACTGTGAGGTTTGTTTCTAATGTATTACCTGTTGCTGATGATACAAGAGTCTGAAAGAAACTGCTCACTGGCCATGGAAAAGGGAAGTGTGGGCTTGCGCAAAGAATCTCTTAAACGTACAGAGGAGAACACACGCTCATTTTTATTTACAGTGGAGCTTTACAAAAATAAAATTAATACAAAACCCATTTCACAATATAACTTACATAACTATCTTCTCCAAAAAAGGGATACTTGACGGTTAACACATAAACTACATTTGTATTTGTTAATAAGTCACTTCGTGGTATAAATATGTTGTTCTCCCTGGTTTCTGTAATAAAATACATACTGAAAAGAAGAACGAACAATGGACAACAGATCTTGTTTGGTTATTCTTCCAGTATAAAAAAATCTCTGGCCAAACAAAATTAACCAAAGAAAAGTAAAACAATTCCCCTTCTATTCAGCAATAAGGCCCTGTTTAATTATTTGAGGGTTTATCTGATGAAGACAGGACATTGATCTAAAAGCACCATGGCGTGGCCTAAGGTCCAGTAACAACAATATCCGCAAAGCTTTCTCCCATGCCTTCCCTGCAAGGGTTGACTCAGTACTTTGCCAAGATAAACAGAGACCGATCTCAACTCTCCCCTTCATTAGTCTCGAATGTTCTTATTATGCACTGAGGTTTTTAGACTTTCCCAACTGGCACATGCGGCTAGAGTGCATTTCCTTCTTTGGCTTCGCTACAACTCTGCAGCGCTCAGGAAACATACTGGGCTCCTCCGTGGGGCTGGATCTCGGTGACTCCCCAGCCAACCACATTTCCCCGGAGGTGACAGGAGTCCGCTCCGCCGCTCTCTCTGATCTCCTCCTGGCTAAGAACACGATCCCAGATATTGAAGCCGGTGATCCTTCCAGAAAATGCCAGCGCTTCATCGAAGCCTCCACCCAAGCAGCAACCATTCTTTTCTTGGCCGATCTGCAGGATGCCGCCCGCGGGGACCACATGACCCCTGGCGAGGTCCACCGTGGAGGCCCGCAGCTCGCCATCTGCCCACAAGGACGCCTTCCCAGAGTCTGAATTCCAGGTGCTGCACAGGTGGGTCCACCTTCCCAGGGGAACCACCACGTCCGCGGCCAGCTGGAACTCCGCACCCACCACCAGCACCAGGGACCCGGAGCTGAGGTAGAGCTGGATCTCGTAGGGATTCCACTTGGTGCCGTAGGAAAACAGGATGGTTTTGTTCAGCACATCCGTGGCTTTGACCCAAATGCAAGTACTGAAGGATTCCAACTTCATTGGTCTCACGGGATGCACGCTCCCAAAAATCTTCTTGGATCGCATCGGGAATAAAATCGCTGTTTCACAACCTACGGTTGGAAAAAAAAAAAAAAAGTAAGAATAAAAGAGAAAAGTCACGGACTCACCTGGAATAATGATTCTGGCATATTATTTCAACATGAGCATGCAAACAACCAATGATGACTATATTCAGTAGCACGGCCTTTGGTTTGATCTCTGTAGAGCAAAGGAATTGACAACAGGCAAAAAAGTCACTTGGCTTAATACAACACAATATCCAAATGGAGGGTTGTGCAAACAAAAGAAAGAAGGAGCCAACTTACTGGACTCACGAAATAACAAAAGCTGTACTGAATAGCTACCTCTCTTTCAATTAGATTCTCTTCTTGTTTACTGTTTTTATTAAAATGTTGAATCACAATGAGAAAAACTCAATGAGCCTGTAATTTCCAAGGAATTACATCCCATCCTCTTCCCCTTTTCTCTTCACTAGGATCCTAGAACAGTGAACTCAGTGGACCCAACTCTTGCATTATCACCACGCCTTTTTAAACAGGTTCTAGAATAGGGATGTTACTGGAAATACATTTCAATATGACATATGCTCTTGATATAGACAGGCTTCACAAGGTTTATAGCAAACCTCCCTTTGCTGGGTCACTGGATTTTTTTTTTTAAATTCTTGGTTAAGTTTATTCTAAATTATGGATCACTGGATTTTTGAGAGAAGGTTTTCATGTGGCTGAGACTGGCCTTGAATTAGCTACACAGATAAGGATGACCATCCTCCTGCCTCTACCTTCAAGGATGGAAATGATAAGCGTGTGCATGGACCAGCTTGGAAACCACCCTCAGGAAGGCAGCAATGTGTAACCACCATGACTAATGATTATCAGTGTTCATAGCTACTCATTAAGCACTGGATGGTCTAATCAATTACACTCCATTTAATCCATCCTCCTATGGACCTTCAGATCACCTATTTATTCCCACCTTAGAAATCAGAAAACTGGGTCAAAAAAAACTTTCATTTATTTCTATAGTCAATAAGTTTTAAAGCTCTTGTGTGTTTGAAGAGGCCACAGCCTCATAGTATATTGCCTCTTGATAATAGAATCCTAAGATCTGTTTGTTTTGCTGCTAAGTCAGCTGCGTGGCTTCTGATGAACTCTGTAGTCTCTCCAACTTTTAGAGTTATCTGTAACACAGCTCTCCTATGCTTGTATTCTGTGAGCAAGAAGTACACAGCACTCAGGAAGAACTGGACAGGCCAAGGACAGGCTTTCAAACGAATTGTGTTCAATACTTCTATTAGTTATGCAGCTATAGAGAACTCTCCTAAAGAGCAGATTCTTCCAAAGGGTCTATTTGGAGCATGCGTTTCTGCTAAGAAATGTTGGGAGGCAGGAACTTTTAAGTGTGGGGAGGCATCTCAGTCTATTCCCACCTCTGCCCATCTCAGGGTCACATCTGGGACGCTGAGTTTCTTTGGACATGAGTGGTGCTAAAGCCTTTAAAAGGTGGGTTTTTGTGCATGACTATATATATATATATATAATAAAGAATTCTTTAAAAACTAAATTAGGACGGGGAGTTCACTTTATAAAACCCCAAAGAAGACCTGCCATGAGATAGCTTTGATAAGCAACTCCTAAAACATTTGCAGACTAATTGGTGAACAGATAGAACTGGTGGGATTGGGTCAGTGGGATAGCTCAGTGGGTAAGGGTGCTTGCCACCAAGCCCAATGACCTGATTTCAATCCCTGGTCACCTGAGTTGAATCCCTACACCCCACGTGGTGGAAGGAGCAAACAGGCTCCTGCAAAGTTACCTTCTGATTTCCACATATATGATATGGTGGGTATGCATACACAGAAGATAAAGATTAATTTAAAAAATAGTTATTTTGAAAAGTTTTGCGGAAGTTAAATATCCATGTAAAATGATGGAAGTTTTACAAGTGACTCTAAAGCTCGGCTCTGTCCTGAAAAAAAAAATTCAATAAATGTAGATGTCTTCTTTTAGCAATAACGACAGAAAATAGTTAGATTTGGAAAAACTTGATAAAAACAACGACAGTAGCAATTCACAAAACTGGACTTATCATTCCTGAAAATTTAAACTGCTCTGTGAAGTACATCAATCTTTAACGAGACATTTCCAATGAATTTACAAAAGGTAATTTTCTCTCGTTGGATTAATTAAATCAAGTAGTGATCGGGGCACAAAAGATTACCATATCTTTTGAATATTCTGGTTGCTGTAAATTTCAGCAGGGTACTGTTCAAGAGGTGCGGACTACAATCTAATTAACTGGCTTCCTGTTTAAACAAGGCCAGGCAGTGGGGACTGCATTCCAACACAGTCCCTGACTGTGTCTGGGAGACCCTGCACCTCCGTTGACTGTAGCAGTTACTTGAGTTCACATAGTGAGGTTGTATGTGGACAGATTTTGAGGAGCTTCTTTAGTGGAAAAATGCCTGAGGATCTTGATACCTCTTTATGATGTCACAAACACTCTCACGAAAAGATTTTTAAATAATAGGTCCTGTAAGTATACTACCAAAGACCAGACAAAATCAAAACCAGATTCTTTGTAGGCCTGCCAGAAAACGATTAGGAACCCCCTAGGCGCTAAGTGCAGAAGACCACAAGAGGACAAATCAAAGCACACAGGTAAAAGTACTATTGGCTCTAATAGGAAAGCATCTTAAAGTTCCAAATGCACCCATCCCTTTTTTAGCACAAGCAGGAATGAAACTCTTCCATGTACAATGACTTTACACAGCAGTACAAGAAATGCCATGCACTAAAATAGTTACAGAAGAGTTGCAGCTATATTTCCATGGTAGCGTGCTCATCGAACATGCATAAGGCCCTAAATTCAATCCCCGAACTGCCAGAAAGAAAAAAAGACAAAGAAAAAGTAGCTACAGAGCTACGCTTATCGTCTCTCTCCCATTGCACTGACTAGAATCTTCTTTAGATCTGATACTTCTGCTTTTTCTCTGAAGGCCTACTTAATATTTAAGGAAGTAGGCTTTGTTCTGGCAAAGAATCCTCAAATATTTAGGAAAGACTAATACTTTGGGCATGTTCTGTAATTAAATCAAACATGTCCTGGAATGTGTTTAAGATTCTTTCTCCTCCAAGGATAGATGTTGTTTTCTTGGAAATAAAATGGGAAAGCTCATTTGTCGTTGCAAGTTATGGTTTCCTACTCAGACATTAACTTTCTAAAATAATCCCTGAAGCTATCATTGAGACAATCCACCTCTCAGAAAATTTTGACTTACAAAGGGGCATTACTGGGCTTCCAAGTCTTCGGTTTAAAGAGCATCCTTCCGACCCCCATCATCCTCCTGTCCCTCTTCTTACCAGACTGTTAGGAGGTGTATGGAGTGATTTTTGCAGGGGACTTAGACAAACTAGTTTGAACTGCGCCTCCTGTGTGGCCTAATTCTCAGAATCCCTGGGGAGGCCCAAGGGTCAGTTACAGCCTCTGACGCCTGCACCTGACTGTGTGCAGGGTACACCAAACCCGGCACCCCTGACCTTCACCGCGGAACTAATCCCGCAGACCCTGCGGGCTGGGGCTGGGGTGGGGGAGGGGGAACTTGAGGAATTTTGCTGACTCTGCAGGAGATCAGATTTGGCCCCAGTCAGTTCCGAAGCATAAAGGAGGTGGAGTCCGCGGAAGGGCTGGGAAACTTCGCTGAAAGTTACCCGGGAGCCCTAAATAGTGCGGGGAAACCAGAGCTCGCCCGCGGACAGCGGCGGGCTAAAATTAGAAGACATGGAAATCTCTAACGGAGGAAAGCTGGGGCACCGCGAGGGGTCAGCATTAAACTCCCGCCCCTGGAGCTCCTGTCGCGGCCGGTCCGATCTGGTGTCAGGAACCTTCCACGTCTATTTCCAGACTGGTGCCTGAATCCCTGCTTTCCTTGGGGTTCCACGCGCTACCTGGCATGGCGTGTCGGAATCGGCAAGTGTGCACGCAAGAACAGGAGGTCCTGTGTGTGTGTGTGTGTGTGTGTGTGTGTGTGTGTGTGTGTGTGTGTGTGTGTGTGTAGATCGCGATGAAAACTGGCCGGATTGACCCGGCACCGCGCCCTTGGATGACAACAGAAGGGACGTGTCCCCGCTCTGCCGGGCGCTTACCTGCAGGCAGCCGATGCCGGGCGGCCCAGTCTTGCACGGCGCTCAGTTCGGTGCGGGTCCGCCGCAGCTCCTCCAGCACCGCGCCCAGGCCGAGACTCGCCAGCTGGGGTCGCCGCGCCTCCGAATCCGCCTCTAGGCGCTCCAGGCGGCGTCCCGCGTCGCGGCTCTGCTGCGCCAGCTGCTCCAGCGCCTGAGCCAGCCTGGCCTCGGCGGGCGCCGCGGCGGGCGGAGCGCACGGCCTGGCCAAGCTGCTCGCCAGCCGGCCCAGCTCCGCCCGCAGCCTCGGCAGCTCCCCTCGGAGGATGTCGTCGGCGGCCTGCAGCAGCATGCCCTCCCTCATCTGCGAGTTCTCCAGCATGATGAACAGTTTGTCCCACTCCGAGGGCTCCCGACCGCAGACGCACGGCGTGGCTAGAGCACAGAAGACAGACACCAAGTTACCAGCCCGCCGGGGAGTCCCGGGTGTGCTTTGTAAAAAGCGATCTCCCTAGGGGGAACCCAAGTTGCATCCTGTTCCCAGCATTAGCCTTCCCCCCCCCCAGGACACCTCCTAAACCCGCATGTGAATATCTCAGAAATGGCACCATTCATCTAGGCAATAGATTATAAACTGCAACTGCGTTCTACCAACTTGCCGCTGTGTAGCGATACACAAAGATCAGCGATCTTATCTGCTCCAAGTCGATGTATGCAACAAAAACGCTTAACCCTCTCATTTTCCTCGGGAGCCTCTCATTTTTGCAAAACAATGTATATCATTTCAGCTCCTTTCATCCAACATAAAGTATATGCTTATTACGTGTGCTAGCTGGGAAAGTTGAAAGGAACTCACGGTCCTCGGTGGCCTGCAGTCCATTGTCTATCTCGTTGTCCAAATTCACATACATGAGCTCATAGTCATCCGAGTTCTCGGCCAGCCCTGCAGACCACAGAGCACAGAGCAGAAGCGCAGGCAGATGCATTGCGGAACAGGCTAAGGTCGCTCCGTGGGTTCTCTTGCGAGCGGAGTTTGAGCCCCTGGATTTGAGAATGAGCGTGGGGCCTGGAGGGGAGTCCTTAATAAACGCCGGGAAAGCCTGAATGGGAATGAATGAGTAATGCTGGTGGCACCGCGCGGAGGGAGTTCCCCTGCATTTGGGGGAGGGGGCTGGCTGGGAGGGCGAGGGATCCTAAGAGATTGCGCAATATTAAACCGCTAAGGCTTTCGCCGCAGGAGGAGTGTCAGAAAGGGAAAGGGGAGAGTAACCCGGCTTCAGGGTCCCCCTGAGGCTTAGCTGTTGTAACTTGAGTGCTTAGTCCTGTGGATACAAGCTGGAGGCAGAATTCAGGCATGTAGAGGTGTGAGTGACAATCATTAGTTTGGTACTTGGTATGAACTTTCTCTACACTACCTTTTAGGTTATAGACGAACTTTTCCTCCACTTTTCTTTTGGACACTTTCGCGAGCCCAAGATGTCCAAAATAGTTCTGCGAATCTAAAATAACCCACTGGATTAAGAAGTTCTGTGACTCTAGAAGTCAAATCCAGCGACTCTAGAAGTCGTCTATTCTGATGCATGTCTACTTCTCAGAAGTTGCATCCATTCCTTTGTAAACACTTTTCAATGACAAACAGTACCGGTGGGTTTACCTAAATCAGAAAGGACTGGGGGAAAGGCATGAATTGATTTTAGGTATTTTTTTTATAACCCAGTAGCCCGGGGGCATTATATGATTCCAAAAAACTTAAGTGAGGTTCATGTTTTGAAATTAAACTTATTGCCTCCTGCATCTGAGAAGCAAAGAATCTACAACAGAAGAAAGAAAAAAAAAACCCTGTTTTGAAAGATAACCCCCAGGAGTTTGCTTTATAATAAAACTAATACAGACTTAAAACATTTAGATAAACTTCAGATAAAGCAACCAGACCCTCCAGTGACCAGAGAGAGAGGAGGAAGCAAGCACAGAATAGGGGTTATCCATCCCAACCATCCAACCACTGAAGAGGATGAGTTAGAAGAGAGCCTCCTCATGTCAAGACCACTAGGAGGCGGTATTCTGCATTTGAGAAGGCTCGACCCTCTTTCACTCCTGTGTGAAAATGTGAGAGAGACTTAAGATGGTAAGAGCACAAGGATGAGGAGATCTACCACTGGGCAAGACATTCCACTCAAGGCAGGACTGCTGTATCCAGAAACTCACTGCAATGAGACTTGTCCTTACCAGACCTGCATAATGACTGACATACCAACATGCCCCCATAGACTAACCAGTCTTAGGAGAAATGATTACATGCAGTGGAAACCTTAGGGGACAGGACCAGACAGATGAAGGGGAGTGCTCCTATCAGTGGGTCTGCACAAGGAAAGCCCAATTGGTCTGCCACAGATGCCTGAATCTCCAGTGGAGAAGATAATGCAGAGGGAACCCTGGAACCCATAGAAACAGACAGACAGGAAGGTGGGAGAGAGTGGAATGAATTGATGCAGGGAGGGTAGGAAGAACAGGAGGACAGAGATAATTACTCGATATGCTTGTAAAACTAGGGAGAAAGTTTTTAAATTAAAAAAGAAGAAAATGTATGAAGCAATCATGACTATCCTTGGCTCAATACAGCAAGACTAGCCCTCTTATGTTCAGTAAAGTGTCTAAAGACCTCTCATTGCTCAAAAAGATGCAAAAAAATACTGTTTCTTTGTTGAAAAAAGTTCAGTGTAATTTTAGTGACAACCACTCAGACCAAACCAAAGGGAACTATGTGTCCAAATTAAAGAGATATAGAATATGGAAAGAAATTTGAACTTTGTGTGTTTGTGTATATGCATTGTGTGGTGCTCTTTGTGTGTGTGTGTGTGTGTGTGTGTGTGTGTGTGTGTGTATGGTACATGCATCTGCAAGTGCTCAAAGATCAAAGAAAGATATTGGGTATCTTCTTCTATGGCTCTCCATCTTACTGCTTTGATTCAAAGTCTTTCACTGAACTTGGCAATTCTGCTAGGCTGGTTGAACAACAAGCTCCTGGGATCCACCTGACATAATAGATTATTTATAGAGCACTATCCAAATAGATGATAGGCAATTTCTACAGAATATCTCCATACAGATTTTATAAAAACTGTTTCTAAGAATGAAGGGTACACAAGAATGAATGTTTGAATTCTCCTTTATATGTATGATGCTAAAACGAGACAAGACTGTACAAGACAAGAAAATGTCATCTAGTCTCACTTAAGAACTTTCAATGCCAAATTTATATATATATAAACAAAACCAGTATCACATGCATAAAAATACATCATGCCTATGATGGTTAATGGTGATTTTCATTTTGATTGGACTGACAGATACCTAGGAAATTAGTAAAGCATACCTCTGGATGTGTCTGTGATGGTGTTCCTAAAGAGAATTAACCAAAGGTGAAAGTCTCATCCTGAATGTGTGTGCACAACGCAGTAGGCCGAAGGCTGACCAGAGAAAAGGGAAAGGAGGAAAGTCACCATGGTCGCCATTTCCTCCCTCTGCTTCCTGACACAGGGCAGGCAGCATAGACCCATGATGTTCAACCCCACCACACACCCAAGGCAGAGGAGTCAGAAAACCAGGGACTAAACTGAAATAAATCCTTCCTTCTTTGAGTTTTTCCCCTCAGATATTTCGTCAAAGCAACAGAAAAAGTGACTAATGCAATGACTAAGACAAATTTATTCCAAGACTTCAAGATGGGTTAGATCGTTAGGTTATCTATTGACTTACTATATTAATGATTTAAATAAGAATCATGTGGGCTGGTGAGATGGTGCAGAAGATAAAGGTACCTGCATGTAAACCTGGTGACCTGAGTTCAATCCCCAGAGCTTCCACATGGTAGAAGGAGAAAACTGACTTCTGAAAGTTGTCCTCTGACTTCCACATGTGCACTTCATGATATGTATGTACTGTGGCACATGCATACCTTCACATTCTCATTCTCTCTCAAATAAATACAACATTAAAAAAATAAATCAGTAAGAACCATGTAATAATGTCAACAGATAAGAAAATGTATTTCATAAAATTAGCACTTCACAATTTTATGCATGTTTGAGTGTATATGCTTGTGTCTATATACATGTCTTTATGCATGAGAATGTAGTCTGACTAGCCAGCCTGCTCTGGAAATTTCCAATTCTGCCTCCCAAGGATGGGACTGTAGGCAAACCATCATGCCCAGTTGGAATTTTATGTAGGATCTAGGGATCTAAACTCTGATCCTTTGATTTATATGGTAAACACTTCAACCATTGAGCCATCTCCCCAGCTCTCACCAGGGTTCTTAAAAGTGAAGGAGTGATGCAGAAGACAGAATCTGGGAGAAAGGGGGATGACGAGTTCAGGAGCAAGAGATGCCATGTTGCTAGTTTTACAGATGATGGAAGGGGCTGCAAACCAATAAACACTTGAAACCTTTCAGAGGCTGGAAAAGCCAGGGAAACCTTTTCTCTAAAGTCCCTACCAGGACTCTAGCAACCTTGCCTACATCTTGATTTTAGCCCAGTGAGACTTATATCAGACTTCTGAATTCTCAAAGGAGAAGAAATGAATCTGTGCTTTATAAAAGCTCTTTGCTATGGCTTTTTATGACAGTTACAGAAAACTAATACAACTGCTTCGCAAAGAAATTTCAGAACATCTAGAGATTTTACTCAGGGTTATACTCACTGCTTAGCTACTTCTTTCTCTGGTCCAGAGATGTGAGAATCACTTAGAAACCACCATCTGTGTGTCAACATTCCTGGATGATTTCCAAGCCCATTAAGTTCAAAAGCACTGCAACCTCCTTTGCACACACAGATAGACGTGAAAACTGCATCGCTCTTGATAGTCGTGAACAGTAGCACTAATGATATCTTTCAACCACAAAGAAGACCAATGAGTGTTGCCCGTGCATGTAGCGAAATACTATCGAGCATAAAGTTGAATGGAGCAAAATCTGTTGCAAAGAGATAGATAGCAGCATGATCCTGTTCATATAAAGCTACCAAGTTGGCAAAACAACTGCAAAATAGTTATTGATGTGTATTAATCATTCATGAAAATGAGAAAAACTAACTTGAGGGAAGGGATTGCCTCAGGACAGAAAAGGCACAGTTGTGGCACAAAGGAAAGTCCTGGCAAAGTTGGTTGAAGGTTACACTATTGCTCCTTGTATTATTACTTACTCTTATTTGATGCCTTGGGATATTTAGTAAATAAAAGAATGCATTCACTTGTGGGTGGAATTTTTCTAGGGTTTCAACACCAGGATGTCTTCACTGATTCTTACTCAACAGAAAGTTCTATGTTAATTTTTGTATTTCTTCGATTAGCATTGAAGTCAGCTGACAATGACTGACCTAGGGTTATCCCCTTCAGAGCTCCTGGAGCCTCCAGTTAAGTGTTGAACCAAAAAACATTCAGCAGTTTCCTGTTTCATATTCTAACTACAGTCCCATTTAATGTGACCTTCCTTGTGAGTGGGTCAGTATGTCCACATAGCTAAGTTCTTTGATGACCTAATGAGTGCTGGACAAATTGAGCATCTGTCAAAAATTCCTGATCCATTAAAGGAGAAATTCCTGATCCATTAAAGGAAAAACTATATAAAAATAAAAAGCCCAAAAAATGTGTAATATTAAATATTGATATTAAACTGTCAAAAATGGATGATGAATACAGCTTCTTCATGGTTTCATTTTTTAATTTTAGTCTTTTAAGACAAAGCCTTATTTCTTAGCTCAAATTGTCTAGAATGCACTATATAGCCCAGAACGTCTTCAAACTTGTGAAGATGCCCCACCCGAGATTTACAAGTGCTGGGGTTACAGATATATAACACCATGCCTGACTCACACAACTTCTTTTTTTTTTAAATTTTTTTTGTTATTATTTATTCAATTGTGCATGTATGCGTGTGTGCACGTGTGAATGTATGTGTGTGTGTGTGTGTGTGTGTAGAACCACGGACGAATTCGGGAACCACCATGGACCCCTCCACCTCCTCTTTGTTTACTCTGCCCCAGGATTCACAGGCTCCGCCCTACCAGGACCAGAAACGCAGGCCGCCCCCGCTTCCGCCTGGCGTCTATACGTGGGATCTGGGATCCAAACTCAGGACCTTGTGCCTGCAAGGCAGAGGCTTAACCCCTGAGCCACCTCTCCAGCGCCCACACACAACTTCTTTAAAATGAAAAAAACAATCAGCATTTCCAACATCCATTACTCTGTGGGTATATTATTAAGACATTTTGGAGACCAGTTCTATGAAAAAAACAGTTCTTAATATTTATTTTAACCCAAGTCATTCACTTTTGCCCCCTCTCACTGTATGTAAACATTGAGATCCTGGGGCTCCTATCTCTCTTCTTTTGGAGCTCATTGACATATTACCTAAATGTGTTTTGCGAAGGAGTGTGTCCCCACTACTTCATTTTTTTTTTATACTTTCTGTCTCTTTAAATGTGTGCATGCCTTCTGTCACCAAAGCCAACTTTCAATTAAAAGTGAACCAGAAATGGTGTGGCGATGGGTTGTAGGACATCTGTAGAGAGCTTGCCTAGTATGAATGAGGCCCTGGGTTCAATTCCCCACTCCTTGAACTAAAATAAACAAGTAAACAGAGTCATGGATGCTTGTCTTTCAGAAATCCCTAGATGCCAAATCCCCTGAGACATTTAAGAGGACTTTGATACATCCCTGAAGACCTTGACAGAGAGGAAAAAAAACCTATACCCTAAGGTGATAAGCAGCTGTTTCCCATATGTTGTGGAAGGCTAAGTCCCTACAGCTTATGTCATTTATTTTTTTCTTGAGATTTTGTCGTTTGCAATCTAGCTGTCTATACACGTCTTTGAGACAAATCATGTGTGACACACAAGCTGAGCCTGAACTTCTCTTGACATAGTGCAGAAGTTGGGGTTGAAACTGGCATTGTGTTTTAAACTATTCCTAAAAGTAAGGCATGGTTTCCATATGTCCATTGTCTAAACCATAGCTTTGGCTCCTTCAGGAATGTGAGCACATTCCTTTGCACATTTCTTGGGTTCAGTTTCATCTAAGTTCCTGCTTATGACACCGCGTACTTTTCATTGAAATGTTGTCCACACGTTGCTTCTGGTGGGGAATTCTTCAGGGGAAGGTTTTTTCCTTCTCAAGGGTGTGGTCTGCTTACTGTCAGCGGTGCCTCTGTTCCCCATGGACCATTAGGCAGGAAAATTTTTCATTAGATAATAACGTTGGTTGCATTGTAAAATAGTTCCCCTTTGGGAATTGGTTTAAATCTGCTTTTTTTTTTTTTTTTTTAAGAATAAGATAGTGTTTGTTTAGGGTTTTTTATAGGAACTTTTGGTCTGTTCAATGTGTGTTTCATTCCATGGATAGCAACGACATTCTTAATGCTCTGAGACTGATAAGTCACTGTTGCCTTTATTGCTCTCTCAACAGGAAATACAGTGTTGTTGAGGGTGTTACCTGCAGTGTATGAGAAGCAGCCTGAAGCCATCAACAGACATCTGACAGAACTCTTGGCCCTGATGCCCCAGCTAGAACAGCCAGAGCAATACCATCTCCTGCGGCTTTTGCAAGCAGCAGCGAAGAGAAAGCAAGTGGAGGTAAAAAAAAAAAAAGCGTGCTGTTGCCTCTCAATGTCAACTCTATATTATATATGTTGTGATGATTCCCGTAGCCCAATTTTAAGGTGAACAGAGTTATGAACTGGTTTCCTCATGCATACATCCATCTTAAAGTGAAAGTCCCAATGTGTACTTGTACATGTGTATGTGTATGTGTGTGTAGAAGAGGGCACTATGTGTGACTATGGGGGCCTAAGGGTGACTTTGGGAATCATTGTGAATTGCTCTATCTTCTTATTGCTTTGTTCTGGGATTTCCCAGGCTCCACCTTCCAGGGCCAGAACTACAAACCACTGCCAGCTCCACACAGCATTTTTTTAAAAATTTATTCAATTCTGCACGTGTATGTGTGCGTATGTGCGTGTATGTGTGACGAATTCGGGAACCACCATGGACGCCTCCACCTCCTCCTTGTTTCCTCTGCCCCGGGATTCACAAGCTTCGCCCGGGGATTCACAAGCTCCGCCCTACCAGGACCAGAAACGCAGGCCGCCCCGGCTTCCACCCCGCGTCTATACGTGGGGTCTAGGATCTGAACTCAGGACCTTCTGCCTGCAAGGCAGAGGCTTAACCCCTGAGTCACCTCTCCAGCCCCACGCAGCATTTTTTACATGGGATCTGAACGCAGATCCTTATGCTTATGAGACAAGAACTTAACCCCTGAGTCATCTCTTCAGCCACAAAGGTCATTCATTGTCTAGATAGCAAATAGATGTTATTCTTTGATTTCAACTAAAACACTGTGGTAATTAGGATACTTGTGACTACCAGTGATGGGACACAGTAGTTTCAACAAGGAAAGGAATTTGTAGACAATTTGCTTCTACCTCCATCATCATCAGCAACACCCAACCAAATATCTTCTTCTGTCTGGACACATGATTCTCCTTTGAAGATTCTCATGAATTCCAGATAGATATTTATAGAAACTAGAGATGGATAGGAAGGAGGTGTTGAACACAGATTTTGGGGAGTAACAGACTCTGTCTAAAGGAGAAATGGTGCAATGAAGTCCTCCAAAGGGGGCCACAGTGAGATAGTAGCCTGGACATTGCAGTTCTGTATAGGCAGAGCACGGAAGAAAGGGTCTCCAGAAAAGTAGGCAGGGTTGGGTGTCCCGTGCACTGGGTACAGGCTTCAAGGTCCCAAGACAGAAAACCAGATGCTGGCCCATGACTCAACTGTACCGCCAGAGATGTGGATTCAGCAGGCTGGAGGAAAGCTCCAGTTTGCTACTGCTTCAGGGAACACATTAAGAAGTAATAAGAAACTAGACAGAGGACTGGAGACCTGCATGCTACAGGGTGGGGACCTGCATGCTATTGGGTGGGCATCTTCACTTTTGCCCCAGGAAATAAATTATCAAGTGTTGCATATCTGTCTCCTCTGGTGTGTGCAATCCTTAAGGATCATAGAGCTTCATCTATATATTCACATGTTTTTCCCAATGTCATGCTGGGTACCTAGTAGGGATTCATTAAGGCCTGGAGAGAGAGCTCAGTTGGCCAAATAAAGTCATGAAGATTTGACTTCAATCCTCAGCACCCAATAAAAGCTGGACATGGTGGCATGTGCTTATAGTCTCAGCACAGTGGAGATAGGGACAGAGGATCTCCGGAGCTCACTGGCTAGTCAACAACAAAATTAGGAAGCTTTGAGTCCCTGTGTCTCAAAGTGCCCCAAATGCAGAAACATATACAGAGCCATATGTTCTCCCTCATAAATGGATCCTTACCAGTGAACCCTCAGACTAATATAATTACATGGAAACTTTTTTTTGACACTCACAAACTATAAAGGAATATAAGTCAGGGTGATGAAGGAAGATCCTAAAGAGTGGAGACAGAAAACACAGATAAGAAAAGCTCCTGGTCCTTAACGAAGATGCATTCTTTTCCAATAGACTATTAATAATACAGAAAACCGCAACTGGCCAGAGTGCAGGGTATTGATGACCCTCGTACGCTCAGCCCTAATCAGGCCATCAAAATCTCTCTCAATCCCAAAGCTCAGGGACCCTTGTAGAAGATGGGGTAGGAAGATCATAAGAGCCTAAAGGTGAGAAGATATACTGCCGGCTGGCCAGGACACTCCAGTCCAGGGCAGGGCTGCTGCACCCAGGAGACCGTTGCAATAGGATCTATAACCACCAGATTTACACAATGGCTGGCATCTTAACATTCTCCATGGATCATTGAGGTCCTCAGGAGAAACTACACTCAAAGAGAATTTCTAGAGCAAATTATGAACAAAAGAAGGGGAGCTTCCCCAACTGTGGGTATACCCACTGAAGACCCTTAAACTACCACAGAGACAGGATCCCTTACTGGCATAGGCACCCCCAAGGGAACATGATGGCCCACACATGCAGAGGGACATGAGGGCAGAAAGGACATGGTGAGATGGGGAAGAAAAGGGAGGATGAGAGAAGAGGTAATGGAGAAGGAAGGGGTATAGACATATTGAAGTAAAAAAAATTCTAAATAAAAAATTAAAAATAAAGTTGATCTCTGGACTCCACATGCATACACATACCTGCACACACATGATCACACACACACTCCAAAAAAGTTGGTGTGTGTGTGTGTGTGTGTGTGTGTGTGTGTGTATGTGTAGAAGAGGAGACCATGTGTGTTCCTATGGAGTCCCAAGGATGACTTTGGGAATCATCCTGGATTGTTCTACCTCCTTATTGCTTTTCAGTACAGGTCACCACCATTTGTGCGTGGCATTTTATGTGGAATGCAGGATCTGAACTCAGGTCCTTCTGCTTGCTAGGCAAAGGCATCCCTCTAGTCCAGAAGTTATTTAATTAATAGAGAGGAGAAGCCATGATGAACCAGAAAAAAGTTATATGTGGTCTACAAAGGGAGAACTGTGATCTAGAGCAGAAAACACTAGAGATGGGAACCCACCTTGGATTTGGCACTTGGAACTCATCAGTGACCCACAAGGTCTCCTGGGCTGGGCTAGATAGAAGTAGACATTTATTTGTATATGGAAGGGAAGGAAGTGACCATGAGAGTAATGGACCACCAGTTTAGGAAATCCAGAGGAAACAAAGTTTAAAAAAAAAAGTAAGAATGAAGAGATGGTAGATGTAACAGGATGTAGAAGAACGTCAAAATACAGGAGGAAATTAGGCAATATGTCCCAGACTTCAAGTGGGGGAAATCAGTTTCATAAGGCGTTAGGGCAGAAAGTCTGGGAACATCCAGCAGAGATGAGGTGAGGAGTGGAGCTGAGGAATCTCCGGATCACCTAAAAGAGGCCCATTGCATGCGGGCGACCTGTTTGTTATCTCTTGCTGTTATAGAAAGGTTTAGTGGCTTAGAACAACACGGTGCCTTGGGGTCCTGCAGGTCAGAATGCAAAGCACATGAGCAGGGTTTGATCTTCCCTGCAGACCCCAGCATTTCTTCCCTTGCCTGCTCTGACTTCCGGAGGCTGCCGGCCTCCCCGGTCCACTGTCTACATCTCTCTCATATCTCTGCTGTTTGCATTATATTTCCTCTGAGCCTGGCCCTCATTCCTCCCTCTTCTAAAGACCCTGCTGATCCCATTGAGGTCGCCCAGATAATCCAAAGACACAGATCCCCATCTCCAGATCTTTAGGTTGATCACTCTACATAGTTCTTTTTGCCACATCAGCGAGCTTTCTTGCAAGTTCTTTAAGGGACCCTTGTTATTACGATTCCCACAGATGGAGTCTGTGGAACAGGTGATGTGGAAAGCGGGGAAGAGTGACTAAACAGACAAAATTAGTGCCACAGAGGCAGCTGGCATGCCCGCTCTATCTGTAGCCTAAGAATGAGAACAAATAGATGCAATTTTTAGAAGACAGGTTCAATGAGAGTTCAAGACGGATATAGAAAGAAATGCTTAATATAACTTATTTCCCATGGGGCCCTGTAGGCAAATGAAGCCTAGAGGAGATTTGATTATAAGACAAGAGAAGAGAGAACAGTTTGGGCTCACGAACCCAATACTATGGGGTCCATGAGCAAGGATGATGTCACATCAGCATTCACGGAGGCTGTCTGAATTTCCCAAGGGGAAAGGGCTGATGGTGCCATTAAAAGCCAGTTCTAATCCCATCCCACTCTCACAGCCTCCCAGAGTCACTCCTTGGGGTCCTATGAAGGGCACTGGCTCACCGGCACCCAGCATTTGCATACATGCTATGCTCGCCACCTGGAAGGTTCTTACTAACAACTTTTAGGCTTATTGTTCCAGGCCTTTAGAGAGCATCTCAAAATGCCAGAAATCTCTGAATACTTTTCTCCCCAGTTCTGCTGCCTCTCTCCTCTGCACCACACTGACTGAGATTTGAAAGCCAACTCATTCATCACCAGGCCCTCAGTGGCTAGTTAACTCATGATTCCCAGGACTCTTTCTCACAGCCGAGTGCCTAGACTAGCAGGAAACTGGATCATTCAGAAAGGATTCTTGTTTCACATCTACTATCTCATTTAATCCTGCAAAGAACATGACAGACAACGTGTTCATTTTTCTCCATTTTGCTTTGTTCAGAACAGGTGGTCTGAGAACTTAATTTGATTAATCTCATACATACATAGAAAAGAATAAGGAAGGTCCAAGACTTTGAAACCAGGCTGTCTGACTCCCTCTCTTGACTTGAGCAGCTTTAACTCAAGACAGCTTCTCAATTGGTCACAGTGGACAAAGGACACCAATAGTAGCTGAGCTCATCCCTGTGCCAGGCACCGCATGGGTGGTTTGCATTCTGTCATCTATTCTTCCATGGCAAGCTTTTTCACTTAGTTCATAGCTGATGTCCTAGTTTTGCAACTTTGTTGCTATAATAATCACCTGCCCAAACCATTTAGTGAATCAAAGGGATTTTCATCATGGCAGGAGTGTTATTGACAGGCACGGAGAGAACTGTCCCCATCATATCAACAGACCAATTCTAGCTTGCCAGAAAGCTAACTCGCTCACTCCACCTTTACCTCCCTGCACAAAGAATGGCTGCATCCACTGTGGACTCTAGGTCTTCCCCCATCAATCATGGATTAAAACAACTGGCTGCAGACTTGCTCAGAGGTCTGCCTTCTCTAAGCAATACCTCATAGGCATGCCCAGAGAGACCCACATCCCAAGCATCATATTGACAGGTGAAACTCACTGGCACAGATAGAAAGGCCAAAGTTTGGGGACACACACGCAATGTCTGGAAAAAGGATCGTTACGTTCGCCCAGTCCTTACGACACCGCCATCTTTATCTGAACAATTTCCTATCTCCCTCTGGCCATCACAGACACATGACCTGTCCTAAAACCAGCACGCAGAGAGAAGCTGAGTTTGGTGCTACTAGGCGATGGTCCCAGTGCCTCACTGTGATGTCCGTGCCGCCACCTAGACCTGAGCTGATTCTCCTGACGTTGAAAATGTGGTTCTGTGGGGCTTCTGTTTGCTTGGCAGATGGAGCTCCTAAGGATGCAGCAGCGGGTGTGGGGAAGGAGATGGGATCCGGGTGGGGGTTAGACAAAGGCAGAGGAAACACACAGAACAAGAAGCACATTTACTAGATGTAGGCACTGAGTACAAGCCCACAATGAAAGGCCTGGGCCTAGTGATTAGATGGACTCTACCACCCCAGCGTACTAACTGGAGAGAAGAAAGGAAAACTTTGCAGCCTGGCCTGCGATCCATCTCTCTTTTCTTATGGAAGTGACCCCCTCAACATTGTTCTTCAGCTCTTCCTGTAGCTCTCCGCAGAACCCACACTGCCACAGTGACATACAGATGTGGTTCATCTGCCTCCCTCCCTAATTAGACAGCAGCCAAGGATTTGGGGGCGGGGAGAAAGGTTTACAGAGACAGAAAGGAAAGCAGATGCCAACAATCAGAAATGCAGACTGCAGATATTCCATCTTCATCCATTTCATTTCTGATGAAATGTGAAGGTAAACAAAGACAGACTTAACTCCATGCAATTTAATCTCTGCAGAATGATTCTTCCAGTTCTGTGCGGCTTGGAAGTTGTTATGGTTTGGGTCTGAAATGTCCCCACAGACTTCTGTGTGAGGGTACTTGGTTCCTAGCTAGCTTTCATGAGGTTGTGAACATTTGGACGTGGTGCCTCACTGGTGGAGGATATAAGCCGCTGGGACAAGCCTTTTAAGGTGCTTGCTTCTGGTTCTATTCTGTGACTCAGGTCCCTGTTTTGCTATATCATGAGATCAACCTCCACATGTTCCACCTATAGAGACTAAGACTCCCATACCATGCTTTCCCCACCATGATGGACTGAAATCCCTGAAGCCATAAGCTAAAGTAAATCCCTCCTTAAGGAGCGTCTGTGAAGTTTCTTCTCATAACCTTGAAGAAAATCACTAATATAGAGACCCAAGTGGCTTTCTCAATGGAGATAGCAAACTGGGAGGTCTTGTGTTCTTGAATGTTCTTGAATGTCTTCCTCAGCACCCACCCTCTGTGACCACTGACAGCAGGTTCTCCAGGTCTGAACCCTCACAAGTGGCTTTTTTTGGACTGGAGATGTAGTTCAAGGGTGAAATGTTTCCTCTGTTGGCCCTTTACTCCCATACAAGGATCTGAGTTCAACTCCCGGAACCACAACAAAAGAAGAAAATTTCCCTAAACAGAGCTGACACTCCTAGGAGATGTTTCTACCCACACATTCATGAACTCTAGGATGTGGCTAGGTAGGCAAGGGGAGACTGTAACTTCCATCGTTACTTCTGGACAGCCTTCTTTTCATCAAACTATTTTTCCTAGTTAGAGAGGCAGCGCCCCGGCTGGAGGGATAGCCCAGGGGTTACGACTCTGCCTCACAAGCAGAAGGACCTGAGTTTTGGAGTTTGTCAGGCTGAAATGGCAGTGGCCTGAACTTCTGGCCCCAGTGGGCAGAGCCTGGGAAATTCCACAGAGAAGCAGAAAGGGAGATAGAAGTAATACAGGATGACTCCCTAAGTCACCCTTGGTCCTCCATGTTACATAGTGCCCCCCCATGCACACATCTGCACACACATAGTGTGTGTGTGTGTGTGTGTGTGTGTGTGTATGAGACAGCTCCTGGCTAGTGACTCATGGTCAACACCCCCAGGGAAAGCTCGGGATCCATTTACAGAAAATTTGGGTACTCAAGTTTTCCAAGTTGCCCTTGAGAGAATCCAACCAGTGTTTTCTTGGCTGCCATCAACCATGCTGTCGTATGGCCAATGGAAGGAACAGAACTTACCAATACATACTTATACATGTTATTATCAGCCAGCGTGGAGGAATGAGTGACAAAAAGAAACGTCCAACCTTCCCTTATCCTTGTTCAGACCCACAGGTATACTTCTCTTGTATTCTGGTCACTGAAGGAAGGCGTCATTTTCCAGGACTTTTGTACAACAATGTAGCCAACAGTCCTGTTCTAATGACTAATCTCACAATGGCAAACACAGCATCTGGCCAGGCCAGCCACCAAGCCACACTACTCAGAGATCACTTTGTGTATTTCCTTAAAAAAATTCACTAGCAAAACAGGAAGAAGATGGAGCAAATGACTATTTAGAGGGTTCAGAGACAAAACCTGCTTCTCAGTCCACGTATGTTTCAGTGTGGAGAGAATATGTTGTAAATGAAAATAATGGTCATCATCTTGATGATGTCCAGAGATTAACAGAGTCTTAATATCAGCAAAATTAATTGAAAGAAAATTAGATACAGGGGCTAATTTAAGAGGCAGTACACTCACATATACACACACAGAGTCATATACATGTATATGTACATCATCTTATATTCTATACACAGTAATGTGTAGAGTGCTATTTGCTACCAAGCAAGTAGAGAAAGATTTTCTGATGATCTTATTCTTTGTGGTGTGTGCGTGCATGTGTGTGTGTGTGTGTGTGTGTGTGTGTGTGTGTGTGTGTGTGTGTGTGTCTATGGAGACCCAAGTATGACTTTGGGAATCATTCTGGACTACTTCTACAACCTTTTTGCTTTGCTCTGGGATTTTCCAGGCTCTGCTTCCAGAGCCAGAAGTGCAGGCCACTGCCATTTTTGTCTAGCATTTTGTCCAGAATTGGAACTCAGGTCTTTTTGCTTTCAAGGCAGGGTTTTAACCCCTGAGCCATCTCCCTAGCCCCAGCCCCATGGTGATCCTATTCTTAAGGCACCTATGGCTTTCGGAGATGTATCCACATTGTTTCAACTCAATGACAGTTGATCTTGTGAACATCCTGCTGTGAGAAAACAGAAAAAGAAGTGACTCTAAGATTAAGGGGAACATAGGAAAGGGTTCTGGGAAATGCCCTTGGGTCCTTGCACCTCATCAGAGAGGAGGACCCAGAGGAGAGTTTGGCTGCACATTAAAGCATGTTCCGGGGATGGAGAGGGGGAGGTACTAGGGGATGGGGAGGGAGGGTGGAAGGGAGGAAGGGAGGGGGGTGGAGGGGGGTGGAAGAAGGGAGGGGACCGGTGTACCTGTTAAGTTTGTATGAACAGAAAAATAATAAAAAAAGAAAGGAAAAAGAAGTGACTGTCCAAGAAGAACCATAAAAGTCATGACCCGGCTTCTGCCCAGGGGCTACTTGTTTAAGAGGGTTTCATGGGTCCTTCACCACTTGCGCCCCTAATTTAAATCCAGCCCCTCACTAAACACAGCCTAGGGGACTGGAACCTTGGCATTTCCCTCCACACTGTGGACCTGATTTCAGTGCGTGGGCAGGCGTGGCTCAGGGTCTGTGCACTGAGTGGGACTGTTGTCTGAATCTGAGGTTCTCTGCTTGCTGCCTTGGCAGAAACAAAATAGGATGTAGGAATAAGGTTTGCTTAAAAGTTTGGCCAGAAGGAGGTAGAGAAGCAGTCTCAGCTTTCTGTGGTCTTCCTAAAATATAATTACAATTGGTAGGAAAAAAAAACTGAAACAAGAAACCACAAAATATGCATATGCAAATTAGCTGCTAGGTGAGCTATCAGAACTATGAGAATTCCTTTGAGGGAGGTCCCACCTGACCACAAGGTCTTTTCCTGGGAGGGAGGGCCTCTCTAGGCACAGGGTCTTCAGGTTATTCTTATCTCCAGCATGGGATCTTCCAGATAAAACTTAGGTTTTTATTTAGTTATTTACTTTTAAAAGTCCACATTACACTGTTACACAATTTCATACCCCTGCCAAGTAGCTGAGATGAGTTCCAGATCACCACAAGCAGGCAGACGGGCAGGCGAAAGGGTCACCTTCTCCTACTTCCTCTACGTATACCAGAGTTTCAGATTTTAAATTAAGCACCCCAGATTATTACAAGGCCTATTTGTCAGGTAGGTGGACACAGAATGAAGGCCTCCACCTGTGCTCTGCGTAGCCTCAGGCCCTGTCTGCTAGGGTGGGTTGGAAGGAAGGCTGGATTGGAAAGCACGAGGCTTGATGCCTCATTGTCTAGTCACTATGCGGGGCCAGTGCCCACAGCTGGGTTCTGGGGAGGAGGCAGCAGAACCCTGCCAGTGAAGACCTTGGCAGGGACTTTGGAGTTCCAGGCATCCGCCATGGGGGATCTTTGAAAGTCCAAGAGAAATTTGATGTGGCCAGCCTGGGGTTTTAAGACAGTGGTACCCTGGAAGTATTGAGCAGGCCGAGCAGAGGGGACAGATGGGGCCAAAAGGCCACTTAAGGAATGGCTTTGCGTATCCCAGGGGGATCACAGCCCTGTCAGCTGGCTCTCACCACCATCTGTGTTGCCTTGGTGACTGCTTCTTCCTAGTAGAGATAAGACCTTCTCCTTCTCTCAGACATGACCTCAGCTCTCCCTGAGGTGGCCTGAGGCGGCCCCCAGGACGACTCAGCCCATGGATATGCTCTGGTATATCCAAAACACTGAGTACCACTTTTCTTTCATGTGTGTGACAAACTTTGAAATATCTATCCTTTCTATCACCATCATAATAAACTTCGCATTGTTAGGAACTCATGGCAAAATAATCAGATTTTGTTTGATTTATGAAATTGTCATTACTTTGTTTATCATATTCAGGTCTGGGCTGCCCTTTGGTCTTCTATGAATTCAACTGGGTCCTAGGGGATTGGTTGGCCATATGCCTACTTCCCCGACTTTCTTTTCCTCTCTTTTCTTCTCTTCTTTTCTCACCTCTTCTTTCTTCTTTTATTCCTTTATCTCTTGTTCTTTTCCTGTTTTTCTTTCTTTAAATATTTTGGATTAAAACAAGCAACAGTCAGATACAACACTCTCTCATAAGGCTTGGGCTATATGACTAGAGGTTAAACTTAAAAAAAAAAAAAAATTGGCACAAGCAGTACCACATGTCATGGAGACTTTGGTGTTCCAGGAAAAGGACCTGAAAAGTAAGGGCTGGGAAATGGAATTTTCTAGAAGAGGCAGGAAATGTGTGTGCATTTTCCATTTCTAAAATTCTTAGGTTAGACATGTCCTGACCCAGAGCAGCTGACTGACGCTCATGCTATATGTGCCAGTAACCCCTCATAGTGTCTCCTGAAAGATATACAATCCTCCCAAATGCACAGGCATTTATAGAATTACTCGTGCATGTGTGTCACTTGCCAGAAACTAGCTCTGCTCTGTCCTGTCATTGTACAATGACAGAAAGTTGAAGTCTACATGTAGGGTGACTTTTAGTTATCCCAAAACCCTCTTTTGGATGTAGCTGTCATTTTTTTAATGGCTGCTGACAGCATATATGTTTAAACATATGCCCAGTCATTGAGCCACAGCGTTTAACTACTCTGTTAAAGTGTTGAAATTTGCCTTCTTTTATTTGTTCAAGTATTTGTTAACTCCCCTTGAGCCAAGTTTTGTGCTAGGTGCTGGGTATCCAGTGATATTCAGAACACACAATATCCTTGATTTGGGGGAGCTTTTTAATCCAGCCTGAAACTCAGACATCTAGGCCAGCTTTAGGAGGGAAATGTGAGAAGGAGCCACTCAGAGACGGGAGCACACAACAGGTGCTTAACAGGACAGGGGATGGGGAGAGGAAGAGGAGAGCATTCTGGGAGTGTTTCTGAAGAAATGATGTCCTAGTCTAAGGCCTTGGGAATACTTAGGAGTTAGTCTAGCACAATGCAGGCAGTGACAATTCCAGATAGAGCAAACCATGTGAGTAAGACCCCAAAGACAAGAGAAAATGTAGCACATAAGGAAAACGTCCTTGCAAAGGCGCACATTCGAAGTATGTGACACTACTAGTAAGTTCTGGGTAGAGAAAGCTGGAAAGGGTGGGCAAAGAGCTGAGTGGAAAAAGGGGTCAACTTACTTTCAGAAAAGGTATGCTGACCTTCTGTTTTCAGAGCAATGACAAATAACAGATGGGAAAGGGCATTCTGTGGTCATAGCACTTCGTTGGGCAAGATTGAATCACCTAAATGTTAGGTGGCAAGACCACCGAGGGGTCTTCCCTGCCTTCCAGGGTAAATTCACACAGTCTTGCATGTTCCCCACATGATTTGTTAAGTTTTATAAGCAGGCAGCTCTGGGGTAGGCATTGTTTCTTGCCTATGAAGGGAAAAAATCCCCATCAAATGTATAAGGAGCTGTAACTTAGCGCCTAGAACGAACACCCTGTAAACAGGAAGCGCTCTGGTAAAATGACTACAAACAAGGACTGTGCTGGCCAGACCAGCCCTTTTGATGAACTGTGGGTTTTATTAGAGATCCTGCCTCAAAAAAAAGAATAAGATGGAGTAGTAATCTTGGATGATTCCCAGTGTCAACCTTGGGCCTCCAGACTGCATACATATGTGCATCTGTTCATCTTTAAATGTACATAACACAAAAGCATACACCTCACACACATACATATAAAAATGGAAAAAGAAAAAGAACTACCAAGAAATATTTAAAAAAGCAATAGCAAAGAAAAGAAATAGGCATAACAGAAACACAGGTAAGTTAATCTTTATTTTTGTTGTTTAATTTTCCACTAGTTTTCTTTTCTCCTTCTTCTATTTTAACAGACAAAATAACTCCACCCCCTATTTGTGCACTAATACTAATATTTCATACAATGTCACATTTTCTAGTGGGAATCATTTAATCCTAATATGTATGAAAACATTTAAAGAAAAGTATTAAGTGGATGGACGTAGGAAACCACTGGACTTTAATGATGCCATTTCATTCTGACATTCTTGAATCAAAGATCGAAGACAATGTGAGATCCTCCTCTTCCTCATCTTTGTAACTGATGACTCTAAATAGAAACTTTCCAAGTGGAAAGCTTCAGAAAAATCAGCAGGGGTCACTTACATACTTGTTACCTTTTTAATTACTGTCCTTGCAGTTGCTGGAAGAAATAGAACATTCCTGTAATATGTCAAAGCATGGCTTATGAACATCAGCCATATAATCATTTGATAAATATTAATCTTCAATAGCAGGGCTTAGTCTAAATGAAAAGTAACTTAAATGCACATGATTTTTATCATAAATTTTAGATTCTTAAATCTGGAGATTTGTCTAAGTTCATGTGGAGATTAAAAATCCAGGGAGTGTTGACTTGTAGCTCAGTGGTTAAAACATGGTTTTCCACACATCTCTCATTCTGATACTAGGGTGGCTGAGGCAGGAGGATTGCTTTGAGTTAGAGGCCAGCCTAGGCTATAGTGAGAGACTGTTTCAAACATAATCTTCTTTCAACACAGATTCTGGTTGGATATAATTGTTTTCTCTTCCATGTTCCTTGCCTCTTTCTTTTAGATAGTTCAAGATTGTGTTCCTTTTCTGATCAGCCACCTGAAGGATGCAGTTCACAATGACATCATCCTGAACATCCTCATAGAAATAGCAAGCTATGAACCGTTGGCTTTGAACAGCTTTCTCCCATTGCTGAAAGAGACCGGGGAGAGATTCCCTTACCTCACTGGACAGATGGCAAGGATCTATGGAGCCGTTGGGCATGTGGATGAGGTAAATTTGACTTTTCTTGTTTTTTCTCTTTTTTTTCTGATTTTCTTAAATTCTTTAGACACCTGGTGTACTGGAGTTCTGAAACTCCGAATTTGTATTGGGACTGTGGACAGCTTCCAGACTCTTTAGAACATTTCATGTGACAGTGACTTGTGGGTCAAGGAAGCAGTGGTCTGTAGATAGTTCTAAAACAGATGGGAGAGAGGTAAAATAAAGAAAGCCGATTCAAGACCACTTTATAGTGCTAACAATCCACAGAAGGCTTTATCTCCTCTCTGGTTGCCTTTCTCTTAGCCTGGGAGATCATCTGTGGGCAACTGTGAGACACAGAAGGACCCAGCCTAGAGCCCATAGCTAGCATGTTAGCACGAGCTGTGAGCCTCTGGATGATGTTATCTGGGAGGCTGAATAAATGTTTGTGGATGTTAAAAAGTCCTAGCCTAAATATTTGCATAAGAGACTATTTCTGCAAGAACAGCCGGATGCCATCAGAGTTTGTGGGGATTGAGTGAGTATGAAAGTTTCTAGAAATCCAGGTCTTAATGTTACACACACACACACACACACACACACACACACACACACACACACAAACTGTGTGTGCTTTTCTGGTAATTTTAAAACTGTCAGTATTTAAGGAATTTCATTTGCCTTTATAAAAATAAAATAAAAAATATGTCATAAAAGCTTTTATTTAATCTTCTTACCTACAAATACCAATTAGATAAATATAAAATTGTCCAAGTTTTAAAAGGAATTCCTGGGCTAAAGAGATGGCTCAGGAGTTAAGATTCTGTCTCACAAGCAAAAGGTCCTGAGTTCAGATCCCAGGTCCCATGTATAAACACCAGGAGGAAACGGAGGCATCTGCACTTCCAGCCCTGGTGGGCAGAGCCAGAGTGAAGCGAGAAGGAGGTAGAAGCAATCCAGGAAGATTCCTGAAATCACTCTTCGTCCTCCACAAAGCCACAGGGCCCTCTCACACACACACACACACACACACACACGCAAAATAAATAAATAAAATATTTTTTTAAAAAAAATCAAAATAAAAGGAATTCCCTACTTCATCGAGTTCAACCTCTTGATTCTGTGCAAGACAAAGTTGAAAACCAGACTAGTTGCTGCATTCCAGCTTAGATGGGACTAATTATTGTCCCAGTGTCAACGAGATCTTTAATACCCTTGACAATTGTATTCATATTTTGTCTTAACAGTGGACCATTGGTACTATTTGATTTTATTTCTGGTGAGAGTTGAGGAAAGCACTGTGAGTCTTAATCTTTCTTGGTTGAAGGTCTCCTCTAGTGTTTGAGCAGGTGGTAGAAGTGTTGAGTTTGTAGGTGCTGGTAGACGCCTCTGTGAGGATGGATCTGGGAAGGTCATTTCTTTGATGCGTATATGCTAATTAGTGTAATCTCCTCCTATCCACTGTCATTGGATGTTTTCCATGCCCGTCATGGGCTGCCTTCATGCAGTAGTGCTGCCTGTTTGTCCATTACTTGTGTGCTGTGAGAACCCAATGGTGCAATGCTATTGAACCAAGTCCAGCTGTCAGCTGTTGACTGAATCTGCTGGCCTGGCAGCTCACTGCAAGGACCAATCTTTGAGGTACGAGCAATCTTTAGAAAGTGTTCTTTTTCTGCACACAGTGATTATTTTATCACAAACACATTATGATTCATTGATGTATAGTAACACGCATTGAAGGTAGCTTAGATTCTCTTAGAAAATTGTATTCTGTGAAAAACAGAAACAAAAGTATTACTACATTAAATGTACACATAGGCAATGATGTCACTGAAGGTTGTTCAATTGAAGACTAAGCTGTGAAAGAATAGTCTGGTGATATCAGTTCTGTCACTATGGATGTGTACAGACGAAGAAGATTAGCTGAGTAGTATAGTCGTCTCCCTACTTTGGGAGGTTTGGTTTCAAGACTCTGTGGATACCCAAATCAATAATTGTTCTAGTTCCTTAAGAACGATGACATCATATTCACATAAAATCCTCTTATACTTCATCCTGTATTATTTAAACCATTTCTAGATCACTTATAAAACACAGTACAATATGAGTGCTGTGTAAATAGTTGTTGTACTATATTGTTTAGGATACAATGACAAAACATCTTTATACTTGCTTAGGATAGATGACTTTTCTTCCCCAAAAGTTGTCCTCAAATAGTTGAATATGTAGATACCAAACCGACAAGTATGATGGGTTGTTGCAGTTACTTTTCTGATATTGTGATAAGTACTCAAACTCAAGCAACCTAAGGGGGAAAGGGTTTATTATTTGATATATAATTCTAGAGGGGTTAGCACCATCATGAAGGGGAACATGTTCCATCTCTTAATGGTTCTCTAACATTTCCAAACAGCACCACCAACTGGAGGCCAAGTATTCAAACACATGAGCCTATGGGCAACACTTAACAATGAAACCGCAATGTTCCACCGTCCCTAAATACAATCACACCATATGTTCTCATGGTATAAGATGCTGGCCAGCTCTATCTTTCAGTCAGACTCCTAGTCAGCAGGAAAAAGAAAGGCGAGAAGGACTATTCCACCCAGTCAAGCATAATATTTTCTTTATATCCCATTGGCTAAATAGAATGAAGCTGACTATGACAATATCTAGCTGCAAAGGAGGCTGGAACATGCAGTTAGGATTCAGGTGTCACATCCCCAGAAGATCAAAAGCTTTGGACAGAAGTCACGGGGCACAAACTGTAGCTTCTGTGCATTTCGTCAAGTCATTCTGATTCTTTGTGTCTGTTTTCTCTCCTTAGGCAGAACTTCTCTCTGGATTAACTTCCTTCTAGCTCTATCTGATATTCTTCCCTCTGGATTACCTTCCTTCTAGCTCTATTTGATATTCTTTAATATCTGATTTATTTAATATCAACCCAATAAAATGATCTATAAACATCAGGCAGCCCCCCTTTCAGAAATAATTTCTCTTCTTATATATCTAATTATTAAAAATTATTTCATTTGCTCTAAGAAATTCTGAAGGCCTGGCCAACAAGGTAGCCTAGTGGATAAAGCCTAAATGAAAGCCTAAAAACCTGTTTTTGGTCCCTGAACCTATGTAAAGGTGTAAGGAAAGAACCAAATCCACAAAGTTTTCTTCTGATCTCTACACACATACAATGTGACACATGCATGTATGCACACACATCTTACACACACACACACACACACACACACACACACACACTAAACATAAATGAATAAATAGGAAGAAATAATAAAAAGAAAATTTCAAAGCTCCCATGTCTTAACAATAAATGTAGTTGCTTGGTCAGTTACTGCTTAATTTCAGTGAATTTTTGCTATTTTATAAAGCAAATCTTATGATGCAGTATTCCTGGAAGCCAAGATCAACCAGCAAGATTTATCTGTAGTGTGCACTTCTAGCCAGGATCTTCCCAAAAAGAAACATAGATTTGTGCTGGGTACATTGAGAGGTGACATGAGAAGCCTGGAGTGCTGGACACCTTTGAAAGAAGAAATTTCAATCAAGATGGAGAAGCAGAAACTTTGACCTGAGAACAAAAACATTGCTTTCTTTGTCTAGTGCTTGGGTGATGGGAAGATAATGGACTACAGGAGTGTGTGAGACATGGAATGTTTGAGGTATTTGTGATGAGACAGCTGTGAGACCTCAATGAGTTCTGGCCCTAGGATCTCTCTCATCCTTCACTAGTCTCATCTAAAAAGTATCCTAATTTGAGATTTTTGTCTTTTGCACCCAAGGAAAAGTTTCAGTCCAGGTAAAGGGTTCAGAGAATCACAAAATTTCATGTTGGATTAAAAGACTATAAAAAAAAAGTTGGGATCTTGCTCCAACTTTTTAAGAAAGTTTCGACTTCAACCTGGAGTCCAAGGTTCCCCTCTCTAGTGACGGTCATACTGAATTCCAGCATTCCAGGAGTCTCTCCATTCCTGTGGGATGCTCAGTTGAGGCAAATATATAAACAAGAGCTAGTATTAGATAGGTCTAATCATTGCCAAGAGACAGGAGTCCTGTCCTCCTTTGACAATAGAAATGACTTCTTAGTGGCTCTTCAGGGCTCATCTCCAAATATACATCCAGACAGTCCATATCAATACCTGCTACCTTATAAGTTCTTGGAGAATTTCAAATAGCAACAAATAATAAATAGCATTGGTAACATAACAGCCCTGTCTACATGGAAAGACCTGATGAAGCCTTGTTGGAGGAAGCATATCACTGGGAGAGAGCCCTGAGGTTTGGTAGCTTGGCCTTGCTCCTCAAGCTCCCTTGCTCTCTCTGCTTCCTGATGGCTGAAACTTACCAGTCAGCCTTCTGGTGGAGGCTACCACACCTTCTGCTATGTGTTTCCCAATACTATGAACTCAATCGCCTTTGAAATTGTAAGCCATATAAATAATCCTTTCTCCTCTAAGTTGCTTGGGTCTGAGTATTGTCTCATGGCAACAGGAAAGGTGCTGCAACACCACTCCAATGCATCTTCATAGAGTTACTACTTTTCTACCTGTGATCTTGCGTCCCCTCATGAAGTCCTCTGCTCGTCCATTGTCTATCAAATTCCTTGCCTTAGCCCATCCCTACCTCAGCTTCAGCTTCTACTTTTCTCCAACATTCTGTCTACTTGGGATTTTATATTCTTCCCTGAAAGCATCTTGTCCTGTATTGTGACCTTCGTGGCCTGTTTTATCTGCCTGGATAGCCTTACTGCCCTCTTCTCCTTACATTCTGTGACCCAGATCAAATGTTACCTCCTGTGTGAGTTCTTTCCAGCTTCCTTAGGAAAGTGAGTCACACAGTCTATGCACACATCACACTTGAGTGGCACCTCAGATGTAACGGTTGTGCCAGGTTGGCTTCTCTTCCACACCTGCCTGAGTTTCCAGGGGAAACGGATCATATCATGTCCATCTGAACCCACTTGTGACCTAAACAATGAGCAGGAGTCATATTAATTAACCATGTGAAGGTTGGATTCACACTTGACACTTCCATTTGATCAAGCCACTCTCTACTTTTTCTATGGGACATAAGTATAGCTCAAGAGAAGACTCAAATTACATTGGAGCTCAAATATATATGTCAACTAAAATAAATTAATTAAAAAGAATAAGGAGAGATAGCTCAGGAGTTAGCCTCTGCCTCATAAGCTGAAGGACCTGAGTCCAGATCTCAGAACCTATGTAAAGACAAACTTGGCAAAAATAGCCATGGCTTGTACTTCTGGACCTGAGAGGTGGAGCCTGAGAAAACCCAGAGCAAAACAAAAATGAGGTAGAATAATCCAGGATGATACCCAAAGTTACTCTTAGACCTCCACAGGCACATAGTCCTCTGATACACACAGAAACAGAGAGAGAAAGAGAGAGAGAGTGAGAGAGAGAGAGAGAGAGAGAGAGAGAGAGAGAGGAGAAGAAGAAGAAGAAGAAGAAGAAGAAGAAGAAGAAGAAGAAGAAGAAGAAGAAGAAGAAGAAGAAAAGAAAAAAGAATAGAAAGTTATTAATGTGTAGAGGATGACACACTGCAGAACCTACAGATATTACTTATCTCTAATATTTATCAAGTGAAAATTGACAGAGGAGAGGAGAAAGCATGCGATAAGACCCACCATCTTGATACCAGAGGTTGGTATTGGGTGTAGTCTACTAATGAGTCTCCACGTTATCTTAATATCTAAGAGAAAAATAACTCTGAAGGGACATTGAAAATGCATGTCTACAACCTGTTAGCAGTCAGCAAATTCTCTGAAGTCCAGCTCCAAAACAGTTCATTCACCACTGCAGGCTGGGTGGCAAATGCTACCTCAGACACACATGTGCTAGACTGTCTCATGGATGAGCTTGCTTGCTGAGAGGGAACCGGTACAGTGCAGCATGGCAGCTAAGAGTGGGGTGTCAGGGGGCTGGTTGTCTCAGTTTCAACCCTGACTCAGTCTTCAGGACTTGGGGTAAATCAATATCACTTTTCTTGACTTCGATTCTGGGTCTGTAAAGTATGACTAGTACTATCAACCATCTCCTAAATTTGTGTGAGGACTTGGTGAGTTAAATTGTGTAGAATAGTGTCTAGAAAATCATGGACATCTAATAACGTCAGCAATGTAGTACTTTGGTGTGGTCCAGTTCTATGGCCTTGAATTGCTTTGTAGTCAGACTGAAACTTGGACCTGAGAGACTGAAATTAGGAAAGACAGCAGCCATGTAACTGCTTGTCTCGTCACAACTTCTGCAAGGAATGTGACTGAGTGGATGGTATGTGGGACAGGCCAAAAATAGGGACAAGTCAGAATAAGGACGGACAGATTAAAAACAAGGCACCAGAGAAGACAGTGACCACGTACATGGTTTATCTTGCCTTTGAAAGGAACATGACTGAATGGATAAATGGATGGTATTCAGACAAGTCCAAATAAGCAGAAGGTTCTGTAAGACTCCCTGAAGAGGGAGAGATGAACCAGTTGTCTGGTTCTTTTTGAGGCAATGATTGCTCTGTGTGATGAAAGTCTCTTTATACTGATATTTGTGTTACTGCCCATCAGTCTTGGGTGAGCACATTTCATGAAGTTTTACCTTTTCGAAGCAGCCTTGTATTCCTGAGGCACTAGAAGCACATTGCTCCCCCACAAGGGCAGGTATCCCCAACTTCCCACCTGGAAAACAGCTCAAACAAGTTCACAGCAGTTTTTATTTTTAGCTAGATCTGAAGTTGTTTAAATTAAACCCAAGGCAGGGTGACATTTCTTGTCCATGAAGGGATGAGAGAGAATATTTGTTCCACTTTTAGTGGGTTTTTTTTTTTCGTTCCTGTATTAGAATCTTGGCCATGTCAGGGTCTCAGCGCATCTGGTAGGAGCTCATAGTCATCATGGCTCTTCTTCCTAGTGTGGGTGGGTCAATGTGGGAAAAAACATGTGCTAGGAACTGCTTGAATGTTTTTTTCTTTCTTGAGAGAGCAACTTACATTGGTGGCTTATCTACCTATGTCTCAGATAAATGAATGGTTTTATTGTTCTGCTCATATCCTCATAAGTACCTGGTCTCCTTAGGAAACTGATACTAGCACATGACCACATGACGTAAGTTCTGCTAACGTGTGTGTGTGTGTATGTGTGTATGTGTGTGTGTGTGAGAGAGAGAGAGAGAGAGAGAGAGAGAAAGAGAGAGTGAGAGTGGTATATATGTATACATATGTGTATGTATACATGCAGTAGGTATGTACATGAATGTAAATGTGTGTTGAGATCAAGTATCCATATTTGGGAGTATCTTCCTCTGTTGCTATGTGTATGCACATAAATGTAAATGTGTCTGGATACCAGGGATCCATTTTGGAGGTATCTTCCTTATTGCTCTCCACCTCATCTTTTGAGACAGGGTCTCTCTTACCAAGCCTGACATTAACCAACTGGCTAGACTGGTTGGCCAACAAGTTCCAGGGATCCTCTTCCCCCTAGCACTAGCATTACACACGTATGGGACCCATCCTGGAGTTAATATGGCATCTCAGGATCCAAACTCAGGCCTCCTTGTTTGTGTGGCAGGCACTATACCGACTGAGCCAACTCCCTAGCACCAAAGTTCTGAGCCATGCCAGACCCATACAGCAGTCAATCCACATGTAAAAACAGAGGTGAGATGTTTTCAGCACAAGGAAGGATGTGGTGGGCCCTTTCTTGTTTTTCCTGAACTTGCAGACCACCAGGCTGCACCTGTGAAGAGTCACGTGGCATGCCCCTCAGGGCACCCGGTGCCTTCAGGGGTGTCAGATCCTGTGCCCTCTACCTTGTTTTCCTAGCTGGCTAGAATATACTGGCCACACACCAGGGCGTGTTTATTACATCCTTTCTGGGCTCAGAGTCATGGACACTTTTCAAGTAGAGAAGCAACGCACATTTTGCCCAGGTCACATTTCCATGACATCCGGCAGGCCTACAAAAACAGTTTCAGGAGGAAAAGGAAAAGAATGACCAAGGCCACTGAGAGTCATAGCTCTCCCCATCCTGGCTGTGGAAAACATCCTGCAAATTGGATGTTGGATGATTTGCCCCTTTAACCTGCAAACCAGGACTGAAGACTCCGGGAGGTGTGGGCGTGCTGCTTGAGAAGAGCCTGTGAATTGGAGCCACTGTTTTCCCAGGGATAATGAATTTAGTTAACAGAATTAATTTTCTCAAGTCAGGAATTAATTTTCTCAACTGTTTTTGTGCTACCTAGCTGCTACCTAATGCTATAAAATCTTAATGATTTGGGAAAGAGATTTATTTTTGTGAAATTGAAGTAACTTTTCCTCTTGCTCTCCTGTGCTGCAAACTAAACCTAGATCCTCCCACATGCTAGGCAAGTGCTCTGCTACTGAACTCTACCCTAAACCCTTGACAAGAGAGTTATTCTATTTATCTGTTAAAAAAGTTTCATGCTAACCATTAATAAGAATAAGACAAAATCCTTAACAAAGTGTAAATGACACAAAACTAGTTCATGGACAATGAAATATTCTTTCACTAAGCATTCACTAAGGAATGTTGACATTCCCTAGTCTCCTTTCCCATGATGCAGGGCTGAGCAGCTGACAGTGACCACAAACCCATAGCTGCCAAAGGGAACACAAAGAACAAACTTGATCCCTGCCCTAAAAAAGCCCACAGGGAATCGGAGCAAAGGAGACATAAAACAGATAACTGGAATTTAATCTGATGTTTTCTATTTTGGACTGGACAAGAAAAGAAAGGGGCGATCCTTGCACGGAGGAGTTTAGTCAGCTGCTAACGCTCTATAGGCAGAGAGAAAAGCTGCCCACAAGATGGAAAGCATGTTGCATATAAGCGCCACGGGCTGGGGAAAGGCCTTGAATCTTGTGGAAACCCTGAAGGGTTTCCAGGGCCAGAGCAGGGGATGAATAATGGACAGCAGGGAAAGTGATGCAGCTGCGCAGTGGATGGGAGCCAGCTCCTGAAGACCCCCCCAGCCCTCCGGGAGCTGTTCCTGTGTTCTCCTCCCTCCGCTTCGCCCACCTGGTCTCTGAGCAGCATGACATCTCCCTCCATAGTACAGACAGGTAATCCCGTAGACCTCAGAGCCCCCAAGAAACTCAAGAGTCTGTGGAACAAACAGCCCCACCGCCAATTGCAGGTGTGAATACTAAGCAGTGACTGTATGCTGCAGTTTTCAACAATATCCTGACATCATCAACTGCACATTGGTCCAAGTGGCCCAGCACACAAAGGGCCCCCCAATCCCCAGTGACCTAGTGAGGATGATGGGGGAAGGGGGCTTAGCAACTCCCATGATGCTACCGCAATATGTCAGACAGGTGTCTACCTGACCAGTTTCCCCTCAGGATAGAACCCACAAAATAGGCACCCCGGTCCCCACAGACCTGATCTTTCTCTTTTTGGAGGGGAGTTCGCTGATTTTCTCTTGCTAATGACAGGGGTGGAAGTGTCTATGCTCACCCCAAAGAAAGCAGAAAGTCTCTTCTCGGTGGGAACCCTTCTTAGCCACAAGCCTATGAAGCGAATTAATCCAGAAAGGACAACTGAGCATTGGCAGCAGGTGCTTGACAAGGATGAAGTAGTTGCTAATTTCAACTCAAGTCCTGCTGCTCTTGGAAAGCAGCCATCCTGGCTCTGCCACGGGATTCAGACAGAAATCATTTCAGCGAGAACCAGCTACTCCCACAAAGGTGTTTTGGTACCCATTCTCCCCCTACCCAAGTCTGCCACCACCCAGGTTGCTGCGATCTGTCCCACTCTGTGAACAATTGAGAATACTCCTGTAGCCAACAGTTTAGTATCTGGTCTTCTGGGTGCCTTTGCTCTCCATACATAACCCCCATGGAGGGAGGAGCCATACCCTGTCCCTCCTCCTGTTCCCAGCACTATCCATTCAAGTCATGGGCCTCTAGTAGTGGCAGATGGCATCTGGTGACATGCCAAGTTATGTGTGAGCAAAGCCAGAAAGTAGACTATAGACCATACCTCTAGACTCAGGGCTTGATCATGGTGGTGCTACTATGTTCAGGACATGTCAGTCTGCTTTCTGGGGGATGCCTGAAGATGGGTCCCCAGACTGACAGCATTGGGCATTGCCCAAGGACTCCCATTACCAGTGTCTGTGGTGTAACAAGCTCTTGGGGTGATATGCACACACCGGAAAAATGTAAGAAGCACTGCTTTCAGGTATCTGGAACAATTTTGGTTTCATTATACACATTTTTTTTTGCAGCAAATGACATGACACAAAGCAGGTTAGTGGGGAAAGGGATTAATTCAGCTCACAGCTCCAGGTTACAGTCCATCACGGTGGGGAATTCCAGCAGGCACATGAAGCAACTGGTCACACATCACATCCACAACAGGAGCAGAGAGGAAATGAATGCGCACACACAGGCGGGCCATCTTCATATGGCAAGGTCCACCTTCCACTAGGGGCTGAGTTTTCCTGTCTCTTAGGTGTCACGTGTTGCAGTTTGCCTGTGCTGTTACTGATAAATCCACAACCAAATGGCTTAAGGGAACAAGGGGTTTTATTCTGACTATTAATAGTCCTGTTATAGTTCCTTGTCCAGCTTGGTAGGAGAGTTCATACTAACACCAAGGAGACAAGGGAACTGGCCACACCACACCCATACATGCTGCTGAGAGAGACAATCACTACTTGCCAGACCAGCATGTCTGGCCAAGTGTAACAAAGAATGCCAATTTTCTCATCCAGTTTCTTCTAGCTTATTCGCCTGTCCAGGAACTAGTTCCACCCACTATGGAGTGTTCCCCATCAATCAGACCATCTCTTGCAGGTTCACTCACACAGTTCTCAAAACTGTGCCCAGAGCTCAGTTGCCAAATTGATACCAGTATCTAACTATGACAGGCTGGCAACTAATACTATCACAGAGCACCATCAGAGATCTAGATGTGCTCACATGTGTACCTGCATGTGTGGTATGTGAATATTCACAGACATACCATAGCCATGTTCCCATGGACTGTTTCAATACAAATTAATCAATAACCTTAAAAGTTACCATCTTTGGCAGCATTAGGATGCATAGGAATCTGGGGAAAGCAGCATTATTTGTTAAGAGAATCTCTGAACACTTAATCACACACTGTTAGGAGAAAAGTTGCACAGACAATGCAAAGTGAAATAGGATTCCACCCTGTGCTATGAAAAGGCTTTGGGCTTTTCTTAAAAATTCATTTAGAAATTATGGCAGAAATGTGATGTATTGACATTTCCTGGTTTATGTTTTTAGAATTCTCACTCCATCGTCACTCTGAAATGAAGGATGAGGGTTTCCTAATTAACAGTTTCACACAGACTATCAGACCCCTCAGTTGACAAGTTGACAAGTATCTAACTATGACATTTTGGCACTTAATACTATCACAAAGCACCGTCAGAGATCTAGGCCTGCTCACACGTGTACCTGCATGTGTGGTATGTGAATATTCATAGACATACCATAACCATGTTCCCATGGATTGGAAAGAGGTAGGAGGGAATATGTGCAAGACTTCCTTACCACTCAGGTTTGAGTTTGATTTTTTAAATGTTGTCAGTTAGCTGTAGCTCAAGCAGGGTCTGGAACCTTCCCGAAATTCTGAGAAGGTTTTGAAACAAGAGATGATCCCCACAGCGAGAACCTTTATTACAACTGTGCTCTTGAAAAATATGGAGAGCATGTGAGAAAAAAAATGAATCGTGTTTCAAAGCTGTGGCTGTCCTGTTTCAGACGCACATTCACATTGCAGCCTTAGTTATTTGTGAGAAAATCTAAACCTGAGTTGATTTTATAGTGACTGGAGAGCTTTGGTGCTGGTCCACATGGACCCTGAATTGAAGTCTTGTGAGGAAAAATGAATCAGACAGTTGGCTTCTCAGCAACGGACTGTCATGCTAAAGTATTCACATCATAACGTGTCGTGCGGACCAAGAATGACTGAGTGCTCATGGGTAACAAGGAATCATGGTGAGAAAAGTGTCTTGCCTTCCCACTTTACTTTAAAGTGAGGTAGTTATGGTTTAATGTTAAATGAATGGAAAAATCATACTCCCAGAATGATGGAAGACTAAAAGGAAGTGAACTGTGTGCATTTTCCCATCTTTGGTGTTAAACCGGTCCCATGGGGATTACATGTCCAGCAATTTATTCAGAAAAGTAAGGGAAAACACTTTATTTTATTGTAATCTTTGTTTACTAAATGTGATGGCTTATCTTGTTGACTTAATGGGACAGATAATTGGAAGTGGGAAGATCCACAGTAAATGTAGGTGGTAACATCCCTTGGGCTAGAATCTCAGGCTGAATAAAAAAAAAAAGAACTCATCTAAGCAAAGTTATCACTTTCTGGTTCCTGAAATATGTGCGTTTTCATATGTGTGGGTGCATGTATGTGTGTGTTGCCTGCATGCCCAAGGAGTTCATATGTGTGGAGGTCTGAAAGCTGTTGTCAGGAATCATCCTCTTCTATTTTATTGCAATTTTTGAGACAAGGTTTTTAAATCAAACTCAGAGCTCACTGATAGGGCTAGTCAGGTTGCTCTGGGGATTCTCAGTCTCCAGCTTCCAAGGCTGAAGTTACAAGCAGAGCACCACACTCATCTTCATGCTTTCATGGGATCTAAGGATCAAACGCTAGTCCTTTTGCTTGTGCAGAATACTGTAACCACTATACCTTCTCCCCAGCCCCTGACTGTGTAACTTTCAATGAAATGAAATCATTGGCTCATGGTTCTAGCAGCTAGGAAGATCAAGGTACCTGCATCCTACTGCATCTTCCCAAGAAAACAGGGCAAAGAGAAGGTGGAAGACACAATGTGAGCCAAACTCATTCTTTTGTAAGGAAGCCATTCGCACGATAAGGGTATCATTTACCCCATTGGTGAGAGCACAGCCTGGCCTCATGGACTGACTACTTTTCACAGGTCACATGTCTTACAACATACTTCTAAAATGGCAATTCAATATAACATGAGAATAGAAGGACATAAACGCCCAAAGTCAAATCCTCTCCTTCATGACTGGCAAATGCAAATCACTCTGAAGGGCTGGGGAGTGATAGAAGAGGCAGCAACCAGTACACATGTTTCTTGAAGACACTGTCCATCTTGGAAAGTGACAGTGAAGTGAGCTCACAGACAAGGTGAATGGATGTTAAGGTTCTGTAAAGCAAATACAGCCGGGATTGTAGGCACAAGGAGTCTGTGCATGAGAAATGGCAAGATTATATACATTGTAGCCATTCAAGGCCTGGGTGCAACCTTATTATAATCCCTTCACTGCTTCACTCTGCTTGCAGGTGACCTCACAAAGAAGCAACTTGGAAAGTGACTACTTGGGAAAAGTGTCCTTCAAACCTTTTCTCTGGGAACATCATAGTCACTAGTCCCATTAGCTGCCATTAGCTTTCATCCATTCATTCATTCCCTGATTAATTCAGTTAGAACAGTTCATAGAGAAAACCGACTTTCTATGATGATGGAGGGGAAAAAAAAGACAAAATCCAGAAACTAAAACAGGGGAAGCTGAAGGGACTGACTGGTATGATACCAGGCTGACACTTTGCAAAATTCCCTATAAGCTATATCATAGTACCCAAATCTTTCTGACTAGCTTGTATTTAGGGAGTTACATCTCAACTACCATTAAATAAGTCATCCTAGCTATTTCCTTTTTTAAGTTTATTTTTTAATTATATTAATGATGAATCTATGTGTTTTCATCCTACATTACCGACCCCCACCCTGCTTCCTTTCCCTCATCTTCTTACATGTGTGAGCCACCGGGTCTCAAAATAAATAGATATAAAGAAAAAAAAATTTCATATCTAGTTATATAATACATACTGTCACATGATCAGCCAATTATAGGAAGTTCCATTGTGATTTTATGTAGTTTAACTGAGCCAAACTTTTACCACACTATTGTTTTCCTTAATGAAGAAAAAGCACATACCTTTTTTCTTACAAAAAGTTGAAGTTCTCTCTCTCTCTCTCTCTCTCTCTCTCTCTCTCTCTCTCTCTCTCTCTATGTCCTCCCCTGACTCTTTCCCATTTTTTCTCTTTGGACCTCCCACAGCAGCATCTCTCCTCACCGTGTTCTCCATGTTTGATTAAGGTTTTGTCACACTCAGGGATTCCATCTCATTGGCCAAGCAGATCCTGTGTAATTCAGGACAGGCTGCAATTCTGAATTCCCCACATGTTTTTCAATGCCAAGTCCCTGGTGGTCTTTCAAAACGTGTTTAATTAAAGCAAAGGAAAGAGTGGATGCATTGTTCAGGATAATCAATAAGAGGCCATTTACATGACGGGACCCTGTGTAGCAGGAGAAGAAATTCTGGCTTGGCATAATTCAGTCTGGGTCTCTTGAGCCCACACAAAGCTCTACCTTTCAGGGGCTGCGTTCCCAAGCCCCTGCATTTTAGAGAGCAAATCTGAACGATAGAACCGTTAGATCTTTTATCATTCCAAAGACAAAACTATCTTTGAAGCTCAAATCAGAGGGGCTTGTGCAGAGTTTAAGGACTGTGAGCAGCCAGAGGGATCCGAGCTGTGAAAGGCTACTGGAAAATAAACTCACACTCAGCACAAATAGAAGAACCACAGTTTTTAAACAGAAACACAGTCATTCTGAGTGCTGTTTGAAGGAAAGCAATTTTTAAACTGGAAAAAGTTATTTGACAGCAGACCATGTCATCTCTTTTTTGCCTTTTACAAAACAAATCAAAATGAAGACAACATAGTTTATAGGGTCGAATGACTGTTTCCAATAATATAAACATACAGTCTTCATTCTCTGGCTACTGCTTTAAATCCCAAATCAATTTCATTTGAGCATCTTTTTGAGAAAGACATAGAAGATTCTAGACTTAAATATATTTAAGCCATAATTGCTTCATAAATGAATGAGTTGCTCCTCATAGACTCTTTCCTGAAAGGGTGGGGTTCATCTCAACATTTGGTGCCTAGTGTGTAGAGTTGAACTGAGTCCAATTCATTGTTAAGTTTTGCCATGTTACAGAATTTGAGGTTACAAAGGATACATCTGCTTTCATCAGCTGTTTCTGAACTTTATGACTGGAATTTATTTTTTAAAATCGTTTTTGTCCAGACAGCAGATTTTTTTAACTAGGCATGATTTATTACTCTCTCACATGCCCTAGAAACTGTGCCCCTAAAATCATGCAAATCAAAGCTTGTAGAGGGTGGAAATGCCTTCCCTTTGCATTCGACTCTATAATTGCTGAGGAGATGCCAATATCTTTACATTCAATGTAATATGTATTTATCAATGAATAGAAAAGCCTTTTTAATCATCCCAAGATGCTATTTGAGAAAATCAAGGCATGACCAAGCTATAAAGTATGACTCTGGACTGGGGAGCTAGCTGAGCAGGTAAAGCACTTGGATAAGCAAGAGGACTGGCGTTTAGATTCCCTAAAATCTACAGGGAAAAAAAAGTTGAAAAAAAGCCCACCTGTAATCCCAATATGTGGGAGGTGGAGACATGTGATCCCTGGAGCGAGCTGGTGAGGCCAGAGCAGCCTCAACAGCTCTGAGTTCAGTGAGAGACCCTGTCTTGGTACATACAGTGAACAGCGATGGAGGAAGATAACTGATATCAACCTTGGACCTCTATACCCATTGTAGACACACACACATATGCAAAGTAAGCGTCACTCTTTTATCTCAAAAAAACCTCTTCGAATTATAGGATTCAGTGCCTAAGAGATGTGACAAGAAGGTGCTTGCATTCTTGTTCATGTTCTGCATTTTTCTATACACACACACACACACACACACACACACACACACACTTCAGACAATGTCCCATCTCAATGTTCTATTTCAAAGAGAAAAATTAAAAAAGAGAGAAAGATTGCCTCTTAGTTTTTCAATCTGGCAAAGTAACCTTGATGTATATTGTCTTTCAAATGTTTTGCTAGTGTTTTAATGCTGGTGTTGTAAGGCTAGAAAACCCTTAACCTTATGTGAGAGACATTGTTTTTAAAGAGCGAAATTCGCTAATGGTGCAGTTGTTTTGCATGGATAGGTTATTGGACCGCTCACCTACTGCAGAGACTGAACTTCCAGTACATACATGATGTCTTAGAGAACAAACCATGTGCGAAATCTAGCTTTTCTCCAACTTACTGTCTCCAGACAAACGAATTCTTTATTTGTTGTAATGCCTTGATTTCAGCATCTTTCTAATTGTCCTTAGTAGAATCAGGAAAGAAAAACGAAAACTTTCAATGTATTTCTCATTCTCTGTGGGCGGCGGAGGGACAAATGAAAAGTGAATGGATGCATAGTTGATCTGGGTCACAGTCTACACCAGAGAAAAGAACTGACATGTGGGAGGGAAATAAATGTTCAAGTCCCATATAAGCTTGGATATCTAGTCATCTACTCATGAAAGAAAAGTCCTATTAGTTTAAAGGCAATGAGAAAACCTGCCTATAGTGGAAAGTACTGGGGAAAAAATGAAATATATGCAAAAGACTTAGACACAAAATGCCAATCTGGGGCATATTGCTTAGTGTAGTGGTGCCAAGTGTGTGTGAGGCCCTAAGTCCAGTCCTTGGCACTATAACAAAAAGTCATCTGACTCCAGTGAGAGCAAACTTGCACTTCCCTGGGGATGATTAGAATGACTGCATAGAAAATCACGCCCTCACAGTTTGGAAGGTCTTTTTCTTTTACAGGAATGAGGCATACATATAGCTCCATCAATCAGTTTTATTTTCTTTCCCATCTATTTATCTATAACCATATGTATGTCTGTCTTCTTATCTGTGTGTCTGTCTGTCTTCCATCCATGTAGATCTCAGTGATTTCAAGTTGGCTAATTCACCTATTCACTGTAACCTTAAATCAAATCAGAGTAGCCAAGAACATTCCTCAGCCAGGGTCAAGAAAGAGGACACTCAGCCTCCTTATTTCAACTCTCCTACTCTACAGGAACCTTTCTTTTCATGGCCTAATCGCTCTCTTTCTCTCTCTCTCTCTCTCTCTCTCTCTCTCTCTCTCTCTCTCTCTCTCTCTCTCTTTCTCTCTCTCTCTCTCTCCTCTCTCTCTCTCTCTTTCTCTTATCACATCATCATCATCATCAGCCAAGTATCATGTTCACATATTCTCTAGTGTCCCTAGGTGCAGGAGGAGTGACATGGGCCATTTAAGGAAAATCCATGTGTCAGATAAGCATCATTCTACCTGGCAGGAGCTACTTTGCTGTTGGTCTTGAGTTCAATCTTAAGAATCAACAGCATGTATTAAACAGCTTTTTATAATGAATACATACCAATAATGAATAATGTCATTAAGCAAAAGTGTATATAAAATAAGATTAGACATCACATATATGTTGTAACTGGGTCTGGTGAAACTGTGTCCTGTGTTTCTCCCGCAGAGAACACACTGTCCTCGGCTTGTGATGACTTTATAGATCATTATTACCATAAATGAGAAATAGCTATATGCATAGGGTGTATGTATAGATGCATCTATTTCATACATGCATGTCTAATGGACACAAATCCAGAGAGAAAGAGCTTTGCCCAGTGATACATCATGCATGGATTTCACCTGCACTGGATTTTATTCAGCAGAGTCCACTGAGCTGAAGTCATTTCCCTCCTCCCCTCAGTCTCCAGAGGATGGTGATTATTATGGTCGAATCTGAACTGTCCTCCATAGGCTCATGTTTCAGATGCTTGGTCCACTTGTGACGCTATTTTGAAGGTGCTGGAGCCTTTAGGGCAGTGAACAGGGCAGGCTTCAAAGGTGACACCTGATTCTGATCTGTTCTAGACTCCGTTACCTGTCAGCCACTGTGTTACGAGGACTCAGATTACATGTTCTCACCACCATTAGCTCAACCATGCCTTACCTCCTATGACAGACTAAAAAATTCTAAAACCGTGGGTCCAACTGTGGGTCCTCTCTTAAGGTATTTCTATTCGCTATTGGCAAAGGGAACTCACACAGTTATCAAATGTCCTGATTTGCCCACGATCAGTGAGTGCTAGTCAGCTTTCCGCCGCTTAATCAGAAGACTTGACATACTTCGTTTTTGAAGAGAAGGGATTCGCTTCGGCTCTCTCAGTTTCGAGGCGCATCAGTCCATCATCAGATGTCTCTGCCGCTTTGGGTCTGTGGTGAGGTGGTGCATCATGGTAAAAGGTGGCTGAGCAAAACTGCTTGTAGCATGAGCCAGGGAGAATGGGGGTAGGGGGAGTGAGTGGTGGGGAGAGGGCTGCAGTCCCAAGGGCCTTTAGTGGGTCACTACAGTGACCAGGAAATGCCATCTCCTAAAGGTGACTTCCCAAGAGTGCTACCCTTGATGATCAAGCCTCTAGCACATGGCTCTTGGGGGATATTTAACATCTAAACTACAGCAATACATTTCCCACTGCAAGGAACTTTTGCTTCTAAGATCTGAAAAATCTTGCATGGGGCAAACAGAAAGAGTCAAGCTCCCCACACCAGAGAACTGGGAAGAGAGGAAGGGCCAGCATGAACTCTTCAAACTCTTCTAGCTGGAGCTAGAAATCCCAATATCTTTGGAGAGGCTCTTGTGGAAAAGCCCCTAAGAAGCTAAGCACCAGTTGCCTCCCACACACACTCCTAAGAAGACCCTGGCCAAGTTCCACTTAGCATGTTAGCTCATTTACATTACGTCCCAATGGCCCTTGCAAAGGCTACCTTAGAATGTGTACAGACCTGGAAGAATTGAGTTGTGACAACAGATAAGAATAATGGACACGCAATAAATGAAATACTTTTCTTCAGGCAACCAAGTATATTATTTTTATTACTCTTTCACAGATTGATGAAGCAAGCATACAGGAGAGAAAAATGTGGATTCCAGGGTCAAATTTGCTAAATTAGCAAACTATCAAATTTTCAGAGATCCAGAACCTCGCACAGAATAGTGCTTTGCAATCTTGGCTTCCCAGTAGAACCATCTGAAAGATTTACAAACACCTGTGCCTGAGCCCATCCATTTCAATGACATTATATAAAAATTGGGAAATGCGGTGGGTTACTAGGCAGTAGGTTTACCCTGATAGCTGCTCATATGGTTCCAGTGTATAGTCAAGCACAGATCAGCTCACAAGAAGAGTGTTGAGAAGAGATCTCAGTGAGATGGGGTCTTGAGAAGCTCATCGATTCAGGGGGGAAGAAACATGTGGCCACTTGGCAATGTTTGGAAAAGGAGAGAAAGGAAGGTCGTCGTGCAGGAGGCTGCACCAACTGGTCTCCATCAGTCCTGGAAAGTAGAAACATTCGTCTCTGAAATCAGTCAGATCTTGATTCGGTGTCATAGTTAGTATGAGTGTCAACTTGACAGTTGAGGGTTTGAGCTCTGGGCACATTTGTAAAGAATTAGTTGTTGAGTTAAGCCCAGAGCAACCTGCAGGAGATTGTCTAGTTGATGGGGAAGGCCCAGCCCATGGTGGGTAGGACTAGGCCCTGGAATAAAATACAAAGCTGATTGAGAAAGTTGGCATCCTTGTGTACACTTGGCCAGACATGCTGGTCTGGCAAGTAAGGATTGTACCTCTTTCAGCCATTACGTAGAGATGGAGTGGCCAATTCCCTCGGCCCTGGTGCTGGTATGAGCTCTCCTGTCAAGATGAACTGAGATCTGTAACTGGACAAATTGTAAGAGAAAATAAACCCTTTTTCATTTAAGCCCGTTGATGGTAATTTTATCAGCAACAGTTCAGGGAAACTGCAACTTTCAGTTTAGCTTTGCCACACTTAGGATTATTACTGTGCAACTTTAAACAGCATGGTCTCTGTTGGCATTAATATACTCATTTAGGTATCCATTTTGTAAAGTTAAGAAGATTTAAAGCAAAACACATGTCAACTGTCTGGCACGCACTGCACTGTGTATAAAGAGAACTATTATTTTAAGCAGGCCCCCACATTCTTGTTTTTAATTCTTAATTTCCTTCCTTCTTTCTTTTGTTCTTTCATTCCTTCTTCTGATTTTTCTTTCTCTGTCTTTTTTCTTTTCTTTTTTCCTCATTTTCTTCCTTTCTGTCTTCCTATCTTTCCTTCTTTCTTTTTCCTCTCTTCCTTCCTTTCTTCTTTCCTTCCTTCCTTTCTTCCTTCCTTCCTTCCTTCCTCTCTTTCTTCCTTCCTTTCATCTTCTGACTTGCATCCCATTATCTTGATGGGAGACAACAGAATGGTCTTATGAGGTAATAGTAATGACATATATTTTAAAACCTAAATGGCAAAAGTAATAAAATAAGCAACATGGCCAACTCAATTTCTGCAACTATGCAATCTAGTTCATAGTAAATTATTGTCTGTGGTCAAATCTAGCCATGTTTAGTCATACAGTTATTGTCAAGAACTGCTTTCCTACAGGAAAGTCATATAGCCTACCAAGATGAAAATATTCATTCTCAGTTCCTCAACAGAGAAAATTTGTTGAAGACTGATTCTACCTAGATAATTCTCAGTGTGATACATGGACTCCTTAGTCCCCTCAAGAGACCTAATACGCAGGGCTATTCTCAAAATAATTCAATAAAACATCACTTACTATAAGCTGAACTGACATTAATATAGCTAAAACAAAACATTAGTTTATGAAACTGTACAAAATTAGCACATCTCAGAACAACGGCACCAAACTAGTTACAGTCATGTTCTCTAGCACCGCACATTTACAAAACCAGTAAAAGAAAAAATCCAGTTGCAGTCAACTCAGGATTTCTCAATCTTGTACTGAGACATCTGGGGCTAGGTGATCCTTGGTTGAGGTTGCCCTGTGCATTGCCTGATTGCTTGGCAGCATCTCTGGCCTCTGCCCACTGGATTCTGCCAGTTCACCATCCTGTCCCTCCAGTGATGACAACTGAAAATGTCTCCAGGCATTCTCCAAAGGCTTTCTGGGGAGGGGGCAAATCATTTGGTGCCTTCCTGGCCCCTACCTGCTTGCTCACCCTGAGAAGGTCTCACTCAATGGCTACAGGGGAAGATGTATTGGTTCAGTACTTCTGTGGAATGTTTAATACATAAGCAACATAATAAAGAAACATAATATAGAAAATATAGTTATCCTAAGAAAAATACATGGACCTTTATCCTATCTGCTCAACTAGCTATGTCTTTCCCAGAATACTTTTCACTTGAGATAGTGATTGGCAGACATCCTATGGTGATTGACTTTGGACTATGGTAAATATTATATGGGAAATTAAAGAAGTGAGCACTTTAAGTTTGCATGTCTGCAACTTGAAGTGAATGTTTGAATGTGAAACGTCCCCCCAAGGGCTCGTGTGTCTGAATACTTGGTTCTCTGCTGGAGGTGGGAACTGGTGTGAGACCTAGCCAGAGGAAGTAAGTGACTGGGGAGCAGGTTTTCAGATTTTTTATCCTGGCCCCACTTCCTGTCTTTTTTATTTCCTGACTAATGATGCAATGCATCAGACTGCTTCCAAATGCATGGGATGCATCCCCTTAAGTGTAGAATGATATAAACCCTTCCTCTCTTGTCAGGTGTTTCGTTATAGCAAAGAAACAAGTAATATACGTGAACATCAAAAGCCAAGATTAGTCAATGCCTTATAGAAATGGCTTTTGCAAGGAACCATAGCCTAGGAACATCCTTGCATACTTTAAATCGTCTCTGTAAATCCAAGTAAAAGTTTTATGTTGCTGCTAGGAATAATGACTAGAGCAATAGATATATTTGCAGTATTGGTAACACCTTTTCCCTGAATGTCTCCACCCTCAGCTTGTTGGATTCATACACATAGAGCATGTGGACTCGCAGTGCCAGATACATCAGTTGCCAGAGACTACATTTGATCTTGGGGCCAGTATTAGAATTTTGAAGAATCTGCACCCACATATCTAGGCATGGCAATTTCCTGGAGCTTAAGGACTTTCCTGATGAGAGGAGGTGGTTATATCAACAGATGCCATGCTTCAGTGTCATGTCATGATTGGGAAGACAGGCCTGACTTGATGGGCCAATATTTTATCAACTGACCAATTCTTAATGGTTACAATATATGCTTAGGTACAAGATCCACTCAGATACAAGAGAGACCAGCAGATTTTAATGCAACAGATCACAAAATATTAGTATTTCATGCTATAGCTACCACCTAACTGAATATCATGTGCTGACCCACAAGAATATGCAGAATTATAAAAACTATTTTTGAATCAGCCCTACTGTTTCCATCTACATATGAATATGAAGCCAGAGTGAATGCATCAGATGCAGAAGCAGTTACTGAAAAGGTCTGCAAAAACTTTATAAGAATATCACTTTTGTTAAATTTTGTTGTTGATTTTTCATAGACTTACGTATCTTACCTGTGCAAGGTTTATTGTTATATTTAAAGGAATTAAAGATTCTCTCTAATTTCTCATTTTAACTTTCTGTATCATAAATGCTATTGACACAACCTAGACAAACAAAACATTAGGGACCTTTGAGCATTTTTTAGGGAATCAAATTGTTCTAGGTGGGAGACACAGCAACTGCACACAAACCTGGTGACCTGAGTTTGATCTGTAGCACCCGCATGGTGGAAAAGAATCAAACTTCTGAAAGCTGTCCCCTGATCCCCACATATATGTTGCAGCACATGTTCTCTCTCTCTCTCTCTCTCTCTCTCACACACACACACATAATAAAAAAGAAAAGGTTTAAAACTGCTCCTCTGTTTTGTATTTAGGGAATATTTATGACATTTACAAAATGAGTCAAATGCAATTAAGCCAAAAGCCACATGGCTATGATGACAACTGAGATAGAAAAAAAATTGAAGGGAAATGTGTAGAGAATAGGAAGACTATAGAGAATAGGCTCAGCCCTAATACTCCCTACTCTTGTGGGTCAATAATTTATGTGCAAGGAGATCTGGCCCCCTGCGAAGGCACGCAGGTGTTGCTGACCCTACCACACGGAGGAAATATGAAAGTAGAATGTTGCAGTCACTGCCCCTGCCCACAAAATACCTAGGAGCTGAGAAAAGAATCGGAATCTCCTAACCTCCTTCTAGCCCTCTTGTCAAATTTTCTAGTCCAAAATCCCATCTGTTACCCCGTGAGGTACATGGATGTGTTCCAAGGTTTCAGAACAAACGACCAAACGACATGAGGTTGGCTTGGATTCATGCATTTGGTTCTAAGCAGTTACAACTTTTCTTGTTCCCGCACTGCGATTCCTATTCCTTTCAGCTCAGTATGGCTGCCAAAAGGTCATTCAGCATTATATTGACTTCAGCAAATATTCACACATCCACCTTCACGGGGATGAAGGTGCAGGGTCGGGGAGGCAGGGGGGCAAATAATTCCAAGAAAGAATTTTGTGGTGAGGTTTTGGTTTTGTTTTTCGAGGGGGAGGATGGGTGCCGTGGATCAACCCCAGGACCTCAGACATACCAGGTGATTACCCTACCACTGTGGCCCAGGAGGCAATCAAAATGAAACTATGAGGAGGCATAAATATCTGTGGAATGGCTTAAACATGCTTTTAAAAAAGCATTCCAATGCTGTGGAACTGACACAGAATTGCCAGTTATATTCTTAGTAAGACACTCGGCAAATAAAATGGTACATCTCACTTGCCCTGATTCCTGTATCTTCCCACATCTCTGAATTAAGTGGGATGGGTTTTGTGTAATTGTTTCCTGGGGTTACTGAGAATCCTGAGTGCTGGGTTTCAACTATGAAACCTTCTTAGATTCAAACATCACCTCCTCACTAAGATGTGCCGGGCTAGACTAGTTCATAGACTCTCCCCCGAGGCTCCCTTCTCTGACTCTTTTGGTTGCCCCCTTTGAGGTACATTCTTCATCCAACACACTATACATTTTGCATATGTATTCATCTTTCTACTTCATTATGGGAGTATGGAATTTTGTCCTTAATCTTTTGTGCTCTGTTCCTAACTTCCAGGATAGAGCCGCCATGTGCTGGGAATCACCCACTCCCAGCTTCTGGGGAGAGGAAAATATTCCTATGATGCTTTATGCATTGAATCGACAACTGAAGCCCTGGAATGGAAAGTGTGTTCACACTAAAAGGAAATAAAAAAATAAATAAATAAATAAATAAATAAATAAACAAACAGCACAACCCTGCTAAACCCAAGAGCCTTCAAGGGTCTGTTGCAGTTACTCTGCATGTTGCCAAAAAATTCACACCCAAATGGCTTAAGGGAATAAGGGGTTTTATTTTGGCTTGTGATTCTTGACTACAGTTTCTTCTCCAGCTTGGCAGAGGTGCTCACACCAACACCAGGAATCAATGGACTAATGAGAGCAGAAAATATCCTCACCTGCTAGACCAGCATGTCTGGCCAAGTATACAGATGAATGCCAACTTCCTTCACTAGATCCCTCATCTCATCCACCTCCCCAGGGACTAGTCCCACCCACCATGGACTGAGCCTTTCCCATCAACCAGATAGTCTCCTGCAGACTTGCTCAGGACTCGACTATTAATTCTCCACAACTGTGCCCAGATCCCAAGCTTTCAACTGTCAAGTTGACGAGTCGAGTGTATCTAACTATGACAGGGTCATTCAACATCTGAACCACAATATGAAATAGGCTTTCAGGAATGTTTCCACATGTTCTAACTTTCCGGTTCTCTAATATTCTGTTTAAATTAATGGATTTCTCTTCAACTAGCTGCCCAGCTCATGAAAGTCTGAACTTTTGTCCCACATACCTATACTGAAGTTTTAAGCCCAGTAAGGCTCAAAACATAAGAGCTGATGGATGGATGGATCCCACCTCCACAGAAGCTGTAGCCAGCACAACCACACATGGAATCTTTGAAACAAGAAATGTCACTACTTAAATTTGCTGTCTTATAAGTATTCATTAAAGCACTAAGTTTCAGTGAAGTGATAGTTTGGCATATAAGGTTTGGAGAAATCAGTTAACTGAGACACATGCACCAGGCACTGGGTAGAGAATCTGTACCTCAAACACAGTGCCAGGTTGCAATGAGCGCAAATGAGAAATGACTTCCTGGGAGACTCTGGCTGGCACCTATAGGCACAGGGGAGCTGTGGACAAGGGAATTGTGAGTCCCGGAAAGGCAAGGATGTCGTGTCATCATGCTTCGCCCTCTAGAGGAGAATACAGACAGACCGCAGAGGTACAAAGGCTACCTAGTGACTGAATGGGAATATATGTAAGTGCATGCTTGAATGTGCTCTTGCACCGAACACGTTTTTTAAAATGCCTGTACGGGGGTTAAGCCTCCGCCTTGCAGGCGGAAGGTCCTGAGTTCGGATCCCAGATCCCACGTATAGACGCCAGGCGGAAGCGGGGGCGGCCTGCGCTTCTGGTCCTGGTAGGGCGGAGCCTGTGAATCCCGGGGCAGAAGGAGCTGGAGGCGTCCATGGTGGTTCGCAAATTCGTCCGTGGTTCTACATATACACAGACACAGACACAGACACACACACACACACACACACACAGACGCGCGCGCGCACATACACTCGCATATGCACACAGTTGAATAAATAATAAAAAAAATTAAAATGCCTGTACGCAGTGAAAATTCAGCAAGAAAGAGTGACTAGGAACAGCTTCAGAGAAGAAATAGGACTGGCCTTGTTTCTTGTAGGGAATCACAGCTTCAAGTATTAGAACAAAAGGTAAATGGAATTCTAAGTGAAAGAGCAATTTAGGATTTTAAACATTAGGATTTTAAACATTACTCTCCAATATGGATGTATTTATATTACATACGTGTCCTCTGTTGTACTAACATTATAAACTTTTAAAAATATACAGAAAATATTTTGAGAGAATTTGAAAACAAAATGAGCCATCCTCTGAATAGTCTATTTATAAACAATGAATCACTACATGTAAGTCTGCATTTTCAAATAAACTTTCTCATCATTTTTAAACTTTTTCATTAACTCATGTTGAATTAGATCACCTTGCCCAGAAATATAACTAATAAAAAAGTTTAATGGATATTGGTGTCAGTGTGTCATTCCTATGACCCATGAGGAAGCTTTACTGCCAGAGAGCCAGTCTTAAATAGGTATAGGATATGTACCTCCAAATCCACTGTGTTTTGCCCTCAAAAGTGCCTGAATTATTAATATTGCCCTGAGTGCTTTTAAGGAATTGATTCCAGTTGCCGCTGGTGGCAGGATACTGATATTATTTTACCATATAGACTTCATTCCTTGCGCTCTGCAGGAGACAGCCAGGAGCTGCCTAAGGTACCTGGTGAGCCAGCTGGCCAACATGGAGCATTCCTCCCACCACATCCTCCTGCTGGAGATTAAGAGCATCACGGACACCTTCTCCTGCATCCTGGGCCCTCGCAGCAGAGACGTCTTTCGCATGAGCAACAGCTTCACCACCATCGCCAAGCTACTCTCCCGACAGCTGGAGCACAAGTCCGGAAGCGGCAGGTGAGCGAAAGTTCCCGAGGGCCACCTCAGGGAACTGTGGAAACCACTCAAGGCAAAGACCAGATGGCTCAGCTTTCCCGAGTCCCAGTGGGCCGCCTAGGGAAAGCCAAGTCCAACCCTCAACTGAGATCAGTTTCTTAATAACTCAGGTCACTTGTCAGAATTTTTCTATCTCTATGGAAACCAAATGAAACAAAATTCGAAAAGATGCAAAATATGAACAAAGAATAAGAATGTAGTACTAATGATAACACCATATATAGCATTCGTTGATTTTTTTTCAATAAGCATTTGAAACACTTTTGCTGTATCCCCAAAACTAAAGCATACACAAAGAAATGATACATGTTCCTTATGCCCAAGGTGCTCACCATCCAGTAGAAGAGATAAATATTAAATAATTAGAGAGTATGGGAAGGTTATGTCAATCAAGAGGGTTTAAAGAATTTGGGAGATGTTGAGCTGAGGATAACTACATGTGCATAGAACAATGAGAAGCAAAGCTAGTGAGCAGAGGAAATTTCACAAAGAAGGTGAAATTGCAGTTCGTGTCTATGTGTTGACTATCTTCTATGTGCAAGGCATTTCTCTAGGTACTAGGTTATGGTACCCAGGATGAATGAGAATTCTTTTGACAAGTGTAGAAGTGTAGACACCACACAAATGTAAATACTGCAAGTACAGAGTACACTGAATACAATATAAAGACCTAAGAATAATAGGTGACCCAGACTGGGGAAAGGCAATCTGTGCAATGTGGTTACACAGGAAGTCCATCAGGGCAGGGTAAACCATAGCCTGGAAATGTTAAGTTCAAAGGGTTTATGCTTTGTTGTATACAAAGTACTTGTTCTGCAAGCAGAATGATTTAATCCCGGGAATGCTCACAATTCCTAGCAAAACAATGAGCACTGAGCATGTACTCAGTAAGTTTCCTTTCATCAGATTCATAGATGAATAAAATTCATGGCTGAACTATCCCTTGGGGAGCACAATACGTGGATTCAGTGCAAGCAGCAGGCGGGCAGGACACAGCGGTCTGGACTGTTAAAGCTGTTAACAGGAGACTACACAATCTTGGTGACGGAGAACCTCAGGACTGAGAGCAGGTCATTGTCGTGAGAGAAGACAGAATTATGAGGCAGTGATCACCCATACAGTAAAGGTGAGAAGAGCAAATGAAAACCGGAAAGACCCAGTTTAAATGACAGCACAGACATTGAAGATGATGGCAACAATCAGGAAAAGTGAGAGCAGAAGGGGAATCCATCTGGAAGAATCTTTAGCTCCACTAAACACGGAATGCTGTCTAACCAGTGTCACCATCCAGCCAATAGTAGCTCTCCATTGGAAGAAAACTGATGACACACAGTTTTGTTTTGTTTTTCTTTCAAAAGAGGATTGAATTTTATTTCATGAACAGTTGCAGACAACATACTCACTAGTTATAAATTCAACATTAAGATATAGACTGAAAATACTATTGCTTCAAATACATTTTGAAAGAATGATTATTTAAGGGGTTAAATTTTATGGCAAGACAACAGTGCCCATACATTATCACTGCAACTTTGATAAGAGTAAAAATAATTGTGTTATCACCTGATTTCATGTGTCAATGCCTATATACTCAACCTTACAATTAGTGATGCTTGAGCTAGATAATTCCTGTGTAACTGCCCTGTTAATTACAACATATTTAGCAACAATCTAGCCTTTACTACTAAGTGGTAGTAGCAGTGTGCCCTCTCAGTTGTGACAGTCAGTTTGGCTGTGACATTGTTAAATGTCCTAGAGGAGACAAAATTGCCCCCAGTTGAGAACCAATATCTATATATCTATATCTATAGATATATCTATATATAGATGTAGATATAGATATATAAATATAGATATCCAGAACCACAACACCCAAAGTGAAGAAATTGAAAGATCAGCACTCACCCCATACGACCCTCCTCATCCTCTCTCAACTCAAAAGATGTCTCTCAGCTCAAGCCTCTCTGTCAATCTAGCAGGCTGTAATTATTCAGTGGGAACGTCAGAAGTCCAGTGTGGACCGCTGGCCTTTTGTGTCCAGGTCTCATCCTCTCTGGGATGGTTGCTAGGGCTTCTCTCCCGACATCTTTTCCCTGAATGGCCTTCATTGTGACCATGTAGCTTCACTCATTTTAATCTGTGTCACTCCAAAGCAGCAAGGTCTACCCTTTTGTCCAAAGCAAAGACAAAAACGTCGATTCTTAGACTAAAGAGAAAATGAATAAGTGAAGCGATCCTGAAAGAAAATTAAGGATGATGAAATTCAAAGCAGATGTCACCTAATTTACAAATCTGACACACTGCTCGGCAGGCCAGATTTTAGACTTCAGGCCAAAACAACCAGACTATCAAAAGAAAAACAATTAGCATCCCAGAGAGAATGAAAACTGAATCTAAGGAGCCTTCCTCCTGCCAAAAACGTCTGCACACATGGGCAAGCTTTGGAAGTTGCAGCAGGTGAGTGGGCATTTCTCCTGTTCCTCTGCTTTCCAAAGTGTGTTTGCATCTGAATAAAAAACAACAGAGGCTTTAAAACATGACCAAGTGGAGCATTTAGCTTTGGGAAATCATTCTGAAAAAAACAAAAAGGGCATCTAGCTTTGGAAAATCATTCTGGAAAAATGAGAAGGGCATTTTGGATGCCATGGGGAACGTGATGCATGCTAGAAAATGAGATGGAGAAGTTTGGAACCTGCACCCTGAGCAGCCTTCTAGGCAGCCCTGAACCATTGGACTGTTTGCCTACCAGGATTTATAGGAATCTGGGGAAGGGAAAGGTGTGTCCCTAGTGACTGAGTGACAGCTGGAGCAGCCAACTAGCAGTCATATAGTCCAGTGACCACTGCATTACAGCAGGCTTCTCAAACTTCTCCTATGAGTATCCTTTGTGCCCCCCAGATTTTTACATGACTCCCAGTACATAGGAATATAAATAGACTTATGAACCAAACATTTGTGAATAATGAATCATACAGAATTTTATTTTAAAACAAGTATTTGGCACATATATAATTTTGTCATTTATTAAAGATGAAAGTAGGGTTGCATATTAATGAGGTGGATGTGCTTGTTTATTTTTACATAAACAATTACATCTTGGCTGAATGTTTGATACTTCAGGGTGTAGAACAGCTCCACACTTTCCAGAGTGAATTGATATTTTTATTTTATAATCATCAATGTTAAGAATGACACTTCACATGAATATATAATTCAAAACGGCAGAAATATGCTTAGGGCCATTTCAGAAATTGTTGGAAATTCTGTCCTAATCCAAAGCCAAATTCATTAAAAATTTTTTATGTAACTCCAGCCAGCCCCTCAAACAGCAATTTTTAAGACCAAACATGTTAATACAGCACAATCCAAAAACACATGAATTTGATACTTCCATGCTGAAGAATAATGGTAGGAAAATATTAAGTCTTTGTTTTCCATAACCAAATCATTATGTTTCTATAAGAGGAGAAAAGCTTTGCACCAAAAGTTAAAATATTACAGTTTGTAACATACTGTCTTAGTTATTTTTCTATTGCTGTGATAAATACATGATCCAAACAATTTATGAGAACAAAGGGTTTAGTCATGCTCATGGATTCAAGTTACAGTCTATTGTGGCAGTAGAGTTGTAACAACATGAGGAACAGACAGGACTGGCCACCCCACAGCTACAAGGATTGCTGAGTGAGAAGTTTACTTTCTAGTTTGCTAGTCTGCTGAACTGACAACATATTCTGTCTCCATCTTACCCACTTGCCCAGAGAATGGTTCCACTTACTATGGGCTAGATCTTTCCATATCAATTACATAATCTCCTACAGGTCTACTCAGACACTTTCTTTAACTAAACAATTCCGCATAGGTATACTAAAAGCATCAGTCCTCAATGGTCAAGTTCATACTTAGCACGGGTACTGTAGTTTCAAATCCGAGCTGAGGTGCTTCAAGCAGTAGTCGTTCCTTATATGTTGTGCTGGTGTTGTGTAGGGTGCAGCATGCCTGGTGCAGAATGTTCATGTTGTGAGTTTAGAACTAAGACAGCTCCAAAGCTGCGTAGTACAACATGTGGGTGAGCCATGGCAGAAACCCCTCCAATTCATTGCGTGTTTGATTCTAAATTAAGTTTTGGCCATTGCATCTGCATAAATCTTTAATTATTGCCATATTTGCAATCCCCGCATATAGTTACTTGGCCCTATGTGGGGTCACAACCCACAGCTTAAGAAGCTGGGAACTGGAAGACAGTTTTGCCAAATAGCCTGATACCAGAGAAACTCTTTGGATCAGGCACTGTGAGAAGGGGAGCAATTTGTCACAGGTGGTCTGTACAGGAGGCCTAAGCCCTAGTTAAAGATGCACAGGTAGAGATGTGCATAGGCAAAAAAATTTTAAAAAAAGGCAGAGTTAGAGCTATGATAGGGAAAGAATGAGAGACAGTGGTGACCTCAAAGGGGCAGAAGGAGACTCCCAGTCTCCAGCCCAGAGTCGGTGGCGGTGGAGGAACAGCTCCCTCACATGTGACTTTCAGACCAAAGTCATCAGAGCCCTAGAGCAAAAAGAAATTGTAAGAAAAGCATATGACAAAGGTTAGAGCATTCCTAAACTCTTTCTAGTTCAGTGGTATTATGATTGTTTGCTGCTCTAAGACAGATGATGACAATGGGGATTTTGTGTTTGTCCTTTGTATTAAAGAAGCACATCTTCAAAAATAAAAAAAGGAGAATGGAAAGAAAATTATACCCAAACCACTTTCAAAGGCATAAATCTGGTAACAGTATAAGGGGTTATTCTTCACTGTTACCTTGACTGGATTTACAATCACCGTGAAAACATACCTCTAGGAAGGTCTGTTAATGTATCCAGAAAACGTATCTGAATATAGAGGGCATCATCCTCTGATCTGAGACCCTGGGCTGAATAAAAAGGCAAAAATGAGTGGATCCCCAGTGCTCATCTGTCTCTCCTTCTGACCGCAGATGTGCAGTGTGACCAGCTTACTCCACTCTCTGCCACCACAGTTCCCTGAATGATGAACTGCTCCCTCAAACTGTGAGCCAAAGTAACCTTTCTTTCCTTAAGTCTCTCTTGTTGTAGCAATGAGAAAAGTAACTGATACAGAAAAATTGGTATCCAGAATTGAAACTGTTGCTGCAAATAACCTGATCATGTGGTTCATTGGTCTTTGGGACTGGTTTGCAGGAGAAATGGGAAAGACTTTGAGCTGCAGACTCTAGAATGCTGTACACAGAGCTTATTGGGACATTGTGGTAGGAATTTGGGAGAGTAGAAAATCACAAGATGGGACAAGATGTGAAGTGTGATGCTTCAGGGGAGAACAAGGAATGACTTTATTGGGAATGGGCTAGAGGCCTTTCATGCTTCACTTTGGAAACGTATCTGGCTTCATTCTGCCCATGCCATAAGAACTTGAATAAGGATGAGTATACCTCACTAGAGTGGAGGACGCAGAGGGTAGTTTGACATTCACACTAAAGGATTCTCCAGGAATGGGGGGGAAAGGGGAGGACTGGAAGAAAGGGAGAAGGGGAAGTGAAAGGAAGGGAAAAAGGGGGGAGGGAGCCAAGGAGGACTGGGGAGGGGGAGATGGGGGAAGGAACCTCGGTACCTATTAAGTTTATATGAGTGGGAAAAAATTAATTAATTAATTAATTAAAATAAATAAATAAACAAATAAAATAATGGACTGATTTTGTTTTTCAGCATAGAAATTTTTTTCAGAACTTTACTGCTTTAAAACATTTAAAATAAACAAATAAAAGAGAACGGAAAAATTTAAAATAGGAGGGCACTTTACAAAAAGTTGCTTAGGAAATTAAAGTCCTAAATTATAAATAGAAAATGTAAAATTGCAGAGAATTTATGACATACAAAGAAATAAAAGGGGATTATGTACTGTCCAAAACTTAACCATATTTACAGTTCCTGATTATGAGGACCATATTACTTTCAAATCCTCCAACACGGTAAGCTGTATGTCTCAATTAATTATGCATAATATCATCTCCTACTAAATCTTTGGCCATCTCTGCTGAAATCACATCGATATGCTTAACCTTATTTCTGAATTTTATACCATAGAATTTGTCGACTGACTCAAGCAGTTCAGGCCTAAAAGTAGTTGTAATAAATTGAGCATGTACAGCAAATTCCATTATCATATTGGAATTCCAAGTCAAATATTTCAGTCAAAAGTTTAATATCAGCATCCATACATAAGAGAGAATATGTGGTGTTTGTCTTTTTGTATCTGCAATAGCTCTCTTAATATCATATTTTCTAGTTCCTATCCATTTACCAGAAAATTCTATAGTCTCATCTTTCTTGATAGCTGAATATTATTCCATCAGGTATATATACCACAGTTTCATTACCTCTTCCTCTGTTGACGAGCATGTTGACTGGTTCCATTGTCTTGCTATTGTAAATAGAACTGTAATAAACATGGAAGAACAATTGTCTTTGCAGAAAGACGTAGAATCCTTTGGAAATATTCCCAACTGATCATATAGTAATTCCATTTTTAACTTTCTGAGGAACCTCCATATTGATTTTAAGAAATTTTAAAGAAAATTTTAAGACAAGGATAGTGTCATAGTTACTACTGAGAGGCCCTTGCATTGAAGCTATGAGAGTGGACACCTAAGTTTCAGTGGAGACCCCAGGTGCTTTAGATGCCACAGTGTTGAGCTGTCTGTCAAGGAAGGCTGAAGGCATGGAGCAGGACTGGTCCCAGGGAGCTGCTTCGTGTGCTGCGGGAGGCAGAGCTGAAGCGTGGGGCTGCCTAGGCTCCTGGGGCCCAGATGACCCCATCCTGAGACTCAGGTGTCAGACGTGGAGCTGCAGAGGTGGGTGATTTTATTTAGATCTTTCTTTGGTCTCTTCCTGTTTCTCAGTTTGGGAATGAAAATGTTCATTTAATGCCATTGTATATTAGAAATATTTTTTTCTTTTATTTTATCAGGGAATCTCAGTTAAGGCATTGTCCTGAATCTTAGAAGAGTCTTGAGGTTTCAGACTTTCAAAAAGTATTGGAACCGTTAAGACTTTGGAGACTTTTAGAGATGAACTAAATGCATTTTGCATTATGATATGAACATGAGACTTTAGGGGTCAGGGATGGAATGTTAAAATTTAAAGAGATATGTTTGGTTGTCAGATTCAAAAGGAGTGGTTCATCTTCATTGTCATCTCGATTAGATTTACAATCATCATGAAAATACACCTCTGGGTGTATCTATTAGTGTTTACAGAAAGGATTCATGGAGAAATAAAGATCCACCCTGGATAAAGGTAGTGCCATACCATGGGATTGGACCCTAGACTGAATGAAAAGGAGACATGATCTGACACTAGCAATCCTCTCTCTCTCTCTCTCTCTCTCTCTCTCTCTCTCTCTCTCTCTCTGCTTCTTGAATAAAGATGCAATGAAGTTATTACCATGACTTCACCATCATGACAGATTGTATCTTCAACCTGTGAGCCATGGCGAACCTTTGCTTAAGTGGCTTTTGTCAGGTATTTTGTCACAGATAGAACAGACGCTGCAATTGGTGAAACAAAACAGCAGTGTGTGGAAAGAGTGAAAAGAAAATGCGATCTTGTTTACATGAGAACAGCCCAGGATACCCATCCTTCTTGGAGTGGCCTCTGGAGCAACAGATCACTGCATTACAGTGGACAGCCAGGAATTGAATCTCATGTGCTGCCTTAATAGTAATCAAGCAACACAGTCTATGAAGATGTGGTTCCTACAAAGGGCATCATCCAATGTTGTTATCTTGACATCCTGGGAGCCATCCCCCAAGTCTGTCTTTGCTATACTGAACCCTTCCTCAAGACATTGCCCAAGCAATTGATGGTGAAGACTGTTCATTGAGTCCAGGACAGAAATGCAAGAACAGAGGGCCAATCCCTCTGTCTTGCCAGAAATGTGCTGTAGGTCAGACCAAGCTTATCCCAGCTTCTGCCACCTATGCTATTTTATTTAATCTTCATAACCAAGTATTTTAATGTTTGTTAGGATAATGGAGTCTTTGTCTTAAAGTAGAATAGAGTACACCTAGCAGAAAGGGAAGCCCAATATAAAAGTCATCTATCCAGCCCAACTTGCCTTGTAGGTCCGTGGTACTTTCTAGAGTGTCAGTGGCATGCATACCAGGCATCAGTTCTGAGGTCTTATATTTCTTCCTTTAGTCTTCTCCAGTGTGAATGAGAGTTGTCCTGTAAAATATGAAGGAATTTTAACGAAATTGTCGAGAGTGACTTGTGCCTCTGTCTACCAAAAATTGAGACCAACCCTGCTTACTTTTCCCATTATATCCCAGAACTCCTTCTCTCTCCCATGGCTGGATACTGTTCTTCACATCTCCAGGTCCACCATGTAGTCTTTTCATCCGCACTTTCCCATGAAAACGATCCTGTGGAGTTACTTTCCTCTGAGCTTCTGTATCTCATATCCTCTCTGCAGTCACGCCCTGAAGTAACAGATGCCCTTAAACCTGAAGAGCTGGTATTCAGAAGAAAATATAGTCTCTAAAGTACTTGTAAAAACTCCCATTTTTTAGGCAAGACATGTTTATACAAAGGAAAAAATCAAGAGCGCAATTGTGAGCTCAGTTAGCACACAAATCAGTTCAGGACATAATTAAAACCATGTGATACTCTGGTCAGTATTGCTCCTTGCTTAGAAAAAACTAAATGTAATTCCACCCAACCAAGGTAACTGTTAAGAATAAAACTGGAACTTTAATAAGAGGGAAGCTTATCTTTTCCATCAAGAGATGTCCTGCAGTGGCCACTTGCATCAAAAGAAAATCCTGACTCTTTGTGGCAGCAGTGTGTCTGCTGGACCTCGTGAATAATGAAGGGGAGAACAACCCTGCTTTTACTGAAGAGGTTGAGTCTCACATGTGGTACCATTTATGCCCATCTGTTGTTCATTTATTTCATTGGTTGTCCTTCCCTAACCACCACTTAGGGTGATGGGAAGGTCTTTAAAGGTATTTCAGGAATTTGTTCATCAACAAGAGTTGGAGGTGGGAGACATCATTATCAGCTTTGGAGACAATGGAGCAAGGCCAGAGTGTGAGACCCCCAGCGGGGCTGGCCCTGCAGGATGTGAACAAAGCCCATGGGGATGGGGGCAGGTCTGCCCTGAGGTGCGAGCTATGAAGCCACAGCTTTACCAGGGGACACAAACCCCTCTCCTGGAACACAGCAACGTTCAGATCACAGGATCCACAAAGCAAGGCAAATAGGCTTTCGTGATACACCTACGTCCTGTCATTCCACTTCAATTGAGGCAGAGAACACCCAAGTTCTATCCTGAAAGAGGAAAAGTATCTGTGGGATAAGGGGTGAGACTTGACTCTTCCTGCCAGTGTGGTATGGTGGCAGTTCAGGGTCTCACTGGACCCTCATTGCTTAGCTGTATGATATTCTGATTCACTAAATGCTCCTTGTTCCTTTGAGCCATCTCTCATATCTGAATTTTAAAGTTGCCATTTCTATGAGTCTTGAACACCTTTTCAATTAAATCTCAAAGAAGGCACAAAGGTTGTTTTTTCTAATCCAAGCTAAGATTGCTCCATGACTACATGTGAGCTGTGTTCTAGTGCCTGGCTCACATAGCACAGAACTCAGAGATGCCAGGGTGCAATGATAACTCTTGGCTACCCATCCTCTCACTAGTCTTGCCATCTGTATTATTGATTTCTCAGCTAGGTTAAGAAGCAAACTAATGAAACACCTTCCGAGCGACAGTGGGTTGTGGTGAGACAGGGATATTGTGTCAGCTCTGGAGGCAAATACTTCCATTCAGGGAGCCTCAGGAAACTATTACACACCTCTTTCGTCATCTATAAATGGAACCTCTAGTAGACTCTGCCTCACTCAGTTATATAAGAAGTAGTTCCTTTACTGTAGATGCCCAGCATCCTTTATCCGTGGCATGTATATTCTAAGACACTTCCTACCCCAGTATAGGCTTGAAATGCAAGATATTAGCAAGTCCTACATATATCATGATTTTTCTAATATATGCACACCTTTGACAAACTATATTTTATAAATTAGGCACAGCAAGAGGTTAATAACAGGGCTGGAGAGGTGGCTCAGGGGTTAAGCCTCCGCCTTGCAGGCAGAAGGTCCTGAGTTCGGATCCCAGATCCCACGTATAGACACCAGGCGGAAGCGGGGCGGCCTGCGCTTCTGGTAGGGCGGAGCCTGTGAATCCCGGGGCAGAAGGAGGTGGAGGCGGCCATGGTGGTTCACGAATTCGTCCGTGGTTCTACACATACACATACACAGACACACACACACACACACACGCACGCACGCACGCACACATACGCACATGTGCACAGTTGAATAAATAATAATAATAAAAAATAAAAAAATTTAAAAAAATTAAAAAAAGAGATTAATAACAATAGCTAATAATAAAATAAACAATTGTGACAATATAGTATAATAAGGTCTTCTCACTCTTCAGAGTATCTTAATGTATTTCCTTTTGCCTCTTCAGTTAAAAAAAGAAAAAGCAAATTTTGGCAAATCCACACTGCCAACAAGTTCCGCCTGTTCCAAATTGCTGACATTGCCACTTTCCTGCCTTAGATTCATTATCACATTCAAAAGGCTCCTTAGCAAACACTGTAATATCATAGGACTTGATCTGATATTCAGTCAAGCACCAAGTAACTAACAAGGGGGAGGTATATGCCACATGATACAATGGACAAAGGGAAGATGTTTCCCTTAGCTAAGGCAGAGCAAGCCAGTACAAGGTTTCATTATGGTATTCAAACACAGGGCCCCATATATCACTCAAGGATTCGTTAGTAGAATTTACCATTTAATGTAACAGGTAAAAAAAAACCCTCATAAAGTAAAATGGAAATAAAGGGTAATAGGTTACTACATTTAAAACACTGAATACCTAGGTGTGGAAAGCTTATAGTAAATGTTGACTAGAACTATTTCTTTACTTCAAATGGACATTGGGATTGATGATATTGTGACCCTACAGATGAGGGGTCACTTCAAACTCTTTCTTATCAGACTCTTGCAAAGTTATTATAGAAACTGAAAACAAGAAAATAAGATCTTAGAGTATCTATAGAAATATAACATTGCAGTAACATCTAAGTGCTTGACTAACAGACATCATACACTGTTTTAGTCATTGCATTTCTCTGGTAATGCATTTTTTACTGATTTTTACAAATATATTGATCTTCAGGCTGAGGAAATGGTTCAAAGAGTAAATTAGTCTTGGCCTCACAAGCAAAAGGACCTAAGTTTAGATCCCCAGATCCCATGTAAAAATGCCTGGTGGATATGCCAGAGAGCTGCAATTCTGGCTCTGGAAAATAAAACTTGGGAAATCCCAGAGCAAAGCAATAAGGAGATAAAAAAAAAAAAACAGGATGATTTCTGACATCAGCCCTTGGGCCTCCACAAGCATGTACACTGGCAAGCATTTTCTCTCTCTCTCTCTCTCTCTCTCTCTACACACACACACACACACACACACATACACACACACACACCCCTACACATGGTTCCATTAATAAATGAGTGTATATATATATATATATATATGTATTTTATATATGAAAATAAAAATAATAATAGTTGTTTACCATGGGCAGTTTGAAAACTATGCATGAGATCATTGTTGTAGCTACCTAAACAAATCTGAGCTCTTGCTCTAATATCTAATATTTTACTTCCCAAACTTTTCTTTGGTACCCCAAGGAAAGAGATTTAATGAGTAGAAATGATAATCACACACAATTTCAACCATGTGGGCAGGTTACAGCTGAGGCAAAGCTAGTTCCCAGTTGTGAGAGGGTCTTCAAACCCTTGCTGCTTTGTCCCAGTTCCTCGACACTCACGAAGTAGAGATGACCTCCTACAGGACGCTGAGTGGGAGGAGAAGATAGGAGAAATGTGTCTTCAAACACCTCACAGGCCACTCCTTCTCCATGTCAGATGTCCACAGTGGACAGCAACTATTCAGGATTTTATCACTTGAATTTTGTATGTCCAATGTTCAGCCTGCTATCACACATCATGCTTTTAGTGACCCAGAAAGCCAATGTCATTAATCCCATTTCGACTTAACAAAACGTGGCTGAGAGTCAGCAAGCAATGACCACATCATTAACAAGCAGGAGAGTAGAGCCGTGACCCTAGGCCTTTCCCTTGCAAGACCATAATCAATTAATTTCCCCCACAAGCATCTTCTGAAATCCCTTTTCAAGACCTTCTGCAAGTGAAATAAACTGGAGACATTTTTTCCCCATGACATTCTGCCATGGACTCAACCACATTCTCATCCCTCTCGGAACTAGGCATTTGCACGTCTCCACTTTTGCCCACATCTTCGCACCTTCCTTTTCATTGAGGTCCCCAAACATACAGAATTGTGGAGCCTGTCATTCTCAGGATAAGTTAAGAAATTGTCCAAGAATAAGGAAAACAACATCCTCAGAATTTAGAGCTGCAGCGTGGATTTGGTCCATTAGGTTTTTCCTCCTTTCCTTACGAGCTTAGCTCTGCAGGAGAGCAGGTCTTGGCCGGCAAGATCGCAAGCCAAGATTGTCAAACATTAACTAATATTATTTTTCTTTGATTTAAGGGGCCAGGAACAGAGGCTTCCAATCTCTCCACCCCTGCCAGCTTTATAGTCTCAATCACCCAACTTGGGGACAGCGCAACTGCCTGAGGACCAATTTGTTTCTTAGGGGAGTCCCAGCTCACACAGAGGGAGGCAATTAGGCTGCCCCCTGGGCATCCTAGATGTACTTCTAAAAACATTGTTTTGGCAACAGAGACCAGAAACCATTCACAATGGAAATCATCCGAGCCTCCAGTAACATGGCGTTGAGTTAAGGCCAAGTTAATATTTAGGGGATTACAGAACCTGGCAAAACTTTCTGTAAAATTACCTCTGGAGTTAAAAGTGACAAATGGAAAAGAAACAGCCACATTCCCCCCCACACTCCCTGCACGAGCCCAGCCCACTTACCCCACCCCACAAAATACTCACAGGACAAGCAGCCCCACCAGCAGTTCCATATTTCCATATTCATGGTATTTTCAGTATAGACAGGAAGCAGAAGTCTGTTTAACTTTGGAAAAGATTTTGTTTTTGAGCAAATTCTTCTTTTCCATCCTCTTGTATTATTTATTTGTGCGTGTGTGTGTGCGTCTATGTGTATGTGTGTGCGTCCGCGCAAGAAGACACTCGAGTGTGTGTGTTTAAAGAGGTCCAAGGGAATCATTCTAATTGCTCTGCTTTCCAAGGCCAGAATTGCAGGCCACTCCCATTTATGTCCACCAGACATTTTTATTTGGGAATTGAGGATCCAAACTCAGGTCCTTTTGCTTTCAAGTCAAAAGCTTTAACCTCTGAGCCCTCTCTCCAACCCCGAGCATGCTGAGTCATCCTATACGGAGTAAGGGAAATGGGAACACCTGGGGTGTTTGTCCCCCCAGTGCATCCTGGAGTCTACCCACAACCCCTCTGGAAGGAGGGTGGTAGGGTGGCCTCATCTGCTTAATAGGAGGAGCAAGAAGAGAAGAGGTGAAGGAACAGGAAATGCTGTTTTTTTAAACCTTATCTTTCTGTCTACCACTTCCTGGCCTTGTAAATACATTGCATCAAAATTTGTCTGTCTTCCTGGTAAAAATGGTCATGTCCAGGTAGGTGGCCAATGGCAAAATGTTCTCTGTGGACCTTCTCAAGGCTTTGGTGGCAATTTACTGCCACCATTTTCCCAGGCTTCCGTGAGCTCCAAGTCTACAAATCATGAAAACAAGGGAAAGTGCGTGTAACAGAAAGTCAGCTTACAGGAGGACTTGCTCGACAGCGACGGTAGCAGCCTCCGTCTGGAGACCATCTCTTTGCCCAGAGATATCGTTGCTGGCTCTTCACTCTTCCACGCTCCCTTGCAAATGCTTCTTTTTACTCTTACTCTTGCTCCTTGCCATTCTTCCCATTAAGCAGATGAGGCCGCCCTACCACCCTCCTTCCCAGAGGGGTTGTGGGTAGACTCCAGGATGCACTGGTGGGACAGACTGACTTCACGCCCCAGGTGTTCCCATTTCCCTTACTCCACAACCTTCCAGGTTGCTAGGATGACACAGCATACTCAGACAGGAAGTATCAAGGATGAGCCACATGGTCCCCGCCTGCTGAGCAGCAAGAGTTTTGTTTTTGGGGTTTCTTTTTTTTCAGAGTATTTGTGGCAGTTACTCTGCCTATGAATGACACATTCATGACCAAATGACTCACAGGGGAAGCAAGGAGGTTTTATTTTGGCTTACAACGCTTGGTTATAGTTCCTTGTCACATTTGGCAGAAGAGCTAATACCAACGCCAAGGCCAAGAGAACTAGCCATACCATATCCATATATCCACATAAAAGCTGAGAGAGGGACAATCCTTACTTTTGAGACCAACATGCCTGGCCAAGTATACCAAAGAATGCCAACTTCCTTAACTAGCTGTATCTCATTCACCTGACTAAGTATAGTCCCACCTACCGTCAATCAGACAATCTCTTGCAGACTTGTCCAGAGCTCAGCTCAACTACCAATTCTTCACAACTATGCCCGGAGCTTAAGCCTTTGCTTCAATTGCCACGCTGACCCCTGTGTCTAATTATGACAGTACCATTGCTCAGTATAACAAACAGCTGAATCTGAGATAAAGAACAAATGAATTTTAGAGTATTCAATATAATAGTTGTAGCATAATGGGCAGGAGAGATGATCAATGAGTAAGGTTGCTTGCCTTGCAAGCCTGGTAATGTGTATATAGGAACTATAGTAGAAGGAAAGAAATGACTCCCAAAAATTCACTCACACAGATTCACATATATTTTCTCTTTTAGACACACACAATTAAAATTAAGTACATTTTAGTATGGGCATAAGATAATGTTTATATGTAATTATGACAAAATATTAAAAACATGCAAAATACTTATACTTCACAAAATACATAAGGATATCTGCATCTAATAAACATTTAAACAATAAATACACTTTTTTAAAATTTATTATTTATCCAATTGTGCATGTATGCATGTGTGTGCGTATGTGTATGTAGAACCACGGACGAATTCGGGAACCACCATGGACGCCTCCACCTTCTCCTTGTTTACTCTGCCCTGGGATTCACAGGCTTCACCCTACCAGGACCAGAAACGCAAGTCGCCCCCCCGCCTCTGCCTGGCGTCTATACGTGGGGTCCAGGATCTGAACTCAGGACCTTCCACCTGCAAGGCGGAGGCTTAACCCCTGAGCCACCTCTCGAGCCCCCAATAAATATACTTTTTATGTTTTATGTTTATCTGCAATTCTCATCTGACTGAGTGCTTTACGTGTTAGTGGAAATCCTGTGAACCTCCAGAGACGAGTGGAGATCCAAGAATAACCCCTAACTTTTCTCTTGGGCTCAATGTCTCCTCTAGTATGTTACAGGCCTCTGGTGAGGGGTGTATGTGGAAACCTCCTGGCTCCGTTCCCAAGTTGTTCTGGAGAATGAAGTTGTCTAGGGCCCACCTCTTGGCACCTTTGAGGCTGAGACTTCCATGCAGTCTGATGCTAACTCCAGGTAGTCAGGGTCCAGATGGATAGATCAGCAGGACATTCATTCGATGATGGAAAATTGGTTAATATGAGAAAAAAAAATACATGTTCAGTGTTAGAAGTGTAGGGAATAAAAATGGTTGTATATTTTACCTTGGGCTTTATATGCTATGATCAACATTGATTCTTAAATAAAAGTTCAAGAGACCATCGATGAGTGCAATATAGGTGAGAGAGGACTACGTAAGAGAGTGAGCACAGGCCATCATATTCCAACTAGATGAGTGTCAGACACCGGTTTCCTTCAGATGCCTGCACACAGGTTCTGACCCAGTCTAGGGCACTGTTAGCTCTCAGAGGGGCTCAAATATTATACCACATATCACACTTGAAATGAGGGAATTTTGATACCCACAGAATGGTTTAGAAACCCTCTTATAAATATCTTTGGAGCAATTCATATCATTTATGGAACATCTCCTTTCTGCAGTGTTTTCAGAAAGACTTAGCTTGCTCTGCAGGTATAAGACTCACAGTGATTCTGAAATGACCATGAGTTTACAGAAGCCACGTGACATTTTCTTATTCTATCAGCAAATACATCAGCACATGTAAATTTTCTAGAAAATTGTGTGCCGTGAGCTTCTGCCATATATTTTGAGTTTTTAATGAAAGCACAGCAGGGGCTGGAGAGGTGGCTCAGGGGTTAAGACTCTGCCTTGGAGGCTGAAGGTCCTGAGTTCGGATCCTAGACCCCACATATAGACGCCGGGTGGAAGCAGTTCTACACATACACACATACATGCACACACATACATGCATAATTGAATAAATAATAATAAAAAAATTTTAAAAAAAGAAAGCACAGCAAACTTCCCATATGAATTCTTCAGAAAGCATTTCTAACGCAACGTGGGTCTAGATGTCCGTGTGTCTATGCTGCAAGCAGATGGAGCTCATGGAAGTAGTTTCAACCCATGAGGCACTGCCAGTGCTTGCAAAGGACTAAGGAAAGAATTACCTAGCAAGGCCTCCACTTCCAAATCCAAGGTGACGAATGGAATGACCACACTGCTCTAAAGGGCCCATACCCTCGTTTCTGTTCCTTTAGGAGAAAAGCCAGTGCTGAAGCTTGTTTTCCTGAAACACCTGGAGAAGCCACAGTACCTGAAACTGAAGACCAAGAGAAGCTCCAGATTAAAATCCAGGCCTTTGAAGAGAAAATAAACGCTGGGAGTAATACCCCTGGCTCCATGAGAAGATACAGTTTGGACCAAGTGTCTAAGGAAGCAAGAAAAAACATCAGGTTCAGCAGGTACCCTGTATATTTGGTTGTCTTTTAGATTCAGCAGGAATACAGTGTTTTCAGTTGTCTTCTGAAGTATCCACTTCCTATTTGCCATAGGTTTTCTCTTTTTTGCTACTTTGAGATGTGTTTTAACTGGAGTCACCCAAAGCTCTGTCCTTCATGAAAGAATTCTCTTTCATACTCTCGTTGCCCTAGTAAGCTTACTGTTTTAATTAAGGAATGCAAAGGAAGATGAGTCTACCTGTTTTAAAAAAAATTAGGGCAGGGATGTGGCCAGGCATTGTCTTCTGGACATGAGAGGATTGCTGCATCCATTAATTCACTACAGCTGTGTGTATTTCCACAAGACCTGCACGGGATGTGTCCTATCAAGATGTCACCATGTGGAAGGGAAAGATCTCAAGAAGTCCCGCACCTCCATGAGAGACAGATGAGGGTTAATGTTGATGGGATGGGGAGGAAATACAAGATGCTTTCCTCAGTGGCTTAACCACTGATATATGATTCATGTTCCAGCAAGAATTCAGACATTCACGTGAAAAGGCATAAAGTAGGAGGGAGACTGGCAGAGAAGAGGGTTGCAATGAGAAGAGTAGGGGGGTGGAATTTGGAATTAAGGTGTGAAAATATCATAAATGCATTATATTCATGTATGAAATGCTAAAAGAATTTTTAAAAACACTATGTGAGAGCAAACATGCCAATTCAGAGACTGACTCTCAGTAGTATCTCTACCTTTCTAGTGAACGATCAGGAGTCATAATGAAAAGGAACAAAAATAAGTATGTTCCCCATTTTACAGCCAATTTTGCCATGGAGTGGTTTTAAACATCTGCTTGGGAAGGTGACCTAGATTATTTTTCTCTCCAAAGTGCTGGGGACAAAGCCCACAGCCCTTGTGCTATAGCAACAAGCTGCATCTCTAATCCCCTAGGTCAAAGGAGTGATTCTTTACATAATTTGATAGGCATCATTTTTCCCAGTCTATTAATAGCTTCTCACTCTGTAGGAAGCAATTTTTTGTCCTAGTGTTACTATCTTTTTAATATTTTTTTCCTTCACACAGAATGATAATTCTTTTGACCTTTGTTTTATAGATCCAAAAGCTTGGCCTTGCACACTGTGTTCACAAAAGGTGTGAGTTCAGAAGATGCCGAAGATGAAGAAAGAACAGGAGTACCCATCAGTATCTCTCTTTCAGAACTGGACCCGCTTAGCCATGGCTCTGACAAGTTGAACCTCAAGGCAGATGCCCGAGGGTCACAGCTGAGAAATCCTTCAGCTTCACACCCAAGCATCATACATATAGAACCAGAGGAGTTTCCAGAAATTAAAGAAAACTTCCAGGCAGAGATCCCCGGGTCTATCACGAGTCCTGCAGAATACCAAGATAAGCTCTACTTGTATCTAAAGGAAAACCTCAGCAAGGTGAAAGCTTACGCCATAGAAATCATGAGGAAGATTCCCATCCCGGACCAATGCACCATCGAAGGTAAGTCCTTTGAACTTCCCTCACTTGCGAAACTTCAGACATCAAAAATAAAGACCCAAAGCTCAAAGTGCGTAAGTCATCATACCACCAAATGAATTTCCAAGTGTGATAAAGTGCATCTATAGAAAAAGATAACATTGAACACCTCTTTCACTTGCTAGAATAATCAACTTGGGTGTTTGTGTGTTTTAAAATTGACCCAATGTATATAGTAAGTTTTAATCATACTGCAATATGGAGGAAACCCTTGAAGAGTTACTTGTAGTGTCTACCTCCAAACAAACAAGCAATCTAAAAGCATTTCTCTTTCCACCTTGAATTATCAGAGAGGTTGAAATTTTAAAATTAGTTTTTTGTGTCTCAACTAAGAAAGTTTTTTGAGGGATTTCTGTTGTCATTGTTTTGTTTTATTTTGTTTTCCAAAATATTGGGAGGGGGTTATTGTTGCTTTATTTTGTTTTCCAGAATGTTGAATGAATCAATCATCTCTGCTTTGAAAAAAAATGTTGAGTATTTTCTTTCAATAGTGATATTTTTCCTCACTGAGGATGATCTCCAACTGAGGTTGTATGTGTGTGTGTGTGTGTGTGTGTGTGTGTGTGTGTGTGTGTGTGTGTGTGTGTGTCAGAGGGTGCAGTGTATCCCTGTGGAGGACCAACGGTGACTTCAGAAATCATCCTGGATTGATTCTACCTCCTTCTTTCTTCACTGTGGGATTTCCCAGTCTCTGCCCACGAGGGCTGGAAGTGCAGGCCACCACTGTTTCTGCCTGGTGTTTTTAAGTGAGACCTGGTTTCTGAACTCAAGACCTTCTGCTTGCACAGGCAGAGTCTCAACCCTTGAGCCATCTCTCCAGCCCTGGTTTTTTTTTTTAATTAACATTTTAGGGTTCATTCATGCTTTGGCAGTTTCTTGGGAGGTTCTTCATCCTGAGATCTGGGTGAGGGTTGGAGAGTTATTTGACTCACGAGGAAGGAGGGCGGGGAACACACGGCTCTTATTTTGGAGACTCTGTAAACCATTCAGTGGAAGCTAATAGTCCCCTGGTTGGCACAACTTTGCTTGTTTCGTATGAGTATTCAGCACATTCCTGCATTTCTTTCCTTAAAAACTTGTTAAAAGAAAGATTCAGCTGAGAAATTGTTAATGTCAAATATGGTGTTGACATGAAAGAAACGTAATTGCTCTTTCTGGATAAATGATACAGAATCATTAAGAAACAAACAAAAATCAAAAAAATAATAAATAACTTCCCAGATATTTATTATTAAGGAGTAAAACAGCAGGAAGCAACAAGAAATAGGAATAATTTTGGAGTGATATGCATACTGCAAGAACATTTCAAAACACAGCCTTAAGGAAACTCAGGAGCCTGACAGATGACTCAGCAAGTAAAGGGGCACTCGTGCAAGATTGAGGACCGGAGTTCCATCCTAGAACCCATGTAATGGTGGAAGGAGAGAAATGATTTAATAAAGTCGTCCTCTGATATCCACACATGCCTCCCCAAAATACACACCATACAAATAATGATGATTGTGATGATGATAAAACCAAAGTAAAGGAATTCTCTGTCATTAGATTGGTTCATATGATCAAAACAAAACAACCGATCTACAAAAACATCAATTTCATATTGTTGCTCAGCCTGGCTCTTCACTAATAGGTGATGATTCAGTTGCAGAGGCTCTCTAGTCACTGGCCTGCAGAAGTCAGTGGGAGGTGACTCAAGGTCACAAGTAGCATTGTTTAACCCCTGATATGACGCCAGGGGTCACAGTGGAGTACAGCACTATCATCCTCTCTGAACAAATGCTAAACCCCAGGTCTTACGGAGATCAGATCAGGTCAGTACTTCTCTCCTGCATCTGGGGGGGTCTCTGCTCTCACGCAGGTTTATCACCCACTGAAAGTTATGGATTGATAAGCGAGTCATAGACTAATAGCACTACTTGATTATAATCTACATTCAAAGCCAAAAGAACTGAGATCACCTGGAAAAAGAGTGCTTTTTTTTTTTTTTAAATTGAATCACTGGTACTTACTTATGTGAGCAAAATAATTAGAGGCCAAATAACTTCTCACATGTGATATTAAAACAAGTCTTTGGACATCTAGTCCATCACTGGAGCACTGTAAAGGATGATATAAGAACTAACAAGAAGCTGCGAGTGTTTCTTTGATTTACTTTGAAGTATTTCTTGATTGGGTGAAAATACATCCCATCTGCACGGCATATCAGCAAGCCTGACTAGCAGAAAGCTCATTTTTAAGCCCCTACGATGTTTCTTTCTCCAATCTGTCGACAAAGCTGGTTTTCCTTAAAGTAAGATAAAATTCATTGTGAATATCAAGAACTATTTTTTCCCTTTAATTACAAGTAAAGTTTCTTACTGACAGTTGTGCAGTCTAATCCATTCCCTGCTCTATTCACTGCAGGGCAATGCCAACGATGATCCTTAGGTTCTTGTAGCAGTTAACCGAATGCCGCAGGTTTGCATTTTTGTGAGTGCAAAGCCAAGACTAGTGCTACCAAGATATAAAAGAATTGAGAAAGATTTATTCCTTACAGCAGGGAAGGAGAGCACGGAAGTCCTTTCTAAATCAATGCTGGTCATGAACAAAGAAAAGGAAGAGACTTTACTGAGGGAGAGAGGCTATGCATATTTATAAAAGAAAATACTTTAGGCACGGGTACATTCCTGAGCATGTGCTGTTGTTTAAAGTCATGATTCAGGGATAGATGATAGGCACATATATGACCAAGCTGAGCTTTAAGGTCCTGGAACATGTGTTGAAAGGGTTAAAATGATGGTCAGGAATGCTTCGGGCCATCCTGAGCTTGCATGGAAGAGATGGCAGACTGGAATGTCTCTGGGTGTGGAAGGTTTTCACTGCAAAGCTTTAGCTGAAGCACAGGAGAGGACAATTTAAGGGTATGTGCATGCATTTCCCTCTCAAGGCCCATCTACCTAATGGCTCCAAGAGAAATTGTCTTGCTTTTTGCTAGTTTTCATTTTACTGTTAATTTTCAGAATTTGGGGTTTTGTTTATGTGTATTGAAAATGGCATATTTTCAATATCAACCTCAAGTGTGGTCTGCAATTTTTGTTGCATTTACACTTTTTTTTTTTTTTTTTTTTTTTGCTGTGAGATGTCACTCATATACAACTTAAAGGAGAAAAAGGATATTCATTTGACTTATAGTTCCAAAAGGAACATAGTCCATTATGGCAGGAATCCTAGAACATTATGGCAGAAGCAAGAAGCTGGTTCAGGCCACTGCAGCCACCAGGAGATAAAAAGAGCGAGAGTCCCCTTGTTTTGTTTTGTTTTGTTTTTAATAAACTAGTGCAACTCCAGGATTAAAATCATTTCTCCATCAGGGGGAAAAACAGCAAACTAGAAGATACAATGCTCCCTGCTGCTCATGTCATTAGATCCTTTTGGAAGGATTCTTCTTAGAGCTAAATGTTCCTGGTTCTGTGGAACTTATCTCAGTGTGTAGTACTTCCTAGTCCATCTCCGCAATGAGTGGAGAGGAAGGAGGCCTCACGGAGGTTGAGTCTTCCGCTGTACTCTTTCCCACCACCCTTGGCTTAAATGCATGCCCTGTGAGAGCCATTCAGCTGCCAGGGCCAGGGATTCTTTTGAAACGTGCCTCTCCAAACTGCCAATACAAGTACATCAGATACTACCCATGGGCATCAAAGGCCAAGGCAAGAGCAGGGTAAGGGTTAGGTACAGGGCCAGCCATCAATGATCAGGATGTTGCACACTGAAGTCTGCAAGATGACCTGTTCCAAATTCCAGTAGACGACACTAGCTATCTTTATTACCCATGAGTTATATCTTCAAATGCCTTTGCTTGAAATGAAAAAGTCTGGGGCCGGTGAGATGGCTCAGTGGGTAAAGGGCTTGATGAGCTAGTCTGACAGCCAGAGTTTGATTCCTGGAGTACATGTAAAGGTAGAAAGAGTGAACCAACTCCATAAAGCTCTTCTCTGACCTCCACATGTGTGGGATACCCACACACACATCATATGTACCCACAAATAATAAATAGCCCCTCTTTTAAAAAAGGAAGTTTGCTTTTCCTTGAACTAATAAGCAATTTTTAAAAATTCCCTATAATGTCTGAGTTATCTGCTATTTAAGTAAACATGAAAAGAATATTCACTCAATAGGCAAAATTCAAGAGCATGTGTACTCTTCTTGGGCCACTTATATGAAGATCCAGGAAAGTTTATCTGTCTGTTAATGAAATGAGTCACCCAAAATCTAGAAATGATCCATTCTTCTGATATGCTGTCCCCTTGGTATGTCTCTGGTAGGTTGAAAGGGACCTGATAACACATAATTAGAGGCAAAAGTAAATGCTGAAATAGGACAAAAATGTACAGAAGTATATTTCATATATTTTATCCTAAAGACAATCATATTAAAATGGTGAGAAGAGGGACTGGAGAGGATGGCTCAGGGATTAAGCCTCTGCCTCACAAGCAGAAGGACCTGAGTTCAGATCCCAGATCCCACATAAAAACACCAGGCAGAAATGGTGTTGGCCTGCACTTCTGGTCCTGGAAGATGGAGCCTGGGAAATCCCGAGTACTGCAAATAGGAGGTAGAGCAATGCAGAATGGTTCCCGAAGTCACCCATGGACCTTCAGGGATACATGCAGTGCTCTGTAATACACACACACACACACACACACACACACACACACACACATGTAATAATAATAAAAATAAAAACAGGGAAGAGGAAGTGCTTGCCAGAAGAGTAGCAACATTCTTGTGGTACATTTTAGGTTCTTAAATATAATCTTCTTAACATAGTATCTTTAAGAATGAAAGGTTATGTGTAGTATTCCAGTTAGTTTCAGCTGTCAACTTGACATCGAGACCTGAGCCTCGAACACACCAGTAATGAATTATTTATTTAAGGCAAGCTCTGGGCAAGCCTGAAGGAGTTTGCCTTAATGGTATGATTGATATGGGAAGGTCCAGCCCATATGGGTAGGACTACTCCCTGGGCACATGGATAATTAGAGATGATTAGCATGTTTGGCAATGCTGTCAGCAAACTGATAGGCATATAGAATCTTGCCCTCGACTCTTGCTGTGGATATGGTATGGTCAGTTGTCTCGGCTCCTAATACTAATATAGCTGATAAAACTCTCTAGTATAACTTCAATCATGAACATGAATAAAATTCCCTTGATCCCCTAAATTTTGGGAGTCATGTGTTTATTACAGCTTTTGATGAAGTTATGAAGCTAAGACAGGTGGTATACTCAGGCCTGCAGTCAGTTTCTAGGGCAGAGGAAGGAAAGCTCACACTCAAATTATCATTGCAAGGGGACCTTGTGTCCGAAAGGATACAAGATGTTCCTGAGTCACTACTGGTTTCCTGTAGGACATTCCACAGCCATTTGCCACTCATCAAATTTCAGTGAAGTGTATATTTTTTCCCACCTACTTCCTTTAAGAAACCCGCAATGAGAGATGAAATGCCCCCTGTACAGTCTCAGGTGTCATTTCGAAACAGTAAGCAGGAAAAAAATCTGAATTTTTGAGCTCTCTCGGGACTGAAGTACTGGTATCCAGAAAATGGAACAGAGATTATTTGGCAAGGTAAAAGTTTGATAAGACAGAAGAAAAGATGGGGTGGGGAGCCTGGGTCATTCTTTCCCACTGGCGTTGAATTTCAGACCACACATGATCCTGGCCTACATTTCAAACCTGTAGCCAACTGGAAGCCTGGCTATTTGATAACTCTGCAGACACAAATGTGTGTCACAGTTCGCTTGCAGGAACGAACATCCTCACAAAGCAGGTGAGGTGGCCAGATGGCCAGGAGCTAGCTGACAGGCCTGATTCACATGTGGGCACACCGACCCCCAAAAGTGAGCAGATAGGAACTTAGCAAAAGACCACGAATTCCTGTGTCCCCCATTCGACCTTTCTATTTGAGGAACCAGTTCACATGCCAAACATCTTCCCCCAATCTCATAAAAATGATCCAGCAAGTCTATAAGAACCCTTCATTGTATGAAAGCAATCACTTGTTTTCAGTGGATTACCAACTTCAAGCATTAGAGGTAATCAAACATTGCACTGGCGTCAAGAGAATTCTCAAACTGGGGACTATCATTCCCTCTGAGTTGCTTGAGCCTGTGAATGAATTCACCAACAGAGCTGCGTGATTCCTCGGTGGCAGGCTGGGGGGGTTTCCCCATCTGAGAGAAGGGTCCCATTTTAGACTTCCCAACTGAAAAATTGGTTAGAAATGACTGAACGATCCATATATATTGCCTGAGCGGAAACTGCGATACACATTTACAAACAGAGAATTTGGTGCTCATGGGGCGCCATGCCAGGAAGGGGACAAAGCAGCCATGTTGTCTTGTTTCATTCAGCCATTAAGCACAGTAAGCACGTGCATAATTACCAAGTGAGGATAGAGATCAGCTGTAAAGGAGCACACGCTTAGTGCAGACAGATCACATGGGATCTGGGGTCTGATCTAAACTACAGGTCAGTGACAGAGAAGCAGAGCTGCAGGGCTTCGCAGAGCTGTGTGAATGTCCTAAAGAGTCACTCAGCACAGCCCCCTCCGGGGACTGAAACTGGACCCCCAGGAACACTGGACTGAAAGGAGGAGGGGCTGTGGTTTGAAACCACCCAGGCCAAACTCCACGAGATCTGAGAAAAGACAGAAACACCTCTCCTGTAAGAAAAGGAAAATTATGTAGAAAGTACAGAGTTCTGGGATACCCCATCCTCAAACACAGACGTCTACCAACATTATCAACATCTCCCACCATGATGATACATTTGTGCAGTTGATGAAACTCTATTGATATATCATCATTCAAATGTATCATTCTTGTCATTGTACCTTCCTTAGATTTTGATAAATCTGTCATGACATGGAGTCATTGCTATAGTATCTTACAGAACAGTTGCAATATCCTCAAAATTCTGTGTTCTGCTTCTTTCTCTTGCTTATTCTTCATTTGTGCATTCATTTCATAAATGTTTTTCAAGTATCTGCTACATGCCAGTGCCACCGTAAGAATTTGAGAAACCTCAGTGAGTAAGGCCAGGCCAGTAGCTTTTAATCAGTGGAAACTGTTCTATTTGGGAATGACACTTGGTAAATAATGAAAACGAGAGCTAAAATAGGCAAAACACATTAAGGGCTATGATGAATGAAAAGGTTCAACTAAGAAGAATCAAAACAAGGATAGAGGTGTGGGGAGTGAAAAGCATGGGCACATGTGTTGCTGTCTGTCCAGTGTCCAGTTGTAGAAGGACATGGATGTCATCCCTTCCAAGGCTCAAGGAATATTGTGGAAGAGGGACTCAGAAAGAATGTAAGAGCCAAAGAAAAGGAGTGGAGTGTTGTGAGGCATTTTTCCTCTGGGCAGCCATCTTGGACTTTGTCCCAGTTTAGGCTAAGGAGGAGGTTGAAACAACCCATCCTGCAGGAAGACTCAGCATGTAAACAGCTAATTAGACTCAGGAAATTTCCAAAACTAACAAGCTTGTTGAGGGTTCTCTCAACAGCTAGGGGAGGAGACTCTCCTGTCACCCAAGAAATTAAAAGAGGAGCTGAGAGAGATACTGCTGAGCAGCCAAGAAGTCTAGAGAGGTCAGCAAACAATCCAGAAGCCCAAAAGTCTACGGAAACATGAACAGTCTAGAAGCCTGAAGGACAGACACCCTTCTAGCAACAGAGAGGAGAGCTCCAGAGTCGTAGCTTCTGTGGGTTTCACCCATGGTGGGCTGGGCTTTCTGGAGATGTTGCTGTCTGTGGGGCATCCCTGCTTTCGTCAGTAACCGTCACCCCTCCTCCCATAACCCTCACCCCTCTTCCTGTAACCCTCACCCATCCTCCTGTGAGTAACAATAAACACTGTCAGTTTGCTAAGTTGGCAGAATTGATACTTTGGCATCTCCCCAAGTGTTCACACAACACAGGTGTGTCTCTGTGTGTGTGTTTTTGAGTGTATGTGTTTGAGTGTGTGTGAGTGTGTCTGTGTGTGTCTGTGTGTGAGTGTGTGTGTGAGTGTGTGAGTGTGTGTGTGTCTGTGTATGTGTGTCTGTGTGTGTGTGAAGAAAGTCTTTAGCCTTCTACTGTGGTTTAAATGTAAAATGCCCCCATTGACTCATAAGTTTGAATACTTGGACACCCCTCCCAGACGGTGGCACCATTTGGGAAGGTTATGGACCCTTTAGGAGGTGGAGCTTTGTTAGAGGAAGTACAGCACGAGAGACAGTTCTTAAAGGTTCGATAACCTGAGTCTCTTCCTCTTCTCTCTCTCTCTCTCCTGATTGCCCATCCAATGTGAGCCAACTGCCATACTTTCTCTGCCCACTGCAGTGCCTTTCCTGCCACAATGAACCCAACCTTTCTGCAACTGCAAGAAAAACATTTTCCCCCTTGATTTGCATAGGTCAGAGTATTTTATCACAGTGACCTGTATAGACAGTTAAGTCTACAATAGCAGAATAAAGATAAACATAGGTAACCTTTGTGTTGTTAAAAGGTTCTCATCGCAATAATTAAAGTATCAAACATATACTGAACACTTAAGATGCTTGTTATTATTTCTAGAATCTATGTGATGTTTAACTTTGAATTCCGTAGACAATTGTGTGCTTTGAATTTATATGTAGCAAGAAGAGGAATTTTTCTGTTTCTTAAAGTAGTTCAGTAACTATATGAATAAAAGACTTTTATGATTTGCTTTGGAAATTTCCTCACATTTCAGTCTTTTAAATTCTCAATTAAACAATAACATATCCATGGCTGAATGAAGTATTATATGTAAATACATATAATGTAAATGATGACACCCCAATTTGTAAGAAAGCATATCTAACATTTTCCCACATTCCAAGCATTATTTTTGTTAACCCTTGAACTCAAGCACCTTTTTAAGGAAATGTGTTCCAAATCCATATTCATTTTATCTATCAAGATATGGCATACAAAGGTCTTCCAATCCCCAAGAAGCATTTCACCAATAGCAGAAATATCAAAAGTTGAGCTTTGTTAAACATGACCTGTACCTGGGCTATCATAATGTTACCTTGTTGAGGTACAAAGCCAAAAGCATTTTTCCAGTTTTGGTAACACATTCCTTTACTTCCATCTGAGACATAGTGGGATAATAATACTTGGCATGGCATCAACTAACCAAGGGCTAGGTTTGGGCATGAGAGAGCCATGACTGCTCATCGACCATGGGGATGTTGTCTAGGAGTCTCTGCAATAACAGAAGAGCAGTTAGGCACAATGAATAAGTTAAAAAAGGTTCAGAAAACTTCCCCTTCTCTTTGCAAATCTAGATTCTATGCCCACCGTCTTTGCATTCTGCAGAAGCCTGAAACATTTCTAACAGGACAGCACTAGTCTCCTCCAAACAAAAGGGCTGACATTGTCCATACATATGATGGTAATTCTTGGTCTGAATAAGCAAGTTTTATTGTAATTATTTAGAGGGGATGAGGAGAAGCCCAGTGTCAGGCAGTTGTGTGGGTGAGAATGAAGGCTCCAGGAGCCAGGGTGGAAACAGTTAACCTTGCTTCGGACTTTACCTCTGCATCTCAGCATCCGCTTCTACAGGAAGAAAGATGGTTTATTTTATGAGGAGCAAACTTGGAGAGACTTCTCTCCAGAACCCTAACATACCTGATATTTCATAAATTCTTTAAATGACAGCTAAGGAAAAAATCAGTGCTGATATATGTGAATTCAATAATTTTCATACAGATTATATAGTCTCCATTGTTTGACTGTGAAACTGGCCTGAGATCATTTGGTACAGTATATAAATTTAGTTGATCACGTATTCCTCACAAGTTTAGTCCACAAAAATAATGTATGACACCTAATGGGTCCACTGAATCTGTTGAAACAGAACAGGCCAATTTTCATCCATTATTTCCTAGTGAGGAAAACCTAGTGAAAACACTTTTTGTTTTTTAAGGTTATCAAAGTAAACTCTTCACTGTAAAAATTTTGAAAAATAGAGAAAAGACTAAACAAGTATATAGTATAATCTTATCAATGTTAGAAATTTTAAATGTGCCCTTCCAAAATTTTCGATTATATTGAAAAATATTTTGCCCTGAAAACGCAGAACTATCTTTAAAGATACTTTAATTTTTCAGCAAGGTTGTGAAAAATGTGGATTAGTTTGGAAGTACAATTTAAGATGTAAGATGTATTGCTTGGCTGCTTTGGCTACAAAGCTCTGGCAGGATTAGATTTTAAGTGGAGCATTTGTATTAAGACACTAGAAGCAACAGACTTGCTTGATAACATTTCCTTTTATAATATGTGAAGAAATGTCAGGTTTCTCTTTATGAATAGCATTTGTCTTCATGATTATATTGGATAAAAGTCACATCTCAATTGATATCTCTCCTTAAAAGAATAGTCTCTTGCCATTCCTTAATATACCACTCCTACTCATAGGATTCCTCCTGACACTAAAATTAAGTGACTTATTCCCCCAAACTTTCACATCCTTCAGACAAGTTCAAACTATAGATAGATGTTCACATCACATTTCATAATATTATTCATTGTTACTGGATTGTGTTATAGATCGGATTTGGCAAGCTTGTTCTGTAAAAGGCCAAATCATAAATACTTTCTGATGGAGACAAGTGAAGTGGTTTCTCTTGTAGCTTCCACTCTGCCATTATCCTGTGGAAGCAGCCAAAAAGTTGTATGTCGCTTAACAGTGGAGGTGTGGTACCTAAGATGGCATTTTGATGCAATTTTATCACTTTGTGAACATCATATACTTGCACAATCAGATTAATATCATTAGAAATGTCATTAGACTAATGTCATTAGAAAAAAGTAATCTCAAAGGATCAGTGTCTGTTGCAGTTATTGCTTTGTGGCTGTGAAAAAATATTGTGACCCAGGCAACTCAGGAGAGAAGGGGTTTATTACTTCGCTTACGGCTTACAAGTTTATGTGGTCCATTATGACAAGGAATACATAGCAGAAGCCATGGCGGGCAAAGCAGGAAACAAGTTCACATCACAGGAGTGAAAGGAAATGATGCGGAGTGAGTGAGAGAGGAAGCAGGACTGGCTTAGCCAACCTCAAGGCTCACCCCCCAATGAGGAGTCTCTTTTAGTCAAACTCCACCTTCTAAAGGCCCATTATCCCTCCAAACAGCATAACTAGCTGGGGACCAACTATTCAGACACATGAGCCAGTGGGAGACGATTTACACTCAACTCACCCCACTGTCATACATGTGATATGGCTAAAGTGTTGTCACATGAGGTATGCCCACAACTGAGTGCAAATAAAATTTTATTAAGCAAGCAAGTAATGAATCAGTGCTGGTTAGTAGTTGGTCAGTCCCTGGCTTTGGGCAGTTTTGTTCTGGCTGCCACGCTCACTTGGGTTTTCTGTTGGAAGGATTTCCCCCACGCAAGGCCCCAAGCACAAGTGGCTGATGGATTATGTGGATCTCCACCAACATTTTTTCGCAGCCACAGAGCAGTAACTGCAACAGACTCTGATCCTTAGAGATTATTTTTTCTAATGACATTTCTAATGGCATTAATCTGATTGTGCAAGTATAATAAAGCATTAAAAGATTTAAGTTCAGGAGAATGGAGGGAATGGCAGCAAAGAATGTCCAGGAAGCATTTGGCAAAGTAGAGCGGATGCAAGTGTTCACCTGGTTGGCGCAGGCTGGCTGGGTGGTTCCAGCTGTCATTCATGTGAAGGATTTGATAAAGTTCTGACCGGGCAAACTGCTCCTCACAAAATCTGGGTCACCAACCCAGCTGGCCACACTTAGCTCATTTGTAAAACACAAATTATACAGTTGAATGGGAAGGCAATGCTCTGACACCAACTGTAAATATTTTGGTATTTGCAGGGCTTTGGAATGCCTGTAATAAGCACAGTTTAATATCAAACATTTGTACTGCCTTTAAGCTATCCTGAAACCCATTTCTTTCTGTCTTATTTCCTAAGGATTATGGGAAACATTTGCTAATATGTGCAACTGACTTCGAGCATCCACCCAGACCATGCTTTCATGTGAGGAGGGGACAGAAAATTGGATGGCAGCAATGGCAGGAAGGAGCTTTTCAGGGTGCTGATTTGCATGTCTGGGTCCCCATCCACAGAAGACAGGAGCAGATGGAGTGAGGCTGGTAGCCATGGTGCCCAGTGGGCTATGCCACAGACAAAGAAGTGTCTCAGGAAGCAGTGTACTGGGTAGCGACAGATGCAAACTTCAAGGGTCACTGGGGTCCTATAGAACAGGCTCCACTAAGTGAGCCAGTAACTCTCCCTCACTGTTTCCCAGCAGTGCATTTAGAGAGTAGATGAGGGAACAGAAAGCATGCAACCTTGTCAGAGTATTTTTTTTGCAGAGAATACCTCTTTCGTAGCCCATTTCCTCTTTCATCCAAAGCAGACACTGGTTAGATTCGTGCACTGGGTACGGTATTCAGAGGGAAAACATTTAATGTGCTCCTTGGGTTATTACTGCACCAGAGCTCACTTGTTTTCGCTGTGATTTGACTGCTTCTCCCCATGAGAAATCTTCCCATATTCGCTCCCTTTTTGAGGTTCCTCTGAATCTCGCTGGGTCCATTGTGTGATTTCTTTAGCCCACAGTGTACCACTTTCATTCTTCACGTGGCTCCTCTTCCTTTGTAGAAAACGCATTCGAGGACCTCACTAGCCACAGACTGTCTTGTCCACAGCACATCTGCACAGAACATTTCACTGAGTGGGTAATAAAGGTTCCCGGAGGTGGGCAAAAGTATCACCTCCCAAAGCCCAGGTCCGGATGCTGTCCCAAAGTGCCAACTAAAGAGACAGAGATTTAAGCCATATGGGGTTAAAATTGGGGAATGTAAATACAGCAAGTTAAGTGAGAGAGAGAGAGAGAAAAAAAAACTGAATTTGGGGCACTACCACAATCTTAAATACAAAATGAATTGGGGCAGAGGAGTAATAGAACTTTATTCAGCTGTAAAGAAAAATGAAATCTGCAGGAAAGTGGATGGACCTGTAAAGTATTATATTAAGTGAGATAACCCAGACTCAGAAAGACAAAAATCACCTGTTGCCACATAGGTGGATAATGGATTGTGACATTCGTATGTGTGTATATAAATGGAGTGAGTGTGATATATGGGATGAAACCAGCAAGAAGACCATAGGACATGGGGAAAGATGTTGAGGAAGTAACAATAGACATTAAGGACCCATGAGACGTAAAAGTGGAAAGGAGAATCTGAGGGGTACATGGAAGGTACCTAATGCTCTGCTGTACTTTAAAGAATAAAGTTCATCAAAAGAAAAGAAATGGAATTACGGCCAGTGAGATAGCTCAGTGGGTAAAACAACTGTTTGCAAACCTGGTGACCTGAGTTCAACCCCCAGAAGCCTACATGGCAGGAGAAAACTCACTTTCCAAGGTTGTCCTCTGACCTCTACCCATGCACCACAGCATGCATGTTTCTCTCTCTCTCTCTCTCTCTCTCTCTCTCTCTCTCTCTCTCTCTCTCTCTCTCTCTCTCTCTCTCTCTCATAAGTAAAATATTTTGCATGAAGAAAAAAGAAATAGAATTAACCCTGCTACCATTTGTTCCACCTCTTTTTGCCATTCTGTTCTTGGAGTGCTGTCCCTTCATTTCTTGAATCCCTATGTGGTGGTTGCATCTGTTTTTTTGAAACCAAGATTTCTTAAAGTGGGGAGAGGTGTGTTGCAAAAGGTATCTCGGATATGCTGGCGACATGGACTGCCTTGTTGTCAAAGCTTTGCTCCACGCATTGTCAAGAAATCGCTCTGCCCAAGTTGTCTTGAAAGTTTCCTTTTATGGTCTCTTAGGATCATCTTCATGACCCAAATGATTTAGGGGGACACAGATTTTGGTCATGGTCACAGTTTCTGGTTATAGTCAGCTATGGCAGGAGCATTCCAGCATCGGGGGCTGAGGGAACTAGCCGCCACATCCACAAGAAGAGCGAGGGGCATTCTCTCTGGTTTGCCAGTCTGCCAAAGTCAAGCAGTTCTCTCTCCATTTTATCTACCCACCCAGGGAATGGTCCCACCCACTATAGGCTGGGTTTTCCCACACCCATTAGTTAAACTCCTATAAGATTCCTCAGTAACTGACTTCCCTGAAATAATTCTTCATAGGTACACCTAAAGACTCAGCTTTCATTGCCAAGTTGACACCTGTAACTAACTTCCACACATGGGTAAGGTTTGTAAGAATTAAAAGAAGAAAGAGAGAAAGAAAGAAAAAGAGAAAGGAAGGAAGGAAGGAAGGAAGGAGGGAGGGGAGGGGAGGGGAGGGGAGGGGAGGGGAGGGGAGGGGAGGGGAGGAAAGGAAGGAAGGAAGGAAGGAAGGAAGGAAGGAAGGAAGGAAGGAAGGAAGGTTGTCAATCCCCTGATCTCTTTTCAGTTGGAGGACTTCATTTTTTTTCTTTTGGAGGCAGGCTATTATACATTCTGGGCTGGCCTAGAGATTGGTTTGCATCCCAGGCCGGCCTCGAACATGCAATCCTCCTGCTTACCCCCCCCCCCAACGCATCATAAGACTCTTAGTGGGTCTTCCTGTGATTTCAGAATGCAGCCCATGGTCCATTCTTGACAATCCCCAAAGTTCTTGTTTATAGTGGTGATGTTGTTAGACCAAGCTTTACCAAGCTTCAGGGCTACCCATATCACTACAGCAACTGCACCAATCTGAAACATTTTTCAAAACCTCATAGTCTAAGCGTACAACTGACCCCATTAAAATATCTTCGGTAAAAGTCTTCGCTCATACTTACATCTTGTTGACTGAATTTTCTGTGGAATGAGAATTCTTTTTTAAAATTGGCTTCCTTCCACATTCATGCTAAAGCCCCAGAATTGACCGAGAACAATTAGTCACTTCTTAGCCAAAGAACCTTCTTTAGCAACACTTTATTGAGCAAGGTGCCTCCTGGCTTTCCAATGTTGTCGTATAATTGTGAAATCGATGCAGAATAGATGGTAGACATCTCAGGAAAGCTAGGCTTGCTAAAGGGCAACACTGACAAGAGCTTCTCAGACTCTGCTATGATCGATCTGCATTTTGTGGAAGGGCTGGGCACCCTTCAGCATCTCATCTGACATCATCGGTCTTCCTGGCAGAGACGTGCCACACTGGGAAGCAACTGTGTCCAGAGTCTTAATTGAGAAGTGCCAATTGAAGAAAACGGAGAGACAGATAATTTGAGGGTCATCCTTTCTGCCTCATGGAGGGAGAAAAATGTAAACAGGCTCATTTTAGTGGAATTCAATTGCAAAATTCCTTGAAATTTGCTGTTTCCCAAGTCTGGTTGCTGTTATGCATTTTGCAGAATTGTGAAGTAATTGGTAGCACGTGGAATGGTACCTGCAGGGGATCACAGCTCGCCCATCTCATCGTCCTCTGAGCTACTTTTGATAAATCTTTGCTTGGAAGAGCCAAAAGTTTATTTATAACATATGGTCTTCCACTGACTCCGCGTGACCACAGAGTTACTCTGTATCACTGCCAGGATTCAGTTGCATTAGCATCATGAGCAAGTGTGCATTTGATTTAAAATTTTATAGAAATCCAGAATGGCTTTCACATCCACAAAGTCTGCTAGCGCCTATGGAAATACCCTAAATTTATTTCCGCTTGTGTTTTATATTGACTCTTTTTTTGGTAACCTTATTATTTGGAGATCTAGCTTGTGTTTGGCGAGCATCTAGAAGGTGTGGTAGAAAAATGCTGACTTCCTCCAATTGAACTTCCCTGGAGCATTTGTAATCAGATAACCACAACATCAAGTCTTTCTCCCCTTGATAAGTCAGGTTTGTCACCATTATTGGGAGGCATGAATGCATTTTTTCTAGTACATGTCAAAATTTCACCTGAGAAGTAACAAACAAGGAAACACGATACTTCCATAGTAAGTATAATTGGAAATGATTTCATAATTTATACTTTTTTCTTTTTTTATTAAAAAGTTAATTATACATTTTTAAATTTTTTACCAGTTCCCTCCCTCCCCCCTCCTCCCCCCAAACCCCCTCCTCCCCCTCCCCCTCCTCTTCCTCCCCATTCCCCGGTGCCTCCCCCCCAATTCCCAGAGAGTCCTTTATTGTGCACGCCTGACTCTCCACTGGGTCCTCCTCTCCGATGACATATAAGGACCCAGTGGCATTTCCATAAGCCCTTTCTCTTGTTCCCCTTAAGCATAGGAGCACTACTAATGGCTGTCAATCCCTTGCCTCCAGGGATCTCGGTGCCCTTAACAATGCTAGACTTTATAAGGGCAACAGTGCGCTGGACATTGCGCAGGGCATGCAAAGTCCCATTATGATTGCTTTGGCCCCAACTATTGTTGAGAATCTTGCAAATCGTTGCTCCTCCCATCCTTTTGCTCTTACAGTCTTACCGCCCCCTCTTCCGCAAATGTCCCTGAGCTCCAGGATGGGGAGAGATTAGGCTGTCCTAGTTCTATGTGATTGATATAGAGTCTCTGAAGTTCTGGACTGTGGTTTGTTGATTTTCTTTGGCAGTTTTGCTGCTCCTGCAATGCCCGTCACTCCATCCTGCTGGGCACTGTATGTCACCCCCTGGCCAGAGACAAAAAGCTGTTAAACTGGAGTCTTGTTATAATAGCACATTCAAGGGTAGATGTAATAAGAGTAGGAAACCTCAGTGAGGGAGGGGTCCATCACCCATTTGCAAAATGATTACTTTTTATCTGCTAGACTATATGCCCTCCCCTTCTGGTGAGATCAGGAAAGAACGTCTGTGAACTTAACCAGGTTTCTCATTACTTACTTGCAGACCTTGATGGAGGCCTATTTTTTCTGCTGTAACATGGTCCCCTCTCTCCTTGTTTCTGGTGTGGCCCTCCTACCCCATCTCTCTTGTTCATAATCCTTGCAATTACTGTGTTACATAGGTTTACTTTTGAGTGTCTCAATGTGGGCTGGGTGAGTTTGGTACTAGGAGCCACCTATTAGGGAGTACATACGGCGCTTAATTTTCTGGGTTTGGGATACTTCACTTAATATAATTGTTTCTAATGACATCCATTTCCCGGCAAATTCCAGTAATTCATCATTTTTGATGGCTGAGTAGTACTCCATTGTATAGATGTACCACAGTTTCCTTATCCACTCGTCAACTGTTGGACATTTGGGCTGATTCCATGACTTTGCTATTGTAAACAGTGCTGCTATGAACATGGTCGAGCTTGTGCTATCGAGGCGAACCTCTGCTGCATGGGGGGTTATTCCCAAAAGTGGGATAGCAGGGTCATATGGCATTTCAATCTTTAATTTCTTTAAGAATCTCCAGACGGCTCGCCAGAGTGGCTGTATGAGCCTGCATTCCCACCAAAAATGTAGGAGAGTTCCCCTCTCTCCACATCCTCTCCAGCATTTGTCGTTGTTTGTATTGTGGATTTTTGCCATCCTGACTGGGGTGAGATGATATCTCAGGGAAGTTTTGATTTGCATTTCCGTGATGGCTAAGGAAGTGGAGCATTTTTTCAGATATTTGTTAGACATTTTAATTTCATCCCTGGTAAAGTTTCTTTGAAGTTCCAGGGCCCATTTTTTAATTGGGCCATTGTTTTCCTTGGAGTTTAGTTTTATAAGTTCTTTGTGCACTCTGGACAGTAGAGCTCTATCAGATATGTGGTTAGTGAATATTTTCTCCCATTCTGTGGGTTGCCTTTGAGCTCGTGTTACAATCTCTTTATCTGAACAGAAGCTCTTTAATTTCACAAGATCTCAACTGTTGAGAGTTGGTAGCAGTGACTGTGCCATTGGATGTCTGTTTAGGAAGTGTTGGCCTAGCCCAATCAGCTCGAGGGAGTTCCCTACCCTTTCAACTATGGTTTTTAAAGTCTCTGGCCTTAAATCAAGGTCCTTGATCCATTTGGAATTAAGTCTTGTACATGGTGACAAGTACGGGTCCAGCTTTAATCTTCTGCATGTGGAGATCCAGTTTTGCCAGCACCATTTGTTGAAGATGCTGTTCTTTTTCCATTGGATTCTTTGGGCCCCTTTGTCAAAGGTCAAATGGCTGTATTTTTGTGGGTTTATATCTGGGTCTTCAACCCTTATCCATTGATCTGTGTGTCTATTTTGGAACCAGTACCAGGCTGTCTTTATAACTATGGATTTGTAGTATAGACTAAGGTTTGGTATGGTAATACCTCCAGCAGTGTTTTTGTTACTCAGGATTGTCTTTGCTATCCTGGGTCTTTTGTGCCGCCATATGAATTTTGAGATTATTTGGGTCAACTTCTTTAAAGAATTGCTTTGGGATTTTAATTGGTATAGCATTGAATTTGTATATTGCCTTTGGTAGGATGGTCATTTTTACAATGTTGATTCTGCCAATCCAGGAACATGGGAGGTCTTTCCACCTTCTGGTGTCTTCTGCTATTTCTTTCTTTAGGGTTTTAAAGTTTTCATTGTAAAGGTCTTTTAACTCCTTGGTTAAGTTTATACCAAGGTATTTCATTTTTTTAGGGGCTATAGTAAATGGGATTGTTTCTCTCAAGGCTTTTTCACTTCTTTCATTCTGGGCATATAGGAAGGCCTCTGATTTTTGCACATTTATTTTGTATCCTGCCACCCTGCTGAACTTCTCAATTAGTTCCAGGAGCTTTCTGGTGGATTTTTTGGGATCACTCAGGTATAAGATCTTGTCATCTGCAAATAGGGATAGCTTGACTTCTTCCTTGCCGATTTGAATTCCTCTTATGTCCCTTTCTTGTCTTATGGCTTCAGCTAAGACTTCAAGTACAATATTGAATAGAAGTGGTGAGAGTGGACAGCCTTGTCTAGTTCCTGATCGAAGTGGGAATGCTTCCAATTGTTCCCCATTGAGCATAATCCTTGCTGTGGGCTTGTTGTATACAGCTTTTATTATATTGACAAAGGTTCCTTTCATTCCTACAGTCTCTAGCGTTTTGATCATAAAAGGCTGTTGGATTTTGTCAAAGGCTTTTTCTGCATCTATCGAGAGTATCATGTGGTCTTGGACTTTGGACTGGTTTACATGATGAATTACATTTATTGATTTTCGTATGTTGAACCAACCTTGTGTGCTGGGGATGAAGCCTACTTGGTCCCCGTGAATGATCTTTTTGATATGTTTTTGAATCTGATTTGCTAAGACTTTGTTGAGAATCTTTGCGTCTGTGTTCAATCAGAGAGATCGGCCTATAGTTTTCTTTTTTAAGTGAATCTTTATTAGGTTTTGGGATTAAGACGATAGTAGCTTCGTAGAAGGAATTTGATAGTGTTCCTTCCTTTGCTATTTGATGGAACAGTTTAAGGAGTATTGGTGTTATTAACTCCTTAAATGTCTGGTAGAATTCTGTGCTGAATCGATCTGGTCCAGGACATTTTTTGGTGGGAAGATTCGAGATTACTTCTTCAATTTCCTTGTATGTTATAGAACTATTTAATTAATTCACAACTTCCTGATTCAATTTAGGTAGGTTGTGTTTACTTAGAAATTCATCCATCTCTTTTGTGTTGTCAAACTTCACAGAGTACAAGTTTTTGAAATATGATGTTATAATTCTCTGGATTTCTTGGGTATCAGTAGTGATAACTCCATGTTCATTTCTAATTTTGTTAATTTGGGTTTTCTCTCTCTTGCTTTTGGTTAATTTAGCTAGGGGTGTATCAATCTTGTTGATTTTTTCAAAGAACCAGCTTTTTGACTGGTTGATTTTTTCTATTGTTTTCTTAGTCTCGATTTCAGATATTTCTCCCCTTATTTTGCTAATCTCCTCTCTTCTACTACTTTTGGGATCAGATTGCTCAAGTTTCTCCAAAGCCTTAAGCTGCCTCATTAAATTATTTATTTCTGATGTTTCCATTTTTCTGATGTAGGCATTAAGAGCTATGAACTTACCTCTTAGAAGAGCTTTCATTGTGTCCCAGAGATTTTGGTAAGTTGTGTTTTCGTTATCATTCACTTTCAGGAAATCTTGAATTTCCTGTTTAATTTCTTCCTGAATCCAGTTCTCATTCAGCATCATATTGTTAAGTTTCCAGGAGTTAGTGTATTTTCTCTTGTTTGTTGTGTTGTTGTGGATGTCCAGCTTTAGGCCGTGGTGGTCTGATAGGGCACAGGCTAGAATTTCGATTTTTTTGTATTTGTGTAGATTCTTTTTGTGGCCCAATATGTGATCTATTTTGGAGAAAGTTCCATGTGCTGCTGAGAAAAATGTGTATTCTTTGGTGCGTGGGTGAAAAGTTCAATAGAGATCTGTAAGGTCCATTTCTTTAAGGGTTTGTTTAAGCTCCAAAGTGTCTCTGTTAAGCTTTTGACCTGTTGATCTATCCCATGTTGAGAGGGCGGTGTTGAAATCCCCAAGAATTATCGTTTGGGGGTTGATTTCTTGCTGTAGACGCTGTAGGGTTTTCTTAATGAATGTGGAGGGGCCCATATTGGGTGCATATATATTCAGTATTGTGAAGTCTTCCTGGTGAATTGTATCTGTGATTGAAATGTAGTATCCATCTGTGTCTTATGATTTTCTTTGGTTTGAAGTCCACTTTGTCTGAAAGCATAATTGCTACCCCTGCCTGTTTCCTGGTTCCATTAGCTTGCAAGATTTTGGACCAGCCTTTCATTCTTAGGACGTGCCTATCTTTTGTGGTGAAATGAGTTTCCTGAAGGCAGCAGATTGTTGGATTGTGGTTTTTAATCCAAGTTTGTAATCTATGTCTCTTAAGCGGTGAGTTAATGCCGTTGACATTTAATGTTATAATGGAGAAATTATTTTTCATTCTGGACATTTTTTATGTTTAGTAGATTTTGTAAGCATGTTGTTTGATATTTATGTTTTGGTGGTATTATACTTCCCTTCTGTCCTCCTGGATACGCTTGTTCTTTTCTTCAAGCTTGAGTATTATTTCTAGCGTTTTTTGAAGACCTGGTTTGGTAGACATGTATCCCTTCAAGTTGTCTTTGTGCTGGAAAACTTTACTTTCTCCCTCAATCATGACAGATAGTTTTGCCGGGTATATCAGTCTGGGTTGGCATTTTTGCTCATTTAATACTTGAAGTATGTCTCTCCAAGCTGTTCCTGCTTTTACTGTTTCCATTGAGTAGTCATTTGTTATTCTAATAGGTTTACCTTTAAAAGCGACTTGCTTTTTTTCTCTTGAAGCTCTCAGCACCCTTTCTGTGTCTTGAATGTGACTATTATTTGTCGTGGCGATTTTCTATTTTGGTCATATCTGTTTGGAGTGCAAAATGCCTCTTGTATTTGGATAGGCCTTTCATTCTTTAGTTGTGGGAAGTTTTCATTTATGATGAATTGAAATATTTCCTCCGGTGTGGTATTTTTGGATTCTTGTTCTGGTATTCCATGAATGCACATGTTAGGCTTCTTCAGGGTGTCCCATATTTCTTGGATGCTCGTCTCCAGTATCTTTTTGGCTTTAACAATCTCTTCCATTGAGCTGGTTAATTCTCCTACTTTGTTTTCAAGATCTGAAATTCTATTTTCTGCCTCATTTGTTCTGCTGATAAGACTCTCTGTCGAGTTTTGGGTTGAAGATAACTTATCTCTTAGTTCAATTTTAAACTCTTCCTGAGACTGTTTTGCCTGCTCTATACCTATTTTTGTTTCTTGAACTGTTTTTCTCAACTCCTCCAGGTTCCTGTTGTGTTCCTGTTCAAAGTGGTTGATACGGTTATTTAACTCTTCTCGGATTTCCTCTTTCATATTATTAATCATGGTAATGATCATACTCTGAAAGTCGTTATGTTGGGTCTGGCTTTCATGGCTATTTTCTATGGATTTGTTCTGGTTGCAATCCATCGTTATGGGATTGATTCTTTTGGTGGGAGATTGGTCTTCTTGGGTTTTGTTTCTCGTGGATCTGCACTTTGACTTGTACATTGTTGTTTTGTTTTTTAGGACCTTTCAGTTTCTCTGTGTTTTTCACTGAACCGATGTAGTTGGTATTGTTACACCTGCCAGTTGTTACTAGTGCTTGCCTTGGATTGGGTATGTTTATGTATTGGTATTGTTATATCCTAGATGAGACTACTAGGATGTTAGTACGTCAGTTAAGTAACCAGGGGATGAATATAAGTATGGTAGTGCACTTTTACGATCTAGTGTCTTAGGTGAAATGTGAGGGTGGGTGGTGTACTCCCTGGAGTTGTAAGTTTTTGGGGTGGCTGTGTGAGGAAGCTGACCTACAGCATTGATACTAGAAAGGATCAGTAAGGTGAGAAAAAAAAAAAGTTTACTTATCTTTGGGCTGGATGTGAAGAGTCTCGCGCATGTGATGTAATGATTGTAGTGGAGTCCAGATGTATGGCCTGTGTTCTCTTTGTTCCTTAGAGTTTTGCTTACGTTTCCTTTGGACTCTATTGAATTCTGAGTAGCAGTGTGTCTTCTGTGGCCCACGTGCGTAGGTCCCCGGTGGGCCAGAGAGGCAGAGGGTCTGATGTTGATAGGCAGAGTTCTTCACCTGCGACCTGGGGTGGGGGAGGCGGAGCGGCGCGGGGGCGGGAGGGCACGAGGGGCTGGTGTCCGGGGCGGGGCCCCGGAGGCTAAGCCGGCGGCCACGCGCGGGTGCTGCTGGCCGGGCGGCTCGGCTCCGGGGTGGGGGGCTGGGCTGGGAGGGGCTCTCTCTCACCTGGGCGCTGGGCGGGGTTTGGCGCGGAGGGGGGCTGGGGGCAAAGCCAGCGGCCGCGCTTGCAGGTGCTGCTGGTGGCCGGGCGGCTCGGCCCATAATTTATACTTTTATCATTCTTTCTTTGGGAGATTTTTAACTAAGTTCCTGGAAAAGTTGAAGATAGAATTGGAATTAATCTAAAGATAATGTAAATGATGATGCCACAATAACTCTTTTCTACAATTATCGATCTCGGTCACCTAACCAGAAAAGATCCTGATTTGAGAACTATTTGTAAGGCGGTTCCTCGTGTTTGTAAAATCTGAAGGTCAGGAAAGAGATTGTAGATGGCGCTGTTCTTCTCAATAGGTCAGCTTTACTTTTAATGTGGACATTCCAAGGATGAGGAGGTAATCATTTGAAAATAAATGGGTGTTCCTCAACAAGTTAAACATGTTAACCACATGGCACAGAAATTCTATTCATATATACGAATGGAATTTGTCACACATGTTGCGTGTGTGTGTGTGACACATCATAAAAGTCTTAATGATGCTTAATCTTGGTTGTCACCTTCTCTGTATCTGGAATCCACTAAGAGATAAGCAACTGGGCACACTCGTGAGAGGTTTTCTTGATCAGTTTATCTGAAGTGAGAAGACCACCCTAAATGTGGGTGGCACTTCCAGGGGCAGGCCAAATCAAAGTGGTCCTAAAGCTACTGGCTTTTCGCCTTCTTGTCTTTGCATGTCTCCAGTGAGCTCATTTCCCCTGTTCCATGAGTTCATCTACCCATTTCCCAAGTTCACCTGTGCTGACTTGGCTGCCTCCAACCCTCACTCGCTGACCTCAGGACCCAGCTTCTTCGCTTCCAAAGTGGATTGATGACCACTGACGCCAGGAATCTTCTAGACCTTCAGCCCAGATTGGGCCTACTGAAACATTCAGCCTCATGGACTGAGCAACTTCTGGCTCTCAGCCTTTCCTGAATGAAGATAGCCATTGCTTATACCCAGCCCATATCTTATTAGCCAGTGTCACAAATCCCCTATTGTTTTATCAGTTCTGTTCCTCTACAGAATGCCCAAACTAAAATATTCATATATTCATAAATGTTCATAGAAGTACTGTTCCCATCAGCCAAAGGATGGAAACAAGCCAGATGTCCACCAATGAGTGGATGGATAAACAAAGTATAGTACATCCATATAACAGAAAATTACTTACCATGGAAACAAACCAAATGCTGATCTGTGCTACCATATGGATGAGCCTTTAAGACAGACATTAAGTGAAAAGGCCAGACACAAGAGGTCAGAGAGTGTATTATTCCGTTTTAAGTGAAATATCCAGAATAGGGAATCTTACTGAGGCAAAAGTTCAGATTTATGCTTACCAGGAGCTAGAAGGAGGGAGAACAGAAGTTATTGTTTAATGGATATAGAGTTTTTATCTGGGATGATGAAAAAGCTCTGAGTTAGATATCACTCGTAGTTGCTCATCATCAGGGACACACTTAATGCCACTAAATTTTATATTTTCAACTAGTTAAAAGAGTAATTTTATGTTAAGTTATTTTACTATAATGGAAAAGTCAAAACATGTAAACATTCATTCTGTAACAAAAATCCATACTTGATAAACAGACGCTATTGTGTAATAAATTTTGTACATATAACTTATAGAATGTCCTGAATTTAACCCTTCTGTATTAATATACAGTAAGTACTATGTGCTGGGCAGCTCTTTTGTGAAGATACCATCTGAAATAGAAGGGACTTTTTATTACTCACATGTCTTTGCTATACGAATGATGAGTTTCAGTGTGACAAAAATCAATCTAAAAGTAGATGAAATGTTATAATGGAGCTGGAGAGATGGCCCAGGGGTAAGACTCTGCCTGGCAAGCAGAAGGTCGAGTTCAGATCCCAGATCCCATGTAAAAATGCCAAATGAAACAGCAGTGGCTTGTACTTCCGGCCCTGGTGGATGGAGCCTGGGAAATCCCAGAGCAAAGCAAAAAGGAAGAGAAGCAACACAGGATGATTCTTGAAATCACCCTTGTTCCTCTACAGGGACACACACACACACACACAATAAATAAATAAATAAATAAATAAATAAATAAATAAATAAATAAATAAATAAATTTAATATAACACTTCAAAACTGCTGGAGAAAAACACTCTCAGATACATAGTCACAGGCAAAGACTTTCTTTGAGAATGACAACAGCAACTGCCAGGTGGAAGTACGTGGGCCAAACAGCTCCTGTGCATGCGGAGACCGCCACCAGAGAAGGAGAAAAAGCCACACGTCCGACTTGCTGCAGCCTGAGGTGCTGCCACAGTTACTCTTCTCTGCCTCTGTGAGGCAACAGCTACACAGCATAAGGGAGAAAGGGATATTTAATTAGTTAAAGGTTCCAGAGGAGAGATGAGTCCATTTGGAAGGGAATCTCACCAGAGGGCGTGGCTTGAAGGCAGAGACACAAGAAGCAAATGCAAGCAGGGGTGCACTGTCAAAACTCAACACACACACACACACACACACACACACACACACACACACACACACACACACCTGCACCCCATGACCTACCTGCTTTGCTCCAACGAGGCTGCACCTCCCAGTAGTGACTCTCCAAAACGTTAACATTAACTAATCCAACATGTGAGCAAGTAGAAAACACCTTGCATTCAAACCAGGACAGGGGCCTTACACAGTCTTATACTTTGACTGCCTGTTTCCCTGCTGGTAACATTATTTAGGAAAGTCGTGGAGCCTTTGGGACCTTGCTGATGACCGAAAAGTCCCTGGGGGATGGTTAGTTATGATCCGCAGGAGGAGATCAGAAAAGTTTGGATACTTTCAGAAGTGCTTACTTGGGTGATTCTGGTAGAAGTTTATAAGAACAGAATGTCAATAGAAATATGGACAGTAAATACCATTCATTAGGCTTCAGACTAGAGCAAGAACTCTTTCAGGAGCTTGACTAAAAGCCAGTTCATGTTACATTCTAGCAAAGAATTTGCCTCCATTTTGCATCATATAGTGAAATAATAAGTGAGGCTGGTTAATAATAGAGCAACTTTGTGGAGAAAATTTCAAGACAGCATTCAGGCTGGTGCACATCTGCAATTGGGCACTTTTACTCAGATTTACAGTAAGAATCAAAAACATAAAGCAGAATGGAAGCTATAAGATACAGCTCAATCAGAAAAGGAAAAGCAGGACAAAAGCCATGGGCAAAGAAATTGTATGAGTTAAAATAATCGATATAATTGAACAGAAGTTTAGCCACTTGCATTCAGACCCTAGGAAAGGGATCTTCAATAAAAATGAAGGAATTGGTGAGACCCCTCTCACTCCAGCCATTATAGGCACCAGGATCTGAAGCTAAAATGTTATTGGAAAGTCTTTTCTTTAAAGCAAAATGACCCTGGAGAAGTATTCGATTCTTATAGTGACGCTAGAGAAGTTCAGACTCAGCCATCAAGGCACTCAAAGGCCACTGTAACAGGATCCAAGGGGCTTAGCTACTGCTGGAGCAGGTCACAGAACTTCTTGTTCTCTTCCACATGCTACTGTCTTTGCAGCCATGCAGAATGCAAGAGTTACAGGGTGATGGAGGCTTCCACTAGATTTTGTGCAAAAGGTCTAAGAGGCTAGTCAGCGTGTATCAGTGGGTTTCCTGCAGGGCGCTGCTAAGAGGCTGATGCATGAAGCAGGCTAAGTTGATATGGAAACCCCAGGATACTGGAGGTGCAAGAAATGCAGGACTTCTGCCAGGGAAATCTACAAGCTGAGACCAGGCAACCCAGAAGAGGCCATATGTATTGCAAATGTTGCTGCACCTGTGACAGAACACATGATGCCATTCCATGCCCCAATGTTGAGAATGGAGCAAAAGAATTCAATATTCGCTCTTCTAGAGTTCAGTTGTTTGCCTATGTTCCCATTTTTCCTTTGAGAATGGGAATATTTACACTGTGCCATTGTGCATTACAAGCATGCAACTTGTTTTTTTTTAATTTATAGGCAATAGCAGTTAAGACCACCTTGAATCTCAGTAGATTTAGACAGTCAAATAGAGTGGGAACTATTGAGATTTTGGAAACTCTTGAAGTTGGAGTTTGGGGAATCTTGAAGTTGGGCTAAATGCATTTTTCATCATCAGATGACTAGTGGTCATTGGAGGAAAGGGAATTGAACCTAAAGTATACGTTACAAGCTCGTTTTAAGTATTTTGTTCCCAGTTGATGGCTCTGCTGTGGGAGGCTTTGAACCTTTAGGATGGGAGTAAAGAGGGGGACTAGCTAGCAGAGATGGGCCATGGGGCTGGATTTTTGGAATTTATACCTGGCCCCATGTTCCAGCCCGTGCTCGCTGCTTTCTGATCTGCTGTGATGTGAACAGCTTCTGCCACATGCTCCTGCCACATTGAACTGGCATGACTTACCCACTATAGTAAAGAGAATCCCTCTGAATCTATGGAGCAAAATAAATCTTTCTTCCCTTAAGTTGTGTCTATCAGGTATTATGATCAGAACAATGCAAAAGGTAGCTAATATATCATGGAAGCAATATTTTAAGTGCTTTAGTTCATCCTGCAAGATAATATTGCTAACCCCAAACCACAAGAGAAAAAAATGAAATATAGGCAACAAAAATTGCCCAGGATCACATGACTGACAGGTGACTCTGAGATCTGAATTTTAAGTCTGTGCCATTAGTCACTGTATTAGAAGGTGATCTGACCTGATTCTGTGGCAACAAAGATTGATTTGTAGTAGCAGTGGAGCAAGCTAAGATCAAACAATGTTGTTTGCTTTTTTTCTGAAATAACAGGCTATTTTTAATGAAACCTATAAAAATATAACCATTTTATTTTCTTTATTATTTGCTGCTCTTCTATGAGTATATACATATATATATATATGTATATATATATATATATATATATATATACATTCTGTGAAATCATCACAAGAATGTAGCTCTGTCTCAGTAGATTCACTGTAGTAGCAAAGCCAGTCTTCATAGTCAGAGGGTGTCCCGTAACCATCCACTAGCATACTGAGTACTTATCCCTGCTTCCCTCCATCCACCCTCCTTCCCATCCTCTTTCTTCCTTTCATCGATCCATCCTACTCCCTCGCACCCTCCTGCCTGGCTACTTCTTCATAGACCCCAGAGTTCCCTCTGGCTTGTCTACTCATGGTGTTCAGGCCCCTCCTCACACCCACTTTTTCAAATGTATTTCTCCCTCCACATCTTTTAGTTTTGCAGTTAGATATATTTGCATGATGTTTGGCTGAGTCATGAAGTTAGGTCTTGATTTCAAGACATGCAATGGATGGAGAAAAAAGGAAAGAATACGGTCAAGAAGTGATAGATGAAAAAATGCAGAGAATCTTACAGAACAGAATGGCAATATCAATCAAGAGTTATTATACAATCCTACTGCTCTTAGTAGTGTAACTCCCTTGCATTGGATATATAAAGTCATTGTGTTGTCCAGCATCAGGAGGCACCATGGATACGGTAGCCTATCGAAATGATACCCAGTCACACCCCTGCACACATACAATGAAAACATTCATGACTCTAAGCAATAGCCCTGAAGAGAGGTCTAGAGGCATAGCTAAAAGGATAAAGTTGAGTGATCAGAATGCATTCTTGGACATAGGTAATTTGGGGCCACAAATGAATGCCATCGTGTTTCTTACAAGGTCCATTCAGACGGACACATGGAAGTTGATCAGTAGAGGATATCATTTATCATTCCTCAGGCATCTACCTTTACAATAATTTTTCAGAGTTCAAATTTTTTTATCACTTTTCAAGGTCTACCTTAAACATCTCTCCTCATACAGGGCTCCTCAGTTACAATGCCTCGTACTTCTCTTAGGTATTCTCTCAAATCCCTCTGTTATTTCATAAACTTAAAACAACTATAAACATTACTTTTAATTGTATTTATTTATGTGTAAGAGAGAGTGAAAGAGAAAGAGAGAGAAGTACATAAATGGAACGTATGGGTTTGTGGGGATCAAACTCAGCTCACCAGCTTTGCAATAAGGCACCTTATTCACTGAGTTAAATTGCTAGTACTTATGAACATCATTTATGCAATTGTCTCTCAGTTGTTATGAAAATCTTAACAACAATGGAAACATCAGAGCCCTTATTACTTTCTGCATAGTGTCTAATATTCATTCATTCATTAATTCATTTATCCAACAACTACTTCATGCCTATTGTTTGATATCATTAAATGATCCCAAGGAAAGAAATTACAGAGAAAAAAATGACAACTAAATGTTAATGATATAGGAAAATTTTCCAGTCTGGTAAAGTTCTGAAAAAAATGAATAATGAAGTAGACCAGGTTTGCTGAAAGCCTTGACCGAAGCCTTATATTGCTGATTTATTTTTCTAACCCATGTAAATATTATTAAGTAAAGTCTCCTTCTTCTATCACTTTGATCATTTCATGTGATCTGAGACTCCTGTAGTGTGGCTATAAAGCAAAGGGAGTCCCAGTGTGAGTGAAATAATTCTAATCAATGTTTATTTTCAAAGTGAAACATAAATAAGCAGTAAGAATTTGGAGAAGGGAAAAGTCAGAAGCTGCTTTCTCATGACAAAGTCCAACATGTAACTGTCAAGCTAACTGCATGAGTTCTTAGCAAAGGTTTTCCACCATTTGAAGCTTTATAGTGAGGGAAGCATATTGCTGTTTCAATGTAAATATGCTTACATTTATTTCAAATAATGTTTCTGGGTGTGCACACTTACACATGTTTTATTTACTTACCTCATTGCTGTGACAAGGTACCTAACAAGAAGCAATTTTAAGGGAGAAGTTTATTTTGGCTCACAATTCCAGATTTCAGTCCATCACTGCCAGAAAGTTATGGTGGCAGGAGCTCGAGGCATCTGGTCATATCACATCATAGTCAGGAAACAGAGAAGGAATGACTGCATGTGTGCTTCTTAGTGTCGGGTGCCCTTTGTTCTTCTACAGTCCTGGTTTCCCTGCTGTCACAATTACTCCTTCTACTCCTGACATACAATTCAAACTCAAGCAACTTAAGGGGAGAAAGAGGAGATTTATTTGGCTTACAGTTCCAGAGGAGAAATATAGTCCATTATGGCAAGAAAGGCATGGCAGGTGGCAGCAACTGGAGGCAGCTTAAGTCACATCCATCATCATGGAGGTCAAAAGAGAAAACTCCAGACTCCTAAAGCAGTTTACTAGCATGGTGGACTGACCAGTCTCTAGATATGTCCACTGTGACATGCCTTCTCCAGCAAGGCTCTACCTCCCAAAGGTGCCATGATCTTCCTAAACACTAACCGAGGATGCAAGTGCATGAGCCTGCAGAGCACAACTCACATTAAAACCATGATTCCTGTCTAGAGAGTGATCCCACGCACAGGGTCAAGTCTTGCCATCTCATCTGAAGCAATCAAGGCACTCTTCTATAGGGATATCCAAAGACTTCTCACAGAGGTGCTTCAGCAGAGACTAAGCATCACACTTAGTTTCCTGATTCTTCAGCATAAATGTTTGGCTTGTTTTCTTGTTTGTGGCATGATCCTGTCTTGTAACCTAGGCTGATCTAGATCCCACAGACCTCCTACTTCTCAGCCTTCCAAGGGCTGGGATTACAGGCCTGATCACCACCATGCTAGATCCAGCAAAGATTGGTTTAAATTTAAGTTTTCAGACCATTTGGGCCAATATTTTTTTAAATTACCATTTGTCAGTCAGTGTTCCATTACTATAACAGAATTTCTGAGCTAATCAATTTCTGAGGTGGTCATTGATTCTGTCACTCTCATTAGGCTCCTGCAAAATTTGAAGAAACCCCAGTCCACTCGCACTATAAGTGCAGGACACCACCTGAGTGCAAACCTGGCGAACTTGAGTTCCATCTTTGGATTCTACATGGGAAAAGGAGAGAATTAATTTCCAAAAGTTACCCTCTGACTTCCACATACATTCCTCTCCCTCTCTTAAACAGAGAGAAAGAAAGAAAGAAGAAAGAAGAAAGAAAGAAAGAAGAAAGAAAGAAAGAAAGAAAAGAAAGAGAGAAGAGGGGAGAAAGAGAGAAAGAGAGAGAAAGAGAGGAGAGAGAAAGAAAGAAAAGAAAGAAAGAAAGAAAGAAAGAAAGAAAGAAGAAAGAAAAGAAAGAAAGAAGAAAGAAAAAAAGAGAAAGAGGGGGGAAAGAGAGAAAGTAGAAGAAAGAAAGAAGAAAGAAAGAAGAAGAAGAAAGAAGAAAGAAAGAAAGAAGAGAGAAGAGAAGAAAGAAAAGAAAGAAGAAAGAAAGAAAGGAAAGAAAGAAAGAAGAAAGAAAGAAAGAAAGAAAGAAAGAAAGAAAGAAAGAAAGAAAGAAAGAAAGAAAGAAAGAAAGAAAGAAAAGGGCTGGAGAGATGTTTCTGGGGTTAAGCCTCTGCCTCCAAGCAGAAGGTCCTGAGTTTGAATCCCAGATCTGTACTTCTAGCCTGGAAGCTGGAGCCTGTCAAACTCCAGAGCAAAGCAAAGAAGAGGTAGAACAATCCAGGGTGATTCCCAAAGTCTACTTTGGACCTCCATAAACACACACAATGCACTCTGATACATACAGACACACACACACACACACACACACACACACACACACACACACACTAACAGAAGCACAGAGACATGCAAAAATAAAATTCAAAAGGATACTTAAATAAATAAAAGAGTAAGGCATAATAAATCTTTTAATTTTTCAAAATATTTCATTAATTAGATTAATTATATAGCAATAAACATCCAGTGAGCTATCACTATAATGCCAGAAATTTAAAGACTCTCCAGCACAATAGGGGCTAAATCATGTCAAATCCAGTCCTGCTGTGTTCAAATCCTGGCCCAAACTCTGCCACAGATTAGCAACATTAGCAAATTGTTTTCTGGATCCTTTAACAACATTCATCTGTCTAGACATAATTTCTCTATTTACCTATCAATCTGTAGCATGCAAGGTTATGTGCTGAGTCACAGAGGTTTACTCCGCCAACTTTTTTTTTTCTGCTCATACAAACTTAACAGGTACACTGGTCCCCTCCCTCCCTCCACCCCCCCAGACTCTCCTGTTTCCCTTCCCCTTCCTCCCCTCTCTCCCCATCCCCCAGTACCTTCCCCCCACCCCGATCCCCAGAGCATCTTTTAATGTGCATGCCAAACTCTCCTCTGGGTCCTCCTCTCTGATGAGGTGCAAGGACCCAGGGTTGGCCAACTTTTCTAAAGATTAGAGAGAAGCCCAGTCTTCTAATCTTTAAAAGAGTAGCACGGGTGTTGGACAGCTTTGCATTGCTGTGACAGATGCCGGAGGGAGACAACCTTAAAGACGCAAAGGTTTATTTTGGCTCATGGTTTCAGAAGTTTCAGTCAATAGGTACCTAGCTTCATTGTTTTGTACCTGAGGTGCTAAAATGTCATGATGGTGGAGCATGTAACAGAGGAAAATGCCACAGCAGCCAGGGAGAAGAGACGGAGAAAAGAAACGGGATAAGATATACCCTGCAAAAGAACATGCCCTTAGCGGCCTACTACCTCCATCCAGGCCACACCTCCTGCTTTCCATGACCTCCCAATAGTGCCATTGAATTATAGATTAATCCCACTGATAAGGTTAGAACCCTCATGATCCAGTCACCCTCCCCCAATTATAAAGTGTTTGACATATGAAGTGTTAGATGACATTTTATTTTTTTTTATTACCACTCATACAAACTTAACAGGTACACCGGTCCCTTCCCTCCCTCTACCCCCCTACCCCCCACTGTGCCCCCTCCCCTCCCCCTTCCTTCCCCATCCCCCAGTGCCTCCTCCTCCCATCCCCGGAGAATCCTTTAATGTGCATTCCAAACTCTCCTCTGGGTCCTCCTCTCCGATGAGGTGCAAGGACCCAGTGGCATTTCCCAGAACCCTTTCCTGTGTTCCCCTTAAGCATAGGAACACTACTGTGGCTGTCAATCCCTTGCCGCCAAGGATCCTAGTGCCTTTAGCAAACGCTAGACTTTGTGGGGTCAATAGTGTGTTGGACATTGCGCAGGGCATGCAAAGTCCAAATATGATTGCTTCGGCCCTAACTTGTGTGAAGTATCTTGCATATCATTACTCCTCCCATCCTTGTGCTCTTACAATCTTACTGCCCCCTCTTCCGCAAATTTCCCTGACCTTCAGGATGGGGAGAGATTAGGCTGGCCTAGTTCCAGGTGATTGATATAGTCTCTGATGTTCTGGATTATGGTTTGTTGATTTTTTTTTTAATTTTGCTGCTCCTGTAATGCCCTTCATTCCATCCTGATGGGTATTGGATATCGCCCCCTGGCTAGAGATAAAAAGCTGTTAAACTAGAGTCTTGTTATAAGAGCACATTCAAAGGTAGATGTAATAAAAGTAGGAAACCGTAGTGAAGGAGGGGTCAATCACCCATTTGCGAAATGGTTACTTTCTATCTGCCAGACTATATGCCCTCCCCTTCTGGTAAGATCCTACCCCATCAGTTGTAAATGATCAGGAAGGAAAGTCTGTGAACTTAACCAGATGTCTCATTACTTACTTGCAGTCCTTGATGGTGGCCTTGATGCTCTGCTGTAACATGGTCCCCTCTCTCCTTGTTTCTGGTGTGGCCCTCCTACCCCATCCCTCCTGTTCATAATCCTTGCAATTACTGTAGGTATTACAGAGATTTATCTTTGAGTGTCTCTATTAGGGAGTACATATGGCACTTAATTTTCTGTGTCTGAAATACTTCACTCAGTATAATTGTTTCTAATTTCAGCCACTTCCCAGCAAATTCCATTAATTCATCATTTTTTGGAGCCAGTATCAGGCTGTTTTAATTCATCATTTTTGATGGCTGAGTAGTACTCCATTGTATAGATGTACCACCTTTTCCTTATCCACTCGTCAACTGTTGGACATTTGGGTTGATTCCATGACTTTGCTATTGTAAACAGTGCTGCTATGAACACGGTCGTGCTTGTGCTATCTAGGTGAATTTTTGCTGTATGGGAGGTTATTCCCAAAAGTGGAATTGCAGGGTCATATGGCATTTCAATTTTTAATTTCTTTAAGAATCTCCAGACGGCTCGCCAGAGTGGCTGTATGAGCCTGCATTCCCACCAACAATGTAGGAGAGTTCCCCTCTCTCCACATCCTCTCCAGCATTTGTTGTTGTTTGTATTGTGAATTTTTGCCATCCTGACCGGGGTGAGATGATATCTCAGGGAAGTTTTGATTTGCATTTCCCTAATGGCTAAGGATGTGGAACATTTTTTAATATATTTGTTGGACATTTTAATTTCATCCCTGGTAAAGTTTCTTTTAAGTTCCAGGGCCCATTTTTTAATTGGGCCATTGGTTTCCTTGGTGTTTAGTTTTCTAAGTTCTTTGTGCACTCTGAATAATAGAGCTCTATCAGATATGTGGTTAGTGAATATTTTCTTTCATTCTGTTGGTTGCCTTTGAGCTCGCATTACAATCTCTTTATCTGAACAGAAGCTCTTTAATTTCACCAGATCCCAACTGTTGAGAGTTGGTAGCAATGACTGTGCCATTGGATGTCTGTTTAGGAACTGTTGGCCTAGCCCAATCATCTTGAGGGCGTTCCCTACCCTTTCAACTATGATTTTTATAGTCTCTGGCCTTATATCAAGGTCCTTGATCCATTTGGAATTAAGTCTTGTACATGGTGACAAGTACGGGTCCAGTTTTAATCTTCTGCATGTGGAGATCCAGTTTTGCCAGCACCATTTGTTGAAGATACTGTTCTTTTTCCATTGGATTTTTTGGGCCCCTTTGTCAAAGGTCAAATGGCTGTAATTTTGTGGGCTTATGTCTGGGTCTTCAACCCTTATCCAAAGATCTGTGTGTCTATTTTGGAGCCAGTACCAGGCTGTTTTTATAACTATGGATTTGTAGTATAGACTAAGGTTTGGTATGGTGATACCTCCAGCAGTGTTTTTATTACTCAGGATTGTCTTTGCTATCCTGGGTCTTTTGTGCCGCCATATGAATTTTGAGATTGTTTGGTCAACTTCTTTGAAGAATTGCTTTGGGATTTTAATTGGTATAGCATTGAATTTGTATATTGCCTTTGGTAAGATGGTCATTTTTACGATGTTAATTCTGCCAATCCAGGAACATGGGAGGTCTTTCCACCTTCTGGTGTCTTCTGCAATTTTTTTCTTGAGGGTTTTAAAGTTTATATTGTAAAGGTCTTTTACTTCCTTGGTTAGGTTTATACCAAGGTATTTCATTTTTTTAGGGGCTATAGTAAATGGGATTGTTTCTCTCAAGGCTTTTTCACTTCTTTCATTCTGGGCATATAGGAAGGCCACTGGTTTTTGTACATTTATTTTGTATCCTACTACCCTGCTGAACTTCTCAGGAATCAGCTTCCTGGTGGATTTTTTGGGATCACTCAGGTATAAGATCATGTCTAGATGACATTTTAGATTGAAGCAGTAACAGTACTCATCCCATAGGATTGCTGAAATTAAATGGAGTCTAGCATGCAACACGTATAGAAGTCAGCCAATGATAACTATTAATCTCTAGAACTTGCTCAGTTCCTAGCACACACTGTGTCAACCTGCATTTCATGCATTCATTCTCGACTATCTGGACGTATGACTTATCACTGCCTGTGCTCTACATGACCCACCTGCCTTTTAAAGAATGATCTCATTCTTGTTTACTTGTTGATCTTCAGAGCGAGATGACCTTTCAAAGCAAGCCAGTGCAGATCACAGGAAGCCACATCTTGAACAGGCATGTATCTTTACGGCTTCCACACAGCCAGGGAAACAAGCCCCATTTATAGTTCACAAACGCCACCCACTGCCCAGAAGATGTTGCGTTTCCCACACTCAACCATTAATTTATTCTTCTTCATCAGATGACTATGACCTGGTGACATACAACCTTTTGTATTGATTAAAGGATTTTTTTTCTCCCCTGTAATTTTCATTTAAAACAAGAGAAAAATCAAGGGAATACAACCTGCCTAATTTTTATTTACTTCTGCCCTCCATTAAATGATTCCACTCCCAAGTACAAGGCAGTTTGGAGTTACTAGCTCACAGCCAGACTGAAGAGTGGTTTCTAAAGGTGTTGAATCATAAAGTGTAACTCTAGGACTAAGGAGATGGCTCACTGGTGGAATGTTTGCTGTTCAAATGTGAGGACCTCAGGTTGAATCCCCAGAACCCACATAAAACTGGATGTCTCTAATATCCGTCTTCCTATGGTGAGTTGGAAAAATAAAACAAAACAAAACAAAACAAAAAACCTGCCACAAAAGGTGGAAGGCAGGGACAGATGCCTGAGGTTGTCTTCTAAGTTTCACATATGCACTGAAGCACATAAACACCCTAACTGCACCACACACACACAAACACACACGCACTTGCCGCCACATACACACACAACACCTTCTCATACACTTACACAAAGTGTAACTCAGGAAGAAATTATTAACATGTGCTTCTTCTATGTGTACTTATTTCTAGATACTGTGAGAAGTTGCGTAGCAAAGTTATTCTTCACCTGTTCCCTGAAGGGTCATTACTGCCTATACAGTAAGTCCAGTTTCATCCTCATCAGCCAAGAGCCTCAGCCGTGGATCCAGATCATGTTTCTATTCCAGCAGGTGTGTGGAACTCATATTCTTCCGGTTCCCTCACGAGTGTTTGTCTATAACCATTTTTATTGAAGTGTTTCTTCTTCAGCCAGAGTGGATATGTAGACAACAGCAACACATATACATTCTTTCCTAGCTTCTTCAAAAAAAGGATCCTGTACCATTAATCAGCAGGTCATACCCATTTTCACCTTGGGCACCCGTTGCTTTATAAAAGGATGAATATCAGCTGGGTGTTGGTTAGTGGCAAAGCGATTGCCTGGCATTTGTGAAACCCTAGGCTCAGTCATGAGTGCTGAAGGAAAAAAATGAAAAATACTCATGTTGAACAGCAACCAAAAGACCTTACTTGGAGAGATAACTTACCATTTATAGAGTTATCTTTTCTTATCTAGAGTCCTCTAAAATCCAATTAATTTTAGTGTGAGCATATATATACATGTGTATATATAAGACATTATGAAGATATTAGACTGCTACCTCATTCTAAAGAATGTGTGTATGTAGAAAAATTACATAAAGTTAAACCTTCACTTAATTTATGAGTTCAGTGAAAATGCTAAAAGACAGTTTTCTCTAGAAATGCTTATCTTAGATTCATTTAACTGCCACCTGACATAGAAAGGACAGATCATGAAACATTGGTGCCAGAAATAAGTATTAATAACAGATGAGAAAATTGAAATGCAGAGCTCAGATCACTGTCTTTCCAATATAATGATGTTTTCATTTTTTTTTCATGACTTGCAAAAAAAAATGGGATTCGAAGGTAGGAGGTGGAAGAGCAGAAGTAGAATCTGGATGAAAATGTTATATGTATATAACTTAGGTCAAGTGATAAAATAGTATATTTACTTCTGTTAATAAAGTATTTTTGTAATAACTCCCACAAAGTCTCCAGCCAAATAGATACTTCTTTGCAAAGTCAGGCTTATTGAAGAAAAAGTGAAAGTCAATAATGAATGCATCATGACCATAAAGTGGGTCTATCTATAGTAATTGAGAAAAGATGTTGGACATGGTTTAAGAGTGCCAGTTTTATTCCAACAAATCTTCTTAAGAAAACATAATAACATCTTGTTGAGAACAAATCAGACTTTGATGTGAACCAAATTGCATGTAGACATAAAAAAGTTCATTTTCCATCTACTTTACTTTTATTTTTTTGGTTTTCAGCAATGATTTTGTTTGGTTTCATCTTTGACTTTGTTCTTAGCAGTTGTCAGTTTTCTGAAAACAAACCAAGAAAACCTGATATATTTTTTACCCCTTCACTTTTGTTTTATTTAACCAATCCAATTCCTCTTATAAAAAAATCCACTAAAAGAATCCATTTATAATGTTTCCTCTGTGTTCATTTTATTATAGCACATTCTTTCTTTTTCTATAGCTCTGATATTATATTAACTTCTGGGTAAATTCCAGCTTGTGGGTAAATAAACATCAAACTTTCATTTGGTGATTGCCAGCATTGGTCTGTACTGGGCCAAATGTTACTTTCATGTCAATGTCACACATTCATGGAGTTCTGAGATGTACAGATGCACCTCCCTCTTCCTCTTTGGACTGATGATTCCATTAAATCAAGTCCTATTCTTCTTGAAATAAAAAAATCGTGCACTGTATACATCTCTGATAAAAAATCAGGAAATTCCCAAATATATCACACAGCAAAAGCTTTATAACCAGTTACTTTTATGATCTGTCAGTCACTTGGGATCATGAGCCTCCACTTTTTCCCAATTAGCACAAGAAGCGGTTTATTTTGACAATGATGATGAGGAGAGTTTCCTAAAAAAATATTCACTAGGTCTCATTTACTAGGTAGAAATTGAATATGCCGGCTACCTAAAAAGTCTCAGTCACTAACATAGAAAATATTATTTTATAATAAATAGCATAATAAAGTCATTCCTATGTCCTACATCATGATATAGAGTAACATTTATGGTATCTGTTTCAGCTTCATTTACATGTTGCTGCAAGAAAATATCTGACTCAAGCAACTTAGGGGAGAAGAGTTTGATGCCAGCTTACAATGCCAGGGTATATAGTCCTTCATGGTAAGGATGCCCTAGCAGCAGACGCTGGAAGAGTTGGTCACGCCACAGCAATAGCAGAGGGAAAGAGCCAATTCATGTTTTCTCACTTGCTTGTGCTCAGTTCTGCTCATGCTTTGTAGTTCTGGATCCTCTGCTTAGGGAATGACCCCTTCCTCCGAGAGCTGGGTCCTCACACATCCAATATTCAATCAAGACAAACCCTTACAGTTATGCCCACAGGATACTCTTTAAAGAACACCTCTCAGGTGAGCACGGAGACCTGCCTGCTGGGCGTCAGGCTGACAGTTGATACTAACAATTATAGTATCACACATATACATAGGATATTGATGTCACGTGTTGATTTTTATATGTAGAATCTGGGTCTTGAATTTAAATGATTGCCTTGAATTTAAAAGGTTCTTGCGTTTACAAATACAACATCACAATGTAGAAATGATTATTAGCCTATCGTTGATTAGTAAATATGTAAATTTACATTTAATGCTTCCCTGATTTAATGCTTAACTTTTGTAGGCATTAAGGAATTTTATTCAAATGTACTTTCTTTACATTAATGACTCATTGACAAAACAAATTATCTTAAAGCTTTAAGAACACTTATTCACTATGCATTTTAGGATAAAAGTGTTTTATTAACACCATATTCACTCAGAATGTTCATACTTGAATAATTATATGATGAATTCTTAATTATTTAATCCTTTCTTCATATTTCATTCTGTATAAATAGATATAATTTTATGCCTTCATTCCTGCCTCTTTGATGAAGTAAATATGAATATTTATATTAGTCACTTTGTAAACAAAGCAAAAATCTTGAGAAATCACCAAAACACTATTTACGAAGTTCAGCATATACACTGAGGATAATGTCAACTGACTTCAAAATCCTAGTAAATAATTTTTCTGTTAAAAACTAAAAAAGACATTCGATCTTCAAGATAGGTCTCTGCTGTCTTGCTTAAATTTAAGTCATACTAAAGTTCTAACCAAGCCTACATAGTATCTTGGAATATATCAAATAGTATGACTGGGCCAAGAGGTAACGTGATGTCTCTCCTCCTTGCTCCATCCAGAGCCTGTTTCCTGAGCCCCTCTCCATACAGAATAGTACTGTGCAGTTCCTCAAAGCCCTGTGGGAGAAGACCCAGGCCCGGGACACCTACAGCTTCGAAGCTGCCATGACGGAGTCCACGTTTCCACAGCAGAAGGTAAACGGATCTCTCCTTAGACGTGTATTTCAAACCTTTGTACCAATTACTCTTTTCTGTTGCAAGAAAACACCCAAAGTCAATCAACTTAAGGGAGAAAAGAAGATTTTTTTTCCAGCTTAAGGTTCCAGAGGGGAGATACAGTTCTTCATGGCAGAGGCTTAGAGCTGCAACACTGCCAATGCTAGAGTAGACCTCTCATGGAAGCAGGGCGGGGCTAATCTACATCAAGCCCACCCCCTGTGACTGCCTTCCTCCAACAAGGCTCCGCCTCTTAAAGGTCATGGCCCTTCCCAACCGCGAGTCTGTGGGCACATTTCAAACCATGACAGCCTTTAAATAGTTTGCCTTTTCTTAACTCTTCTCTTTTCTCCTCTTTTCTTGCCTTTTTTATTATCAGAAAACACTTATGAAACAAAACTTTTCATGGCTGGACCTAGTAGTATATGCCTGTAATTCAACGCAAGGCTGACGTAGAAAGATCACAAGTTCAGGGGCCTCATGGGCTGCGCAGGGAGACCCCGTACCTACTACTTCTCCTCCTACTGTTACTGCTGCTGTTACTACTAATGATGGTGATGTCGATGCTGCTGCTGATGTTCTGTGGTACCACAGTGGTCACAAGACAGAGTGGCTTTGAGAGATGAGGCCTCTGTCCTTTGAGACCCATAGACTAACCTCTGTACAGTCCGCTCAGAAGACAGAGAAATCTTTTCCAAAAGCTGCTTAAGGATTTCAAAGAGAGAGTGACAGGGAGCTTGGTTCTAGGTTCACTGATGGTCATCCTTTCTTCCCTCCATACTTCCCTCTCTCCCTTGTCCTCCACAATCACCACTAAGCAAGAACATAAATAGAGAGGATGTGATCCAGGAGGGAAAGCTCTGTCGAGGCCAGCAACGATGATGTGAGACCCAGAGCACGGAGAAGCCTGGAAGCAGGAAGTGGTCTCACAGGGTATCAAGACCTCTGAATCAGGCAGCTGCACTGGGAAAAGCTCAAAATGCAAAATAAAGCTGCCCACTGGGTACAGTGAAAGTGCAGTACAGGGACAAGCCCAGTGTTTCCTCTGAGAAAAGTCATAGGTAGAATGGAAAATGATTAGCGAGTCTGACCAGAGCCAGTAGTACTCTCCTAGACAGTGAAGTTGCCATGTGTTGAATTACTCTTCGTGTTGCTGATAAATTCATGACCAAGCAGCTTAAGGGAAAAACGGATTTTATTCTGGCTTACAATTGTTGGGTTAAAATTCCTTGCCCAGCTTGGTAGGAGAACCCATACTGATACCAAGAGCTGAGGGAACTGGTCACACAACATCCATGGGATCGCTGAGAAGAACAACCCTCACTTGCCAGACCAGCATGAGTGACCAAGTATACAGAATGGTGCTGACTTCTTTATCTGGCTTCTCCATCTTAGTTACCTGCCCAGGGACTAGTGTCACCTACCAGGCTCGGCCTCCCCATCAATCAGAAAATTTCCTACAGGCTTGCTCAGGGCTTAACCCAACTACTAATTCAAAAGTGCCCAGAATTCTGAGCCTTACCATGCTTTGACTGATGTATCCCATTCTAGATGACACAACTTAAGCCCCTGTTCAGCATTATGTGATATGTGAAGAGTGGAGCATCTCAACACGATTTGGTCAGAGCCCTCATAAATGGGGTTAATGACTTTACAGAACTGCTAGAAGGAACTTGTTAGGTCCCGTTCCCCCTCTGCCTTCCACTGAGGAGGCAGTGTTCAATACTAAAAGCATAGAACAAGCTCTTGCTAAATACAAAAATTGCTAGGGTCTCAGTCTTAGACTTCCTAGCAGCTAGGACTATAAGAAATATATTTCTGTTATTTGAAAGTAACAGTGCTAGGTATTTTGTTACAGCAGCAAAAAAATAGAGTAAAACAGGAAGCTTGAACTAAAGTTTGGAAGTGAAGGAAAAGAAAGGACTGGAGACTGTTGCAGTCAGCCTGTATGGGTGCTGACAAATCACCATCAAATGGCTTAAGAGAAGAAGCAGTTTCTTTCCTTATGACAGTCCAGTTACAGTTCATAGTCCAGCTTGACAGGAGAGCTCACACCAACACAAGAGTCAAAGGAACTGGCCACACCATCATTGCATAGTGGCTGAGAGAGGGACCATCGTTACTTGCCAGACCAGCATATCTGACACAAGGATGCCAACTCTCTCAACCAGCTCTCAGTATTTTATTCACCTGTTCAGGGCCTAGTCCCACCCACCATGGGCTGGGCCTTCCCCATCAGCTAGACAATCCCCTGCAGGTTTGTTCTAGGCTTAACTCATCCATTAATTCTCTACAAATGTGCTTAGAGCTCAAACCCTCAACTGTCAAGTTGGCATAACTTGTGCCTAACTATAACAGAGAACTATTTTGATCCCCAAAATGGAAGTATCAAGGAAGACCCCAGGCATGTCATTTGACTACATTAATGGTGTTACATTATTAAAAAAAAAAAGAATACTATAGAGATAAGTCTTGAAGATGGAGAAAAGATGAAACATTCTGGTTGTAGTAGTCAACTTTATATCACTGTGACTACAGTGTACTGCTGATTATACCTTGTAAAGAGGAAAGGTTTGTTATAATTCATTATTTCAGAGGTTTCAGTCCATGGTGAGTGAGTCCTATTGCTTCTGGTCTGTGATAATATCACAGTGAGATCACAAGGTGGAAGAGCCTGCTCAGCTCATGAAAGCCAAGAGAGCCGAGGGCTGGTACCAGCATCCTCCCGGCAACCTAACTTCCTTTCATCAGGCCTTATCTCCAAAATATTCCACCATCTCCTACTGGTGCCATAGCTGGAAGCAAGTTCCAACTTTTGGGAGATGGTTCAAACTACTGGAAGTTTACATGCATTGGTGGTTGAAACACTATTGTGGTTCTTGCAAATCTGGAAGACATGGAAAGAGATGTGGATTTGGGTGCAAGGTGAACTTGAGGTTGTGGCAGTAGATTAGGTCACTCAGGAACTCTGCATGTGGAGACTTATTCTTGTGTGGTGTTTACACCTAAAAGTTGCATATATTTATAGGTAATTTCATGATGTTTAAATACATGTATATATTGCTTTTCAAATCAGAATGTATATCTTCCCAAAACATGTATCATTTCTTTGTAGAAAAGTTTTAAAATTCCTTTATCATAGCTCCTTTGAAATATATATCATCACTATCAATAGTCACTCTACTGGGCAATTGAACAGTATGTCTATTGTCCCTTGTCTCTAACAGTAACGCTGAACCAAGCTTTCCTCCTACCTCCATCTCCTTGTATTATTACTGAGAAAAGAAATAAGCATATCAAAATCAAATAAATTCAAAGTACAAACAAGTTGCAAATTAGCTAATCAGAAACTGTTATGATGTGGAACTCTTACGTAGTGAAGAATTGCAACAAGAATGGGACATGACATACATGTGGCTCATAAGAGCTTAAGACATGATAGAAATATTCAACTCTTGCATCATTGTTTTTTAACTTTAAGCATATGACACTTAGTATTAAAAGAAAAGAAAAAGAAATCCCACAATTGCATCAGCATACAATAAAATAGAATTCTTTGAATATTTCATTCATATTTTCAATTGTTGCATCGTGCTTGGAGACAATGTCTCATATTCTCATAAATGTTTCATTGTTAACTCCAACTGAAAGCAACTAGTGAATTGAAACTTGGCACCTACTTCAAGTCCTAAGACATTAAAAGAAATAACTTGGCAACCAGTTTTGTACTGGCTTATGAGTATTCTTATTCATATCTCTCCTACCTCATTCCAATAAATATTCCTCCAGGGAAAAATTTAAGTGTTAAGCCAAGTTTTTGAAATGTTCAAAGTTTTGTTATTGGTTTATTCATGAGTAACAGAAAAACTTTTGTATCTGGAAGGTACATTGTGTGGCAAATTTATCTGTCTCCAAACTTCAAAATCAAATTTCTTTTCTCCTAGGTTTGTGAAGAGTTCTGCACATTAAATTAAAAATAGCCATGGGAATTGTCCAGATGTGTCTTTATTTTCACAATATGTGCCAGAATACACATACACACATACACAGTAGTGGTAGAGATGTGATGGGCATTTGTGGATCTAGAGTTGGAGTTTCTCTTCAGCCTAGAGGACTCAGATGCTCAAAGATGAGAGAAGATGAATCTCAGAAAATGCCCGAGTATCTAAACTGTAACATTCTGGAAGGTTTTCATTGTATTTGCTTGTATTTTTTTTTTAAATAGAATCTCGTGCTCATGTGCTGTGTGCATGTGTGTGTGTGTGTGTGTGTGTGTGTGTGTGTGTGTGTGTGTGTGCGCACGCGCGCCTGCGCCCCATAGGACAACCTTGGCTGTTCTTCCTCAGGAATTGTCCACGGTAGTTGTTTTGAGGCAGCGTCTCTCTTCCTCTCACTAGCCTGGACCTCATCAGTTACACAAGACTGGTTGGCCAGCTAGACTCAAAGATCCTCCCATACAGCCGCCTGCTGCACCAGTGACTGATGCCGCGGTCTCGTAATGTGTTTAGCTCAGTCTGACCAGAGGGCTTCTGATACTGGCGTTCTGAAGTGTCTTCACGGTGCTCCACGGCTGCTTTCATTAGGAAGCACAGATATCGCGCACAGCATGCAGCGTCAAATATGAAGCGGGGCATACGTGGATTCTTTATCAATACACACAGGAGGCACTGGGTCTGCTTCAAGACTCCTTAGAATCACAGATGGAGAGGAGGGTCATCAAATCCCGCCCCCAGCATTCAGGGAGCAGGTGTGTAGAAAGGCTTTCCATCTCCAGAGTCCCTGGCCAGGCAAGGGCTAAGGCAGCCTGTTAACTTGTGGACAAGATGACATTATTTCAAAGGAACATGGAGAGAGGTAGCATGTCCCCTGAATTTCTGTCGCTGCCTTTCTAGTGCTGAAATTATAAGTGTGCACCGCCATACCTGACCTTCTTCACATAAATTCCAAGTATCTGGTAGGCTCTTCACTGACTGAGCTGTCTCCGTAGCCCAAATAGTGGAAATTTTAGAACTGAATTCTCTCATTCGGATGTATTAAGTTAAAGCCAGGTGGGTCGATACACACATATCATCCCAGCACTCAGGAGCATAAGGCAAGAGGTCTGCAAGTTCAAGGCCAATCTAGGCAGCCTGGCGAGCTCCTGCATCAAAAACACTAACCAAAATTAAGTAAATAAACAACAAAGTAAAGCACTTTGAAATTGCAAAGTGCTTAATGGCAGAGATTTCATCGTGTTGACCATTTTACTATCACACTCACATAGTATTAGGTGCAGGGCAGACTCTCAAACAGGCATCAATTGAACAAATGAATCTTGTCATGTTTCCAGTTGTCAAATTGGAAGCAAAGGGGTCCATTGAAAGTCAGGGGCAAAGCTAGAGCTTGGTTGCATACCATGGTGACATCAGGCCTGTCACCAGCACATCTGGTTCTCCTCTCCTCTGGGCACACGGGAGCGTCACAAGGCTCTGTCTCTGGAAGTAAGGCTTGACGTGGAGACTTGCTTCAACCAATGAAACCTGAGAACCTCCTGTCACTCCGCTTGTGAGCTTCCAAATGTCAATGCAAGCCTGTGATTTCTCTCTTCCCCCACTATGGTGTCTAGAAGCAAAGGTTGATACTTGGTTGACAGAGAGTGGAAACAGCCTGGAATTCTAAGTCCCTTGTGGAGGACTGCAACTCTGAAAAGCAGCCAATCTTACCACAGACTCTACTTCCAAGGAGGAAGAGCCAGTCTTGTTCTGTTAAAAACTGAGGCATTGGGCCAGCCATCAGATGGATCCTTGCCCCTTGCACACTCTGTGTCCACCAGTTCCTTTCTTTTTCTCCCTTAATAAATCTTGCCTTAATCTTATAAAAAAATTGAAATATTGGTATTGTTTATCTCATATCTTATCTCTCTTCATTCATATACATGCATACATGGAGGTAGTTAAGTATCACCTGGCTTTAAAACTCACTTTCAACACTTACCAGGGTGTTTATAGGTGGTCCAGTTTCCATTTCTATCCAGTGCAAATAATAAGAAAGCCGAAGACCCTCCCTGAGCTGCTTTGAGGATTCAGCAAGTTAATACAGAGCTCTCAGAACTGTATCTACACACTGTTGACTCTAGACAAATATAGCCAGTGTTCTGATTCTATCCAGTCTCTCTCTCTCTCTAACACAAATTCAAATACATTTTAGAACAAGAGACATTCAGAGTATAGACAAAGATTAAGTTAAATCATAATCTCTTAACACTTTTTGTTTCTATCAGGCAAAAACATTCTCCAGAGTTCATGTATCAATTTTCAACACAAAAATCAATGAAATTATCACTTGTAAATTTCATATTCATCTCATGGAAAGGTTGAAGTATGGAAATCCTAACATAATACAATGCTTAATACTTTTATATCATCCAATATGGGAAAAGGTTAATATTATTATTACAGAGCATATGTTCACTAATTCAAAGAAAAAATTACCAGCCCTAGATAGTTATCTAGTATTTCATAAATTCAATACCATTTTTATGAGATTCCACTAAATCACCCAGGCTGTCTTCTAATTTATCACGTAGTCCAGGCAGACCACAGATCTGAATTCTTCTGCCTCGGCTTTCCAAGTACTGGGACTACAGGTGTGTATCACCATTCCTGACTATCCTGTACGCTTAATGTCAATTATTTCACTGAATTCCAACATTATAAGACAAAATATGAACCCCACATTACAAATGAGTAAATTATATAGAAGAGAAACTGATTCCCCAAGCTCAGACAGCCCTAGGCTAATACAGTGATATGCCAGATTCCTGGATGAGACTAATGTGCTAGCCGAGTTCCAATTTAAGTTCTAGAGGAGTAGTTCTGAGATTCTATGAAGTAATAATAAAATATAGTCAGAAGGATAAGCAAGTGAAACTTTGTTTGAAACTTTGTTTGTCTGATAGAAACTTTGTTTGAAAGTTTTTCAGAGAAAAAATAAAGAGGGTGTACTTAAATGTTTAAAAAAAACTACAAACGTATATGCAATTGTTAAATCATTCCACCTTTATGGCAAAAGAAATAGCATACAAATAAATAGAATAACTATTTGGTGCAGAAACTAGTACCAGTTAAGCTATATATAGAGTGTGTGAGGCGTATAGTTAAAATGTATATAAAATCACATATAAAGCAAGTTCAGTGCTTTCTCTATATTTTACTTTATTTCTTTATTAGAGAGAAAGAGAGAAAAACTGAAAGAGAGTAGGTTCTCACCATAGCATAGCATGTGTGAGGGTTAGAGGGTAACTTTGGGAAACTGGCTCTCTCCTTCTACCACACAGACTCCAGGAGTCAAACTTAGGTCACTAGGTTTGTGCACAAAAGCCTTTACCCACTAAGAGTTCTTGACATCCCAGTACTATTTTGTATGATCTACAAGAAAGAGAATGGTTATCAAGACCCTTGAAATAACTTTGAAAATATAAGGTCATTTACTATAATTAGAAGTTAGACAGAATGCCTGCTGTCACCCACACTTTTTATCCTGCCCATGAAAGGAAGAAGAGGAGAGGCAAGAAAACCACATAAGAGCCAAAAGAAACCATAAAGTCAAAGAGAGATATGGGGGATTGGGTAAGGACAGCAAGATTATTCCTATAGAAAATTCAAGACAATTTAATTTTTACAACTTTTAAGAAAGATTCACAAAGTTCTTGACATGAGGTTATATAAGATCAACAATAACATAGACTCAAGTGATAACTTCATAGAAAATGCAGTAGAAAGATGGCATTTGTGATAATAACAAAAGTTGGCCTTGAGCATAGTAGCTCATCCTTGTTTCCTTCCAAGTAGCTAGGATGGCACAGCTGTGGCTCCAGGCTCAGCATCTTCCTGCTGTTTGACAAACTGATCTGAAACTTAGAATGAATGAAATAACTGCAAGAAAGAAAAAAGGCAAGAAAATTTTACTATTTTGAAAAGAAAACTTATTCTAAAGCCAAGTGCATTGTGACCATTGCTACAGAGAGAAGCTAACAATAAAGAATAGAGTCTTGGATGAGGAAAATTTTAAGCCACACCAAGCCATATTACACAATAGTTACAGGTGTGTAGACTCATTATAAATAAAACACCTGGGGCTAGAGAGATGACTCAAGGGTTAAATTTGGTGGCAGTGGTCTATATTTTTGACCCTAAAAGCAGAGCCTGGAAAACTCAAGGGCAAAACAATAAGGGGGTAGAAGCAATCCAGGATGATTCCCAAAGTCTCCCTTGGGCCACCACAGGCACACACAGTATCCTCTTGTGTATACACACACACACACACACACACACACACAATCACACACTCACACACACACATACTCATACACACTTATACTGGCACGCGCACGCGCACACACACACACACACACACACACACACACACATAAAAGATACAATATCCTCAGAATTACAACAAATTCTTGATGGGGCTACCTTGGGTAAGGAAGAGTGAGGAAAGTGGGGAATAAAAGTTTATTAGAGGAGGAAATTAAAGACATATCAGATTCACCTGTAATTTTTAATTTAGCTTTTTTTGGGGGGGACAGATTGTCTCCAGGCTTACTATGTAGTCCAGTTTGTCCTCAAACTCAAAATCTTGTCTTTACTGGGACTACAGACACATGCCATCCCAGTCAGCTCTGTAACCTTATGTTCAAACAATCAGGAAAAAAGATTATCGTTTGTTAAGTTCAGCTGACTCATTCACAGATGTTTATTACATTACTCTTTGTACATGTTCTTTCTTGTTTTCATGTAATTCAATCAATAAATAACTGTCAAGGAGTAGACAATTACGCACAATAAAAGGTTCATGTAACATCAAATCTGTCATACAAAATAATTCAAAATGAAATGTTTATACCAAACATGAAAGACTAGGTTTAATATCTTTAAGACACAAATTCATGCAACTTAGTAATCAGTGGGACAGGGACAGGTGCTTAAAGGAGACAAAGACCAGAAAACTACAGTCAGCCTCACTGACAGTTAAAGCAGCCAAAATTAAAATACAACTTATATTTTTAATCCATTAGAGGCATAATAATAAATATTGTCTAGAACAAAACTCTAGATGATGTCACACATTTTACCTGGAGTGTAAATTATTTAAACACTTCTAAAAAGCAAGTTTGCATAAAGATATTCATACTTTTAACACAGAGACTATTTCTAGAACTCAGTTCTAAACTATCTAGAATGTGCATAAACTTAAGATGCACAAAAAATGCAAGACAATTTTTAAATAATCTAAACATCTAAGGATTAGAGAATAAAATACAGTATTAAAACACATAAGAAACTGTAAAAATTCTATTTATTTTTTTTCTTTTTTTTATTAAAAATTTAATTATACATTTTAAAATTTTTTACCAGTTCCCTCCCTCCCCCCTCCTCCCCCTCCCCTTCCCCCAGTGCCTCCCCCCCAATTCCCAGAGAGTCCTTTATTGTGTACGCCTAACTCTCCACTGGGTCCTCCTCTCTGATGACATATAAGGACCCAGTGGCATTTCCATAAGCCCTTTCTCTTGTTCCCCTTAAGCATAAGATCACTACTATGGCTGTCAATCCCTTGCCTCCAGGGGTCTCGGTGCCCTTAACAGATGCTAGACTTTATGGGGGCAACAGTGCACTGGACATTGCGCAGGGCATGCAAAGTCCCATTATGATTGCTTTGGCCCCAACTATTGTTGAGAATCTTGCAAATCGTTGCTCCTCCCATCCTTTTGCTCTTACAATCTTACCGCCCCCTCTTCCGCAAATGTCCCTGAGCTCCAGGATGGGGAGAGATTAGGCTGTCCTAGTTCTATGTGATTGATATAGAGTCTCTGAAGTTCTGGATTGTGGTTTGTTGATTTTCTTTTGCAGTTTTGCTGCTCCTGCAATTCCCTTCACTCCATTCGGAAATCGTCTAATAAAACTTTTTCTACAGATAATTTTGTAACATAGAATATGATGCTTACTATACTACTATTTTAAGCCCTTAAACATTTTTTTATAAATAGAATTTTTATAAATAGAATTCTATTTATAAAAAAATGTTTAAGGGCTTAAAATAGTAGTATAGTAAGCATCATATTCTAGGTTACAAAATTATCTGTAGAAAAAGTTTTATTAGACGATTTCCTATTCACAGAACCAAAATGGAGCCAGGGAGACAGCTCAGTAAAGCACTTACGTCACCAATGTTCACAAATTCAGATCCCCAGAATCCATGAGAAAAGTCATGTGAAGTGACACACACTGGTAATCCCAGCAGTGGAAAAATGGGAGACAGAGGCAGGTACATCCTTAGAGCACTAGCTTGGCCCACTTGAGTTCTAGGCCCACAAGAAACCTCAGCTCAAAAAAAAAAAGTGGGAGGCTTCTGAGGAACAGCATCCAAGTCTGTACTCCGACTGGCACACACATGTACACACATGTAAAACACACACACACACACACAGAAATGCAAGAAATGTTGACTGTGGTTGCCAAGAGCAGCACTGCCTAGATGTAGTCTGAGTTATACTTCTTTTGTAGCCAGTTGTGGTGGTGCACTCCTGTAATCTCAGCACTTGGGATGTGCAAGCAGGAACGTCAGATGTTCAAGGCCAGTCTCAGCTATGTAACAGATTTGAAGCGAGCCTGAGTTGTGGGACACTCTCTTGCAAAGAAAACCAAAAACAGAAAAGAAAAGCATACATAAAGCTTTAAATTCTAATGCTGCAATGGGGGGAAAATGCTCCCCTCCATGATATGCCCATTGATCTATGATTCATGCTCCAGCAAGTATCCAGATGTGTGCCATCAAAGGCGAGCCAGAAACTCACCGAGTCACTAATGAGAAGAGACAAGAAAACAGGAGGGAAATTGGCAGGGAAGGAAAAGGATTATAATGTGAAGAGGAGAGGGATGGGATTGGGGATTATGGTGTGAAAATATCATAAATTCACTATTTCAAGAATGAAGCACTAAAAGAATAAAAAATAACAAATTTATAAAAGCTTTAAGTTCCATTGCTTTGTGAAGTAAACATTAAAGAGCAGTTTACCTGAAGAAAAACTGTTTATACTATATACATTATAAAATTAAGATTTTTTTTCTATAAAGAGGATGGAAAAGCACCTAGGCTGTTAAGAATTCCATCCTGAATACTCAAGATGTTTGTAAAAGTAGAAAAAATTGGGGGAAAAAAGAATTCCATCCCACACTGTGGTAGTCATCCTTTTGAAGGGAGCAGAGTTCTGGTTATTAGAGGACTATACAGTTCATTGTTAAACAGGTCAGAATTTGAAAGAGAACACATCTTTATATTGACACACATGACCCAGATCCCAGCGTGGGGGGAAATCCCATGTCATGGAAATGAGGTCCCAAATTATGCCCATTATGGAAACAAAAACATTTACATGAAATTTGCCACTGAAATAGAAAGTGCCCCATCTGGCTACCATTTGGAGATTCGCTTTCCATTCACATTGCTACAAACACACTTGACGGTTCCCAGGGTCACTGGCTGTGTGTGAAAACATAAATAAAAGTGAAGCATCCACTGTGGGTGGAACAAAGGAAAACCTCCGGATGTTCCCAAAGGCTTAGAAGTAGTGTTTCCAGTTTAGTTTATAGTGTGCTTGATAAAATAAAAGCAGGAGTAAATAGCTGGAGTAGGTTTATACATAAGATGAAACAGTCCAGAGTTTTCTCTATGCATGATGCAAGGCACAAGTGCTGTGGATGGCCAGATTTGAAGGATAGTAGTATGAGCTTGTGTCTGAAATAGGCTAGGTATACTGACCCTCCCCTCCAGAGCTGGGTGGGAATGAGATTTGGGATTTGCCAACTCTAGATGCAGGGCAAGGGCTTCTATGAACTGAGAACCAGGAAAATCTGGGAGGCAGTTCCAGGCCACAAAAGTAAAGTAAAGAGGTAAAAAGATGTGACCGTATTTTAATTTCATTATATGTTGCTATGGCAAAATGCCTGATCCAGGTAACTTAGGAGAAAAGGATTTAATTGGCCGACAGTGCCAGGTGGGGAAGTTACTTCTGCAGAGCTAGAAGCAGCTTGGTCCTGGCCATAATGTGTTTACACCATGCTCTGTGGAAAAGGTACACTGCTAACCAACACTGAGAGAGAGCTGGAGCTGGAGTTCCACTCCTCCACCAGAGCCACTCAGTAGTTCAGCTGGGGTTAGCATGATTGACAGAAGAGGGCGGGTTTGAAGATGAGAGTCCTTCAGAGGAATAATCCAGTTCTCCAGCGCTGCCATTAGGACTACTGAGCTTGAAAATCCAGCCAAATTCTAGATATTGTCACCCTACCCTCATATGGATTCATTTCCTTTCTTTTTAACAGCTGTTCCTCATTTAAAGAGTTCTCTCCACGTGAGCCAGATATAAAGTGATTGCATGTGTTTTTGTAAACATACTGAACCTGACTAAAATAGGCTGCTTTGCATTGTAATGCACTGATCTTTATTTTTTCACATTCATGTATGTGAGGGGTGCATGTATGTATTTGTGCATGTGAATACACCCAAAGTGTAAGGGTACACCTGTGTGTGCACATGCATTTGGAGGCCCCAGGTCGATATCAGGAATCATCTTTGATTCCTATTTTCCCTTATTCTTCTAAGACAGGGCCTTTAGTCAAACTCAGAGCTCACCAATACAGCTAATCTGATTAACTAGCTTCCCCTGGAATTCCAAAACTAAAATTACAGGCAGATCACCACACCTACCAGTCATTTTATGTGATATCTGGGGATTCAAACTCCAGTCCTTTTGCTTTCTTGACAAGCGCTTCAACCACTGAGCCATCACCCCAGCCCATTCTGTTAGGTTATCATCTTTGTTTTTGAATACTCTGTTGTTCTTATACTGCCTAATAAGCAGTATATACTGCTTATAACTCCTTAACTGTTATCTATATATACTATGTTTATTTTGTGCATCTGCTTTTTTTAAAAAAAAAAAATTCTGAATCGATGTAGAAGCGTTTTCCAGGCATAGCTGAATCCAGTTTTATCGCATGAATCGTATTACCTTCATGTTTCACAAGCCAGACTGTCTGATAATGAAGCATGTCTATTTTACTACTGTCGTGAACATTCCTTCACAGTTAGCCAGATGTTCTGCATCAGTCAAGGAAACTGAAAAAAAACAAATCTTAGAAAATAGTTTGTGAAATAACTCTATTCCTGGGAGAACAGAGGTATGTGATCCTCTGAAATGTCTGTTCTAATCCAACAGTGGTTTATGGTCTGAAGTGCGCAGTGCATAAGTAAATTCTTTTACCCCCATGCTGCGCTGGTGTGTGGTATGTGGACGCCTGCAAACACCAGGTACTAATCTATTTTTTATGCAGCATCCAAGTGCACTAGCTAGAACCTCAGGATCTTGCCCTTGATTCCTGCCCTACCGCCTAATAACTCCTGGCTTGTTCTCTTAGGAACTGCTCTGTGTCGAAACTTCTTCACCTGCAAACAGCAAAGACCACAACACCCACTTCACAGGGACGTTATGAAATTTAGAGACAATATGTGCACATTCCTTGGAAGAGTATACACAGTAAGAGCTCAATAAATAATAACCTGGACTATTTCGTTGCAACTCCCAGGGAAGTCCCCTCCAAACAAAATGACACACACACCCCTCAGTCATGTCCCCATAACCTTTAGGACAATCAGCATGCTGATTTTTTGACTAGTAAGTTCTGTGGGGTCAGGGTCTTTGTCTTCGTGTCTGCCCCTCTCAGCACCTATCCTGCCTAAGGCCAAGCAACCACTTAGGGAATATTTTCTGGTTATGTATTCTCCACTGTGACAAAAGTTTTGCTATTCGGAAATGAGTTTTATTTTCATAAGTAACCCCAAATTTATTCATGCCCAGGGTAAAAGGAAACTGTTCAGATTGAATTATGCATACTATTCGATACTAGATTGAATTATAGATACTCTTAAAAACTAGGTTTTCAGATCTGGGGAGTAAGTTGTTTGGCTTGCAAACATGATGACCTGAATTCAATCCCCCAAACCCACAAAACAAAAACAGCAAAGAACCAGGTGTGTTGCCACACACTTGGAATCCCAGCACCACGGCAGAGAAGACAGGTAGGCACGGAGCTCACTGGCCAGCCAGCCAACCTAGCCTCCTTGGTGAGTTACTCTGTCTTTGGCCTCTGACCCCCATATACCTCCTGCAAGCTTAGTACATCAACACACACACATACACATAACACACACACACACACACACACACACACACACACACACACATACACGCACACAAAAAAAGTAATGAAACGTGTTTCTTCTGTTCTCTTATGCGACAAAGATGGCTTGAGAATAATTCTGAAAGATCAAACGATGCGTCTAAAAAGACTTCGAGCAGAAGCTCAAAGGTTTTGTTTTTAATAGAGCCTGTGATACTAACATGCAAATTTACCACTCATTTCAAAATATAAATTCTAGTTTGAGTCTGAAAAAAAAAACCGATCAATTTATATATCTTGATGAACATGTAAGGAAAACCAATAGTCAGTGGTATTGTCTATTTTTAATTTTAGGAACCTGAAAGTTGCCTGTGGACTGGCAATGTGTATTTCTAAGAACACATCACTCTCTTCCCCTTAATTAAGGGAATATAGTAAATAATCTGTTTTATTTGGAATCAATACACAAATATTTCCCAAAATCTAATCTTTCAGTGTATTTTTGCATTTTTATGTTCCACGTAATTTTGGCTTCACGCTGAATGCCTGCCAGCATGAAAGGAAGTTGACAAGGGAAAAAATACATCTCCAGCAAACAGCAGGCCATGCATTCGGCTCATGCCCCATTCCAGGATCGGGTTACCTCTGCCAACAGACGTAATAGTGAATCTAAAGTCCTCGTGTCTGCATGGTTGGCTTTCCTCCTGACCTGTCACCAGAACTCGGGGCGGCACCTCAGGTAGGGCCGATTTCCCTAAATGGGTCCCAGACCTTGTTTCCTGTGAGGATTCCTGGGGAGCCCGTTTAAAAGATGCCAGTTTCTCAAGAGGCCCCAAACCTCCCTGTGAGACTGATGAGGGTTAGTCGTGGTGGGTATGTGGAGGGGGAGAGACGAAGCTTTCCTCAGTGGTACACCCAGTGATACACAATTCGTGCTTTAGCAAGTGCTCTAGCACATGCCATCACAGGCAACCAGAGAAAACTCAGTGCCCACTCAAGTGCCAGGAAAGAAAAAGGGCTATAATGGGAAGAGGAGGGGGGGTGGGATTGGGGATTAAGATGTAAAATTATAAATTCACTATATTGATGTGAAAAACACTAAGAGAATAAATTTTTAGCAATGCCAGCTCCAGGGCTGTGGAGAGGGCTCAGTGGCTAAGATGCTTGCCGCTTTGTGGCATTACTCTTCTGTTGTCGTGAGAGCACACTCTTATTCAAGCAGCTTAAGGGAGAAAGGCTTACTTATTTAAATGGCTTAAGGTTCCAGACGGATGGAGTCCATTACCGGGGAAATACACAGCGGAAAGCATGGTAGCAGGAGACTGGTCCACATCACCACAGGCAGGGAAAGCAAGTGGGAAGGAGGGAAGGGGGCCAGGCCACCAATCTCAGGGATCAACCTCAATGATGTGCTTCCACCAGAAAGGCTCAAGGTCTTTAGGAACTACAATCTGCCAAAACAGCGCTGCCCGCTGGGCACCAGGTATTCAATGCATAAGCGTGTAGGGGGCAATCTATATTGAAACTAGCCACACCTGCAAGCATGAAGACTGGATTTCAGATTCTGGGAACCCACACAAAAGCTAACCAGGAAAAAGGAAGTGCCCCCCACCCCCATAAACTCTGCACTTTAAGACGCAAAGACAGTGAATTCCCTGGGCAAGTTGGGGAGCTAGCCTAGAGAATTGATGAGCTCTGGATTCAGTTGAGAGACCTTGTCTTAATAATAAAGATGGAGAGAAGACAGGATATCCGATGGCAGCTTCAGGTCCCCCATTTACATGTGCACATATGTACACATACACCCACATATATGAGAACATGTATATACACAAGACAAAAAAGGAAGTCAGTGCCTCAGGCCTCTGCAGATTTTGCAAAATGGCTTGGCCAGGGTGGGCTTGTGATACTACATCTTTGCCATTAAATGATTCCGAACCCAGGAGACCCCACAGTCAACTCTTCTGAAATACCAGTGTAGATGCAAAGGTACTTGAAAGCCAGGCGATTGGCGAGAGCCTGTCTAGTATGCTCAGCAAGTTGGTTTCCCCTCCCTGCACCTCAGTTTTCTCATCTGCAAACTAGAAACAAGTCCCTTTCCCTCACTGGGTCATTAGGAAGGCAAAGGGAACCCAGGCCTTTACTGGCCGGTTTAGCAGCGGGCCTGACACAAAGCTAGAGCTCTCTAAATAACAATGGTAAAACTATTTCTCCGTAAGCCTCAAGGCTGCCTTGAAACCACCTGCCTAGTTGTCTCTTTTCTAAATTTAAATATATTTGTGGCTCTGCTCTGGATTCCCCGACCCCCCCCCTAGTTTTCACCACCTTCATAAGAACTGAATTCTGCGATCTTGTATTTGATCAGCATTGGAGCGCCTCATTATTGTCCCATGTAGATGTCTAATTATTACCTAAACAGACACACCCCCATGTTCCCAGTCTCATTAGAGTACCTTGTACTGGCTCACCTTGTTATAGTTTCCCTTTCCCAGCATCCCTTTCTCTTGCCCCTCCTTTCTGTCCTCACATCTTTGAATGCCCATCTTTCTCCTGAGAATTAAATCCTTCCTTTCATGCTCCTCGGCGGCTCCCTTTTCTATACAACTTGTTTCAACCCCCCTCCACCTGTGAATTTCACATCCCTTCCCATTCTTATCTCATTACATCCTCACCACGTACATGCCAGGAGGCCTCTGTGTGTGCCATTCTGTCTCTCTGCATCCTGCCATAACCTGCCCTTTCCACCCTTCCCATTTAAAACCCCCATTTGTAAAGTTTACTATGCCCCCCAGGCCTTTATCACTACATTCATCCATTCGTGCATCTCATTTTACATCATTATCCATGTGCGTTCTCGTTGTCCCCCTCGTTATGGCCCCATCGAGCACAGGCAAGTCATTACTGTCCCTTGAAATGTTCCCACTGCTTCCCGTCCTTCTCTGCCAGCATCCCATTACCACCAGCGCTCCCAGAGCGGAGAACAAACTAGCAAAAATAGACAGATAACTATGTTTTAGCTAACGAAATGCGTTTCTCGGGTGCCCAACATCAGTGTTTCTTAAGCAAGCCATTTATTTCAGAAAAATTTACATATATAATACTGAGACCAAAGGCACTACGTTTTACATGCATTTAAAAAGTGATTTCTTAGCTTGCTTTTTATAGGCCATTTTTACTACTTTTCATCATTTTGCTACAGTTCACATGGTAGTATAATTATTCATGGATACATTGTGGGCACAAGGCCCTGTTGTTTAAGGAAAGTTTGAGGCACACAGGGGAATCTTCAAGAAACTAAGGAGTTATTTTCCCAAGAATTCTAGTGTCGTTTTGAGGCTCAAATTCTGGCTCAAAACCTTATTCTTTTAACTACAGCACTTGGCACCTGTGCTGGTTTGAATATAGGGTGTCTCCCCTTGGCTTGTGGGTTTGAACACTTGGTGCTTAGCTAGTGGCATGTTTTAGAAAACTCTGGAACATTCAGAAGGTAGAGTCTTGCTGAAAGAAGAACATCATGGTGGACAGCATTCTCATTCTCTCTCTCTCTCTCTCTCTCTCTCTCTCTCTCTCTCTCTCTCTCTTTCTCTCCATCTCTCTCTGCCTCTTGATTGCATGTGAGCAACCTTCTGCTTGGGCCACCACTTCCTCTCCTGCCTGCTGCCATGCATACCCTGCCATAATGGCCTCTCTTCCCTCTGCACCCAAAAACCCTTTCTGCCTTAAGTTGCTTGAGTCAGAGTGTTTTATCACAGCAACTGAAGAGTCGCTGAACCAGCTCATAATGACAACAGTCCATTGTATGGTACTCCACTAAGGTAGAACCTGGTGTCCCCGTGACTCATTAGTTTCCTTTGCTGAAACAAAACTGAATACATTTGAAATGCATTGTATTTCATGTTTATTTCTTTTTCTCCAAGGTTGATGCACTAGCTTAGAAGAACATTTTCACCTACAGCCCCTTGACAAGAATAGGTAGACAGGTCAGAAGGAAGAGGTTGCCCACCAAAGTCAGCCCCATGCAGGCAGAGCAAGATGACTCCTCTGTAGGTGTCTAGATGGGGATTAAGAAGTCCCACAGGTGCAGTCAACCTTCCTCATGGGGTTTAACCCTGTTCTCTCTGTTTCATCATAATGTTCCAGCTATACCTTGTTATTTAACAATTAATCATATAGGGATGATTTCCATCCCCATTGCAGATAGAAAAGATGTTTCTATTCTTATATAGTTGTTCTGAATAGCTTCCTTTGCAAAAGTAAGTGGATGCAGATACTCTCCTGAGCGTGCTGTGCATTATTTTCATGAATATTTTATGCTATTTTTTATTTACGTATCATCACATGGTTTGGATCAATGGCAACACGCTTTATGAACTTAATTCTGTTTCAAAATACATCTCTTTACACTTGTAAAGCATCTCACTTTAGTCTCTGTAGAATTTTCCTCTGTGTGAATAGACCATAGCTTAGTTTATCCATTTCTCTGGACACCTATGCTCAGCTATCAGATTCGTCTACTTAATGCCTCCGTGGGGACACCTAAAATTCCAGCATCGTGGGAAGTGACACCTTCTGAATCCATGGGAGAATCAATTTTTATCTTCTCTTTTACTATCTCAAGTAGTAAACACGTCAACAATATAAATAAAATATAAAACTAGATCCTGATAGAACATTGACATTAATTAATATATTAAAATAATTACCCCAAAATTATGGTCTGAGTCCCAGTTTCCAGAATGGCTTCTCACTAACAAAGACAGAGAAAAAAAAAAATACTTTCTATAGAAGAAGTGTGATTGATTTTTCCCTTAATAAGCAATAATTTACAAAATCATCAGAGACTCTTGAAATAATATATAACCAGGTATATATGATGATCCACAAATGCCTGTTGAGACAAGAGAAAGAATCTTGGATGTGGATTCTTCCAGAAAACTCGGAGCCTAGAAAGTTTTCCCATTGCAATATTGAAAAAGAAACCACAATGCTCAGTTAGTAGAAATGTAAAACCTCAGGGTCATACTGGAAAGTGATCTGCAGAACCCAGGGACACCAAGGATATGTGTAATGTAAAAATTTTAATATCTCATGAAATGAAGTTTCTGGACTTGAGCGGATTGTGATTTTTGTAGAGCACACAGCCTTGCCAGCTCCCCCTTGGCTTCTGTGGTTAGCCCTGGAGCGGCACGATGAGAACCAGATGTCACCCAACAGACTGAGGTCTGTACCTCAGGAAAAGAACTAGGAATAGATGAATCTGGGCATTTCTACAGAACAGGGTCAGCTGCCCATCCTCACCTTCTGAAAAGAGGGAAAGACAGTACTTTGCTCCTTGGAAGGAGGCTTTACCCTCTGGAATGTAAATATTGCTCCAGAGAAAAGATGAGCCCAGCTTGACGACCAAGAGACAAGACTTCCATCACCCTCGATCCCATCCCATGTTGAATTATACATGCAAAAGCCCTGAGAAAATAAATCTCTCTGATAGCTTCTCACTCTCAGCCATCAGTCACTTCTAAAGTTTGTTCCTCCATCCTGGAGGGATGGCTCAGGGGTTAAGACTCTGCCTTGGAAGCAGAAGGTCCTGAGATCCCAGCTCTCGTGTAAAAACACCAGGCAGAAATGGCAGCCTTTACTTCCCAACCTGAGATGGGGGAGCCTGGGAAATCTAAGAGTGAAGCAAAAGAGAGGTAGCAGAAATCTAGGATGACTCCCAAAGTCATCCTTGGTCATCCACAGGGACATATAGTGTCCTCTGATACACACACACACACATACATACATACATACATACATACATACATACATACATACATACATAATACATACATAAAGTTTGTTCCTTGGATTTAGTTCCCAAAATATCAGTAAGACTTTCTTAGAAGCGTTCAGGTGGGCTCAAAGGTTGCACATTACCAAAGGACTGGTCAGCAAAGTGGTGGATGCATAACCAAATCACTGCAGAGTAGGAGAGGCAGCTAGAGACACATGGTAGCATGGAGATGTGTGTGTGTGTGTGTGTGTGTGTGTGTGTATGTGTGTGTGTGCGTGCACGCAGAGGCACTCACCCATACTTGTACAACATTTGGAAGCCCAAAGCTGACATTTTTGTCTTTCTCTATCATTCCCCACCTTGTTTTTGAGACAGGGTCTCATTGAACTTTCTATTTTGTCATATTGGCTGGCCAGTGAGCCCCTGGATCTGTCTCTAGCCCTATCTCCACCCCAGTGCTGAGGTTACACCATTCCTGGCTTCTGCATGGGTACTGGAGACTTAAACTCAGATTCCTGTGCTTGCACAACATGCACCTTACCCACTGAGCCATCTCTTCAGTCCCTATTAAGAGTTCTTGAGGGCTGGAGAGGTGGCTCAGGGGTTAAGCCTCTGCCTTGCAGGTGGAAGGTCCTGAGTTTGGATCCCAGATCCCACGTATAGACGCCAGGCGGAAGCGGGGGCGGCCTGCGCTTCTGGTCCTGGTAGGGCGGAGCCTGTGAATCCCGGGGCAGAAGGAGGTGGAGGTGGTCCATGGTGGTTCGCGAATTCTTCCGTGGTTCTACACACACACACACACACACACACACACACACACACATGCGCGCGCGCGCACATACACATGCACATGTGCACAGTTGAATAAATAATAATAATAATAATAATAAAATAAAAAAGAGTTCTTGAATAAAAACAAACCATGAAATTTACAGCATGATATTACATGCAAAAATGAAAATAAATACATGTAGGAACCTGCAAGCAGAACGTTGAGCCAGATTTTTTTAAATGATTTCTACCAGTTAAAGTGTGGACCTTTCCAAATGTATTGGCAGTATGCGTGTATGCAAGTTTTATTATTATTATTATTAAGGTGATGATGTATTCTGGAATAAAATGAATGGCTTTGTGTATAACAAAAAAATGAAAATGTTGCTAAAAATTGATACATATTTTTCAAGAGTAGATATCTGCTCCAAGATATATGTCAAATTCAGAAAGTTAAAAATCATACATATGACCCTCAACTCATAATGGCTTGACTTATGATTGCTCCACTTTTACAATGACGTGACAGTGTAAGCAATGCACTGAGTTCACACACGTTCATACAGAAAAGCACGTTGGAGCGTGTACAGCCCAGGGCACTCAAGGGAAGCATATTCTTGTGCATTCTTACCCTAAGGCCACAGTTCAAGAAGCAATGATAATGGATACATTTTTTAAGCATATTGAGTTCAAGTTAGTGGAGCAAGAAGCTCAAGAGGTTAAAACACTGCAAAGGAACATTTGGAGCATGTTCAGTTTGCATCATAATGATGGTGGCCAGAAATGCCTTGAGACATGCTGAGTTTTCTCCTAATAGTTTTAGCTAAAGAAGAGAGCCATTTTTAAAGGTATGTAGATATAGAAATGTTCCCCAAAGGTGCCTGCCTGGCTTAGTAGCTAAGCAAAGCAACATGGATTGAAGACAAACTGCAATAAAGATTTTGAATTTTTTGTTATTTCCAGTTAGACACTCTCTTGTGAGGCTCAGCAGCCTTGCTCAGCAGCAAGCAGCAAGCCAATCAACCAGAGATCATCAAGCTACACACTGATGCTGCAGTGTGCACTGCGTTGCTAAGTGTCATGTGACTTTGCTGGAGAGATGTGAACAAAACTCTCTTCAACCCAGAGCACATATCAAGAACAAACCAAAGAAACAGCTCTACCCAAGACCACATAGTAGAGTCAATGAATTTATTGGGCTGATGTGTAATAGCCAAATCCCACCCGTGCCATAGTGATGTCCTCAAGAAAGCTGTATAGATGGATTATTCCCCCTTCTGTTAATCTACCTCTTAGAGACTCTGGCACCTAGTGGAATCACATGCAATTGGCACAAGATTGCATGCAGTTGAGGGTGATGGGATGGCAGGGAGCGGGAGTGAGTGAGTGGATGGATGGGATCTCAGATGAGCCATCTCAACTGCTCTGATTTCCAAATGGCAGTAACCCACATCGTGGCTGGGGAACAGGGAGCTGCATGGCACTAAGCTATGTTCAGTAGAATGAGAGTAGTAACCTCATGTTTAACTTGTATTTTCAGTTTGTGGTGCATTTAAGGGGTATATCCTGATTGTGAACCAAGTATAAAGGAAGGTGGGAGGCCAGTTTATAGTGAGAATCATATCAGGGATAAAGCAGGGAAATCAAGAGACCGAGAGAATCTTTCCTCCCTCAGAACCACATCCATGAGCAAGGAAAGTAGCTTCTTGCCTTCTGACTTGAAAAGGAAGAAAATTCAGGTCCTCCAGAGGCTTTCTACACGAGTTCCTCTGAGCCTGGTGCCACAGGGTAGTCCATACAGACTTGTTAAATGCAAGTGATAATCAGCGTAAGAAAAAGCCAAGAGAGGCAACACCTTGTTTTCCAACATGAAATGCTGGCTGTGATTGCTAAGGGGAAAAAAAACCAATAATTCCATTTTACTGCTGACACCATCACTAAAATGTCAGGGTTTTCTTTGTTCATCTTTTGCCTTTATTTTTACACTGATATGCTACTGGTTTAAAAACACTTTGGATTTGTAAAGAAATCATGTGTTGGAATGGAGCCGTGGCTGGGTTTGCCAGCATGCTTGCTGAGGATGCATGAAGCCCTAGGTTTAATCCTCGGCACTGTATAAACCTGATGTGGTGGCACAAATCTACTGAGGTGGCACAAGCTCGGGTGTTACAGATAGGAGAATGCAAAGTTTAATGTCATCCTGGGCTACTTAACAGTTTGAGGCCAGCCTGGGCTACCACATGAGTCTATGAAGGGGACAGGCAGGAGGGCAGACAGGCAGGCAGGCATTGGTCCTGCTCTTCTTTGATGTTTTACTATAAATACTCATGAATGCTACAATAAAACTGATTAGATGATGGAGGACATCCCAGGTTCCCTCTGACCTGATGCCTGAACAATTTCTACTGCTCCCACTTCTGTTTCCTGCATGTAAATCTGGGTTTATGCTGGTTAATGAGCCCGAGTGGGCGGGCGGGCAGGTCTACTAAGTGCTTGTCTCTCCCCTGATGCTCACCTCCCTCCCCACAATCATTTCCACACTTATCCCTTCCTTCCACATTGCACAATTTTAGATAATAACATCTCTGAGTGTTTAAAATGGAAATTGTATTCTTGTGACTAGATGATATACTTCATCCATTGAAGCCAAATATTGCAGAAAAGTATGAGCTCTGAACCAGGAAATTGACAAATTCTTCAAATTCCAGTTAATGAACAAAGGTCAGCCATCCCCACATCTGTTCCCAAGGGGCAGGATGCATTTTCCAGGTATTGCACATTAGAATAACTTGGGAGGTTTGCTGAAAAATGCAGGTATCCAGGCCTGGTCACATATGCCAATGGAGAATTGATTTTGAAAGGCTGACAATCTCAGTAATAATAAGTATGTCATACTGAAAACTCCAGACAAACTTCTTTCTTCACTTATTAATATTTTACTCTAAGTACTTGATACTAAGAGGAAATAGAATGAATACTCATAGAGACATAGAGACACAAGTGCATTTCCTTTTCTTTTATTATTTGTGTTGTTGGGAATTAAATTCAAGGTCTTACACGTGGTAGGCAAGTATTCTACTACTGAGCTAGATCCTCAACTTCCAGAACATAGGTTTTTTTTTTAAAGCAAGCCCTAAAAGAAGTTGTCTAACTGATTAGGGAAGACCCAGCCTATGGCAGTTGGTACTGTTCCCTGCACAGGTGGATAAATGGAGAGATCTGATTCAGTAGTTTGGCATACTTTGGGGTATACTTTGGCAGACTCGCTGTCTGATGGATGAACTGCCGATGTTGGTGTGAACCCTCCTGCCAGGCTGGACTATGAGCCATAACCATGATCATAAGCAAGAATACGATCCTCTATTCCGTTAAGTTGTTTTGTCATGAATTTATCAGCAACCTGCAGACAAACTGCAGCAACGTCTCTTCAAAAACAGAGAAAAATACTCTAAAATTCTTAACAATTGTAAGTGAATACACATGAAAAAGGAAAACCTAAGTACTAGTGAAAAATCAACTCTCTGTACCTCAATTAGTAAAATAATAATTTGTCAAACATCTACTGTGGACAAAGCACTATTGTAAGTGTTTTCGAAAGCTATAAATAACACAGAAGTTAGTTTCAATATGAAGGGGCTTCCATTCACCTGTGGGCTAGGAGTCACACCATAAGATGCCCAATAGAAATACACCACATAGACATGGAAAGCCCTAGTTCAATCTCCCTCTAGGAGGAACGCTGTGAACCAAATGGATTACCTTTCACTTTCTTGGAACACAAAACTGATCAACTCTCATGTCTTCATCCACAGTCTGGCCCCAGGTGCTCTACCCCTGAGTGTTATATATTGAATCCAAATAGCAACATTGTTTTCAGGAGTTGAAAAGATAAAAAGATTAAGTCATAGGGTGGGCATTCTTTAAAGTCACTTTTGCTAATTTGTGTATTCAGTATAGTATTTGTCTGTAAATTCTAGGACAATATAAAGATGAATTGCTATTTATGTTTCTTTAGTCAATTCATTTCCCACCTGGGACTATGTATTCTTAGGGTGTGTGCACTAGAAATCAGACACAAAGTCTTTATTATCAAGTGAAAGTATCAGGGTTTTAAAAAGGTCTTGGTTTACAATTTTTAAAAACATACTTGAATTTTTGGAGCTAGAACCCCTATTAAGCAGGGCCACATGAAGCACATGAGACCTATGTTTGCTTTCTGCAGACAGAGAGCTCCGGGACTGGATTTAACTGTGCCAGAATCCAGAGTTCTTCCAGATGGATGCTTGGTCTGGTTCTGGAAACTGCTTCACCGGAACCTGTCTCGGTGCACAGACCAAAGCAGAAGACTCAGAAGCCACTGCACACGTCCACAAAACAAGCTGACTGTGCTGTCGCTTGCCAGCAGGCCAATGTTGTCACTGTCCTCTTTCCCTGCCGCCTGGTTTACTTTTCCCCTAAATGGCTTTGAAATAGAGTTTTTGTATAGTTTTCCAAATTCAGAATCTCATTAATTTTTTTCAAAAGTTAGAGATCACCTTCCTTAACCACTGTTTTAAAAGACCATTTTAAAAGAGACATTTAAAAGAGACTACCTTTCCTTTTGCCTGGGTTCTGTGCACAGAAATGCCAGGATGGGTTTTCACAGATGGTTGGTGAACATGGCCTATTTCCAGGTCAAGTAGTTTGCAAGTCTTGGAAATGGCATCAAAGTGACTGTACCAGTTACTCTTGGTGCTGCTGCTGTTAGACACTACTCAAACTCAAGAAGCTTAAGGGAAGAAAAGGAAATTTATTCAGTTTGTGGTTGTAGACGGGAGACACAGTCTGCTATGGCAGAAAAGGCATGCATGGCTGGCAGAAGCTGAAGGAGGCCTAAGAGGTTGAGAGCTGCCAACTGCCAACTGAAAGAGTAGATTGGGCAGGGCTAACCAACCTCAAGCCAGCCTCCTGTGACTGCCTTCTTCCAGCAAGGCTCCACCTCTTAAAGGGCCCCGACCTTCCCAACAACTAAGAATTGAAACATGTGGGCCTGTGAGGGACAGCCCACATTCCCTCCATGACAGAGGCCTTAATGAAGTTGCACAGGGTTGCAGCGTCAAAGGTGACCTTGGAAGCAACTTCTGGGGCACAGGAGCACAGTGCCACAGTGAGCCATCTCACCTTGCATGGGACTTGCCCATCCTATTCCCCCAAGTGGCCTTTCTGCACAGAGACAATGGAGAGCTTGTCTAAAAGGATGTCCCCCTTGTACGGCAGTGGCTACTTTCTTGAAGCACTTAATGCCAAGACCAACACAACCATTGTAGTTCCCAATGAACCTGGTCCTCTGCTTCTGCACAGATGTGACCTTTGTCACAATTAGGCACAGGCAGAGGGTTTGAGCTCTGGGCATATTTGTAGAAAATTAGTGGTTGAGTTAAGTCCAGAGCAAACCTGAAGGAGATTGTCTAGCTGATGGGGAAGGCCCAGACCATGGTGGGTGGGATTAGACCCTGGATAAAATACAGAGAGCTGGTTTTGGGAGAGTCAGTATCCTTGTGTACACTTGGCCAGACTTGGTTTGGTGAGTAAGGATCGCCCCTCTCTCAGCTGCTATGTGGAGAGGGTATGGCCAGTTCTATCATAAGAGAATAAACCCTTGCTCCCTTAAGCTGTTTGATAGTGATTTATCAGCAACCATGCAGGCTGACTGCGACAGTCTTCAAAACCTCATTCTTGAGACACTCCCGGGAAGAAGCCAGCAATCCTAGAGTCCTCGTCACGTGGGGAAAACAGAGAGGTCTCCTCCAGGAACTTGATTTTCATGTCCTTGCCAAGGTGGCCCAGCCAAGTGGCAGGGGTCCACTCCTTGTCTTCAGCTTTGCTTGCATGAGCCCCGTAGCCTGGCCGTGACTACACTCCCAAGGAAGAAGTTTCTCTTTTTTTAATGTTAGGAAAATCTTTCTCAGCACGTTTACTAGTATTATGCAACTTTTTCCAAGCCAACATGAATAATTTGAACTTCAGTATTCTTCAGATTTTACTGAGATCTGATATGAAATGGATTTACCAGAGTGACTTGCCTCCGAAGAATCATCATTTTACTTGGAGAATTGGCCAAAGGATCAGATCACTGGCAGAAATCATTTATTTACCATAGTAGGATCAAAGTTCTTGAACTCTCACTGACTTTGGAAACCACTTATAGTTTGCGGAAATTCACAGTCCTCTAACTTCTGCAAGGCTACTGGGAAAGTCAACTTTTGCATCTACAGGCTAACAAGATGGATCTTATGCCTGCAGTGTGTGCGTGCGTGTGTGTGTGTGTGTGTGTGTGTGTGTGTGTGTATAATAATTATGAGAACAATATCCTTCCACCTCCACTATAGTCTCGAAATTATTTAGACCCCCCAAGGATCAGGGATTACAGAAAACCAAGAGAATATGATTATTGAGAACTCACCCAGAGCTCCATCTGTCATAATCCCAGTAGAAATGAAATATTCAGAAAAATAATTCTGAGAATTAGACATGAGATACTTTTTATCATTCTTCTGGAATCTTGTTATGTAGACATTTATAACCTTCCAAATCAACTTTAGTTTTCTTGTTTTAAAGAAAAAGAAAGGAGGCAGAAGAAGAGGAAGCATTGGTTGGGAATCTAAGAGGAGGAAAAGGAAACCATACACAATTCTTAAGAAAAAGAAATCTGTAGAACTCATAAGAATAAAAATAGTAAAGACAAAGGCGGGAGAGATGGCTCAGGAGTTAAGACTCTGCCTCACACATAGAAAGTCCTGAGTTGGGATCCCAGGTCCCACATAAAAATGCCAGGCAGAAATGGCTGCGGCCTGCACTTCCAGCTCTGGTGGGCAGAGCCTTGGAAATCCCAGTGTGAAGCAAAAAGGAGATAGAAGCAATCCAGGATGATTCCCAAAGTCACCCTTGGTCCTCCACAGAAGGGTCACACAGTGCCCTCTGATATACACTCACACGCACACACATGTGTGGGCAAAATAAATAAATATTAAAAAATAGTAAAGATGAATAATGATCCCAAGGGGTTCTAAATCCAAAAAACTTAGTTGTCACTGGTAGCTTGTTCTTGCTTTTGTTGTAAGATTATTTCACTCTGATGGTTCTTAACTATCTGAAATGTCATGTGTCTCTCAGTTTCTTTGCAGCTGGCTAGTGCTACCAAGATCAATAGTTCCAACAACTGTTCCTAGAATAGTTCCTATATGTACAAGTGCCTACTGAAATGCTTGTAATAGGCTATTAAATATTAGGAATCCATCTATATTCTTCACCCAGTTTCCTCTGCATAAATCCTCTGAAGAGCTAAGCCTGCTTCGGGCTGCAGAACCTGCGTGCTGGGATGAAGCTTACCATCTGTCTGAAACTTTTTAAGTAACTTGTTTTGCCAAGACAAGTGTGGATGGTAGGCAACAAACAACCTGGGACATGTCTGGTCTCAGAACAGGAAAAATAGAGGGCGCCCTAAGTGTTATTTAAGTACTTTGTTTACTAGCTGTGTTTGTGGGGAACGAAGAATGGATCCTTAATTGTGTGGGAAACAGAGGAGTGAGCTGCATGGCAATGGCCAAGGCAGACTTCAGAGACGTGGCCGTTTGGAAACTGATATTTATGAACATCTGCTTTTTCCCCATAAATTTTAATATGGATTTCATCCTTTGAAACCTGCATAACTCCCAGGTGCATCTTTGGTCTTTATCTTGGGGAACTTTCTTTTAAGAAAAACTAGTCTTTTGTCCAATGAACACATTCTAAATCACTTTTGTTAAGATATTCCTACATGTAATGCACCTATTGAGATGCACGTAATAAGCTGTTTCTGGAATGCAAGATGCTATTGAGCTTCCAAAATGTCCAATCCTGAAACACAAGCTATTAGTCTTAATAGAGAATGCCGGAAAGCATTCATTTTTCATCCTGTTTATGGCCTTCATTATAAGCACTTACCACTTGCTTGAGTTAAGTGTTGGGGTTTACAGCGGCCAATATAACAGACAAGATCCTTATCTTCATTGTGTTTATGTCCTGGTGAATAAACATGTCCCCTAAAAAGACTCCTCTTTGAATTTTCATTATACCTCTAATATAATTCACATTAGACTTCACATTAGGCTTCAAGCTAATGATGTCATTCCATTCCTAATGTGAAACTAGATACTGAAGATAAAGCCAGGAGCGAAGCAAACTGAGTTCTGCCCTCAAGGTGCTTAGAGTTCAGGATGCTACTTTCCTGTCTGAATCCATGTGGAAACAGGAGCTCTAGAGTCGGATCTGAGCAGCCCCTTGACTTCTCTACTCTGATCTACTAGAAACCATGCAAATATTGGAGACATCACTTAGTTGTTGATCATACAAAGACTTGTTAACCTAGGTAGAAAAGACAAGGGTATAAGGCCAAAGACAAGGAAATAACCTCCCAGTTCGAAGGGCACCGGTACAAAGTCGAAGGCTAGCAAGAACATAATGGTCTTAGGAGCAGCAAGCTTATATGAGCGCATTCCTGCCGCCTTATGGGAAAGGATCCAGACCATTTGCATAGCAAGAAAGCCTAAGGATGAAAGTAGAGAAACTTAATTTGATTAGCCTAATCGCTTCCCATCCATTTGGCATCTAACAGAACCTTTCTCTGCTCTGCCTCTTAAAGGGAAGTATGCTGGCAGAGTGCCACAAAGTCACCTACAGTTAGGCAGTCTTTCTGGTATATCAAATTCCACACAAGCATCCAAAGGGAAGAGCTCAATTGCCCTACCGATAAACAACTTGAAAGATTATTTTCCATTAAAACCAATAGAGGTATATTATGAAATAAGGTGCAAAATTTGCACGTGCCTGAAGATACAGCTGAAGACTTTGTAAAAAGAGTACTGGAGCCAAAGCAGACAGAGGAAGCCCATGCCATATATTTTTATGGCCCCCTACGAAGCTAGCCTTATGAAAATAAGTTTTGAGTATGAATATTTGACTTTCACTTTTCAATGGACTGTAAATAAAAATTAAGCCTTCATCCAGTGACATTTCCTTCCACCTGCCACTTGGAAGTCTCCTCTTCTTAGGAATTCTGAGCTATTACCACTTGCTAGAATATTCTGGGCCACTCCCTGCACTCTAACCCACGGCCATGAGGCTGTGCCCTCTCTCAGCAGTGAAGACCATTCTCGTGGAAGTCCAGGCTGGCAGTTAGTTCTTCTCCTGGGCTGGCCACGAAAAGTTTCTTTCAATTCTTTCCTGGGTTCTCACACTGAGATGGAGCCCCAGTCATGCTGACTTCACACCTCCTTTTCCTTGGGGATGGAATATTACACACAGGCACATCAGCTAATTCTCTTTCTGCTTCGTGTTCCCGAGACAGGATCTGGACCAGGTTCAGCTGCATCTGGAAGAAGCGAGGTTCTTCGACGTGTTTGGCTTCAGCGAAGCAGCAGGGGCCTGGCAGTGCTTCATGTGCAACAACCCCGAGACGGCCGCGGGTGAGAGCCCCACTCACACCCCTCAGATTCACGGGGATCATGAGTCCAGCAGCTCTAGCTGGCCTTACTCTTGATAAACACCCTAAGCTGTAAATAACCCACAGAGTGATGTTCCACTGGTGCCCTGGGCTGAGGAAAGCATCTCACCGAAGTAGTTGTGAGAAAGGAGAAAAAAAATAAAGAAGGAAGAAAGAAAAAGTCAAGATGTTGGAAGGGAGAAAACTCAGAAATGAGCAAGGAAAAAAAAAATCAAGGAAGCAACATTGGACTGGGAATGAGGCTTGGTGGTAACTATGAGCTCATCCTAGCAAGCATGGGGCCCTAGGTTCAATTTCCAGAACGTAAAGAAGGAAAAAAAGAAGGGAGGTCAGGAGGAAAGAAGGAGAGAAAAATGGGCAGTCATTTTACTCTGATGGTACCCTCATTTCACCCAAATGACCCTCAGTGCTGGAGAAAAGCAAGCACTTTGTCTTGTTGAGTTCCATGGACTTAAAGAAATACAACCACATTAAATGAATGACTGCATATCCAGACCATATCATTTGTTGATATTGCTTATGGTGCTACTTGGTGAAGAAGTTATGCTCATAGTGAAACTCTTAAACAATAACTAGTTACTAACGGTTATTCATGTCTTTCTTCTGCTGCCCAAGGGACTGAATCATTGTTAGAGAACGTGAGCAAACACTATGCTAAACAATGTCAGACACCTGCTCTCGATTTATCATCTGGAGGTGAATCATGATGTTATCTCTGCTGTACTGATGGAGAAACTGAGGCACAGGGAGATTGGTAACTGCCCATGTTCTTAATTAACCATCTCACCTATCCACATCCTGGTTACACTTGGCCCATCTGGCGATTGACAATAAAGTGGTCTAAAAAGTTAGGCTGTTGTTAGAGATGGAACTTTTCATGGCTGGTCTGCTCGTGGAGAGGAGAGAGTTCTCAATGCTGACACAAATCAGGAGCTGCAGTTTAGACCTAGACAGCAGTGTTAAAGTCCTGTGAACATGGGGTTGGAGAGATGGCTCAGGCTGTTAAGTCTCTGCCTCTCAAGCAGAAAGGTTGTGAGTGTGGATCCCAGATCCCATGTAAAAAAGCCAAGCAGAAATGACTGCAGCCTATACTTCCATCCCTAGAAGACAGAGCCTGGGAAACCCCAGAACAAAGCAAAAAGGAGACAGAAATCCAGAATGGTTCCTGAATTCACCCTTGGGCCTCCACAGGCACACACAGTGCTCTTTCTCACACATCCACAGACACACACGGAAATAAAGTAAAAAATAACGTCCTGTGAACGGGACACAAGGCTATTGTGCTGCCCGGACTCAGCCCTTTAATTTGGGAACTTTGAACATCTTGAAGATTTCCCATTGCGGCAAGTCTGTCCTCTTGTGAACTGCCAAGATGTTAAGGTTGAATGGGAAAAAAAAAAAACTGTGTTTATTTGGCCAGATGGAGAAGTGAGGGGCTCACAGAGAGGTACCCATTAAAATGCATTACCCCGTGGAAAAGGTATGGGAGGGAGAAGCTGGCAGTTAAAGATGCTGGTCTTTGTGAGGCACAGATTGCAGGCTGATTACAGAGTCTGGATTGAGTCAATGCCAGAGTGAACACCCCAATTCCTAAAAAGTTAATTCAGGCAAATAAGGAATTGGGAATTGAGCGTCTCCATTATAAAACTTTCTCATTAGCTCCTGCTTCACATGTGAAAAAGGCAGAGCATAAAAGAAACTTCACCCAAGAGTGTGGAGCAATAAGGTACTTCTCTTAGGTGGCTCAAGGAGGGCCCTTTACTTTCTACTCCAAGGAGGTGAGTCCTTAGTTCAAGAAATGTCTAATGGGATCTGGCTGACAAGGGGCCAAAAGTTACAGAACGTTCTTTTAATATATATTTTTTCCAATTCACTGGCGAGTGCTTGAAAAGAACATTTTGCACATTGGCTCTTCTTCTTTGTGTTTCTCACAGTTAAATATAGACTGAGAATACAGAGCAATAAAAACCTAACAAGGCCAAGGATTTTATAGTAGAACATATTGAATCAAAATGTTTGGCCCTGAATACTTCAGTGTTCTTGAATTCTCTTTGCACACTTTCTTCTGCTACATGAAAGAAGGTTTGAGACTGAGCGAAATCCTCTTTTAAACTATTGTTTTCACCCAAAGCCCTTGACTCCCTGAAGAGTTTATACACGTCGGTAATTTCATCTTCTTATTCTTAAGCATGTAAGTTATGTGTTGAATCTAAATGAAAGGTATAACATAATCCTGCTGCCAAATATTATTCACAGAATAGCATTTAAACTCACATTGTGCTTAAATTCTAAGTTTAAAGATGACTAAGGTATGAGAATGAATGTTTGGCCTTCAGTCCTGCATAGCCAGCCCAGACTTGCAGTCCGTTTGTCACTTATGGAGTGTATTGTGTTGCACTGGTGTCATATCTTCTTCTACAGGCTGACCCTTGAGCTAGAAAGAACTCTGAAGAAGGTTGTGTCTCTGAAACAGATTCATAAGCCAGATAGGACCAGGAGTCATCTATGAGAAAATCTTGCATACTTCTTTGTATGTTTCTAACATGTATATTATGTTGAAATACTTGTTGAAAGAGTAGATGCATATATAATATTTAGAAATGACAGGGGGCTGGTGAGGTGACTTAGGGAGTAAGCCATTGTCTCGAAAGTAGAAGGATCTGAGTTAGGACCCTCAGTCCAACATAAAAACAGGAGGTGGAAATGTCAGTGGCCTGCACTTCCATTCCTAGAAGACAGAGCCTGGAAAACCCCGGAGCAACAGCGAGGAGGTAAAACAATCCAGAATGATTCCTGAAGTCACCCTGGGGCTCCGTAGGCACATACACTTCCCTCTTACACCTGTATACACACACACACACACACACACACACACACACACACGTAAAAACAAAGAAATGACGAAGTCACACATGCCTTAAATGCTCCACTGTGAGGCTATCGTGTGTTAACTTCATTATATGCATCGCTGCACCATATCTAGGACATTGTGAGATTGGCAAGTGTTTTCTCCATGAAAACCATAGAAACCAAAGATCAGCCTGTCTTACACTCTCACCCTGCTACACCTAACTGTGTAATTTTGCTTTTGTGGACTTCATTCATGCCTCCACCGGGCCAGATGTTCTTCCCAATGTGGGGATTGGGAGCCTGAACAAGCAGGACCGATTCTAACACAGAATGAGTAGTTAACTACAATAACTACTCTCAACAGTCTGTGGCACAAGTGTTTGTTCAACACTGGCCAGTGCTTACGCAGATGAGGAGCAAATAATGAGGCAAGAACACATCAAGAAAGGAATTCAGAAATCTAAAACACTTCTTGTAATGTGCAGACTAAGACAAGGGAGTCGGTCAGTGTCATCCGCCAGCTCCCACACTCACTCACATCGTCTGCAGGGAAACTTCTCATCATTGTCCTCACTCTGGCTTCACAGCTGCACCTAGAAACTCACTTAAAAGCTGGTTTTTTTATCCAATTAAATAAAATAAAGTCAGAGGAAACCAAAGAGTACTGTATTGGCCCTGACATATGCTAAGCTCTACATGGATTTTTCTCATTGACTGTACTTTATGGATAAGAATATCTAAACCACAGATTAAACAATATACAGAGAGAGAGAGAAAGAGAGAGGGAGAGAGAGAGAGAAGAAGAGAGACAGAGAGAGAGAGGAGAGAGACGCAGTCACCCATTTAGCTGTGGAACCAATATTTCAGCATTTTAACTCAAACAGGCTAATTCCAGAAATTGAAATTTCAGTCTCTAGGGTAAAGTGGAATTGTGCAAATTCCAGTAACAAGTGTTCCATAATGTTTATAGTACATCAAAAAGACCAGTGGGGCGTTTGAGTTTTCAGAAGTGATCTACCTCCTTGCTGATTTATTTTACAAGCCAGGAACTTCGATATGTTGATGTGGGAGTAATTATCACATGAGGCCAGTGATTACAACAGCTGCTATTTCCAGACCAAATGCTGACTCAGATTCAATAGCCCTTTTTTTAAAATACAAAAACACAATGTAGATGATTGCAAAATCACAGAAATAACTTGGGGATCCTCAGAGACCTGCCTGGTGGTGTTTGCCGCAGAACCCATTTACTCCTCAGGAATGAGAGGTTAGAAATTGAGCAAGTTAGATTTAAGAGAACCTAATGATTTCTGGGAAACCATGTAAAGGCCCTTTATCAGCTGTCTATGAATCTCAGAGCTGCACGGGAGGCCCTGTAACAGTAAGAGCGAGTCACAGTTCCGGGCTCGTCTGGGTTTCTATCCAGCCACATTTTTTGTGAACTACAAGATAGAACTAGGTCATGACTTTCACTCCTTTTTCTCAAGACGCCTGGGACAGCTTAGTTCTTACACCTCCCCAAAAAAAAGCTGAACGTCTTGGCATTCAGCTCCGCTATAAATCTGAGCCACTCATGATCCCCAAGGCGGCCACCTTCGGAGTCACTTGATATTTACAATCTGAATGTGAATGTCTGTAGGAGGTCTCCTTGGGTGCTAAAAGAAAATGGAAGAATTAGTTTCAGGCAGTCTCCTGCGTGCTTCCTCTGTGGAACTGATCTCAAGTGTTGGCCCTGTGAGAGCATGCTTTCGGTTAAGTCAGATGGACGAACAGAAGTGATTCTGACATGAAAACGGCCTCTTCCACAAGGAGACTGTCTTCAGTCTGGGAAGCTACAGCTGACTCTGTACATGATGCCACTCCCACGGGCTCCATAATTTCCTGCTCCAACAGTGACACATGAATATAGGCTAAATGACCCCCAAGAGCTCATCCCATAAGTCTGCCAAGAGTGTATGTGTCCAATAATATGAGCTTTTTCTTTTAGTTTCAATGTCACTTTCACAGAAGTTTAAACAAAATGAAAGAACCCGATTTAGCTTTATGTAATACCTGGGTTTGTCCTAAGATACCTTTCCTCCAGCCACGTCTCTGAGACCATAGTCTTATCTGCTAGAAGCTTTAGAGAATCAAAAGAAGCTAGTTGTATATAGCTTCACGGCTTCACATTTGTGCCCTGTTAGTAATGACCATATATGTGCTGGTTACAGAAAGCCTGAACCCCAGCTTGTTGCCCAAAGATACTTTGAATTATCAATGACAAGATAGAAGTGTGCTCACCAAGCCAAGTGACTCATAACCTTGAAGTTCTTTTCTGTTCCCACCACTTATCTTCCAGTTTCCAGTTCTGTGCACCTGTGCTTGCACATTCTCTCTCCCTCCAGTATCTCTCTGTCTCACCTTCCATCGCTCACACGTATACACACACATGCTCACACACACCTACACCAGTCTAAATTCTTCTGTCTTCAGCCCACCTGCTGCCATCAGTCTCCTCCATGAGAGCAAACTAAAAGAGGAGGAGCCATGAACTCATTTATTACCAGTGCCCAAGACAGTCATGTTTGATAAGCACAGACAAATAGACGACTGACTGAGGAACTCATGAATAGTGTGACAGGGTAACCGTGGTAGAAAATGGGATTTGTTCAGCACCTAGAGGAAAAAAAATAATATACATACGTGCACCACGACATGCACGTGGAGGTCAGAAGACATCTTTGTACAATCTGTTCTCTCTGTTACCGTATAGGTTCCTAGATTGTAACTCAGGTCATCGGGCTTACAGATAAATACTTTTACCTGCTGACTCATCCCACTCATCCTTAAACAAGTTTTTAGAAGTACTATTATAAACAGATCATTTATATAACAGAATGTGTAAGGTTGTGTGTATTGAAAGAGATACAAATGTTAATGTACACCTATATATTTATATATATGCAAGTATATATATATATATATATATATACATGAAATGTGCAACTCATGATAGTGTATACATTATAGCTAATGCTTCCAATGCAGACACATTACATTTCTGCTCGGTGCCAAAAAGTTTGAAACCAAGTAGTGAAGAGGAACAGATGGGAACTTGTATTTAAAAAAAAAAAAATCAGATGACTGCATTACAGGTAGCACCTTGCAGTCTTTCAGGATGACAAGAACGTGCAGGCAGTAGGCAGTGGTTAGGATGTGTTCAGCAGGTTGAGAACCCTCCTTTTCACAGACTTGGCACAAATGTGTTAGATCCATTGTCCCAACACTGGGCTGTACTATCTAGATAGCACTGAACATATGAAACTACCAACTTGCTGCTGTGTATTCAGCCTCCTAACTCATTACCTATTCCAAAAGAAACTGAGAAACCAAAATTAATAAAGGAAACTGGATTTATTCAGAATTTAGCCAAACTGGAGAAAAGCTAATTTCTCTCTGCTGCGCCAGACTTATGATCTACAGAAATCCACGAGACGAAAGCCAGAGGCTACGAAGATTTTGCTCTGGGACACAGGCTATGATCAAGCCCATGTTGTTCCACTCTCAGCTGACTGTAGCTGCACCTTCCGCATGGAGGGTTTCGTATGTTTTTACCAATTATACTGTTACAATCCCCCTTCTTTCCTTGTCCATTCCCCAGTCTTGCTGTGCCATATACCATTACACTAGGATGCACATTTCTGAAATATTTCTGGATCTGAAAGAAATACCACAAGTGAAATATGTGTAGGAGTCCAGCTAATGTCAAAAAAACATTGTAGGCCCAGCACACTGACTGCCAAACCTCACCACCAGGACCTACATGTGAAAAGGGAAAACAGATTCTTAGAGTTGTACTCTGCCCTCCACAAATGTGCTATTACAAGTGCAAGCTAGCATACAAGCATGCATACACACGCACATGCACACAACACACACATTCACACACACAAACACACACACACACACACACACACACACACACACACACACACACACCTATTACCTTTCTTGAGAAAATCTTGGCTTCACTTACTGTGGAAACAACTGGTTCAGTGAATCCAGTCTTCATTAGTCACTCTGTGGTTCAGACGATTTTGTCTCCAGCCTTGACATTTCAGTCCTGGTTAATTCCTCCTTTGTCTCTGTATATTTTGAAGGTATCACCACTTAACTAGTCTCTCTTGTCAGGATAAGATTCTTCTCCTGGTTATCTGACCTGATCCTGCCCAGGGAAGGAGGTGGTAGGTAGAGAACAAGATCTCTAAGGGATTTGAAGAGAAGAGCCTTCAAATGAGCTTACCTGAAGTCTACTCTTTTTTTTTTTTATTTCTCTGTGTGTGTGTGTGTGTGTGTGTGTGTGTGTGTGTGTGGTATCAGAGAGTACTGTGTGTCCCTGTACAGGTCCAAGGGAGACTTCAGGTATCATCCTGGATTGCTTCTATCTCCTTTTTCTTCACTGTGGGATTCCCCAAGCACCGCCTTCTAAAACTGAAAGTATAAGCCACCGCCATTTCAGCCTGGGGTTTTTAGGTAGGATCCATGATCCAAACTCAGGTCCTTCTGCTTTCAAGGCAGAGTTTTCACTCCTGAGCCATCTCTCCAGGTTGTACTCTTAAATTTTTAAGGGTTCTTTTTTGGCATTATGTGAGGGAAGGGGGAGCATGCATACAAGAGGGCACTTGAATGTGTGTGCCACAGATGATACCAGGAATCGTCTAGATTGTACTTCTTCCTCATTGCTTTCCTCTGGGCTTCCCAGACTCTGCCTTCCAGGGCTAGAATTGCAGGCAACTGCCATATCTGCATAGCATTTTTATATGGGATCCAAACTCAAGTCCTTTTACTTGTTAGTCAAAGGCTTTAACTCCTGAGCATCTCCCTAGCCCTAATTTTTAAATATTTTGAGTTTCAGATGGAAAGATATTTCATACGTCCCATTCTTTCTGATTTTATAATTTTTACATTTATTTGTTTGTCTGTTCATTTGTTTTGAGATGGGGGATGGGTGTCCATGTTCATGCCGGGATGCACGCAGAGTTCAGAAAACTTATGGGAATCAGTGATAGGACTGAGAACAAGAGGAAGCCCATCTTTCATGCCAGGCTCAACCCCCACCCCCATCACTGACGCCAAGATTGGAAATTTTTATCCTGGTCATTTACTAGAGAACTTACAAGGAAAAGTGAGTCACTCTCCACGGAACTATCCTCTGCAAACACTAGATGTCCTCATAGCCCTAAATAAGACTAACTGTTTACCTTATTATCTCTAACATTCCATTTGACTTAGACCTGAGGGGACTTACCATGTAATTTTTTTTCTGTATAAAAACCTATTTGAGAAATTGTTCAGAGCCACCTTTGGGATCTGAACCCCTAAAAGCATAGGCCCGCTGAATAAAAATGGCTTTCTATTTGGCTTAAGTGGTGTCTGGTGTTTCATTCCTGGTGGACACCTTACAACATTTTCTCTTTCAACTATGTGGGTTCTGGAGACTGCACTCAGGTCATCAGGTTCAGGGACAAGCACTGGGCCATCTGGTCATGCCTGCCCCATTCTTTCTGCACTTAGAGGTCTTTGCTCAGTTCCCTTCATTGACAGGTTGGTGAGCAGAAGCTTCTCTTTTTCTTGGAGGTCAGTTTTATTTGTTTTGTTTTGTTTTGTTTTTATTTTTCTACTTTTACAAGCATATTGAGTATTCATCCCAGTTTCCCTCCCTCCCTCTTTCCTTCCCGCTCCCTCCCACTCCCTCCCTTACCTTCACGATTCCTTCCCACTCCCTGCCACCTTTCTGCCTGTATGCTTCTATAGACCCCAGGTTTCATTCTGGCTTGTTTACCTTGTCTACTCCTGTAGGGGTTCAGGCCTCTGTGGTATATCATGTTACTTCTCTTCAGGCCACCCCACTGAAATGTGCATTTCCCTTCACTCATCCAGCTTTAGACCCAAGGGTTTCCACTATAAGTGCCCATTCTATGAATATAATAACTACCTACAGAACAGTCTGATGTACTGTCTTCTTACCTATAGTTTTATTGGCTATCTACCCTATTGATATATTTTCTTCCCTTTTTTAAGGCTCTTGTTCTAGTTCACAGTAACAGGGATGTGTACCATTCTGACAAGCAAGTCTTGAATCCAATCAGAAAGCTGTTGGTTGTCTCTTTGATACTCATGCCACTATTACACTGGTGGTCACCTGTTGCCATGATGATTTCTATTGCAGCTTACAGATCTCATGCTGTTGATGGGGCTTGTGAATATTTCTCTCCACGGTAGCTTCTGCTATCTGAAAAAATCTTCAGACCAGTTTTAGTTGATGTATTTTGTCCATGTTCCATTTTGTTGCATCTTCAGTAATAGGGTCTTACTCACAGTATTTTGAGAGCAATCAAGAACAATAGCAAAAGCCTACGATGTTTAGGGGACTTTAAGACCTCTCTGCCCAACATTTTATCAGGAAGTGCCACATTCCTGTTACTTCTAGTATAATTTTTGTCCCTGGGTTCTAAATGGATCAGCTTAAGGCTTTTTTTAAATCCCCTGTTTTCTTCATTCTATGCTCCTCTATGGAGGTCAGTTTTAACTTGGTTTTCTGAAGTACCTATTAAACCCACTAGCTTGGTAATTGAAAAAGATTGTATTTTTTTTTTGTTTCCCTTCTAGTAGCAGAATATGAACAGACAACAGCTATAAAGCTTGGTAAGGTGATTACAAAGCCAATGAAGGCTTAGCAATTTACAGAGCAATCTGGTCATTTTCATCATGAATATTAAAGCCCTGAATTGGGACTTTTCAGGTGATGACTTTTTAGTCCTTTTATCTACTGAAGTGTTTTGTTTTGTTTTGTTTTAGATTGTGAAGTGCTTGGGAACATTTTATTTTTGTGTTCAAAAATGATGATCATAATATAATTGAGAATATATATGTAGAAAAAGGCTTATCTGCATTGATCATTATAGTTTGGATAATACCAGCTTAGTTAAGTATTTTTAAACTTTGCATTCTTAGAGGCTTGCATGCTGGAAGATCATAGACACAAATTAAGAAATCATTACCAGGACTAGAGAGATGGTTCAGGGATTAAGCCTTTGCCTCACAAGCAAAAGGAACTGAATTTGGATCCCAGATAAATGCCAATCAGAAATGGTGGGACTGCACTTCCAGCCCTAGAAGGTGGAGCCTGGGACACCCCGGAGCAAAACAAAAAAAAAAGGAGATAGAGCAATCCAGGATGATTCCCAGTCACCCTTGGGCCTCTACAGGTACACACAGTGCCTCTTCAACACCACACACACACACACACACACACACACACACACACACACACACGCTTACACCTACACACACATAAGGCAAAAAAGAAATCAGCATTGCAATTACACCAAAGTTTTTGCATTTGAAGCAAAATTTAAAATGTTTGAAGCTTTTAAGTCTCTGGCCAGTTTTAAAAAAGTGTTCATACTGATGAATAAGCTCATGGTCTGGTGCATAAGTGGGTTTGCACATGTGTATTCCCAGTTATGCTAGTGCTGTGATGTGAGCACTAAGAAAATTGCCATGCAGATAATTAGGTGAAGCCTGATGCCATTAAAAGCCTTTGAAAATTAACATGACGCATAAGACATTTAATTTTTGTCAAGTTAGCCCCCATGTAAACTTTACAAAAACTAGATCAATATTCTAAGTGAGTCTACTTGCTTTGCATATGAAAAACTAGAACATATTATGCACAATTTTTTGGTTATAGCTAATCTAAATGATAAAAAATTGTCCAATAAGAAACATTCTTCAAAAAAAAAAAAGAAGAACCATAATTCAGAACATCAGAGACCCTACATTAATCACCAGGAACCAGGCCAATCTAATCTCTCCCCATCCCAAAGCTCAGGGAAATTTACGGAAGAGGGGGCGGTAAGATTGTAAGAGCCTAAAGATGGGAAGGAGCAACAATACACAAGATACTCCACACACATTAGGGCCGAAGTAATCATAATAATAAGTCTTTGCATGACCTGCACAATGACTAACATGTCACTGACCCCCCCCAAAGTCTAGCATGGATCACAGGCTCTAAGATCCTTAGAGGCAAGGGATTAACAGCCACAATAGTGTTCCTATACCAAAGGGGAACACAAAAAAGAGCTCTAGGCAATGCTACTGAGTCCTTACACCTCATCAGAGAGGAGGACCCAGAGGGAAGTTTGACATGCACACTAAAGATGATTTAGGAATGGGGAAGCCCCACTGGCAGAAAGGGAGGGAGGGGGGAAAGGAAGGGGAAAAGGGAGAAGGGAGCAAGGGGATCCAGGGAGGGGTGAAGGGAGGGAGGGGAATAGGGAACCTATCAAGTTTGTATGGGTGGAAAAAAAATTTAAAAAAGAAACATTCTTGTAACTATAAGACTTTTGTAATTCATTTATATGTGTGTATAAATGTTGCATACATGAATATAGTAAATTTATGATTTGTGATATATTCACTTCTTAGTTCCTAATCCCATTTCCCTTCCTTTTTCTCTCATAACCTGAAATAGTTAATCTTGTGTGTTGCTGTGAGAGAACATTCAAAGTCAAGCAACTTAAAGAAGAAAGGGAGATTTATTCAGCTTATGGTTCTAGAAGAGAGATACAGTCTTTCATGGCAGAGGCGGCATGGCTAGCTGGCCGAAGCTGGAAGCCAGCTAAGTCACTGCAAACATCTTAGAAGCTGAGAGCTTCAAGACTGCTGCTCCAAAAGGCAGACTTCTCCAGGAGGTAGGGTGGGACTAATCTGCCTCAAGGCCCACCCCCTGTGATCACTTTCCTCCAAGGCTCCTCCTCTCAAAGGTGCCATGACCTTCCCAAACACGTGAGATTGTGGGGGACACATTTCAAACCATAACACAACCCATCACTCCCTTTTATTCTCAAATCTTTTTATTTGTGTGGCCCATTGAGTTTAATCTAGCTTGTCTTTGATTACATATGACTGATAGGATTCATGCTCCAACAAGTATCATAGATCAGTGGGTATACCAGTTCTTAGTCACTTATTTTCTGCATTTAGGTGAGTTGTGTTTTTCAGTAGTAAAAACCTTCTTTTGCAGAAGAAGGCTTCTAGGTTGAGTGCTGAGAGTTCTTTCAGTCTATGAGCATAAGACAGGTGTTGAAAAAGCAGTTTGATGTAATGTCTTCATAGCTAAACATTCATACCCTACTCTGCCCCTGGGGCCTATGTACTTCCCTTTCAAGGGAAGGTTCTTGTTCTAGTTTAGAAAATATCATTGTATGCTCCTGCATACTTTACTTCTTAGTTCATGTTTGGGAAGGAGGTTGTATCAACTTTAGGAGATGGAGCCTTACTGGAAGAAGGCATGTCACAGGGGATGGGCCTTGAGGTTGGTTAGCCCCCATCCTGCTTTCTCTAGAATCTGCTCTGCAGTTTGCTGTTTACTCTCACTGACTCCATGATATCTGCAGTGACCTAAGTCTCCTCCAGCTTCTGCTATGGGTCATTCCTTTTCTACCATAGTAGGCTGTATCTCCTCTCCAAAACCATAAGCCAAATAAATCTCCCTTTCTCCCCTTAAGTTGTCTGAGTCATGAGTGTCGCTTACAGCAGAAGAGAAAAATAACCTACACAGGAATTGGTACCAAGAAGTGGGGTATTGCTGTAATACTAAGAAAATTTGGTATCAGAAAGTAAAGTGTTGTTATGACACTGAGAGAAATGTGGTACCACGGAGTATAAGCATTTCTGCGATATGGCCTATATGCCTTTGGAATTATTTGCTGAGAGAAATATGGAGAACTCTTGGATTTGGTAGTGGGGACCACTTGCATCTTGGAGATGGAGGACCTAATGAGAGTTCAGAAGAGAGTAATGTTAAGAGAGATATGGACGGTGGAAGCCCATAAGGAACAGAAATTGCTGGAAACTGGATAAGGTTGCAAATGGAATTATACATTGACAGAGATCTGGTCAAGTTTTGTCTTCATCCTGAAAGCTTATCTAAAGTTGAATTAAAGTCTTTGGCAGAACAAATTTCAAGGCAATGTAGCCTTGACAATGTGGCATGGCTGCTTTTTAGCATTCTTATCCAGAGTTATGATGAAAAAGTGCAAGAAATCAGGCAGAAAGAGGTTAAAAACTGAAGTTTGAGGAGGAAAAACTGCAAGAGCAAATTTAAAGAGAACACCAACACAAAAATAGTGGCTGTAGCAATTCACCTGCATGGTTGCTAACAAAATAGTTGAAGGAAACAAGGACTTTATTCTCTTATGATAGTCTGGTTACAGTTCTTAGTATAGTTGGCAGAAGAGCATGCACCATTACCAAAGGGCCGAGGGAACTGGCCACACATCTCCATATAACATCTGAGAAATGGACGGTTCTTACTTGCCAGACCAGCATGTCTGATCAAGTATACATGAGGATGCCACCTTTCTCAAACAGTTCCCTCCATTTTATTCACCTACCCAGAGATTAGTCCTATCCAACATGGGCTGGGTCTTCCCCATCCACTAAACAATCTCCTGGGTCCTCTCTGAGCTTAACTCAACTACCAGTTCCTTACAAATGTGCCCAGAATTTAAACCCTCAACTGTCAAGTCGACACCTGTCAGTTATAACTATGACAATGGCCACTGTTAAAGAGATTGGCTCCAATAGTGAAGCAAAACCTATTCTTCATTTGGACAACAGAAGAGACTATACCCTGAGGACAAAATCTTTAAGGAAGACTTCTACCCATAAGAATGCAAATTCTTTTGTAGGAAAGAGCTGAAAGTCAGACTTTCAAGGGAGTAGTTTTCTCCTCTAAAGCAAAGACCCAAGATAGATTCTTCCCAGCATCAGTACAGAGAAGCTGAACCAGCCATGATTCAAGGAAGCCAGTCTCCAACCCAAGGCTGTAGCAGAACCTGGCAACCTGGTACTGATATTTTAGATGAATCAATGATTGAAGAGTGAGGAGGATGTGGTTCCTGTCTTCAAAGTTTCAGAGAGTGACTGAATTCAAACAGTATGTTTCAGGATTAGAAAACCTGAAGAGAACCCCAAGAAGGGCATTTCATGCTTTGGAGTTAAGTCCTGGTTTGCCACTGAGACTTGAAGATGTTAGAGGTGCCAGAACCAGCTTGGGACATCTGCCAAGGAAAGCTGTATGCCATGGGAGGAGCAGCCCAAGCAAATAATGTGCTCTGTGGGCAACTGCACTGGAGGGGTGACACCAAAGCCCTTTGGAGCTGAGATGGTTTGAACAGGAGTTTCATATACTGAACTTGGAGCTGAGGATTTGGAGTTTATCTTGCTGGTTTTCAGTCTTGTTACAGACCAGTCTTTTCTAGATGTGACCCCATTACTTACTTTTGGAATGGCAATGTTTATCTTCTGCCAGTGTATGTTGAAAGTATGTAACTTGTCTTTTGATTTACAGGAAGCTTTAGGCTTTGGACTTTTAAACTATGTAAGAACTATTGATGTGTTCTATGGGACTTTTAAAGTTGGACTGAGTACAGTTTGGAGCATAATGTGACCCTGAACAGGAGGTCAAGGGTGGAAATGTCATAATTTGAGTATCATTTGTCCCCAAAGACTCATGTGTTTGAATCCTTAGTTGATATTTTGGACGGTTGTGGCAACTCTAGGAGATGGAGCCTTGTTGGAGGAAGGCATGTCATAGGGGATGGGCTTTGAGGCTGATTGGCCCCATCCTGCTTCCACGAGGAATCTGCTCTAGCAGTTTTGTAGCTAACTCTCTCAGCCTCCATAATGTCTGCAGTGACTTAAGCCATCTCCAACTTCTGCCAGTCAGCCACGCCTTTTCCACCATGATGAACTGTATCTCCCCTCTGGAACCACAAGCTAAATGAATCTCCTTTTCTCCCCTTAAGTTGCTTGTATGAGTGTTGTCTTATAGCAGTAGAAAGGCAGTGAGACAGAGTCACAATAATGTGTTCCTTTCTTACAAGCAGCCCTTAAATCCAGTCAGAAAGCTGTTGGTTTCCTCCTTGATATTCATGCCACTATTATGCTGATGATGAACTATTGCCATGGTAACATTATTGCAGGTTTTACATACTGATGAGTGTAAGTACCTGCAGTTACAAATCAATCATTGTGAAGATCATTGAACAAGCAGGAATTGAACCAAGCCAGGGTCGGGGGGGGGGGGAGTCTTCAGCCAAAAGGAAAGCCAAGCGATTTTATTCTCAAATAAATTCTGGATGATTGCCAGAATTTGACATATGTCAAATTCTGGCAATCGTCCAGAATCATAATCCATAGAAAAAATAACAGAAAAATATTGTTTAGACAAGAAGTTCAAAACAAATAGCAAGAAAGCATACAAGGAAATACATAAAGACATTTATGATTTACTATGTTGTTGTTGTTACTATGTTGTTGAATAATCAGCAGTTGTATACTAGAAGCAGACACTTGTGATTTACCATGTTCTCAAGCAGTCAGAAGTTTTGGAAAAGCATGTTTTACTTGTCCAAGGTTGTTATGGATGCATGCTGCGTTTGTCTGAGGTAAGCTATTGTAAGGGAAAAAAATATCATGAGCCATGTGGTATCACTTCTGGCTAGAGACTCAGTCACAGGAAAGCAAAACCTTCTTTACAGGCCAGTGAGCAGGAGACGAAGTTTTCTCAACTGCTGCTATTGATAACCAGTCTGATCAGTTCAAAAGACTCCTGAAAGGCCAGCATCAACCCCCACCGATGAGACCTTAGATTGTCTCTCTCTCCCCACAAAAGGAAACATCCAGACCCATTCCAGCTGGTGGTTTTTTGTCTATGTCCTGTGATCCACATATATTTCATATTCATTAATAGGGTCTGTTGGTTTCTGGAGGGCAACCAAGAGCAGTGCCAAAAGCTTATACTCTTGTGGGGGGCAGGGGGTTAAGAACTCCCTGACCAGCAACTTATAAAGATGTACCACATACCTGTTACTTCTAGCATTGTTTAATTGCCTCTGGATTCTAGGAAGAGCATCCCAGGGCATTGTTTTGTTTTGTTTTATAGAGCATATGAGCCTTTCTTGAGCATACAGCTTTTTGCATATAACTCAAGTAGAGAAGGATTTCCATTCTTTCTCTGTCCATTGACTTCTTTCAAGTTAATCTTGTTTCTCTGTTCACATCCGTACTCTCTGGCCACAGTAAGTATACTCCAGACAAGCTAATAAAAGCCAACTTCAAACTTTCTCTGATCACGGGCCAGGGAGATAGTCCAGTGATTAATGCTTTTGCAGCACAAATGAAAGGACCTGGGTTGGCTCCCCAGAACCCATGTGAAAAGCCGGGTAGATATTATGGCCTGCCTCTAATCCCAGCCCTGGAAGACAGAGCCTGAGAATTCTCAGAACAAGCTGGATAGCCAGACTAGTCCTATTGGCAAGTGCTAGAATTAGAGAAACATCTTTAAAACAGTAAAGTGGAAGAAAATCAAAAATAATTCCAAATATCACCCCCATTCCTCCATACGCATGGACACGCGCAGGCATCCATCCACATGCAAAACACACATGCACACATACTCCATGTATGCATAGACATTAAAATGGGGGGGAAAATTCCCTGAACATTTACAAATTAAATTTTAACAATTTAATCATTTCTTAAATGTGAAATACTAATATGTCCCTTTCTATAAATATGTATGCAATAACAATGTCCTTTTGCCAATTACATGCAGTGTAATAGAAAAGGCTTAGCAGGGCTAGTAAGATGGCTCAGTGAAAAAGGGAATTTGCCATTTGAACCTAAAAATCTGAGTTCATTCTCCAATTTATATGATCCCACAATGTGGAAGGAGAGAACTGACATCCAAATGTCTTCAGATCTCCACACAAGTGACATAAATAAGTAAGTAAATAAATAAATAAGTAAATAAATAAGAGAAAAGGTCTTGCACAGACATTGAACTTTCCCATAATCCCACCATATCACTAATCTAATAAAAGAATATTTGATGTACATCATTTAGAGGTACTTTGATTTTTATTTCTTTAATTATGTATTAAAATACTCAATCTCAGCAATCTCATGCTTGATGATCTCTATATATCAAGAAAATATAATAAAGCCATTACCTTTGGAGTTTTCACAAAATTTACCAAAAACATTTAAAATAATAGATTTGGGGGATGGAGAGATGGCTCAGAGGTTAAGCCTTGGCCCCACAAGCAGAAGAGCCTGAGTTTGGACCCCAGATCCCATGCAAAAACGCCAGGCAGAAATGGTAGCAGCCTGCATTGCTGACCTGGAAAGCAGAATCTGGGAAACTCCAGAGCAAAGGAAAGAGCAGATACGGCAATCCAGATGATTCCAAGAGTCACTCTCAAGCTCCACAGGCACACACAGACACAGATTCAAAAGAAAATAACACATTTTACTTAAACAAAAGGTTTTTTCATCCTCTTATTTTCTATTATGCTTGACTGCCCAGACCCCCCCCAAAAAATATTAAAAATCTAACTTTTATAGTCCCTGCTTCAGAAGAAAATCCTTAAAAATGCATGTAGTTAATACTCAATTTTATAACAACAAAACTTTTCTGGATTAGTGAGTGCTAGTCTACATAAACACAAACTTTACGTACTTTAAGTCTTTATTTTAGGTTCTTAATGTCCCTTTTAAATATTTGCTTTGGAATATTAGATGTCTTCTAATGGTGTCTTCAAAGCATTTTAACATTCTTTTAAAACATATTTAACAGACTCAAATACACCATTTTAAACAGATAAGATGTTAAGAGTATCTAAGTTTATAAAATAATAAATTGTAGATGCATTGGGTCTTTGACTCATTAGATTCAAATTCCATTTATTACAGAATAAAACAAATTAAGATACTGTGCTTTTATTCTGAATCTTTGTTATCAATCATATGCTACTTTTTTTCTGTAAGCCTGTTTTCTAGCGGCTGTGACTTGCAAAGTGATCCATAGTTAACCCCTACGTGCCTGTGAATGAGATAAAGAAGGACATAAGAGGAAATAGACAACTGCAATTCAAAAGTAATCAAGGGTTGGAGAGATGGCTCAGGGGTTAAGATTCTGTTCGAAAGCAGAAGGTCCTGAGTTTGGATCCCAGGTCCCAATCTAAAAATGCTAGACACAAACAGTGCCAGCCTGTACTTCCAGCCCTGGTGGGTGGAGCCTGGGAAGTCCTAGAGTGAAGCAAGAAGGAGGTAGAAGCAATCCAGGATGATTCCCGAAGTCACCCTTGGTCTTCCACAGGGATACCTAGTACCTTTCTCTCCCTCTCCCTCTCCCTCTCCCGCTCTCTCTCTCTCTCTTCTCTCTCTCTCTCACACACACACACACACACACACACACATAAATAAATAAAAAAGTAATAAGACTTACAGACATTTATGCACATATGTACAAATGTAAAATGTCTTAAACTAGACATGTCAAGATCAGCAATTTATCATGCACCATGGTAAGTTCAAGTACACAGACTAGTAAACTAACACAAGAAAGCACAAAATAAGAACAATTATATTAATTAAGAGCTCATTTTTAGGTCATGAAATGACTAGTCAGATAGAATTCTCCCTGAGGTCACCAACACAGCATAAACCTAGAATTTCACACACTGATACAAATTGCAACAGAGATCACACAAAGCTTTATTTAAGTTCAAATGCAGACAATTTTCCTGTGAATTTCAGCATTCTAAATCTTTATCCCATACCAGTAAAACCCTAAAGCAAAACAAGCTTCAGACACAGGAGATAATTTGCCTCACTGCAAAGTGTCCCCAGGTGAGTCCAAATGGCTGTGCCACTCCCAAATGTAGAGATGCAGATCAAACCAAAATCTAAATGCAGAAATGCCAGATCAGGCTGTGCAGATGAATATATACCAGTAAAGAAAGGTAGCACTCTGCTAAATGGATGCAAGCCAGCCTCCAAGATTCCTTCATGCCAAACCTGTCTTTGGAAAAACATGGGCCAGGTGGATACTCCAAGCAAAACCAGTGATAATTTGTCAAATGACCAAATAGCTATTCAACAAATTGCTAAGTCAAGCCTTCAATATGACCACGACTTCAAATGGTCCTGGTTTCTCTCAAAATTTCTTTATAAATTGGCCAAGAGCAAAACTAATTCTAAACCACAGGCGTTTACCAAGAACTCTCCCAATCACAGTACCAAACAACCAGAGTACTCTTTGAAAAGTAAATAAATAAAAAGAGCAGGTCAAAATCAACAACCTTTTCTTTTAGCAATTGACCAGTTTGAGTTTAAGGCAACCAACACCTACAGCAGTACGAAGGAAGGGAAAAACTCCCAGAAAATGGATATTCCCCTATATTTTAATCTTGGGAGTTAGTCACAAGTCTGTCCTCTGGATAGCTAAGATAAACAGTTGCTAAATATTCAGATCCACAACCCACTCTCTGTGCTGGGGAGATAGTTCAGTGAGTACAGTGCTTGCTTGTGCAAATGTAAGTACCTGAGTTCAAATCCCCAAGCCTACATAAAGCCCAGTCGTAGTGCATGTCTGTCATCACAGTATTTCTCTGATGAGATGAAGGCAGACAGGAGAATCCCGGGAATCTTGCAGGCCAGATAAGCAATGCCTAACAACAAAGAGAAATGGTGTCTCAAACAAAGGAGAAGGCAAGGGCCTTCTGTTCTTGATCTCCACAAGTACAACGCATCACACAGGCATCCCCCTCACACACGCGAACATATGCTCACACATCCTACACAAAACGTCATAAAATAATAACCCACCATCCTAGTTTCCCTATATTCCAAAACAAGTTAGGAAATAGAAAATTGTAAAGAAAATGGATTTGCTTACAATTGACTCAACTAGGGAGAGAAAGAATCTAATTCTTTCCCCACTGTGTCTATGACAGCCTTGAAGTTTAAGAAAGCTGGAAGACAAAGTCAGGAAATAAGTAGATTTTGCTGTGAAGTTGTTTAATCAGTCCTTTCCTGAGGGAAGGGGGAAATGGACCCTACGTTGCTTTTATTCTCAGTTCTCAGACTGGAGAGTTTGTTATATTTCCATAGCTTCCACTGCTACCAGTTGTTGCCAGATTGTCCATCCATCTATCCACCACGAATATTATTAATAAACTTCCTAGTTCTTTTTTTTGCCTGTGTGTGTGTGTGTGTGTGTGTGTGTGTCTATGGAAGCCCAAGGGTGACATTAGAAATCATCCTGGATTGTTATACTTCCTTATTACTTTGCTCTGGGGTTTCCCAGGCTCCACCTTCCAGACCCAAAATTATAGGTCACCGCCATATCCATTCGGAATCTGGAATCCCGAACTCAGGTCATTTTGCTTGTGAGGCTAAAACTTTAACTCTTGAGCCATCTCCCCAGCCTGTGAAGTTCTTGAGTTATATGGACATGCAGACCCCACTGTTACCCACAGGTCTATCAATCTTGTTGAGAGTTCAGGTCCCACCACCCCACATGTGGATACATTAGCTTTGGCTAATGCTGGGGGAGGTAGCCCTCTAAAAAGCACAGTTTGGGAAACACAGGAATTATGCAGCCTGAGTTCTAAGGCTCTTTTGGGTTTATTCAGCAATTGATTGGAGATACTTAGAAAGTGTCCTAAATTTTGGTGAGTGTGAAATTACAGAGTAAGGAGGCAATTTGGTCACATGTGGCAATACCTTCTCAAAGTCAGCACATTTGGCCTCTCTTGGTCTCCACAACAACGTGGAGGATGTCATAGAATCAATGCTGATTGTCCTTCCCTGCTTATTCCCTACTAGTAAGAACACATAACTCTGAAACATGGCTGGATATTCACAGGAAACATGCATTTTTTTTAGGATCCTTGGTGATTTCAAAAACCACAGCCATCCAGTCTACTAAATGTGGTTTCTCTGACCCCTCATTTAATCCTTCCAGCCCTCTGTAATCATGCCTTCTGTGATTATGGCCGGCTATATCTGGTGTACACATACCAAGAAAATAAATGAGTAAACTTGAGATTCTCGACACATATAGAGAAATTCCCTATGGACTACAGAGAAGCCAATGTTCCCGGCAGTGGTGATCTCAAGAGGAGAGGAGGGGTGACTACATGCCTTTCTTCAACTTTTACTTTAAAACTTAGTATTTACGATTTGTATATTTTCCTCATAGTATGACTTCTGTTGAAGGTATTTACTTTAACAATCAGGAAAAAATATGGAAAATTTTAACATCACACATTGACCTCAAACATGGGTTATTCATAGACAATGAAATCTTCAAGACCAAATTAGCATAAGCTAAAAAAAGGCACACAAATGTAAGAAATTTCTACATCTGGATAGAGGTGTGCAATATACATAGTAGCTATGTGGAGGTTACCATCTGTTGAGATTCTTGTGGACCTATTCAAGTGCAAGGGATAGGGAGCAGCCACAGACAATACAGAAGGTTCTCCCAATGCAGCCCAAACCACTACAACCATCTGTGAATCAACAAATCAACTCAAAAAAAAAAACAAGAGACCCTTTCCTGTGGAGCTCTGAGTGATTTCTCTAACACCATCATTCTTGCTAAAAATACAACTTCAAATCATATATATTGGATGTCCTGTCTTGTTCTAAATTCTCACCACTTCTATCCTCTATTTTTAAATTTTATTTATTTATTTATTTATTTATTTATTGTGTGTGTGTGTGTGTGTGTTAGAGGGCACTGTGTGTCCCTGTGGAAGACCAAGAGTGACTTTGGGAATCATCCTGGATTGCTTCTACTTCCTCCTTGCTTCACTCTGGAACTTCCCAGGCTCTGCCCACCAGAAACAGAAATGAAAGTCGCTGCCAGTTACACCTGGCGTTTTTAACATGGGACGTGGGATCCGAACTCAATACCTTCTGATTTCGAGCCAGAGTCTTAACCCTGAACCATATCTCCAGACCCAGTCTTTTTTTTTTTAATTTTTTTTCCACTCATACAAACTTAACAGGTACACCGGTCCCCTCCCGCCATCCAATCTCCCACAACCCCCTGCCCCCTCTCTTCCCCCCCTTCCTCCCCATTCCCCAATGCCCCCCCTCCCATCCTTGGAGCATCCTTTAATGTGCATGCCAGACTCTCCTCTGGGTCCTCCTCTCCGATGAGGTGCAAGGACCCAGTGGCATTTCCCTTTCCTGTGTTCCCCTTAAGCATAGGAACACTACTGTGGCTGTCAATCCTTTGCCTCCAAGAACCTTAGTGCCTTTAGCAAACGCTAGACTTTGTGGGGTCAATAGTGTGTTGGACATTGTGCAGGGCATGCAAAGTGCAATTATGATTGCTTCGGCCCTAACTTGTGTGGAGTATCTTGCATATCATTGCTCCTCCCATCCTTGTGCTCTTACAATCTTACCGTCTCCTCTTCCACAAATTTCCCTGAGCTTCTGGATGGGGAGAGATTAGGCTGGCCTAGTTCCAGGTGGTTGATATAGTCTCTGAAGTTCTGGATTATGGTTTGTTGATTTTTTTTCCAGTTTTGCTGCTCCTGCAATGCCCTTGGCTCCATCCTGATGGGTATTGTATGTCACCCTCTGGCCAGAGATTAAAAAGCTGTTAAACTAGAGTCTTGTTATAAGAGTATATTCAAAGGTAGATGTAATAAAAGTAGGAAACCGTAGTGAAGGAGGGGTTAATCACCCATTTGCAAAATGGTTACTTTTTATCTGCCAGACTATATGCCCTCCCCTTCTGGTGAGATCATACCCCCTCAGTTGTAAATGATCAGGAACGAAAGTCTGTGAACTTAACCAGATGTCTCATTACTTACTTGCAGTCCTTGATGGAGGCCTATTTTCTCTGCTGTAACATGGTCCCCTCTCTCCTTGTTTCTAGTGTGGCCCTCCTACCCCATCCCTCCTTGCAATTACTATAGGTATTAAAGAGATTTATCCTTGAGTGTCTCTAGATGGGTTTGGTACTAGGAGCCACCTATTAGGGAGTACATATGGCACTTAATTTTTTGGGTCTGGGATACTTCACTTAATATAATTGTTTCTAATTCCACCTATTTCCCAGCAAATTCCAGTAATTCATCATTTTTGATGGCTGAGTAGTAATCCCTTGTATAAATGTACCACATTTTTCTTATCCACTGTCAACTGTTGGACATTTGGGTTGATTCCATGACTTTGCTATTGTAAACAGTGCTGCTATGAACATGGTCGTGCTTCTGCTATCGAGGTGAATTTTTGCTGTATGGGGGGTTATTCCCAAAAGTGGAATAGCAGAGTCATATGTCCAGCCCCACTCTTACCACTTTTAAGTCTCACTCACTTTTAATTGATGGGAGGAACATAATTCTCCTAAAGCCATCAGGATACAGTATTCCTAAAAGACCATCTGTTCATTGCAATAAGGGAATGGCGATGGTCATGGTCCTACAACCCCCCTCAGCTTTCCTTCCCCTGCAGGCTCATGTGTTTGAATCCTTAGTTGCTGTTAATGTTTGGAAAGGCCAAAGCTTTGGGAGGTAGAACATTGCTGAAGGAAGGATGTCAGAGGGGCCGGACCTTTAGGTTTGGTAGTCCTGCCCTGATTCTTGTGTCTGCCTTTCATGGCTGCAGTGGTATGTATGCACCAGCCTCATGCTTCTGTCTCCACCTAGGTTTCATGCTATGTGATTCCTGCCCTAAGTTGCGTATGAGTATCGTCTCTGCAATAAAAGAAAAGTAGCTGCAGCGATGCTAATCACTTCATAATCACTTTGTGTTCAGTACTATGGTAACCGTGATGGCAACTGCTGATGGTAAGGCTGGGCTAAGCAAGGCTATTGTTAGTGTTATGGTTCTTTACTGAGAGATGTGTGCCGCAGCACATGTGTGGAGGTCAGAGGACAACCTCACCTTCTACTTTGTTCCTTGGAGCCTCAGTTGGCCCTCCAGCTTCAGATGCTTCTACCACCCCCTCACTGTAGAAACACTGGAATTACAGATGCGCATTAGTGTGCCCAGTCTCAGTGGGGGCTCTGGGGATGCAAATTCAAATCCTTCCACTTGCACAGCAAGCATTTTACCTACTGATCCATCTCTCCAGTCCCCTTGATGGCACTTTTATGTCATTCCTGGTGGATGTTGTCTGTTCAGGGAAGTGTGGTCCAGATAGCACAATTCAGGCTGGATTTCAGTCCTGATTGGTCATCTTGACCAAGCTTCCTTGTCCAAGATCAGCCTGCAGTCTTTGCACTGGCCCAGGTGTGATGTATAGCAACCCAGAGAAGAGGAAAATGGAGCTTGCTGTGGTCAAATAACTTACTGAAGATCAGTCAGCTGCTAAGGGACAGATTCTGGACTCTGCTTGTAACCACAGGCTTCTAGTAGAGAAAGTTTTGATACAGTCTTGAATGACCTATTGTAACTGACAGGATTCCCATACTCCAGAGTAAGCTTCTGTTCACTGGTCACTTACAAAACCCACCTCATGGATATACGTCACCTCCTTCTCTCCTCCACACCCACATTCCCAGGGATAAAAGATCCATTATACTTTCAGACCGGACGGACACACACACACACACACACAAAACAATACTTTTAACTCAGTAAAAGGGTTGTACACTGTATGATGCTCAACGCTCTGAGACTTGGCCTCTCTCCTTCAGTCTCATATCTTATCTCTTGTCTCTTTCTTCCACCCTGATCTTCCACTCGCATCCAAATTCCAGTCACACAGAATTCATTCTAGAAATGCTTCATGCCTACTTGTGCAACGTGGCCCTTTGCTAAGATTTGTCTCTATTTTCATAGTTGTCATTGCATTGGTAGAACCACCTCCTTCCCTTAACATCAGGACTCCTACTCACTCATCCTTGAGACTTCAGTCCACACAGCATCTTCTCCAGGAAGCACCCGCTTCTGGTGCCCCATTTATAATAAGCATCTCTCCGAAGTATTCTAGTAGGACCCTGCGATGCTTATTTAGTCTCACTTGTCAATCTGGAAGAAGAATCTCTGAACTTGCTTGTGAATGATTATTTTAAGGTAATTGATGTGGGCCGCCCCACTTTGACAGTGGGTGGGACCATCCCCTGGGCAGGTAATTCTGGGCTATGGAAAGATGGAGAGCGAACTGAGAGCTAACAAGCAAAGGTGCATACATCTGTCTCTCTCTGCTTCTGACTGGGGTTGCAATGTGACTAACTGCTTCCAGCTCCTGCGGCTGTGACTCTCCTGCCATTACAGACTGAACCTGCAGCTGTGAGCCAAATAAACCTTTTCTTATTTAAGTTACTTCCTTGGGACTATTGGTTGGCAAGGAAACTAAGACAGACCCTATGCATAGCTTTGATGCGCTGGACTCTGTACTTGTTTCCCTGTTGGACTCCTCTGCACCTTAAAGACTTGGACTGCCTTATGTATTTTTGTACAATCCCTTCTCTTGACGCATGCCAAGTATGGTAGGTATTCAAAACAGGTATTTAAAGTTGAAAAGTGGGAAGTTTCAACCAGACCGATGTCTCAGCAAGTAAAGGCAACTGGCCACCAAGTTTGATGACCTGAGTTTGATGCCTAAGACCTACATGCTGTAGGGAGACAACTGACTCCCAGTCAGCTTGTCCTCCAACCTCCACCCATGTACACACACACACACACACACACACACACACACACACACACACCACTAAATAAATTCATCTGTAAAATGGGAGAATTAATGAATGGCAACAGATACAAATAAAAAGAGTAGATCATTATTACATGGCAAGAATGATAAGAAGTTAACCTTATCCACTGACAGGAAGCCGTGGGAAGCACCTCATTCTCTTCTAGTCCATGGTACTGCTGAGGCCTAAAAGGGTTGTTTCTCTTCTGTAGATCAGGATCTTCCCTTTTTGCTCCTGTCCATCCATCTCCCGCACAAGGCAGTTGATACATAGGCTGCTAGACTGGGAGATGGAGTACAAACTACCTACAAGAGAGTTGCAGGTGGTGTGTACCTCATCTAGTAGCTTATGTATCCCAGAGCGAAGCAAGAAGGAAGTAGAAACAATCCAGGATGATTCCTGAAGTCACTCTTGGTTCTTTGCACTCTGATACAGAGAGAGAGAGAGAGAGAGAGAGAGAGAGAGTAAATATTTTTTTAAAAAAGTTGTAGGAACAAGCATGTTCTAATTCTGTGCCAACTTGATATACACTCTATTCTCCCTCACCCACTGAGCCCCATGCCTCATGACTGTTTTTTCAGTTATGTTCATCTACAGGGAAGTGTGGGGAGAGTCCCTAAGCTTAAAGGAAAGAGACCTAGGTTCATTATTTATTGACCAGCTCCCTCCTGGCCCCACTGCTTGGGCACTGGTAGTTGACTGTGTCCTATGTTCCTGGAAGCTTCTAGCAGTTTCCAGGAACCTCCTGGAGTGAGGAAGAAGACTGTTCCTCTCCTTTTCTGCTCAGGCACAAGCTCTGCCCTAGAGAATTGTGCTTCCTTGCCCACACCTGTGTAAACAGTCCTTTTACTCACTCCCCTCAATTACCCTGTTTCCCAGATATGCAATCAGCTCCCTGCAGGGGCGCTGCTTGAAACTCTCCAGATCCCATCTGGGGCCCTTGAGGCTTCCTACTGAGCCAACTCAGAGCCCCCAAAGGCCCTGGGTCCCTAGCTAATCCTTTTAATGAGGCTTCACAAAAATGTTCACAGAAAGTCCAATGTGATGGTCCATGACTGATACCTAATCTCTTTCCTGGATCTCATGCTAGAAAGTCTTGAACTGGTTCATTTCCTATCTCTCAGCCCATGACTCTTTCTTCCTGGGCAAATTCTTTGAAACCTACTTCTGAGATCACTGGTTCTTCTGGCTTTTCAAGGCTCTTTTCTGTTTTCTTTCACACGGCTTTCTAATCTCTTCCTGGAAACTTCTTGCCCTTTCCAAGGCTTTCCTGTCACCTCTTCTAAACAGAAAAAGGAATTTCCTGTTTGGGTGCTATAACACTTGACTGAGACATCTTCACCAGCATCTACATTGAGTAGTGTACAGTTTGTGAAATGCTTTACCTCCCCTAAAGATAATAAAGGCAAGCTCCTGAGAGCCGTGGTTGCCAATCCCTCTGGTAAAAAACATAGTGCCTTAACTCCTGAGCCACCTCTCCAGCCCCAAAAATGTCTTTTAAAGAAAGGAACTGGAGCAAAAGTCTTAAGCTGATCTACTTAGAACCAAGGGACAAAATCATTTCTTTTAATGAAGTAATGTGTTAATCGAAAATGATAGAGTACTTGGCTATCTGTTGTGTGTAACATTCCAAATATGATAATTTTAGGTACATTATCCTGTCCTTGTGCTAGGATTCTATGCTTTATTTTCAGATATAAAATTATAATCCTCTTATGCCACATGTGAGTTGGATGGATGGATGGATGGATGAATGAGTGGGTAAATGGATGGGTGGGTAAGGAGGTGAATGGGTGGGTGGGTGGGTGGATGGATGGATGGATGGATGGATGGATGGATGGATGGATGGGTGGGTGGATGGATGGGTGGGAGTGAGTAGGTGGATGAATGAGTAGATGGATGGGTAGGAGGGTGACTAGAGGATGGGCAGTTGACAGATAAACATCTGTTATTTCATTCCTCCTGCCACAGAACTTCACAACTTTATGGAATCTATCTGGTATTGTTTCCCTCTTTGTCCACTTCATTCAAGTAAACTAGCACCTTCATAATTTATTTCTTTTTTTATTTTTATTATTTATTCAATTGTGCGTATGTGCGTGTGTGTGTGCATGTGTGTGTGTGTGTGTGTGTGTGTGTGTGTGTGTAGAACCACGGACGAATTCAGGAACCACCATGGACGCCTCCACATCGCTCTTGTTTACTCTGCTCCGGGATTCACAGGCTCCGCCCTACAAGGACCAGAAGCGCAGGCCACCCCCGCTTCCTCCTGGCGTCTATACGTGGGATCTGGGATCCGAACTCAGGACCTTCTGCCTGCAAGGCAGAGGTTTAACCCCTGAGCCACCTCTCCAGCCCATAATTTATTTCTTGACAAGTATTTTCAACTGTTATTGAACAAAAGGGGCTCAGTTATTGTATAGTGCATTAGAACTTGCATTAGCATTCTGAAAACCTGTTTAGTTGATAACATGGTTATAACATGGTTATAATTACACTAAAAAGGTCAGTGTGATATTTTATGTCATTTTCAGTCAGTTGATATTTAAAGAAAACAACAGGTAGAGGTTGGCAGAGAATGTGAAGAGCAAATAGTTTTTCTTTTAATGAAGTAATGTGTTAATCGAAAATGATAGAGTACTTGGCTATCTGTTGTGTGTAACATTCCAAATATGATAATTTTAAGTATATTATCCTGTTCTTGTGCTAGGATTCTATGCTTTATTTTCAGATATAAAATTATAATCCTCTTATGCCAGTAATATGTCAAAAATGTCTTTTTTAAATTTTTTCTTTATTTAAATTTATTATTTATTCAATTGTGGGTATATGCATGTGTGTGTGTGTGTGTGTGTGTGTGTGTGTGTGTGTGTGTGGGTGTAGAACCACGGATGAATTCGGGAACCACCATGGACCACCTCCATCTCCTCCTTGTTTACTCTGCCCAGGGATTCACAGGCTCCGCCCTACCAGGACCGGAAACGCAGGCTGCCCCCGCTTCCGCCCGCCATCTATACGTGGGGTCTAGGATCCGAACTCAGGACCCTCCGCCTACAAGGCAGAGGCTTAACCCCTGAGCCACCTCTCCAGCCCCAAAAATGTCTTTTAAAGAAAGGAACTGGAGCAAAAGTCCTGAGCTGATCCACTTAGAACCAAGGGACAAAATCATACTACAAGTAATAGGAATGTGGCACTTCTTGATAAAATTTTGGGCAGAGAGGTCTTAAAGGCCCCCAAACATTATAGGCTTTTGTCATTGCTCCTGGTTGCTTTCCAAAAACTTTCAATAAGACCCTATTACTGAAGATGCAACACAAATGGATCACAGAACATGGGCAAAACATATCAACTGGAACTTGTCTGAGGACTTTCCTTGCTGGATAGCTTACACAGTACCAAGGAATACTGTAGAAGCTGCCAGAGGAGAGAAATAATCACAAGCCCCATCAATGGCATGAGATCTGAAGTTGCAATATCATGGCAAAAGGTGACCACCAGTGTAATAATGGCATGAATATCAAGGAGACAACCAACAGCTTTCTGATTGGATTCAAGACCTGCTTGTTAGAATGGTACACATCCATGTTACTGTGAACTAGAACAAGAGCCTTAAAAAAGGGAAGAAAATAGATCAATAGGGAAGACAGCCAATAAACCTATAGGTAGGAAGGCAGTGCATCAAACTGCTCTGTAGGTAGTTGTTCCTATACCCATAGAATAGGCACTTACAGTGGAAACCTTTGAATCTAAAGCAGAATGAGTGAAGGGAAATGCACGTATCAGTAGAGTGGCCTGAAGAGAAGTAACATGATATACCACAGAGGCCTGAACCCCCACAGGAGCAGACAAGCTAGAGTGAACCCTGGGGTCCATAGAAGCACACAGGTGGAAAGATGGGAGGGAGTGGGAGGGAATGGTGAAGGGAAGGGATGGAATGGGAAGGAGTGGAAGGGAGGATAGGTGGGATGAATACTCGATATACTTGTAAGAGTAGAAAAAAAAACTGACTTCCAAGAGAAAGAGGAGAAGCTTCCACCCACCAACCTGTCAATGAAAAGGTATGAGGGGAACTGAGACAAAGGACTCCAAGTGCAGAAAGAATGGGGCAGGCCTGACCAGATGGCCCAGTGCTTGTCCTCAAGCCTGATGACCTGAGTTCAGTCTCCAGAACCCACATGGTTGAAGGAGAAAATGTAAGGTGTCGACCAGGAATGAAACATCGGATGTCACTTAAGCCAACTAGAAATCCATTTTTATTCATCGGCCAGTGGACCTCCACATGCACATGTATATTCATCTATATTTACACATGTATAAATGTACACATACATGTGCACAGACATGCACATGCAAGAAAAAAGAAAGGAACATTAGCTTATATCAGAGCTTTAGGAAAATGTCTTTTGGATCATTGCATTGATTTCTGCTGAAAATGGCTGAATATATACTTGGATTTTTATGAAGCTATATTTTAAATAGCTCATGTGACATAAAGCATAGAAATTTTTGTGTTACCTAGTTATAGGCAATAGAAAAATAAGAATAAGCCTATGACATAGAAACATGCTGTGCCAAAATTTCAGTCTTGTTATACACCAATCTCGCCATTCCAATCTAAGGAATAGAATGCTATAAGCAAAGAAATCAATACAACAGAAAGCTGCACATGCAGATGATCTTAAATTCTGCTAACCAATGCCTCTTTTTATGAACTAATGACTTAAAAATCTCATTGAGGGCTTTTAACATTTTGTCATTCTGTCTGAAATCATTAGTTTTAGATATCAATTGACAGCTGAGAACTAAGCCCTTAGCATGATTTGGAAAATTATGTAGTTAAGGCAAGCCTGTGGGAGATTATTTAATTGATGTGGGACAGCCCGGTCCTAGTGGGTGAGATAGGCGGGTAAGATGGAGGAAGAACAGGCTGGTTTTGGCAGACTCACAAACTAGAATGTGGGCCCCTCTCAGCTCTTCCTGTGAACATGGTTCCTTTAGTTCCTGAGGTTGATATGAAGTTCGCTGCCATCGTAATGGACGGCAACCTAAAGCCATGAGCATGAATAAACCTCCCTGTTAACTTAAAGTATCATGTCATATGTTTATGTCATGCATTTATCATAGTAAAGTTAATATGTCACTAAGTCACAGAGGAGGAAAGGGTCACTAAATTAGCAAGCTCTTAGCTACACTTTAAATTTGCTCCTTGGATTCCGGTACATTGTGCAGTTCTGACTTTTGATCAGTTGTCATATCGGTAATGGAAACTAAATGGTGCCATATCTCTGTTGCCCTCAACAGTTGTGAACCAAGAGGGGCAGCCCCTCATCGAAGGGAAACTTAAAGAGAAGCAAGTCAGATGGAAGTTCATCAAGAGGTGGAAAACTCGCTATTTCACTCTGGCTGGGAATCAACTTCTGTTTCAAAAAGGAAAGTCTGTAAGTTCCTTTTCTAATATTATTTACTTACTTACACCTTTAAGAGAGCTAAGAGCTGGTGCACACCATAGCACATGAGTGGAGGTCAGAAGACAACATTTAAAAGTCAGTTCTCCTGGGGCTGGAGAGGTGGCTTAGGGGTTAAGCCTCTGCCTTGCAGGCGGAAGGTCTTGAGTTCGGATCCTAGACACCACGTATAGACACCGAGGGGAAGCGGGGGCGGCCTGCGCTTCTGGTCCTGGTAGGGCAGAGCCTGTGAATCCCGGGGCAGAGTAAACAAGGAGGAGGTGGAGGCGTCCATGGTGGTTCCCGAATTCGTCTGTGGTTCAGCACACACACACACACACACACACACATACACACACACACACACACACACACACACAGTTGAATAAAATAAAAAACAAACGAACAAAAAAAAACAAATCAGTTCTCTCCTTCCACCACATGGGCTTCTGGGAATCAAAAACAGATTTCCGGGTTTGTAAACAGGCACCTTGCCTACTGAGCTATCTTGCTGGCCCCAAAATCTGTAGGTTCTTTGGCAAAAATGCCCTTGGACTTCTAAGGTCTTATCTCTGCCAACCAGCTACATTGAATTTAATTGAATTTAAAGTCTAATTTTTTTTCTTTATCCATTTTATAATATATTGTATTTTTTTATTTTATTCAATTGTGCATGTGTGCGTGTGCGTGCATGCGTGTGTGTGTGTGTGTGTGTGTGTGTGTGTGTGTGTAGAACCACGGGCGAATTCGGAAACCACCATGGACGCCTCCACCTCCTCCTTGTTTACTCTGCCCCGGGATTCACAGGCTCTGCCCTATCAGGACCAGAAACGCAGGCCGCCCCCACTTCTGGGATCCAAACTCAGGACCTTCTGCCTGCAAGGCGGAGGCTTAACCCCTGAGCCACCTCTCCAGCCCTCATTTTATAATATATTGTACATAAGCCCTTTTTTTGTTTGTTCTGTGTGTTCCTATGTCAATTACTTCATTTGCCCTGTTTGTTAATGGAAGTTTGGGGTTTGCATGTGCACATGTATGAACCTGTGAAAATTAAGGTGTCTTCCTTAGCATCCACCGTATTTTTTCTATTCTTTGATACTTTCATACATAAATACATTGAATAAATGTGTTTTTGCCCCTTACTACCAAATCCCAACCTCCTTCCTATCCCACATCTTGTTTTCTACTTTCCTGCCAGTCCCCCTTACACTTGAACGTCTTTTGCCTGTGTGGCTCACTGGATCTCATCTGGGATGTCTGTACTGGCAAGTGCCTGAGTGTTTGCTGGAGCGTGATGACCCCTCAGTGGGTAGTCATTGAGTCAAGAAGCTCCGCTTCTCCTGATTTGCACTACCCTTAAATAACTCACCTTGTTTTTTGTTTTGTTTTGTTTTGTTTTGTTTTGAGACAAGTCACTGAACCTGTAGCTTGTTGATTCAATTAGATTAGCAGTCCAATGAGATCTGCCTGTCTCTGCCTACGCCACACCCCCCAGCGCTGGGTTACAGACATACACCACACATGCCCGGCTTTTGCCGAGTGCCAGGAATCCAAACTCGGCTCTTCATGCTTGTTCAGCAAGCACTTTACTGACTGAGCCTCCTTTGTCCGCTGAAGCTTTAGAAATTGAACTACGGAACAGCTGTTTTGTGCTCTTCACTCAAACACCATCGTGCTTTTTGTTTTCTTATTGACAACTTACACAAATGTATGGCTTATGATTATCGACTCTAGTTTTGAAATCACTAGGAGTAATATTTTGAAGTGGAAATCTAAGGAAAGAGCAAAACGGGAGGGAAGGAGAATTAAAAACTGATTTATTCTTAAACACCTTTTATAGTCAACGGAATCCAGTTTTGGTTAAGGAAAGCATTATCTTTCATTCATTGAATATTCATTGAATGAGCAGAATATAATTCTAGTAGAATTAATAACAATGAATTAATGTAATTTCACCCCCATTAGGATGTTCAGAAAATCTCTGGATTCTGAATGTTTCATGGGATTCCTCTGAAGCAGCATTGTTTCCTAATCGGCAATGCTACAGTTTCTTCCCTTCTTTCCAGTCTTATTTATGCTTAAATTCTCCTCATGCATGGGGGAGAATGAACTCTTGACCCATTTCTGGGCCATCTTGAAGTGCAATCCAGCAGCTGTGGGCCGACTCTGCATGTCATGCGCCACCTGCTGGCCGCCACCTGTCCTGCCAGACCAGCTCTGTTTCCAATCATCTTATACGTGAGACTTCTGTCTATAGACAGAGCCAATGAATCGAGGAAGTATTAGCCCTAGCCAGACTCAGGCAATGTGACACCAAACCATGTTCCTAAATGAGGGTGTTCCACTGTTTCCCATGGGCCAGAGCCAGGGCTGGAGAGTTGGTTCAGGGGTTAAGACTCTGCCACCCAATCTCTCCCCATCCTGGAGCTCAGGGACATTTGCGGAAGAGGGGGCGGTAAGATTGTAAGAGCAAAAGGATGGGAGGAGCAACGATTTGCAAGATTCTCAACAATAGTTAGGGCCAAAGCAATCATAATGGAACTTTGCATGCCCTGCGCAATGTCCAGCGCACTGTTGCCCTCATAAAGTCTAGCATCTGTTAAGGGCACCGAGACCCCTGGAGGCAAGGGATTGACAGCCATAGTAGTGATCTTATGCTTAAGGGGAACAAGAGAAAGGGCTTATGGAAATGCCACTGGGTCCTTATATGTCATCGGAGAGGAGGACCCAGAGGAGAGTTAGGCGTACACAATAAAGGACTCTCTGGGAATTGGGGGGGAGGCACTGGGGGAAGGGGAGGGGGAGGAGGGGGGAGGGAGGGAACTGGTAAAAAATTTTAAAATGTAGAATTAAATTTTTAATAAAAAAAAAAGACTCTGCCACCCAAGCAGAAGGTCCTGAGTTCAGATCCCAAGTTCCACCTAAAAATGCCAGGTGGAAATAGCAGTGACCTGCACTTCCGGCTCTGATAGGCAAAGCCTAGGAAATCCCAGAAAAAGGTCAAAAGGAGATAAAAGCAATCCGGGATGATTCTCAAAGTCACCTTTGGACCCCCCACAGGGACACACACAGTGCTCTCTGATACACACACATACACAACACAATAATTTTACCTAATTATATAAGCTAAATGGCTAAATACCCTCGTCCCCTTCCTTCCCCACTGCTGTCCCCCATCCCACTCTCCCCCTCCCTCCTTTCTTCTCTCAGTCTCCTCTCTTAGTGTTTCCTACTAGAACATCTGCTTATCTGAGCACTGAATTTCCCTCTGAGTCATCCACACTAGTAAGGGTTCAGGATTCTGTGGCATATTTTGGGGCCTCTTCTTAGCCCACCCACTAATATGGAAACTCTGTTATATCTGTCTAATCCCTTGCCTCTACGGATCCTACTGCTGATGCCTTCTCCCCTAAGATCCTCCATAGTCTATGGAGGTTTGTTGACATGTCAGCCATTGTGCAGGTCAGGCAAGATCAAATCACATTGCAACAATATCCTGGGTATTACACCCAAACTTGAGTGGAGTACATGTCTGTCAATGGTCCTTGCCAGCTTTAGGCTCTTACAGTCTTGCTGCCCCCTCTTCTACAAAGTTCCTCGAGCTTTAGGATGGGGAGCTGGTCTCGTTCCGGGTGAACAGTATAGGATCTTTGGTGTTTATGGTTGGTTGCTGTTTTTAGTTCTGCTATTCTGGCATTGGCCTTGGTTGCATCCTGATTGAGTGCTGAGGTCACCTCCTAACCAAAGATAAAAGGCTGCTTAAAAGAAGGTTTTAATATAAGAAGAGGCTTAAAGGTAAAGGGAAGACTAGGAGTAAGGCACAGTACTGAGTGGAGTTGGTCTTCCGGTTGCCAATTGGTTGCCATCTAACTGCCAACCCCCATCCCCTCCATGACTGGAGAGATCAAACCTGTCCATTCCCAAGTGAGCAGGAAGGGGAGTGAGTGAGCCGTGTCAGATGTCCTGCGACTTACAGGCCATTCATGACCATGGCCTAATTTCTCTATTGAACTACAATAAATAAATTTTAAAAAGCACTGAGCCAGCACTAAACTGCCTCTCGGCCATCCCCAGTGAATCAGAACCCATAGGACACATGCAGAGATGGAAGGGTTTATGAGGAAAATTGCTTCAGACAATTACAGAGCCTGAGAGGCTCCACAATATGCCACCTGGAAGCAGAGAACCAGAAAAGAAGATTGTTTAACTCATCCCAAGACCAAAGGTCTAAAAAAGTACAGAATTAGTGTGTTGGGGGTTGCTGTAAGTTCTAGGGTCCAAAGGCCCAAGCACAGGAGTTCTGAGGGCAGGAGATGTCTCTGATCCAGAATTTAATGATGGAATAAAACTGGAAATAGCACTTTAATATCTGACATCATTCATACTTTTCAAAAAAAAAGTAACTAACTCATCTTTAATAGAGATATTTTCATTGCTTTTTTTCTTTGAACTCATATGTCTGCTGTGCCTCTCCATAGCAACATTATATCCCAACTGCCCCATCATTTTTCTCTGTAATAAAATCATAGTAGACTTTGAAATTTAATGGCTTTAACTTCTGTGATCATTAATTTCTAGGCAATTTTTTTTCTGATTGACTTTTCTTTGTTAAAAATTACATAGTTTCTGAAAATCTGTAAGTATAACAGCAATTTAGTGCCTAATTATTCAGTTTAAAAAGGGAAATGTGACTCACTGTAGTAAGACTTGTCCTTACCAGACCTGCTGAATGACTGACATACCAACATCTTCCATATAAACTATAGAGAAACTCAAGAGAGATAAGAACATACAATGGAAATCTTGGGAACTAAAGTTGGAAGGGAAATGTTCCTATCAGTGGAGTGGCCAGAAGACAGGCAAGAGCAAAATAGGACGACACCCCAAGTCACTCTTGGGCCCCTGCAGGTACACACACATACACACAAAAAGAAACGATCGAAGAACATGAGTTTAGCCTTTTCCCCCATCTCTCGTGATAACAGCGTTCTGTAAATTGACCACCTTGTGCTGACTAGTGGTAAGTACTATAACGAGGCCCAATTTCTTACTCTTATTTTCTAATGATTCTTTGGGGCCTTGCACCCAAAATAGCATAGGTCTTGAGCCATAGGAAATGAAAGAATCCAGCTTTTCTGGAAAATTCCAGGAGCCAGAGATCAGCCAGCTGCCTGAGCCAGCTCACCCTCTTCCCTTTTTTCCTTCCCGTGCCTTTCAGAAAGACGATCCTGATGATTCCCCCATAGAACTCAGCAAAGTCCAGAGCGTGAAGGTCGTGGCCAAGAAGCGCAGGGACCGCTCTCTCCCTCGGGCTTTCGAAATCTTCACGGACAATAAAACCTACGTTTTCAAGGCCAAGGACGAAAAGAATGCAGGACAGTGGCTGCAGTGCATCAATGTGGCGGTGGCCCAGGTGAAAGAGAGGGAAAGCAGAGAAGTGACCACGTATCTGTAGGGACCCGTGTGCCACCTCACGTGGCTGTGCTAACAGCAACAGAGCCTGCCACCGAGGTGCTGGATTTTATTAAAAAACAAGAAAACCATTATCCTTAAGAAGAGCCTGAAATGGTGGGATTCTCCTAGGTAAATTTCATGTCCCAACAGCTGTTGTCTTAAATGTAAGATATTCATCTGAAACATACAAGGAAGAGAAGGTGCGGAGTATACACTCACAGCATGTGGGGCCAGGAAGAGAAAAGTTATGAATAAGGGAACTTTTATGACTATGCCATTTAAAACTATAAGAAAATACTACATGATGCTTGAACTGCCCACCCTGAGGAACACTAGCATTTCTGATAGAAATGCATTCATTAATCAATGAATTTAAAAAACTATTAGGAAAATACTGAATTAATGCACAATGAAGAAAATAATTAAACTTACACTTATCTCAGTACAAATAATGCTAACACATGGTACAATGGTTCTCAAATTAAGCCAGATAAATAATTATATGTCTGCCTTTTAGGATGACTTATTTAGGGGTGCCACAGTGACTTGGTCATAAAGGTATCTGCACACAAACCTAGTGACCTAAGTTCAACCCCCGGATCCCACATGGTGGAGGGAGACAGCTGACTCTGGAAAGTTGATTTTTGACATTTACATGCATTCTACATACTATGATTCTCTCTATCTATCTATCTATCTATCTATCTATCTATCTATCTATCTCTATCTCTCTCTCCTCTCTCTGTCTCTCTTACATACAAATATGCATAAATAGAATAATAAAAATATGAAAAACAGCTTCCTTAATAATTACCTTAGGTTGTTATAATATTTAGATAATTGGATATATCTTCTGCTAAAAGTGCTAGGTGTAAAATAGAACAAGCCTAGAAATCTATTTTTTCTACTACTAACATGACTCGTCTCTCTGTAACTTGAAGATTTTTAAAGTTCTCTATTTTTTCTTCTTTATATTAAAACCTGAAGTTCTCCATATGATAAATAGTTACTGTTTTTTTCCCATTACTCATACACATAATATTCTAAATTAAACCATCACAGACAGAATTCTAAGATAGCTTCCAGTAGCCTGTGCCCTAGAATGTTCCAACCCTTTCCATGGTGAGAATGGGCCCCAAGGTCTGATTCTAACTAACCAAGATAATATGACTGAAATGATGGTATAGTCTCTCCTGTGTTTAGGCTACTTTTTTACAAAAGTAATTTGGCAGATAATAATTAAGGTCCCTAATCAAATGGCTTTACATTAGTGAAGGAATTTCTTGGATGACCTGACCTAATCATTTCATTAGTAGAGATTGAACATGTTGTCCTCTCCTAGTGATCGTGAATAAAGATGCTGTCAAAGTTCTATGACAGCAAGGAAATGGACTTTGTCAACAGCCACACAATCCCCAAATAATACCCAGCTTGAGATAAAGACTTGGCCCAACTACTAGTTTGACTAGAGCTTTGAAGTCCTCTGGTCAGAAGAATCAGCTAAGATGGACTCCTGGCCCACAGTGATAATAAATGTCTGCTGTTTTAAAAGTTATGAACTTTGTGGTGATATGTTATGCAGTGACTAATTAATGCAAACCCCACTTGTACTGTATGCGAGGATCACTTTTGCTTGAAATTTATCATGACGTAGTCTAGCCTGGAGAAAGATCCTAAGTCTACCACTAACCCACTATCACCAGAAAATAAAGAGTCATGTATGAGGAAGGAAATTTAATAAAGTTTTAACATGCAAAGTCTGAGGGAACTGTGAGTCATGGAAGTTACTAACACATTGGAAATAGAGTTCAGGAGATCAAAATATGTAGGTAGTTGCTAAAAATGTTGAATTAGATGAGAATAAGCAAAAGATGACACAGAGACATGAAGAGACATTCACTGGGTTGTGTTCATCTACCTGCTGGCACCTAATGGGCTGTTAGTGGTGTTGGTTTATCCTCCTGCATAAATACAAGTTACCTGGTTGCATGAAAATAAGCAAGGATGTGATGATGAGATGGGAGGAGAAGTTATTTGGCCAAATCCAGGGTGCCTTACAGAGAAATGATATTCCCAAAAGAATTGTGAATTCTCCAAATCTTAAATTTTTACGTGAAAATTCAAAAATAATCTAAGAAGCTATGCCTTCTCCACCATGGTGGACAGTGAGTAAAATCATGAGTCAGAATAAACCTCTCTCTGCATAAGTTGCTTCTGTCAGATTGTTGGTCACAGCTATGTAAGAGTAACTAACACATAGCCTAACATGCAAAATAGTTAGTTCATATGGTGTTGACCATCCACATAAAGTGATTGAAGTGGTAATGCAAAGACCAAGTTGCATATCTATTGACAGACATCTAGCCAGAACCATTCCTCCCAAACAATGATTGTAAAACAGATTCCTAAACATATAATGCCTCAGAGAGAGTCAGATGTGGAAGACCACAGCTGGGGATATAACTCCAGAGTAGAACATCTGCTTAGCAGGAAAAATGTAGGACAAATGTACAATTTCAAGCAAAATAATTTTTTGCATGTATGCATTTGATTATATGTTCCTGTGGAGACCCAAAAGTGACTTCAGGAATCATCCTGAATTGCCCTACCTACTTTTTTTGCTTTGCTCTGGGGTTTCCCAGGCTCCATCTTCAAAGGCCAATAGGCTGCCTCCATTTCTGCCCAGCATTTTTACATGGGATCTGAGATCTGAACTCAAGTTCTTTTTCATGCAGGCAGAGACTTAACCCCAGAACCATCTCTCCAAACTAACAGATATTAATGTAAGAGTTCTGTGCAGGGTTCACAGTAGTTAAACTGTATGCTAAAGTTTTGTAAACAATAAAGCACAATGTAGATACAAGGTATTTTGAAAAATAACCATTAAAATACCTCTGATGCATCCATTCTCAAAACAGTAAGTTCAGCTATTGCTGTGGAGATTTGCCTTCTCTTCCACAGGAGGAAGGGTGGCTAATATCCACATGCAAGCTGGATTTCTGGTAGCCCTGTGCATCCCTCCTGAACTCTCCCTTCTCTAGTTCCTCTTCTGGCAGAGAAGCCAGATAAAGAACGGATCACAGTGGCAGAAGAGCAGAATACAGACGATATGTCAGGTCAGAGAGTCTAGGGTAAGGTCAGGAGGGCTTCTATGGAGGAATTCCCAATCTAGTTCAAGAAGCATTTCCAGTATTACCTTTGTGATAGTCAGATTACAGATGCCACTTGACAATTGAAGGCTTGAGCTCTGGACACTCTGAGTTACCCCTGAGAAAGCCTACAAGAAGATGTTATCTAATTGATGGGGAAGACCCAGTCCATGTGGATGGGACTTTTTCCTGGACAAGTGGGTAAGATGAAGGGAGGTGACTCAAAGAGTTGGCAATCTTCAGTATGCTTCTCAGACTTGCTGATCTGGCAAGTAAGAATTGTGTAAAAAAACTGAACACACCATGCCGTGGAGAAGGAATGGAAAAAGTTCATTAATTATATAGTTACATAGCAACCTGGACTAATTCTCAGAGGGAGAAAAAGCGGAATCTGGAGGTGGGGCTGGAGCTTATATAGACCTGGGCTTGTGGGCTGGATGAAGGGCAGAGGGGAGTGAGTTACTCCTTGTCCCCGTGAGGTATGTGACCAAGCACAGACTTTGCAAGTGCCTGCTGGCCATTGGGGGACAGTGACTAGTAAGCAGAGGTTTTGCTCTGAAAGTGGGGGTTGGAGGAAAGGGAATCTATCAGATTGTCCCTCTCTCAGCAATGAATACTGTATGAATATGGTGTGGAAAGTTCCCTGAGCTCTCCTGCCAAGCTGGACAAGGAATTGTAAATGGACAATCATAAGAGAGAATAAAACCTCTTGTTCCCCCTTAAGCCGTTTGGTCATGAATTTATGGGCAATACACAGAATAACTTTGGAAACCTTCAAAGTCAACAAAATAAAGACAGGAGTAGGGCAGCAAGACCTGCAGCCCAGTGAGGCACAATGGGTGGAATTATAGACCACACGACCTTGGAGACACAGCAAACTCCCCTGGCTGGGTTTTCATACGCACTTGCTGAGGTGTGAGGCGTCTACCAAGCATGCTTTGATGACAGACATCCCTGCCTCCTGTGCACCCTTTTGTCACCATGTCCTTTGCGGGCCTCCAACCATGCATTTGGCACAACAGACACTGGATCGGGTAGCATATTCAACTCCAGTGTCCAATCATGAGGACCCCCTCCTTAGCAGAGCACATTCCACATCCACATTTTTTCTCATTCCTGTCCACGCCTCCAGCCCCAGTACATGCTGAATTTGTTTACTTCGAAGAAAAAAAAAATCTGGGGGAAGTAAGGACCTAGAAATCCTATTGCTTTTTTTGTGCACTCGTTTATAAAATGACAGATAATCAGACACATTGTCTTTACACAGGTCCTTTAAATCAGCTTGGATAAACTTTGTTTTGAAACTTATAGCAAACAGAAAGACAATAAATTCCCCTGCTTTTCAATTAATACACTGATTAGTCTTTAATTTGGTACTGGGAATCCTGAAGGTTTACAAAGTGCTCACATAATGCCAAAGTATGAAATGTTTGAACAAATGGCAGAGACACTAACTCAGGGTGTTCCATGAGGTCTTATGGGAAACTAAGAGTAAGAAATGCTAATGGTTGCAAGTTCTTATTTTTGAATACTTTTGAAATTTGTCGTTACATTGTTTTATTTCTCAGCTACAGTATCAGACCCACAGTACACATCTGTGCAGATAGACTTTTCTACGGGTGCAAGGACATCAAGAACACGGTTTTTGTCTGTGCTTTGCAGAAGTCAACCTTGCCTCTTGTTATCAAATGTCTGATTTATATCTGTAATCTCTCCACCACCACCACTACCCAGTTTGGACTTCTTCATGAGAAAAAACTTTATGTGTGTCACACTGAACAGAACTTCTACACACCAGATTTACCCTGGGAATATTCTGTTCCCTCTTAATTCAGAACTATTGCAATATGGAAGACATAATCCAAATGTCTTTCACTTACACAAGAAAAGCAATGATTGGCACAACAGCAATTAGATCTGGTAGTATACTCAGCTCAAGGGTCCTACTGTGATGCTGGATATACTTTCCAAAGTATACCCCAAATCAGAACAAGGCGCATCTTTTCCACATAGCCAAAAATCACTGTTTGGGTATGTCTACCTTGGAAAATTAACCCGAGGACTATGCCTAGGCGTAATGTGTCTAGCACTAATTTGAGAACATCTTAATCAGTTCTCGGATATTTCTTAGGTTGGCGTCTCATGTGCTTCCATGTAAATGACTCTCACACATCTATACATCTTTTGGATATCACTATAATATTGCCATCTCTTGACATCTGCCATCATTTGAGTCTCAGTTGGAAACAAATCCACTTGCAGCCAATATTTCCAATGTAATGAAGCCAGTCCCCCTTTTGTCCTTGGCTTTACTTCTGCTCAATCACAATGAAGTCTGGGAAGGAAATTCCGAAGAAGAGCTAAAGGTGCAGGGTGTTTATGGATGTGTGCCTTTGGGACAACATGGGTGGCAGAGAGTGGGGCGGAGCAAGTTAAGACAGGCAGAGGAAGTTAAGCTTCAATGAATCCTCAGCAAAATCTCAGCGAACCACAAGGGATGGGGCATCTGCAGCTGGAAGGACCCCAGAGTTATCTCAACTTGATCTGCGTGGCCATGCCTTTATTCCTCCTTATCAGCTGTTTCTTAGGTCTCCGCTGCTCCAGGGAGACAGGGCCTTGGCCAGGCACATCTTTGCTGAGTAAATAAAGAGAACACTGGCACTTCCAGCAGCTGATGCACCAGGTCTGTCATGAATGGGGTCTTGGTGGCGCCTTAGTGACCCCCACACTTTAAAAACATCTAGTACGTGTATTTTTAATGAGTTTTTTTTAACAAGGGCACAGATGAAATTGATCCCTCACATGCCTGCCCATCATATTGCTGCACTGTCATCTCAAATCTCTGAGCATGGTGTTTCTTTCCATTTCTTGTAGTGACCAAAAATTTAATCTTAGTTCAGCATAAATTCAACCCACCCAGAGGATTCTTCCCCTCTTAACAAATACTCTTCCAATGTAGTATTTATGCAATAGTATTCATAATCTAGCTCTTTGGAGTTATAGAATTTCAACCACAAAATCCTGGCTGTTGAAATTTAAAAACTCCACTTCCTCACACTATCTTTGCTGTGAGTTTCTGAAATTCACATGCTTACCACCCACTGTTGCCACCTCTTCTTTCCAGCATCTTCTTTTGAGGCAATGGTTTTCTACTCCTGCTTTGAATGAAACAAAGGAAGAAGAGCAAGAAAAAGAATGTTTTATAAGATAAAATTATTGACCATAATGATATGGAATTTTAAAAACATTAGTTGATAGATTGCTACAGTTTAAAAAAGAAATAGCATGCTTCAGCAAAAACTAGTAGAACAGTATTAGTGTGTATAGATAGATAGATAGATAGATAGATAGATAGATAGATAGATAGATAGATAGATAGATAAATAAAAGCAATTTGGACACAGACTCAAAACCATGTGGTCCAACCAGATGGCATCTGGAAAGTCCTAATTAAGCACAGAACTCACTGTCTTGCAAGTGGAGGGACAAAGAGATTGTTTAATTTTCAAGCAGCCTTTCACAAAGCTTCCCAAGTAGAATTAAGATTGGCCATTCTTTAGGTAATATTTCATATTCCGAATAGTGCTCCAAAAAAAGTAAGGGGTTAGGAAGATTTTGTCATTGCATTTGTGTTTTAATAAAAGCCCATTGAGGGGGAAAAATATGATGTTGCCCTCCAAAATGAAAGACTCATTATGCTGGTCTCTGTCACCACTCAACGGAAACTCAGCCCATTTGCTTTGGATCCCAAAGTACTGGAGAGGGCAGGCTAGGGACATTTAGACGCTGCTGAGGTTAGAGGGGCAGAGCAAAGAATGTGGCCTTCAGTTTGAAAGTTCAAGAGGGCCAAGAGCCCCCCCCCAGATGCCACTAAAATAGCAGATGTGCTCTGAGATCAGTGGGACCATGGCAAGACTGCATGGACCTTCTCGAACACCATAGAGGCGGGACAAAGAAGAGGCCATACTGACAGATGCTTGTGTATCAGAGGGCACTGTGTGTGCCTGTGGAGGACCAAGGATGACTTCGTGCATCATCCTGGATTGCTTCTACCTCCTTTTTGCTTTGCTCTGGGTTTTCCCAGGCTCTGCCCACCAGGGCCTTCAGAAGTGCAGGTGGCCTGAAATTTTTACATGGGACCTGGGATCTGAACTCAGGACCTTCTGCTTGCAAGGCAGAGTCTTAACCCTGGAGTGTCTCTCCAGCCCAACACAGTGAATTCTGATCATCATTATTAAACCTAAGAAAAACTGAAAACAAGGAGACCCACACACCAGTGTGTAATTGTAGAATTCACTGCTACTGTGAATTAGTCCCTGTCTTTTTGCCTACTTGCTAAAGTTTTGATATTAGTAGATTGCCTGTAGGACTACTCAATTTTTCAAGCATTTGAATCTGATCATAAACAGTCTTCTCTTTTTAATAAAAAATTCAGAAATTTATGATATATGAGAATAGTATACTCAACCTTTCCCAAATATCCTCAGCTTAAGAAATAGTCATTCAGGCCACATGAAGCCCTTTGCATATCTCCTACCCAGATGTGATGTCTTTCCTGTTATCTCATACAGTCACTGCTATTCTGAACTTGGTCACTGCCATGTCAACACCTCTGCACAATATTGACTTCATCCTGTTTCTTATATGTTAAAATACCATATAAATACTGTCATGTTCCATGAGCCTGCCTCTATTTAAAGTCTCATATTTGTAAGATATCGTCTTGATTTGTATTTATCTGTCACTGATTTTCAGTGCATATCATTTCATTTTTATTCACTTTTTAGAAGACAGTCATTTCTGATCTTTGTAATGTCAAAAAAAGTTGTATTGAGAATAACAGCTCTCTCTTTGTGTATAAGTCAAATATTTCTTTAGTGAACAGTTCTCAAAATGTGGTGCCCAGATCCATGACATGCCCAAAACAAATTAAATCCAGGGTCCTAATAACGAGAAGATGGTCCCAAATGGACCAAATTATTCATGGATTAAAAAGTCAGTTCAGGGGCTGGAGAGATGGCTCCGGGGTTAAGACCCTGTGTTGCAAACAGAAGGTCCTACATTCGGATCCCAGATCCCACATAAAACCACCAAGAGGAAATGGCGGTGGTCTGCACTTCCAGCCCTGGTGGGCAGAGCCTGGGAAATCCCAGAGTGAAGTAAATTCCTGAAGTCACCCTTGGCCCTTCACAGGGACATACACACAATATGATAGATAAATAGATAGATAGATAGATAGATAGATAGATAGATAGATAGATAGATAGATAGATAGAACATTTTAAAAGTCAGTTCAATGTGTAAGATAAATGATTGACTTTTATGCAACTGAATACAAAATAAACATCCATTGGCATGGTTTTAAACTAACCTTTAAGAAACTACCACTTAATAGTTTGGGAAAAATATAATGAAACAACAGCCATAATTATCTGAAAAAGCTATTGAGCTCCTCCATTTCAGTCCTGCCTCTGAAGACTTGTCCTCCACATATACCACAGTCAGAAGAGTGTGTCACAACAGACATTGCAGAAACATTCGCCACTCCCGTGTGTTTAAGTCAAACGCACAGAAATGTAAAACAAAAATGCCATTCTTCTTCTTTGTTTTAGAAAATGCAATTATTTCATAATGTGTGCTCTCCACATTAGCAAGTTAGTTACTGCTTTTTACATGATAATTCCTAGGTTTTTTTAAATTTCTCGGTTTTACTTTTCAGGATGGTAATTTCCATACATGTGACACATGTGAACCAAAGTTCCGTGACTATTCTCAGTAAGTTTTAAAAGTCTAACAGTAATTTGGGGACTAGACATGTAGCTCACTGTCACGGTTTGAAATGTGTTCACCCCCCACCCCAGTCTCATGTGTTTGGGAAGGTCATGGCACCTTGAGAGGTGGAGCCTTGCTGGAGGAAGGCGGTCACAAGGGGTGGGCCTTGAGGTGGATGAGTCCCACCCTACCTCCTGGAGAAGTCTGTTTATGCAGCAAGCAATCTAGTAGCTCTCGACTTCCAAGATGTCTGCAGTGACATCTTGTCCACTAGCTTCGGCCAGCCAGCCATGCCGCCTCCACCATGAAAGACTGTATCTCCCCTCTGGAAGCATAAACTGAATAAATCTCCTTTCTCTCTTAAATTGCTTGACTTTGAGTGCTCCTCACAGCAACACAAGAGTAACTAGTGCACTCACTTAAGATTGCTTGCCTCACGTGCACATACCCAGCACCACTGAAGCTAATGTGGCCATTCGTGCCAGTCATCTTAGCACTGGGGAAGGGAGTAGAGGCAGGAAAAGACAGTGTCTTGGGACATAAAAGCTTAAGCATTGCTGAACTAAAGAATACCCAGAAGCAGAATTGATGGCTTGCCATTCATTTCCTATTTCCAAATACCTCTCCTGCAGGACTACACCAGTTTAAGCTCTCACTTGCAGTGGGGTACAGAGGGTGCCTGCTGCCCACACATTTCGTTTGGTCAACATTTCGAAATTGGTTCAAACTTCAGTTTTGTTTATGTCTGAAAGATGCCAAAGTGGTGTGTTTGAGTTTGTGTGTCTCTGATTATAGCTAACATTTCACGATTGCCACATGATTTTTGGCTTTACGAGTTTTCTCTCCCTTGAAATTCTTGTTTATATTGTTACATATTTCTCTATGTTTTGTCTTTCTACATCAGTTTTTAAGGACTGTTTGCATTTTCATACATGTGTCCTTTGTTGGTCTATTTCTCTCTCCCTCTCCCTCCCCTTCTCCTTCTCCCTCCCTCTCTCTCTCCCTCCCCGTCTCTCTCTCCCTCCCCCTCTCCTTCTCCTTCTCCCTCTTCTTCTCCCTCTCCCTCTCCCTCTGTCTATATATTTTAACTTTGGGGGAACTACAATTTACCTGCAAAAAAATTACATATCACACACACATCTAGTCTATGAGTTTGACAACTTCATAAGCCTATGTTATTAACAGCAGAAGCAAAACATTGCATATTTTTCATGCTGGGGCAGAAAAGGCTCTAGCCACAGTGGGGAGGGATTCCACAAAGTGCTGAAAACTCCTCTGACCACCCACAGGAAAGACTGAAGCCATGACAGTGTTGGGTCAGAGATGGGCAGGACCACACTTTGACCAGGACTGTTTAGTTTTGGGTCTCTCCTGCCTTCCTTCTACTTAAGCCTAAAGTTCATGTTTGGACAACAAAGATGGACTAGGGGCATCGCTGGATCTCTGTGTTCTTGTGTGCATTGGGGCAACATAGAATAAATCTTCTTTATCTGCTTTCCACTGTCAATTCGGCTCTTTGAATTGACTTACTACCTGGCCTATTGGGGTCCAGGCTGTTACATCGGGTAACAGTATAGATGTCTGCACTCCTCAGTTTCTTGAGCACTATTCACAACAATCAAGCTGCAAAACCCAATATAAACTAATGAATGAATGAATGTATGTATGAATGAATGAATGAATGAGATGTGATAAGTACATGCACAATAGAGTGCTGTTTAGCCTTTTTTGTTATTTACTGTGTGTGTATGTGTGTGTGTGTCAGAGGGCACATGTGTCCCTGTGAAGGACCAAGGGTGACTTCAGGAATCACCCCGGATTGCTTCTACCTCTTTCTTGCTTTGCTCTGGAATTTCCCAGGCTCCGCCCACTAAAGCCGGAAGTGCAGGCTGCCGTTTCTGCCTGGCGTTTTTTACGTGGAACCTAGAATCCGAACTCAAGACCTTCTGCTTGTGAGGCAGTCTTAACCCCTGAGCCATCTCTCCAGTCTAATTTGATCTTTTAAAAAAAAAGGAAATTCTATCATTTGGAACGATGTGCATAGAACTGGAAAGAATTACACTGGCTGAAATAAGCCAGAACAGAAAGACAAACACATGTTCTCACTTACACGTGGAATCCCAGTCAATGGAACGCGACTCAAGCAGAGAAAAGCCCATTAGTTACCAGAGGTGACGGAATGCGGCAAAGAGGAGCTGACAAAGTGCCCAAAGACCAAGTGGGACAGGAGAAATACATTGCCGGTTTCTTCTTTCAAGATCTATTTCAGTGCATGGTGAAAGGAGTTAATAATATGGCACTGCCTGTTTCAGATCGCTAAGGGGGTAAATCTCAAACGTTCTCACCACAAAAATGATGGGTATTTGAATGATACATAGGTTCATTATCTTGATTTCATTAGAGAACATTATACTCATAAGTCATAATCATTTTGTACTCTATAAATATATGGACCTATAATTTGTCAATTTACAATCGAAAACATTTAAGTCAGTAGGGACTAAGCAGGAACAAAAGAAAACAGAATGTGGAAGCGTCTCTGTACCAGATGCCAAGAACAAGGGACCGAACATAGTCAGGAGCCAGGAACCGATGGGGTACTGACAGTATTTGACTAATAGTTGATATACTGAAAAGCCTGCAGGCTGATGAGATTGCTCAGTGGGAAAGGCACATACTTGAAACCTGGAAGTGTGAGTTCCATCTCTCGAAACCACATAGTGGAAAGAAAGTTGTTCTCTGACTTTTAGACCTGTGCACCATGGCATACATGTGAGCATATGTGTACCTTCTCTTCTCCCCCCCAACTCTCCATGTGTGTGTGTGTGTGTGTGTGTGTGTGTGAAGTTTACAAAATGAATAAAAGGACAAAAGACTAACTGCATAAATTAACAAGAAACACTTATAATCCAGGGCAAGCAGGATTAGTGCACAAAACGCTGACTGAAGTTCAAGAGCAACTAAAACACACAGAATGAAGTAGAAATGCCCAAAGCACATATGAAAAGATGTTAAACAGCATTAATAACTAAGGACATGTTAATATTTTATGCATAAATTGGTAAAAATCTAAACTTGATAACATTTGTGCTGAGTGCAGAAAAATTTAATATACCTTTGAAGTAAGACTAGTTACTGCAATTTGGCAATATAGCTTGAAAGATTTAATGTGTTCTTTTGATTCAGCAATTTCAAGGCTAGGAACTTAAAGTTACAGATTTACTTACAAATGAAGTCGATAAAATGTTCATTGACATGATTTTTAGTTATATATTTTGTAACAATGTATCTTTCCATATGTGTTTACATATACATATGTGGAAATTTTCTGTAAGTAGAGGTACAGGAAAGGATTGTCTCATGGAGGTAATACCAAAGGCAGGGGCTTAAGTCAGAAGTTGGGGATCACGAACTAGTTGTATAGTACACATTTGATTCACAATGACATTAAATTCAGGTGTATTTCTTAGCTAATAAAATAATCCTCATACTTTATTTGTATCTTAAAGTTTTTTATCTTTTCATTTCAATTTCATTCAGACCACAAATAATTGATGAGTCCTACTATATTATGAACATATTCTTTCACATTATTCTAATGAATTGGACCTAGAGCTATTAATGTAATTTGACCATGCAGAAATGGTGTTATAAGAAGACAGACAAGCTGAGGCCAAGGATGCTTGTCGTGTGTTGGATGAGCAGAACATAGCATAGATGGTGCAGTAGATTTTAAGTGTCAACTGAACAGTTGAAGAATGAGTTCTGGGCACATCTGTGAAGAATTGATAGTTAAGGCAAGTCCTGTGAAAGCCTGCAGGAGAGTACCTGATTGACATGGGAGACCCCAGCTCGTAGTGGTGGGACCATTCTCTGGGCAGGTAGGTAAGATGGAGGGAGCTAGTTCAGTGAAGTCTGGCATTCTTCAGCAGACTAGGACAGACTTGCAATCTGACACATGAGGTTTGCTCCTCTCTCAGCAAGGGCAGGTATGGTGTGGCCAGTTCCCTCAGCAACTGGTGTTGGTATGAGCTCTCCTGCCAAGCTGGACTAAGAACTCCAGCTGAGAACTGTAAGAAAGAATAAAGTCCCCTTGCTCCCCTAAGCTCTTCAGTCATGAATCTGTCGGCCACATGCAGACAAACTACAAGAGCTGGACGGCAACTCTGGGGAAGAGATGCCGTGAACAGATGTGACTGGCCGCCATCTGAAATGCAGGACTCAGGGATTTTTTTTTTTTTTCAGCAAAACAATTCCAAGATGGAGAGAAAGCAAAGAGGCCTTGAGTCTGATTATTCCAATAGATGAAGTCAGAATAGATCAAGTCAGGAGAAAGGCAGAAGGAAATAGAAGGAAGAAGAGAGGGAAGACTGGGAATGGTACTGCAGGGGATAGACACAATGTGGCTACTTCCACATGTGGAGAGCCAAGGAGGTGAAGTCATTGTAGACAACGTTCATTACATGTCTTCATCACCTATGTGCGAGAGACAAAGAGAATGAAAATATTTCAAGGTTCATCAACTACACAGAGAAGATGCTGTCAACTTAGATAGCATTGTTAAATAACGATGTCGTCCAAAGCATAATATTTGCTTGGAAATAGCAGAGCCCTGAAATGGATACTTGTGCCATGACAAACAATGAGCACATTCAGGGAAGTTGGGGCAAAGGGGAAATGTTTAAAAATGAAGTGAGGATTACATAAGATATTTTGAAACAACTTGGCGACAAGGATTAGCAACAAAGGTGGAACAGGGGTGACTGGGCACAGATATATTTGCAGAGGGTGTTGTTAGCATGATGTTGAGGAGGACTTTGTGCAGATCTCATGATGATTATTAAGGAGTTGTGTGTGACAAGCCTTCCTTCTTAATCTCTTCTATTTATCTTTCTGTTAAAGTTAGCCTATGTTACTCCATTTTGATTCTGACAAGTCTTGCTATAGCATGCAGAAAGGTAGGAAGCCTGAGAGACATACTACCTTTTAGAGGCATTCAATTTAAGGTGCTAGAGGCTCTCCAATGTACAGAGGTCTGGTTCCTACCTAGGAATAATGGTCTAGAGGGCTGGAGAGATGGTTCAGGGGTTAAGACTGCCTCACAGGCAGAAGGTATTGAGTTCTGATCCGAGGTCCCACATTAAAAAAAAAAAAAAATGCCTGCTTTTCTGGCCATGCTGGGCAGAGCCTAGGAAACTCCAGAAAGAAGCAAAAATGAAGTAGAAGGAATCTAGGATGATTCCTGAAATTACCCTCAATCCTCCACAGAGACACACAATGCCCTGTGATACACACATGTGTATATATGCACAAAAATGAATATAAGTAAAATGGCTAGAAGCTTGGAAGGGGAAAAGACTAAGACTACAGAAAAATTGGTAATGCAGGAAGAGAAGAGGGTAGAAGTAGAATTTAAAGACTCCCTGTGTTCAAGGCTGGGTCAAAGAATTCTGCAAAGCCAGTAAGGACTGTAGAGGAGCAGAGGATGAGGAGAAGAAGAGCAACGTCTCAAAGCCCCACATAGAGCGAGCTGGTAAACACTGGGGTCCAGACCCCAGCGCAGCCAGATGGACAGCACACTCTGTCCCTGCAGCCCCACCCACCCCTCGGCCTTCCTATAAAAGCTCACGCACGCTTTCTAATGAGGATGTGGTGTGATCTTTTCATCCCAGGAAATCACAAACATAAAAAGTTCAAGCATCCATTTGGCAAGTCAAGGGCCACGGAGCTCAAAGTCGTTCGGGCCTTAATCCAAAAGCCCTTCAAAAAATCCATAAACAAAAGCAGTGAAATAAAACAGAGTTGACAAAAAAAGTCACATAAATCAAACGATGTATTTTTCTAGTTTCAAGAAGAAACGTGAGTGCCCTTCTCCTGTTTTATATCAGAATGTCCCTGCTCCTTTTTAAATTGCATAAGAATTTCCCAATAATCTTCATATTCTTTAACTCCTGACACAGCCAAGGACATTCTCAAAGACTGGATTTATTTAAGATACTAAAGTGACAATTTCCATACATTTCATTTTATTAGCTTTTCAGAGAGTTCTGAAATATTTAAGTATCTAGTGAGTCCTAGTGCTTCCCTGATTTTGTTTGCTCAGGGGAAAAAAACTGATTTTAGAATGCAATGGCAGCCCATTAGACATGCCTTGGAATTTATATAAGAAATCAGTGACTTACTTAAAAAGTGATTCCAGTGTGTATATTGGGACTTAAGGCTGCCAAAGCAAATAAACCTAAGATTTAAAAAAACATGTTTTTAATCAAGTTTTTTAACAAGCCATATAAATTATGCCCAAAATAAGAGTATTTTATTAAATAGCATATTTTAGAGACAGAAGTCAAACCAGCCACTGGAATTGAGTTTAGCAAATAAGTGGTTAGTTGTTCCCTAAAAAATTAATAAATAAAAATTTAAAAAGTACTAAGGACTCAGGAACATAACTTGAAAGTATTATAACAGTTACAGTATTTTTTTCTTATAAATCAAATTTTTTATTGGAACAGGGGGGTAGCAAGATTGTAAGAGCCTGAAGTAGAAAGGTGTTAAAACAGACATTATCTCCTGGATATGATATAACCATGACATACAAGATTTCATGGCAGATATGCATACTTACACAAGAATTGCACAAGAACTGTCTTATCAACATCTCACCATAACATCAGAAACATCTCAGGAAGCTCCACACCAGGGCTGGAGCAATGGCTCAGGGGTTAAGACTCTTCCTGGCCAGCAGAGAGTCCTGAATTCAGGTCCCAGGTCCCACATAAAAACACTAGCCAGAAATGGCAGTGGCCTGCACTTCCAGCTCTAGTGGGCAGAGCCTGGGGAATCCCAGAGCACAGAAAAAAAAGAAGAAGGTAGAAGCAATCTAATCTACGATGATTCCCGAAGCCACCCTTGATCCTCCACAGGGACACACAGTGCTATAAATAAATAAATAATAAAGTTTTTTTTTAAAAAAAAAAAAAAAGGAAAAAGAAACTCCACACCTCTCTGAAAGACTAATGAAGACTAATGCTAAAGAGGAAGTAAAGGAAGATGCTTTCTTCTGTGGTCTATCCACTGATCTAGGATGCTTGCTGGAGCATGAATCAGGTCAGGCATAAGTCATCACAGACTACATGAAACACAGTGGGCCACACAATAGAATCTCCTTCCCAAGTTGTGGTTGAAATGTAGCGGCCAGGCTCATGTTCCTGTCACCATGCTTTCCCTGTCTAGTACCATGTGTTGCCCACCATGATGGCCTCTATCTTCTCCGCCACTGTAAGCCAAAATAATAAACCCCTCCTCCCTTAAGCTTCGTGAGTCAGAATATTTTATCAGAGCAATGGAAGAGTAACTGGAAGGGGAGATAGTTAACCAGAGTATGAAAACCTTGAACTTTTTCTCTGTCTCATTTTGCTGTTAGTCAGATTAACTCTTCTTACTAAAGGCAGCAGTGAGGAATAGGTGGTAAGTGCTTGGAAAATTATGTCTATTCCCTGACACCTTTCTGATTACTTCCCCTGTCTCCTTTGCTCTGTGTGGATTTCTAAAGGCATCCAGCCCTTTCCTCCAGGCTTCCCTTTGGATTCCTTATTTCCTTTTACTATTTCCAGAGCTGCAATCACACTGTATCCTATTAATTCTGACTGTGGCTTCTCTGCCAGGCTCTGTATGATGCTCCTTCACAACTACCTCTAAGAATAGTTCTCCATGAATGAATTGTCGTCTCTCAAATATGACACATAACAAAATGAGTTCATTATCTCTTCCTCCTCCCAACCTTCTGCAGGGAACAGCCATAGAGTCTCTAGTCTCCTTTGTTTTTTGACATTTACTACCATTATGCCCAAATATTTAACATTTCATGAGGTCCATCTACCCAATCACTATAGATGCCACTGTGATTGAAAGGCATCACAAGAAGTTGACAGAACTATAGGGTGGGTAAATTACAGGTATTACAAAAAGTGATGGGGGGAATAACACATAACAACTGCTCAGAAAACAACAGTCCTGAGAGAATCATTGCTTTGGCCCAACTCACTGGTGTCACCTGCAAATCATCTGCTGTGATCTTCTCAAATCTGGAAAGGACAAGGGCCACTTTGGAAGCAGTAGAGTAAATCCTCAGTTGTGCATCATTTTCAAAAGTGGTGTGGTACTGTCTTTGGGAAAGAGAAATAGAAGGTAGAATAGAGGAAACAGAAGAGACTTACAAGGCCCAGAAACAGGGCATACTGCACACTCCTACATCCATCATAGACCTGATGGATTAGCTCTGTGACCACATTGGACATTCCCTCTGTCCAGGATCAGTTGTGTTCTCTAGCTCTCTTGTTGTCTTTGCATATCACAGCAGACACAGCCAAGGCAGCAAGGCACATTCTTCCCATAACACCCACAAGCCAATGATTCTATCAGACCTCCCCAACTTCCAAGACTGACCACGTGGAAGACTTCCTTGTAAGTGGCAATGCCAGACACCATGGCAACTAACTCCGCTCTCCAGAGATTAAAAAAAAAAAATGCTGAGCCCAACTGGGTGCCCCTGCATTATGAGCATCTATTCATATGAACTCATTATTTCCAAAATATTTAATGGGATATATACCCAGGTATCATAGCAAGTCACTGAAATCTGCCAGATGCCTAGGGCACAACCTAAAATTAGATCTGCCAACCTTAACCTCACCTCAAACCTTCTGCTATGTCCCACCTATGAGTCATCTGTGCAGTTTATGCATAGTCAGCAATTCCAGGTTTAGTTAGTTTGTAAATTTTTCAGCTTATTGTAAATGTGATTTGTTTTTGCTACTGAATAACTTTCTGTTCTTAACTATTAACTCAAAGCTTCTTGGCTTTTTTTTATAAACCTTGTTTGTTTCCTTTCTTGTTTATAGGTATACTTTTTCTGTTTTGTCAAGAAAGCAATTAAGGAATTATTAGTATATTTTGGTCTAGTTTTATAAGGTCAAGAAAATTTCAAAACATGTAAAAGATGAGCTGGAAAAGAAATCAAAGGGAAAGGCGTGTATAAACCAATCTGTTTCTAGTCTTGAAAAATAATTCTTCCCCAGGCCAGCATGGAACCATACGCTGTGCTTTCAAAATGGGGGTAAGAGATAAAATCTACTCTCCTGGTGCCTGTGGGGCCCGTGTCTGGTTACAGTTACTTGTCCAGTTTGGCAGGAGAGCCCACCTCAACACCAAGCGTGGAGAGAACTGGCCACACCACAGGACATGCACCCATAGGACTACTAAGAGAAGGATGATCCTTACTTGCCAGACAAGCATGTCTGGCCAAGTATACAGAAAGACGCCCACTTTCTCAAACAGTTCCCTCCATTTTATTCACCTACATGGGGACTAGTCCCACCCACCGTGAGCTAGACCTTTCCCATTAACCGGACAACCTCCCACAGATTCATTCTGGGCTTAACTTCTAATTCTCTACAAATGTGTACAGAGCTCAAACCTTCCATCATGAAGTTGACACCTGTATCTAATTATGACACTTCACTCCTTACCAACTTGACACAAAAACGTATCACTTTTAAGCTGTAATCTTTAATCCTTGTCCCCAAAGGTGTTAAATTTATCTTATAATATAAATGCATTTAATTGTATTAATTGTAAAGGTCCAAAATCTCTTAACTGTCTGATCCTATCAAATCAAATCAAGTTAAATACTTCAGCACAAATAAAATATTAAATGGAAGTATTATGACACAATATGAAAATATCAAGTTGATACTAAAGTCCAGCCATTCAAATACTGCATCCTATAGTTCAATGTCCCTCTTCTGTTACTCATAATCATAGTCACAGTGGCTCAAAGATTCTGGGGCAATCCCAGTCCCTCTTCATAGCTTGGAAGTGCACAAACAGCATTTCTCTGGAATTGACTGAATCTCCATTTGCAGCCATCCTCAGCACATATCCCATGTAACAGCTCTTCTTGACAGGTGTCTCGCATTGATTCTGGCATCTCTAACATCTTCACTTCTCAATGGCAAGCCAGGCTTTAACTCCACAGCACAATGACTTTCTTGGGACTCTCTGCAAGCTTCCTGCCACATACTGCCTGGCTTCTACCATGCTCTGAAATCTTGGAGAAGAGATCCATAACCTCATCCCTCTTATATCTTTGATGCCTCTAAAACCAGTACAATGTGGACAATGTTACCAAGTTCTACTATAACCTCCAGTAACACTCTGGGTTCGCTTCTGCAGCTATACAAGTCACCTGCTTTGTAGGAATCCCAAACTTGCCATTTAGTAACATGTTTCCACTGCTCTCCATGAACCCCTTAATCATGCATCAAAACCAATACCACTGGGGGATGCTGACAAATTCTTCAGAGAGATTGAAACATAGTTTGGTCCTACTCAAACCATACCTGTAACAATAGTTGACCCTGGAAAAGCTCTGTTTTAGGCACATTTGAAAGGCAAGAAATAACTTTAACTTGGGCTTTTGACCCCTGAAGGATTCTGAGTTTTCAAACCATGGAATATCCACATGGTAGCCATAGGTTTCCCTTCACTGATGGTCATTTTTCTAACAGTGTCAGTTGCTCTGCTCTCTATCCTATCCTCATCCAAAACTTTAAAGCTGTCAACACAGCTTTCTTCTACCAAGAAAACCAGTCCATCATCTTCAAATTCAGTTTCGCCAAAGTCCCTGTTCCCTTCATCACAACTAGACCCAAACAAGCCAGAACTCTCTCAGCATCACTATTTTCTACATAGCCCTTAACTAAACTGCAAAATTGTATTTATAATCCTTAGACTCAAAATCTTCAAACATTTCAAAGTTTTTCTAACGAAACCACTCAAAATCCACAAATTACACATAGCCAGATTTATCAACAACATCCCACTTCTCTGATATCAAATTCTATTGCAGTTAGCCTATATGTTGTTGATAAAATCATGACAAAACAGTTTAAGGGAACAAGGAATCTATTGTCTTAGGATAATCTAGTTACAGTTCCTTGTCCTGCTTTGCAGGAAAGTCCACATCAACACCAAATCCTGCCCACAATGGGTTGAGCCTTTCCCGTCCACCAATTTCCTGCAAGTTCATTCTGGGCTTACATACTAATTCTCTACAAATGTGCCCAAAGCTCAAACCATCAACCATCAAGTCGACACCTACATCTAACTATACAGTATCCCAGGCCTTCTTCAATGGGCAGGAGATACCAAAAAAAAAAAGAAAAAGAAAAAGAAAAAAGTAAGTAAAAGTACTTGTTACACAAGTCTGACAATCTGAAAATCCAGTGAAGAGTCAGACTCAGTGACCCATATTTGTAAATCCAGTATTTCTATAGAATCTGGATGAGCCAAGAGAATTGCCCAGAGGCTCTGTTGCAGTCTGCCTGCATGGTTGCTGATAAATGACCACCACACAGCTTAAGGGAACAAAGAGTTTACTTTCTTATGACAGTCCAGTTACAGTTCTCAGTCCAGCTTAATGGGAGAGCACGCACCAACACCAGGGCCAAGAGAACTGGCCACACCATCACCACATAATGGCTGAGAGATAGACGATCCTTACTTGCCAGACCAGCATGTCTGGCCAAGTATACAGAAGAATGCCAGCTTCTCAACCAGCTCCACGTGATTATTCCAGGGCTTAATCCCACCCACCATAGGCTGGGCCTTCCATCAGCTAGACAATCTCTTGCAGGTTCACTCTGGGCTCAACTCAGCCACTAATTCTCCACAAATGTGCCCAAAGCTCAAACCCTCAACAGTCAAGTTAACACCTGTGCTTAACTATGACAGGCTCTTTGGGTGCCTAGGAAAGGACTTTTCCAGAGTCAGCATGAAAAGGTTGGTGCAGCTGTGGTTCAAGTGAGTCAAGCTATGTTTCAGACTTGTTGCAGAACCTTGCAGCAACATCCAGGTGGTACTGGTTGTATTGCATGATGGAGGGGTTCATGGAGAATGGCTGAGGCTTGTCACCAAGTGGCAGGCAAAGGAACGTAAAACTTATAGCTACAGAGGCAAACCCAGAGTGTTGTTGGAGATGCCAGAACCATGGGATGAGTGCTGAGGACGGCTGCAAGTGCAGATTTGACCTGACCAGGAGAAATTCTGCAAGAAAGGGTCTGTAATGGCCCAAAATCTTAAACCATCATGAGTGCATAATGGGGAACAAAAGATAGACATCAAACTAGAGTGCAATATTTTTTTCCAGATTTTTGTCTTTTCTTATTGTTTCATAATGCTTCCATCTTAATATTTATTGTGTGTTGAAGTATTTAATTTATTTTAATTTGGCACAATCTTACACAGATAAAGTTTTAAAGAAAAAGCTTTTAGTTCCAACGTATCAAAAATTCAACTTTGGGTACTGGAGAGATGGCTCAGGGGATAAGACTCTGCCTCAAAAACAGAAAGTCCTGAGTTCCAATCCCAGGCTCCACTAAAAATGCCACATGGAAACAGCAATGGCCTGTACTTCCAGCCCTGATGAGCAGAGCCTAGGAAATCCCAGAGCAAAGCAAAAAGGAGGTAGAAGCAAACCAAGATGATTCCAAAGTCACCCTTGGTCCTCCACAGGATCACACAGTGCCCTCTGATACATAGACACACATGTGTGCACATGCAAAACAAATAAACAAATAAATAATCATTACCTTTAAAAATTCATCTTTTACTGATATTTTAAAATTGAAATTTGAGAAATTTTTAGTTGAGAATTAATAAAATTTAATACCTATATGGAGACAAGTATTGAAAGGTTACAGCTTAAAAGTAATACGCTTTATGTCAAGTTGGCAACAGGTGAAATGTCATAGTTAGATACAAGTATCAACTTGATGGCTGAGTTCTGGACACAGTTGTGAGAAATTAATAATTGAGTTAAGCCCTGGGGGAACCTGCGAGAAATTTTCTTATTGATAGAGAAGACCCAGTCCATGGTGAGAAGGACTAGTCTTGGGCAGGTGAATAAATGGAGGAAACTGGTTGAAAAGGTTGGTATCTACCTCTTGATGAACTCTGGATCTGATTAGAGATTGGACTTCAAAAGAATAAGGTAGAAGTGAGATCAAGGATGATTCCCGACATCAACCTTAGCTTCCATATTCACTGCACACATGTGCACATGCATTTACATACATACATACTCACACACGTGCAAACATACTTACATACACACATACGTGCACATGCTGACAATATAATGGTAGAGCACTTCTTAACATAGACTTCACAGACAGGTGATTTGGTTTTGTAGGTATGAGAATTCAATATTAATGTAACTTATTTGAAACCACAGAAACTCTCTGGATTCTGTGGAACCCCCCTCCATCCTTCTCCTAATCTCTTATTCAACTGCTATCAGATGTGTTAGATATTTGGCATGTTAAACACAAAATGGCTCAAGCTGCCCCCCTCCTCCCTCTGATGAATGTGTTCAGACAAAGAACACAAAGAACCCTTCACAATTTCCAGTCTTCTTAGATAAGGCAGCTCTTCTCTCCCAAGGACACTTCTGTAGCTCCCAGCCTGTCTGCAACTCCCAAGGACTTTCACCCATCCTGGGGTGAGCCCCCACTTCCCATCACAGTACTTTTCCAACTACATGCCCCTGCCCTATAGTCACATACTCTTGGTCATATGACCAAGCCCTATGAGACCTCAAAACTAGATATCTTTCTATCTATCTATCTATCTATCTATCTATCTATCTATCTATCTATCTATCGATTATCTATCTATCTATCTATTTATCTATCTATCTATATCTCTCTATCTATCTCTCTATATCTCTATCTATCTATCTCCTTACCTTTCTGTCTGTTCCTGAAACAGCCAATTTGCATGCTGCCTACCTATTTTGTCCTCCTGCTTGCTTGACAATAAATCTCCTTTGTATATTTTGTGCTGGTTTTGGTGTGACTTTGAATCCCCAATGATTCCCAGGTAGGGGGGCTTTCCCAAGAGCCCCCATAAGATGAGCCGCCAAAGTTTTTTATTTATGAAATGAACACAAGCTGACCCTCAGAAAACAGTCCTTCCTTTTCTCCTAATCTAGTTTAGTACTTGGAAAAGCACATTTAAGATCCTTAAATGCTACCTAAAAAATAAATAAATAAATAAATTTTTAAAATTCTCTTTCCTCGAGTAGACTTTTTTCTTTAGAATACCTGTTCAGAACAGCTGAGCTGAGAAATGGAAGTAGTCTGGTTGTGGGTGGGGAAATGAAAGAGGACAAAGACAGGAAATGCTGCAAGTGATAAATTTAAAATATCAGGCAAGAGGTGACTAAAGCTATTATCCCAAATCCACTTACTAAGCTCCTATTACAGACAATTTCTACACTGAGAACTTAAAGAAATGAAAAGGAAACCAGAAGGGGGAAAAGGTTTCTTTGAAGTGTCAGAGTTGTTTGCTTCTGAAAGAAAAAGTGTTGCTTTTGCCCCCTAGCAAAGTCTGCATCATGCTGTTTGAGCATTGATGGCTTCGTTGCTTTTCTGTCTTCTCAGAACCTGTATGGGGGACTCAGTCTGTGTTCAGAGACCTTGTGCTTTTCCTCCTCGTCCACAGCTTCCTTTGACTGGCTTCTGATTCTGTGAATTGATGCCTGGCACCACTGTTCAGTCACTACTGCTCTATTCAGACTCTGTTTAATGATTTTAAATGTGCATATACCTTCCAATAGAGCTAAAGTACACTGAATTTTGAAGGACATGCTGAATCAGGAAGCATCTTGCTGGGTATTTTAGTCATCATAACTTAGCTCCTGGATTCTGGAGAAATACTTGCGATAAGTGCTTTGAATCTCATTATTTCAGTACCCACAAGCCCAGGGTTCCCTCTGGCTTGTCTACTCCAGTGGGGGTTCAAGCCTCTGTGGCATACCAAGTTGCCTCTCTTTGGGACACCCCACTGATGGGGCATTTCCCTTCACTCATCCAGGTTTGGTCTCCAAGGTTTCCACTATATGTTCTTGTCTCTCTTGAGTTCCTTGATAGTCTATGGGGACATGTTGGTATGCCAGTCATTATGCAGGCCTGGTAAGGACAAGAGAGTCCAATCATTTTTTTTAAGTCTGGCTTACTATTCAAGTATGAAAAATCTAGGTCAAGGCACAGGAATTTCCAACTTTATTATTAATTTGGAATGTTTGTCATATTAAAATTTTGAGCCAATGAGATAAGTCGGCATGTAACCTAGTAACCTGAGTTCAGTCCCTAGAAGCTCACATGGTAGAAGGAGAAAGTTGTTTTCTGACTTCTTTTTATTATTATTATTCAATTGTGCATGTATGCGTGTGTGCGCGTGTATGTATGTGTGTGTGATAACCACGGACGAATTTGGGAACCACCATGGACCGCCTCCGCCTCCTCCTTGTTTACTCTGCCTGGGGATTCACAGGCTCCGCCCTACCAGGACCAGAAGCACAGGCCAACCCCACTTCCGCCAGGCGTCTACTATCCAAACTCAGGACCTTCCGCCTGCAAGGCAGAGGCTTAGCCCCTGAGCCCCTCTCCAGCCCCTGTTTTCTGACTTCTACCTGTACACTATGACATGCATTCTCTCTCTCGCTCGCTCTTTCTGTCTCTCTCTCTCTTTCTCTCAAATGGATAAAGGAAAGCAGTTTTTAAAGACTACTTAAGAAAAATAATTTATATAGATTAAACAGCTTTTTAAAGAATACTTAAGAAAAATAATTTATATAGATTAAACAGCTTTTTAAAGAATACTTAAGAAAAATAATTTATATAGATAAGTTATATTATTTAACTTTCCTGAGCCACCTAGCTCCCAAATATTAGAAAAAAATTTAATTTAATTAATTTTCTTCTAGTCTAAATGGAAAAGATTATGTGTCTGCTATCTCCCTTAGGCAAAAGTTCTTGGACATGGATATATTCAATTAATTTCCAAGATAATAACCTAGGACACTTTTATTTAACTCATGATTATTCAATTAATAATAGTTAAAAGCACTTTTCAGACTCAATCACTGATCGCTTGATAGTGATTGTCTCAATAGGACCACAAGATGGAGTCAAAAATAACTGTTTGGCCTCATCTGGATGAAATTAATCAGGCTTATAGTGAAATTCAAGAATAAAGACACAGTAAATGCCTTTGAGGCAAAATTGAATGAAATGATTAAAGGGAGCAATGTTGACCTTTATTTTAAACTAGAACTGCTTTACAACCTGGTCTCCTCACCGATGATTATTAATTCCAATATTTTTCAAGCCTTCTGGGCATAGAGAGAGAGAAAGAGAAAGAGTATATATTAAAAGAGACTTCTTTTCTGGCCCTAAATAAGAATAAACATGGAATCTGCATTTTATTATCCAGCCTTTCATTAGTCCCCAAAGAAGAATATGTGTAAAGTTTTTTTTAAAAAAAAGTCTGTTTACTATTTCAGTCTTTTTAAAAGACTTAGAGAAAGTTTTATTTCCCATTAGTATGAAAATAAAATCCAGTGTTACCTGACATTTTTTGCAATTTTCAGACTTTAAAAATAGACCGGCAAGGTGGCTCAGCGGGTAAGGTACCTTGCACAAACCTGGCTAGCTGAGTTTGATCCCCAGAGGCCCTCTTGGTGGAAGGAGACAAGTGACTTCTGAAACTTGTCCTCTGACCATGGGACCCATGTACATTCTCTCCCTCTCCCTCCACCTTCCCCCTCTCTCATAAATAAATAAAAGATTTTCCTAAAAAAGAATTTTAAAAAGAACTTCCTCTTCTTTTTCTTTCCCTCCTCCTTCTTCCCTTTTCCTGGCGTTCCCTTCCAAACACTACCTTCCTAGAGCCACAAATGCAGGCACAGTCAAGTGAGCGCCTGTCGTAAAGGAAGTGGTTTCCTAGAGCTCAAATCAGGAGAATGGTGCCCACAAGCAGTGATGCAGTGTCTGAGCTGGGCAAGAAAATGTTCCCAGAAAGGGGTGACCTACTGTGCCTGTCAGAGCTTAGAGGAGCAAGGAGAGCATTTAAGCATGGTGACTTCTCAACACAGAATGAATGCCAAGCAAAACAGGTGTCCCTGAGCTAGAACAACCTAGCACAAGGCATCTCGCACCAAGTGCAGAGTCTTCATATGAGCAAAAGGGAGCAAGGGAGACAGGGTACAAACAGAATTCAGTTAAGGATGCTCACTTGTTCCATCCACATGGTCAGAGAAAGAGGACACAAGTATGGAAAAACCAGAGAGAAGACCTGATGTCAGGTATGAAGCAAAGGTATCAGTGCTAATTCCTGATTCTCAATTTATATGGGTTCGGAGAATCAGAAAAACTTATAGGTAAATGTGCATATAAATCCCCTAGTTCTGTTCACTGGGCGTGCCTGCAACAGACAGATCCCTACCAAAGAGAACACATCAAATACCAGATCTTGGATTATTAATATGATACTCTGCTAATCAAGAACAAGTTTCCTTGGAGAATGGATGATCTCAGAGTTGGAGCATGAAAGCAAAGATGAGCCTACAGCATCCGTGTCAGAAAGCAACGAAGTGCTCAGAGAATGACGAAGAAATGTCAGCAGCACACAGACACTAGGTTGGGCTGTAAGGACCAAGGGATGATTATAGAAATTAAAAGCTGAGGGCTGAAGAGGTGCTTCAGGGGTGAAAGTCTATGCCTCGAAAACAAAAGAACCTGAGTTTGAACATCTAGACCGCATGTAAAAATCTGCCAGGTGGATTTGGCAGATGCTCGAAATTCTGGACCTGGAAGGCTGAGTCTGGGAAACCCCAGAGCAATGCAATAAAGTGATATAGCAATCCAGGATGATTCCAGATATCACCCTTGGTCCATACTCCAATGCCCTCTGGAACACTCGCACGCACACACACACACACACACACACACACACAGAATACACGATCACTTGCTTACAATGCTCACATGCAAAAATAAGGTAGCTACATAAACAAGCAACATAATCATTTATTAACACTATCTGTTATAAACTGTACACAATTGTATTTGCTATGCTTTAATATGTTTGACAACACACCACAAATGCTAAAGTGTTAAGATGGAGGGAGCATACATCAACATACTTTGACAGTCTTGCTATCCAGGCAAGTGAGGTTTGTTTCTCTCTTAGCAATCTGTGTAGATATGGTATGGCCAGTTCCTTTGGCTCCTGGTGTTGGCGTGAACTCTCCTACCAAGATGGACTAAGAACTACAACCAAGAATCTTAGGAAAGAGTAAAACCCACTTGTTCCCATAAGCTCTTTGGTCATGAATTTATCAGTAACATGCAGACAAACTGCAACAAATTACCTACATGAAGGAATGTTTGTGAAGTATGAAGGACATGAAGGTCAAAGACACACTAAAGACTTCCCCAGACTGAAATTAAGACTTCCCTCAGACTTCCCCTAGAAAACTAAGTGATGAACAAGTATTTTGGATCCTTTTGCTACAAAGCGTGTTGATAGAAAGACTGCCAAAACACAATGGGGCCAGAACTCAGCAATGAGTCAGTGTTAATGCCGCAGTATTAAGGGTTCTAGTGTGGTCCCGTGGTGTAGTGTGCTGTCTGGAGCTACACACTCACACATTTAGAAAGGACTGAACACTGAAAGTAACAGGTCAGCAACTTACTCTTAAACTGTCAGGAACACGAATACACTAAAATAAATGGGGTTCAATTGGAAGTGTCCCTAGGTGTGATCAGGAATCATGCTGTTGGCACTGCTGCGATAAAGACCATGTCTCAATGCTGTATCTATCCCCACAGGTGCCCGGATCCCACAGGCTGAGGCTCACACACTCCTGCTGTCTTTATTCAGTCTCCATTGTTGCTTCTTCCTTCAGAATTACCGATACATCCCTAGCAAAATAGTCATGCCGCAGCAATGCTTCTCTCATATACCTTAGCTCAAATCTCATTTAATCATTGCTTCAAAGATATTTAGTGTTTGCACACACTGAGGCCTAGCAAGATTTAATTCAAAAGAAAGAAAGAGAGAGAGAGAGAGGGAGGGAGGGAGGAAGGAAGGAAGGAAGGAAGGAAGGAAGGAAGGAAGGAAGGAAGGAAGGAAGGAAGGAAGGAAAGAAAGAAGAAAGAAAGAAAGAAAGAAAGAAAGAAAGAAAGAAAGAAAGAAAGAAAGAAAGAAAGAAAGAAAGAAAGAAAGAAAGGAAGGAAAGGAAAGGAATAAAGTATGTGAGCATCAGACTTTATATCAAGTTTCTTTCCTTGCAATCAAAGCTCTGGTTTTAGGTTTTTCTTCCCATTCCACATTATAATATTTGTACGTGTACAAAGTAAATAGAAAATCAATAGTTTTGCTTCATCAGAAGTAGGGAAACTATAATATAATGTTAGTTTATATAAGTGTGGTTAGGCAACCTATATAAAACTGATATAAAGTCACCATGTACACATACAAAAAGAGTCATATACTATATAACATGCCTACATTATTTCTGGAGAGCAGGATTTTAGATTTTAGATCAATTGTGGGTTATTACTTTTGTTAAATCTTTTACAATGGGTATATTTCACTTTTATAAATAAATGACCTTTTCATTAGAGTCTGAAACAAACACAGGAAACATGTAAGAAACTCAAAAAAGAATAAGAAGGGGCAGTCCCTATGCAGAGGAGCACAGAGAGAGAAAAACAGGGAGAAATTTTAAAAAGTGTCCTGGGATGCTTCACTTAGAACCCAGTAACAATTAAAACTATCTAAGAAGTAACAGGTATGTGACACCTCCTGATAAGCTGTTGACCAGAGAGGCCTGAAAGGCCCCACACACAGTGGGCTGTGTCACTGTTCTTGATTGCCATCCAAAAACTTACAGTAAGACTCTGTTATTAAAGATGCAATACATATGGATCACAGAACATGAACAAAAAAAACACCAGTGTAATCCTTGCTGGATAGTTTACACAGCTCCAGAAACTACTGGAGGAGAAAACCAATCGAAGTTCCCATCAACCTGTGAGATGTGCCAGTTATAATAGTAATCACCAAGGCAAAAGGTGACCATAAGTGTAATAGTGGAGTGAGCATCAAAGAGACAACCAACAGCTTTCTGATCAGATGCAAGGCCTGCTTGTCAGAATGGAACTCATTCCTGCTACCATAAACTAGAATAAGAGCCTATGAAAGAGAAGGAAATAAATCACAAGAGACAAGCAGACTATGAATATTTGGCTAGGAAGACAATACATCAAAATGTTTTGTCAATACCTATTATTATAGCCATACATTGGAAGAGCATTCAACACTCAATCAAGAATCCCTCTTCCACAACAGAAGGTGCTAATTACTGGAAAGCATGACTTCCCAAAGTGAAGAAAATTAAATGTCTGTGGATTGCTTGTCTCTAAACAGGACCTATGAGTCTCAACCATCCCATTCCAAGGCTCAAGGAACATCGTGGAAGAGAAAGCTGCAAGATTGTAAAGAGCCTGAGGTGGGAAGGTGGTAGGGTAGGCATTACCTCCTGGACATGACATAGTCATGATATACAAGATTTCAAGGCAAATGTGCATACTTATACAAGAACTGCACCAGAGCAGTCATAGCAACATCTCACCATAACATCAGAAAGATTTCAAGAAGCTCCACACCTCTCTGAGAGACTGATGAGGACTAATGCTGATGGGGAAGTAAAGGAGGATGCTTTCTTCTATGGTACATCCCCTGATCTAGGATACTTGCTGGATCAGGTCAGGCATAAGTCACACAGACTAGATGAAACACAATGGGTCATACAAGCAAAAAGATTTGAAACTAGGAGTGAGTCTAGCAGGGAAGATGAAGGGTTACAAGGGGAAAAGGATGAGGGGATGGGATTTGGTATTGAGGGTTGAAAATATGAAGTCACGATAGGCATGTATGCAACATTAAATTTAAAAAGAAACTCAATAAAACCTCTAATATCTACCATCTTTCTTTTAAACACATAGAAGAAGTTACAGGAGTTCATATTCAAGTAATAGTTACAAAATGCAAAAATTAGGGTTATCAAGATGGCAAAGTAGGTACAAGTTCTTGCTGTGCAAACCAGATGACCTGCCCCTAGAATCCAAATGGGAATCTGGTGCACATCTGTCACCTCAGCTACAGTCAGGAGACAGGGCGGGGAAGGGGAGAGGGAGCAGAGACAGGACGGTCAGCCAGAACCTCATGGGTCAGTTAGCCTAAAGCATGCAGCACAGCATCAAACCAACAGGGTGGAAAGCAAGACTCACACATGCATGCCCGAATACACATGCACGCCCACTAAGGTATGAAATATTTATAAATCAAAATTTAAAAGTAATGAACTATAGGAAGGGGACGGATATTAGGGTGAAGATTTTTGAAGAGGAGATATAGGATACTGTGGATGGAAGAGTGAAGGGGGGAATAATGGGAGAAAATACTTGGCGGGGATAAGGGGATGTAACATAGGAGATGTTGAGGGAATCATAGAAAAACCCTAAGGCTGTGGAATGTAACCAAACAGGAACACCCTATGATATTTAGTTTTTTTAAAAAGGAACAAGAATGGACAGTCCCTGAACCGAGTAGCACAGAGAAATGAAGACAAGACAAAAAAAAAAAAAAAATGTCCTGAGATGCTCCACTTTGAATGCAGAGGCAATTAAACATACGCGATACTTCCTGATAAGTTGTTGTTCAGAGAGGTCTCAAAGGGGAGATGAAAGGTTTTAAGGGGAAAAGGAGTAGCAGAAGATTGTGTGCAGCACTAAAATATATATATAAATAAGTTACATTAAAAAAGGAATTATAGCCAAAGAATTTATCAAGGATACAATGTCTTAGGCAACTTGGTTCATTTTAAAGATTCATGTAAATATTTCAATTTGCTGAGGAAGAAAATAATTTTAAGTCATACTTTAGCAGTAAGTAAAAATTCCCTTTAAGAAAAAAACTAATGAGCAGGGAATGGTGGGACAGAGCTGTAATCCAGCAGTCATGAAGCTGAGGCAGGAGTCCCAGATCAGCCTCAACTACAGAGCAAGACCCTATATTAAAAACAGATAGTAGGCAGGAGAGATGACTCAGGGGTCAAGCTTTTGCCTCTCAAGCAGGATGTCCTGAGTTCGGATCTCAGATCCCACCAGGCAGAAATAGCGACAGCCTATACTAGCAGTTCTGGAAGGTAGAATCTGCGAAACTACAAAGAAAAGCAAATAGGTAGAAGCAATCCAGGGTTATTCATGAAGACAGCCTTAGGCCTCCACAGGCACAGTCGGTGCTCTCTGATACACACACACACACAGAAAGAGAGAGAGAGAGAGAGAAACATGTGCAAATAGACAAATATTTAAAAAACAGAGATAATGATAATATGACCAGTAACACTGAGACCAACTTTATTTACTTCTAGGGCAAAAGCAAGTATGCACCTTTTCTGATTCTACACTGAGAGTGCCCAGGCTAGCCTACCTTTCACCTGGAAAATTGATAGCATCCTGCATACTCCTTCCCTCAGATTCCCAGGCCTCCATAAGCAATAAGCTCATAGTCAACAGACAGCAGCTTCCAGAGAATTTTCTCAGTTACAAAGGTGCACAGACTCATATGGCCACTGAATAAAGTTCAATCCCCTGCTTACTCTGACGTTCCTATTTGATAACACCCTTCTTACGAGAAGCTGCTTGCTGGTCTTCATATCAGGAATGGTTTTTCTTTCTCTTTCTATGTTAGTTTGGGGCTTGCGTATCTCTAGACATGATCTGCTGGGGAATTTAAAGCATGTTTTACAGTCAATGTAGACAAGCAGGTTCATCCTTCAGGCATGTTTCCTACTCTCATTTAGGGCTCTCATATGCTCATTTAATGTTCTCAATTGTATTTATCTCTTCATAGCATGACCATTCTGATAAGCCTTTCCCGAGATGAGAAGCATCATAAATAAATAAATAAATAGATAGATAGACAGACAGACAGATAGATAGATAGATAGATAGATGGATAGATAGATAAATAAATAAATAAAGGCATGTGTGTATTTGTACACACACACACACACACACTCATACATAGTCTAAGTGTAAAAATGTGAGACAGTGTTCTTTGGCTATCTCCTCTACTATTCCTTTAACAAGTTACAAATAATTAATGCAAAATTTATATCCAGGATTCATATGACCTTTGGCCTCACTAGACTACTTCACACCTCTTAGAGTGTCAGCAGAATTTGCTAGTAATCACCCCCAGGAGGAAACAGAACAATTTCCTCTTTCAAGGTACTCTCTGACTGTAAAAGCCCAGATAGTCTGATTCCAAAGATAGAGGTGGGGGAGGGAGACAGGAATCCAGAGGGAATCAGGAAGAGAGTATCATTTTTGACATAATTCTAATTATCTGATAATACAAATATATATGTGACTGTTTCCAGTTTTTGTAAAAAGAAAAAACAGTTAGATGGATGATGAAAGTGTGGATGGATTAGTGAGTCAGCAAGTGCTGGCCTGGTACTCAACACAGGGAGACCACGTTTTCTCAAAACATTCCAAAGGAAAACACACAAAAGTGAATGTGTAGATAAAGTAGGGCCAGGAGAAAGGAAGTCCACAGAGAGTGTCAAAATGAGTCAAGTGGGGGCACCTTCCTTTGATGATAAACAACAAAGACTGGTGGCCCCAGCTTGGTGTTCATGGAAAAAACTGTGTTCCGAGAAAAACAGGCTTCAGATTTATAAGCTTTGGTGATTTTTCTTATACAGAGCTAACGTTGGGTACATTTATTTTTCTTTTATTTCAGCTCATACAAACTTATTAGGTACACCAGTTCCCTCCCTCCCTCCTCCTCCCCCCCGTACCCCCTGCTCCCCCTTCCCACCCCTCTCCCTCCCCATCCCCCAGTGCCTCCCACCCCAATTCCCAGAGAGTCCTTTCTTGTGCATGTCTGATTTTCCTCTGGGCCCTCCTGGTACATTTATTTTTAACCAGTTTTCACTATGAAAAGTCTATTTTTTTAATGGTTCTGCTCTATATACAAGGCCTGTGAGCATTAAAAAGAGGCGTCTCAGCCAGCAAGAGGACATATGTGGTCCTGATGTAAGGCGCCCATGTGAGGTGTCGTGTGTGCAGTGCCTGTGTGAGGTCCCACACAAAACACAGTGTGCTTTAGGCTCAGTAGAAGCAAGTCAAGTTGTCCAAGTGGCAAAGCAAGAGACAAGATGTTTCTGGGAACCTCCCCCACAACCAGGATAACCCAAAATTGCAAAGTAAACCAAGCTGACCACAGTAAGAGTTCCACCCAAGTGGGTGGAAAAAGTGGGTTTCTACATTCAGAATTCAAGAGTGGTTTATATTGGATTCCCTAATTTATTTGTTTGTTTCAATTAAAAAAGAAAAGTTTTTTACTCACTGCTGCATAAAAAAAAAAAAATTGAGGCAATTATGTTCTGCCTTCTATGGGGCAAAAGCACGGTCTAGTCTAGGAAAGCAAGAAAACAGAGGATTACACTGGAAGGAGAAAAGATGGCAAGAGGGTAACAGAGGTGGATAAATACCTGTGTGGGCTTCACCAGGAGGAACCTCCTCAGCAGGCATCCTTCTGGAAGCTCAGGGCTGCCCTACGACAACAGTGCTTACTGGTGGTAACTATGGTTGATTCCTACAAAAATCTATATTGACAAATGGACACTCTGTCTTCTGACCCTTCAAAAGCCAAGACAGGATCAGAAGGAAAAGTCTGGCACTATTACAAGAAAGGCACTGGTGTGACCAAAAAATTCCATGGGGTTCTGAGTGATATACCCCCAAGATGAGACTCCATAGGGTAATGTAGTTCTAGGCTCCATCTGTGTTTATGCAGAACTTCAAGTGCGTCTTTATCAATACCTTGAGTGTGCCACTACCCTTCAAGTTTGGGCTTACACACCTAAAGACACTCAAAAATAAATCTCTGTAATACCTACAGTAATTGCAAGGATTATGAACAGGAGGGATGGGGTAGGAGGGCCACACCAGAAACAAGGAGAGAGGGGACCATGTTACAGCAGAGAAAATAGGCCTCCATCAAGGATTGTAAGTAAGTAATGAGACATCTGGTTAAGTTCACAGACTTTCGTTCCTGATCGTTTACAACTGAGGGGGTATGATCTCACCAGAAGGGGAGGGCATATACTCTGGCAGATAAAAAGTAACCATTTTGCAAATGGGTGATTGACCCCTCCCTCACTGTGGTTTCCTACTTTTATTACATCTACCTTTGAATATACTCTTATAACAAAACTCTAGTTTAACAGCTTTTTATCTCTGGCCAGGGGGGTGACATACAATACCCATCAGGATGGAGTGAAGGGCATTGCAGGAGCAGCAAAACTGCGAAAGAAAATCAATAAACCATAATCCAGAACTTCAGAGACTCTATATCAACCACCTAGAACAGGCCAGCCTAATCTCTCCCCATCCTGAAGCTCAGGGAAATCTGCGGAAGAGGGGGTGGTAAGATTGTAAGAGCACAAGGATGGGAGGAGCAATGATATGCAAGATACTCCACACAAGTTAGGGCCGAAGCAATCATAATTGCACTTTGCATGTTCTGCGCAATGTCCAACACACTATTGACCCCACAAAGTCTAACATTTGCTAAAGGCACCAAGATCCTTGGAGGCAAAGGATTGACAGCCACAGTAGTGTCCCTATGCTTAAGGGGAACACAGGAAAGGGTTCAGGGAAATGCCACTGGGTCCTTGTACGTCATCGGAGAGGAGGACCAAGAGGAGAGTCAGGCATGCACATTAAAGGATTCTCCGGGGATGGGGGGGGAGGCACTGGGAGATGGGGAGGGACGGGTGAGGGGAGGGGGAGCAGGGGGGTCGGGGGGAGTAGGAGGGAAGGAGGAAACCGGTGTACCTATTAAGTTTGTATGAGCGGAAATAATAATAAAAAATGTTAAAAAAAAAGTTTGAGCTTCAGAAATATGTCTGAAATAAACCAGGGATGCTGACTGCTCCACTTACATTGAGAAAAAAGAAACCCCTCATTTAACTGCATAGTCATGTTCGACATGAGTATTTGTCGAACAACCATCTCCCAAGCACTAAGCTAACTCTTTTTCAACCTTTACACACGGCTTAAGTGCCAAAACAATCTTACAAGGCTAATGTTAAAGAGACTGCTACAAGCCTATCAGCATCTCTACATCTTCCTGCCTCCCTTGCAGCTCCATTAGCCCCTAGAACACAGGCAAAGTGACACGGATGGATCATTTCTGGGCAGAGACAGGTATTTGATAGGTCAAGAGTCTCTACCCCACCCCTAATTCTTCCAAACGCATATTCTGGAGGACTACGTCTGGCCTAGTTAAGGTTTCAATGAGTGGGAGAACAGAAGTGAGAGTAGCCATCGAAGGATATATGGGGGAGTCCCAGGTTGAAAACTGGAAAGTACCTTTTGAAGGGGTTGATAGATGGAGGAGGTTGAAGGAAAAAGATTGTGACAACAAGAAAAAAAAAAAATCCCAGTGAAGTATTTGCAGGAATGGCAAGACCTGGGGCATGAGCTTACCAATCTTTGGCAAAAGAAGGTGGGCTCTGGGATAGCCCAAGAAGGATGAAAAGAATCTCAATGGATCATTAAAATATTAAAATCATATTGTCTTGATACGTAACACACACAAACACAGATGTCCAACATGCTCTGGGCCCATTCTCATTAGCGATGTGAAGATTGCATTCATATGCCACCCAGACTGATTTATTTTAAATCCTTCAGGACATGGTCTGAAATAGAACTTTAATTCAGTATTTTTGCCCATGTTAACAATAATAAATCACATAGAAGCTGACAAATTCCTGGAACCAACTTAAAGAACTTATATTCTGATTCCGAGATATCCATTCATGAAAATATGAACTTAGTTTTGCCTTCAGCCAAGTGTTTCCTCTTTAATTATATTAGAAAGAATAAATGATGTCTCACAGACATCCAAGTGTCACTCTTTAAAACAAATTCTTAAATATTCCATATGTTTAATGTACTTTATTTTCCAAACTTGCTACCATTTTCCTTAATGGAAAGTGTCTCCTATGGATCAATAAGATAGTTCAGTGGGTAAAGGAGCCTGCTGGCAGGCAGATACCCTGAGCATCCCAGAGCCAATGTGGTGGGAGGAAAGCGGCAACCTGTGAAAGGTGTTTTCTGGCCTCCACACACAGGCATGCACAACATCATCATCATCATCAATTTAATTTTAAAAAATTTAATTTTAAAAAGGATTGGTAAGGGGACTGGGGAGATGGCTCAGGAGTGAAGATTCTGCCTTGGAGGATGAAGGTCCTGAGTTCGGGTCCCAGATCCCACATAAGAAACGCTGGGCAGGAATGGTGGAAAGCCCTAGAGCGAAGCAAGACAGGATGATTCCTGAAGTAACACTGGGACATACACACAATAAATAAAAATTTAAAAAAAAAGGATTGGTAAGATGGCTCAGCAGGTAAAAGCACCTGCCACACCAGCCTGACAGCTGGGTTCAATCTTAGGGTCCCAGGTAAAGGTAGAAGAACCTGGCCTCCACACATGCATTATGGCACACACACACACACATATCATATAGACACATACTCATATTTTTTTTTAATTTCAACGTGTCTCCTAGCCAGCATAGCAGCACATGCTTGTAACCCCAGAGGCTGAGGTGGGAAAATCCCCAGTTTGAAATCAGTATGGGCAATCTGGGCAATACAGCAATATCTTCACACACACAAACACAGAGCAAGAGTCTCGATTCTAAGAGGGGAAGTGGAAGAATTGTGTTGCTAAACTCAGTAATATGTGTTGTTTTGTTGCTGCACTATCAGGAAACATATTTTTGAAATTATATATAAATAAAATGGAAAGTGAGAAATCCGAAAATTTTCTCAAATCACGGACATCGGATGTTTCTAAAGCAGCAGTGAAGATAGCTCAGCTTATTGTCAGAGAATGTTGTGGAATTTTTTGATTATTCTTACCAGAAAACTATGTGACATTCTTTCTACTGAAATAAAAGCATTTTCATAAGGAAAAAAAGAAAAAAATGAAAGATACAGTATCTGACTGCAATTCTAGAACATTCCTATGAACAAATTTAAAGAGATGTAAGAATCCAATGTAGTTAAGGAGGAAAATGAACCAAAATAAAGAAAAAAAGGAAGGAAGGAAGGAAGAAAAGGAAGAGGGAGGGAGGGAAGGAGGGAAGGAGGGAGGAAAGGAAGAAAAGGAGGGAGGGAGGGAGGGAGGGAGGGAAGGAAGGAAGGAAGGAAGGAAGGAAGGAAGGAAGGAAGGAAGGAAGGAAGGAAGGAAGGAAGGAAGGAAGGAAGGAAGGGAAGCAATTGAAGAATTGCTGGAGTCCTGGCTCCAGATTTAATCTGGCTAACATCATTGGGGAATATCTGTCCTTGAGTTTTGCACTTTCTCCCAACAACCAGCCTCAAGGAGCACAAAAGAGTACAAGATGCTTGTCCTGCTGCCATGAACACTTGCAGTTTCCACTTACAGAAAATCAGAACTGTAACAGCAATGTGACCTCTTTCAAAATGTCAAGATGCTTAAGGCAAGATTGTGTGTGAGTGAGTGAGTGTGTGTGTGTGTGTGTGTGTGTGTGTATGTGTGTGTGTGTGTGTGTATCTGAAAATGTAAAGCACTGAAGTGCTGACTAGGCTGTGACATGACTGATGTGATGTGTTAAAAGGTCAAGGTTCGCAAGGTACTTGTGCTGTCTGAAACTCCTTTCTTCTGTGCTTACGAGCTTGCTGGCTTGTGCGATCCACCTCATCTCAGAGCAAATCAGTTGCGCTGCTCAGATGAGATGTCACTGTCGTTTGCTTCCAGGCATGAGAAAGATGTCATGCCATAAGTAGACAGGAAGACTCAGGGCCAGTGAATGTCATCTGCATGACAATCCTCAGGATGACAACTCATTCTTTCTGGGATTTGGTGACTTTGCAGGAGTGGTGGTCAGAGTATTATGCATTGGGTATGTGACTGAGTCCAGGCCTGTCAACTTTGTGCAATCGGTCTAACAGTTTCTATAGCCCTAGAGACTTGATCTGCCCCAACCTCCTATGGTTCCTGTTCTTGCATGCAATGCATGTACCTTGTCCACCAAGGACTGCATTACAATTAATGAATGCCAGCTGAAAATGAATGGAATAACTTGAGAAATGAGATATATCCTATAATAATCTCATTTCTTTTTGAACAAGAGCATCAGTGGAAACAAGAATTAACGGGGGGGGGGGAGAGACAAGAGCCAAAGAAATCAAAACAAGCAAATGGTATATTAGAGAAGACATTTTCTAGTAGTTCGATACTTACAGCCAAGTACCAAATCAATAACCCATCACCAAGTGATACACACACAAAGATTTCTGGCCAAGCTAAATGGTGCATGCCTAAAGTCCTGACACTCAGTAGGACTGATAGTTTGAGACTAGTCTGGGCTTGTTGCAGTTCACCTGCATGGTTGCTGATAAATGACTTAAGGGAACAAGGGATTTATTTTCTTATAATAGACCAGCTACAGTCTGTCCAACTTGACGGAGAGCATGCACCAACGCCAGGCCGAGGGAACTGGCCACACCATCTCTACATAATGGCTGAGAGAGAGATGATCCTTACTTGCCAGACCAGCATGTCTAGCCAGGTATACACAACAGTGCCCACTCTCTCAACCAGCTCTCTGTGATTTATTCCAGGCCTAGTCCCACCCACCATGGGCTAGACAATCTCCTGTATGTTGGCTCTGGGCTTAACCTAACCACTAATTCTCCACAAATGTGCCCAGAGCTCAAACTTTCAATTGTCAAGACCTGTGTCTATGATGGGGCTACACAGTGAAATGCTGTCAAAAAGGAGGAGGAGGAGGAGGAGGAGGAAGAAAGAAGAAGAAGAAGAAGAAGAAGAAGAAGAAGAAGAAGAAGAAGAAGAAGAAGAAGAAGAAGAGAAGAAGAAGAAGAAGAAGAAGAGAGGCAGAAGAAGAAGAAGAGGCAGAAGAAGAAGAGGCAGAAGAAGAAGAGGCAGAAGAAAAAGAGGCAGAAGAAGAAGAGGCAGAAGAAAAAGAGGCAGAAGAAAAAGAGGCAGAAGAAGAGGCAGAAGAAGAAGAGGCAGAAGAGACAGAGGAGGAGGAGGAAGAGAAAGAGGAGGAGAAAAAGACCTTTATCATCCTGCCAGTTTTGAGACCGAGTCTTCATAAAATGTCAATCCATTCAATAAGGATTCAATGCAAATTGACTTTTGCTTCTAAATGAGTCATTTCAGACTTTTATCTCAAATGTTCTAGCTAATCACTTCAAATCACTTACTTTTTTAATTCTTTTAGTCAAAAACAAAATAATAATGTACTTGAAGAACCAAGCCTGGTGGTACAGCCTGGTAACCCCAACTCTGAGCAAGTTCATGATTAAGATCAAATTACCTGATTGGTTTAGGAAGACTCCTTCTAACATAAATAAATAGGTTAGGAGGACTATAGAGGTAACTCTGGGCAAAGTGTTTGCTTTGCAAGAATAAGGATGTGGGGCTGGAGAGGTGGCTCAGGAGTTAAGCCTCCGCCTTGCAGGCGGAGGGTCCTGAGTCCGGTTCCCAGATCCCACGTATAGACGCCAGGCAGAAGCCGGGGCGGCCTGCGTTTCTGGCCCTGGTAGGGCGGAGCCTGTGAATCCCGAGGCAGAAGGAGGTGGAGGCGCCCATGGTGGTTCGCGAATTCGTCCGTGGTTCTACACACACACACACACACACACACACACACACACACACACACAGACACACACACAGAGACACACACATACGCATGCACAGTTGAATAAATAAAAAAAAAAGAATAAGGATGTGAGGGGCTGGAGAGATGGCTCAGCGGTTAAGCTGCTGCCTCTAAAGCAAAAGGTCCTGAGTTCGGATCCCAGTTCCCACATAAAAACGTCAGGTGGAAATGGTGGCAGCCTGCACTTCCAGCCTAGTAGACAGAGCCTGGGAAATCCCAGAGCAAAGCAAAAAGGAGGTAGAAGCAATCCAGGATGATTTCCAAAGTCATCCTTGGTCTTCCACAGGACATACAGTGCCGTCTGATACACACAACACACACACACACACACACACACACACACACACACACACACACAAATAGATCAGCACAAGAATAGGGGTATAAGTCCAGTCCCTAGAACTCACACTCAAAAAAATGCCAGGCTTAGTGGTGTGCACTTCTAATTCCAGCAGGAGGCAATAAGTAGAACACCCAAGGATGTCTTCTGATCTCTGCATGTAAGCACACACACACACACACACACACACACACACACACACACATACATACATGCAGGGGTGGGAGAGGAGCTGGAGATATAACTTGATAGAGTGGATGCATGAAGCCCTGGGTTCAATTCCTAGTACTACAAAATAATAATGATAATTATGATGATAGCAAAGAATTTGATATTTCAAAATACCCTTGATGTTGATCAAAAAATTAAACATAGACTCCACAAAGTCTCCAAAACTACATCCATGATTTTGTGTCTAGGATCATTAGTATGGAAGTGTTGTGTAATAGTCCCTCCCCAACCTCCAACAGCATGTGGCTTATTCCCCAGAGAGTCTGTGAGAGGTGCCTTAAAGAAAACTTAAACCTTTGAAAACACTACTATTGAGCTGGGCTTAGCAACTCATGCTTGTGATTCCAGTGCTCAAAAGGCTGAAACAAAAGTATTGCTACCATGCCAACAAAGCCCGCCCCTAAGTTGCATAGTGGATTCCAGTCAGCTGATGTCCCATGCGATACTGCCTCGAAATAGTAAAAGTAAACTGTTACTTTCAAATCTATCTACTTCTGTGTGTGTGTGTGTGTGTGTGTGTGTGTGTGTGTGTGCGTGTGTGTGTGTGTGTGTGTGTGTAAAAAAGAGTACTTGAATATATGGCCCAAGAGTGACTTTGGCAATCATCCTGGATTGCTCTACTCCTTATTCCTTTGTTCTGGGGTTTCCCAGGCTCTGCCTCCCAGGGCCAGAAGTACAAGCCGCTGCCATTCCCGCCTGGCGTTTTCACAGGATATCTGGAAGCTTTACTTGCAAGGCAAAAGCAATGAGCCATCTCTCCAGCCCTATTTTCAATTGTAAAAGTGAACTATGAAGCCTGAGCCACAGAGGCAATGTATTTTAGAAATTCTGGCGCTGTTTCCCCACCCTCTCCACAGAAGGAAAATAAAAATGTCTTTAATTTTTTTCCCAGAAAATTATAAACTTATCGTTTCCTTCTTCTCGTTTTCTCATAATTATATGAAATTTTCTCATTACCTTCTACTGAAATTCCATCCTTTAGAATTCCTAGTTTGTCCCACATGGCTGAATGGAATGTTGAACATTTTTCTACATTATGCCTCATTAGGCAAGAAATCAACCAAAATAGACATTTATGACAGACTCGCAGGGCTCTTGTTTTAAGTAAACACACACTCAAAACTTTTTTAATAAACCAAACTTCTAAACATCCCTGGGTAACCACAGGAGAGTGGTTCCAGGACCCCCTGTGTCCAAATGCCGTAGACACTCAAGTCCCTTTTGTAAAGTGTTATACTACTTCAACTCATATCCTGCATAGACATATCCCACACACTTTAAATCTCCTTTAGTTTAAATGCCATGTATGTAGTTGCTATACTGTATTTTTTAGGGAACAATGACAAGGAAAAACATCTATACATATTTAATATGGGTACAACTACAGCAGATTGACTTCACAGTATACAACCCCTGCTGATTGAATCTGCAGAAACCGAAATTCCACAGCCAACTCTATTCCCACTAAGAGGCTTATATTCCAAACAGACTACCCCCCAAAAAGTCGCACAACACTGATGCCTAGCCAATGTTGTTACAAAGACAGCAGGGTCTAAGTCTAAAGGAGGCCAAACAACTAGCAGGCATTTCAAATCATTGGGACCATAACTAAAGTTTGACCTTTTGTTTAATGAAGCAAATCTTTAGAAGAAACAAATGTAACATAGTGGAGATAGAACACAATTCACTAATGCACAGCACTGTTTGTGGTGTTTGCTAACTGAAGACTTAGGTGTCGAATCCAAACAATGATAAAGATGAATAAAAATTGAGAAGGACCACCTATGAGAAAAGACAAAGGAAACCAGAGTTAGACCTCCTAGGAGGTCCAGAGTGTGCTAGAGAGTGACTCATAGTACACCTCGGCTTACCATGACCGTGAAGCAAGTGAGGATGGATTGTTCTCCTGTGGAACCCACAGGAAGAGATAGCATAAATTTCAGCACAAGAGACTAGAGTAAAAACAGACTTCATAATAATGGGAATCTATTAAACTCTCACCTGGGCAACCAGGGCATGGTCAGTGTGACCACTTAAAGCCTACACAACACACCAAAGTAGCAGAATGAAACAGGAAAGAAAGTTCAAAAAAATGAGATGGGAATATATTTTAAAAACATTTTATTTACTTGAGAGAGAGAAACAGAGAGACAGAGAGAGAGATTCTTGTGCCAGTTCACTCATCTACTATATAGGTACCAGGATTGAACTCAGGTCACCAGATTTGCCAACTGAGCCATCTTGTCAGGCCAGAAATAATTGTGTGTGTGGATGTGTCTGTGTGTGACTTTGGGAATCATCCCTATTGCTTCTACCTCCTTGTTGCTTCACTGTGGGATTCCTCACCCACCAGAGCTGGAAATGTAGGCCACTGCCATTTCCACCCAGAGTTTTTATGTAGGATCCAGGATCTGAACTCAGGTCCATCTGCTTGCAAGGCAGAGTTTCAACCCCTGAACCATCTCTTCATCCCCTAGAAATTTTTCTTAATGAAGAAAGGTAGATTTATTTGGCTTACAGTTCCAGAGGGAATAAAGCTCTTTATGGCACTGGCAAAAGCAGGAGGCTGATTCTTGCTGCCACAGCCATCAGGAAGGCCGAGACAGCAAGAGCAAACTTCCAGGAATGTATTTCTTGACATGGGATATCTTGGGAAATCATGAGGGTATCCCAGGGCACACCACAGAACACGAGACCTGCTGAGAGTCCTTCCTAACTCCTCAGGGTAGGCCTCGAGCAAGTTGCTTCACTGCAATATGTCTGCAGATCCCTGATCTCTCCCTCCCTTCTCCTCACACCTTTTCTGCCACTCGTACTCCTCACCTCTCTTTCCTTTTTTTCTTTTCTCTTTCTTCTACTTTCTTCCCACATAGATACGCAAGCTTCCAGCCTCTTCTTCTTCCTACACAGGCACTATGGTGAGAGGTAATGCTGCAAACACTCATAGGATTCAATGCACATTATAAGTTGAGGACATCAAAAAGATGGTGGCATCTGTCTTTCTATACATGATACACATTTCCATGGGAGAGGAGGAAAGGTATTCAGTGTGTGCCCTTGGGGAGCCTATTAGGCCCCGAGAGAGAGCCCAAGTTCAGGATCACATAGGAGCCCTGGGTAAACCCCATGGGTCACAAAATATAAAGACATAAATATGATAAGAAGACATGGAGGGAAAGGGGGATAGTAAGGATGAGAGAGAGAGAGAGAGAAGATAGGTAGAGGGCCATCAGAATGCATTACATATGTATAAAATGGTTAAAAGAATAAAATTTATCAATAAGAGTAAGAGGAAAAAAGAACAATCCAAAGCTCTGATTGTTTTTTGAAGAGCTAAACTAATAGAACAAGAAAAGAAAAAAAAATAACAAAAAAGCCAGTTTCTTTGGTTTTAACAATCTCTTCTAAACATATACTCAATCAACCCAAGTTGAAGGTCTCCTTCCCCCTCTTCCCCACCCCTTACTTGCAAGATGAGGACCCCAGTACATCTGCTGGTTAGTTCTATTGGAAAAGCCAAGTCTTTTCCTCATAACTGCTTTGCCTTAGCACTGGCTGGTCCTGAAATGCCTCTTCCTGACTCAAGTCTCATCTGTACCAGCACTGGATGGATGGATGGATGGATGGATGGATGGATGGATGGATGGATGGATGGATGGGGTCATCCCACCTGAGCTACCAGAACCTTACCAGGCCTCTGGTTTCAACCCAAGCAATAAGAGTTTCTAGATCCTTCTACTACACAGAAGCCAGGGGATGCCCAATGTTCTATATTTGACCTCCTCTCTGCCTGACTTCTGCCTTCAGTCATTTTGGACTCTCTTGGCAGGTTCCACTTTGGATATTGTTAGTACCTGTGGAAAACCTGAAATCTCCTTTAACTCTCTCTAGCAACAAACCTCCTTACTTTGGGGTGGGTGTGGAATATGTGCATGTGTGTACATATATGTGCATGTGTAAGTCTGTCTGCTTCTCTTTCCTATCCCCTACCCACATACATACAGGCTGGGACACACACACAGCAGAGTCACATACATATACAGTTGCTAGAAACTAAATACTATTTTCAATTAAGTGGGGCACATTAATTGTCCAGGACCTCTCTAACACTGTGCTTTCCTTTCCTGGGAAACAGACAATAGTAGTAAAAAAAGGAGGAGGAGCAGACTTAGGAGAAATAAGAGTAGACAAACCAGAGTGAACTCTGGGGTCCATAGAAGGAGACAGGCAGAAGGGTGGGAGGGAGTGGGATGGATTGCGGAAGAGAAGGGAAGGGGGATGGATGGGAGGGGGTGGAGGGAAGCAGGGATAAGTACTCAAAAACATTATAAAACTAGAAAAAAATTAAAAAGACTTTAAAGAAAAACATTTCCACTGCATGCTTAATCGCCAGTTGTTCTCTATCATTTCCTCATCCCAGCTTCACCTCCACTTATTCCTGTCACTGTCGATGCCATGGACATATCACACTCCTTTCAGTTCACTTTTGTTTATCTACCACCACCTAAAACTTCTGTCACAAGCATCACTTAAACTTATCCCTTCCCCATCCTACCACACCAGAGAAGACTTGCGTCGGGACACTGGGTAGAATGAGATGGGGGGCACTGAAACACCCATGTACCCCTCCCACACCTGGCTCATGCCAGCACTGGAGTCCAGCAGAGGCAGAAGGTAAGCGTCGGGGTCTCGTCCGGGTTTCTACTCACAGGCGTCGCTGCGGGGCTTCTCCAGCCAGTACTAAGTGCCCAAATCTCAAGCCCACTTCTTGGGGACACGTGTAAGGGATGAGCAGACCCCTTGAGGGATCCCCCACTGAACTGTCTTCCCATGTGGAGGATATAGTCAAGCATCCCCTCTGCCATGTACTCCCCCAACTGTCCCCAGTAATGTGCCCCAGGTCACACTGTGCGATCCTCAGCAGGGAGAGAGCATGACCTTCCCTGTGTCCTGTGTCCTAAGGAGTTTCTCAGCACCTGCCACTCTACAAGTGGACAGGCGAGCAACTGATCCTCAACAGCCTCTTTCTTTGGCCACCCATGTCTTCCCTCATTCATCTCTTATCTGGGAGGGCAGAGAAGAGAAGACAAAGTTGAGAGAAGGGAACATGATTCATCGTTATTAACTCACAGGCCTTTAAAAAAAAAAACCTCATGACTAAACTGAACGAATAGAAACAGATTAGTGATAAGTAGTGACTGCGGACTGCTTGGCCCTGAACATCTAAGCCATGCCCACGCCCAACCCATGGCTCAGGAAACACTGTGGAAGAGGGGGAGGTAAGATTGTAAAGTCTGAAGTGAGACAGTGGCGCGCCAGACATCACCCCCTGATAGGCCAGGGCTGTGGCATCCCTGTTTACCTGGCAGATAGATTTACTTTCACAGTTCTACCAGCATCCTCCCACGGAAAGGGAAAAGTCTCAAGAGACTCTGTGCCTCCCTGAGAGACTGATGTGTACTAATGTTGAGAGGGAAGAAAATACTTGCTGGAGCATGAATCATGTCAGCCAGATGTCATCAAAAACAAACTAGATGAAACACAGTGGGGTACCCTGGTGAAAAGACTCGAAAATAGGAGGGAGTCTGGCAGGGGAGATGAAGGGTTGTAAGGGGAAAGGGGGGCTAGAACTAGAAATTGAAAGGTAAAAATATTATAAATTCACTACATCCATAAAGCAATACTAAAAATATACAATATAAACATATATAAATGACATATCGACCACTCTCGAGTTCGTATTTTCACTTAACATGTTTGAGATCTAATGATGCTCTTACAGGTATGCAACATATTTAATGTCTTAATCTACCGAGACACATTAGGAAGCATTCAAATTAGGGAAACGTTCAATGCTCACTACAACAAAAGAAAGAAATTGGGCTGGAGAGATGGCTCAGGGGTTAAGACTCTGCCTGCAAGCAGAAGATTCTGAATTTGGATCCCAGGTCCCACATAAAAACACCAGGCAGACCACAGCCTGCACTTTCAGCCCTGGTGGGTAGAGCTCGAAAGAAAGAAAAGAAAGGAAAGAAGAAAGGGAGGGAGGGAGGGAGGCAAGGAAGGAGGGAAGGAAAGAGGGAAGGAAGGAAGGAAGGAGGGAAGGAAGGAGGGAAGGAAGGAGGGAAGGAAGGAGGGAAGAAGGAAGGAGAGAAAATGAGCAAAAGAAAAACACTTAAGTCTGCTGCTGATCAGAAGTCTAAGAGAACGCTAAGCAGCCACAAAGAGTTCTCCCTTGTCAGGAGAAATCACAGGCAGCTGCTCTCCAGCCAAAAGGGGAGGAGTCATCTACCCACTTCCTCCAAATCCCTTTCACGGGAGCAAGTATCAAACTCCAGTTCCATTTTTAGCACTGACCCCATATCAAACACAAGGCTCCTGCCATCCTGTGATTTTTTTTTACTTTTTTTTTTTTATTCATTCAACTGTGTGCATGTGCGTGTGTATGTGCGCATGCGCGTCTGTGTGTGCGTGTGTCCGTGTATGTGCAGAACCACGGACGAACTCGTGAACCACCATGGACTCCTCCACCTCCTTCTGCCCCGGGATTCACAGGCTCCGCCCCACCAGGACCAGAAGCGCAGGCCGCTCCCCCCCCCCTTTCGCCTGGCGTCTATACGTGGGATCTGGGATCCGAACTCAGGACCTTCCGCCTGCAAGGCGGAGGCTTAACCCCTGAGCCACCTCTCCAGCCCCATCCTGTGATTTTTAACTTACTTTCCCCTGGTGTGTTGCAATCTCCAATTCCTTAAAAGCAGATTGAGCTAGGCACGGTCCTGAACATATGTAATCCCAGCTCTGTGACGGCAGAGACAGGAGGATTGCTGCTGGGTTGAACCCAGTCTGGTTTGCATAGTGAGTTCCTTGCCAGTCAGGGCTATGACTGGGGCTCAGAGAGAGAAAGAGAGAGAGAAAAAGAAATTCCCCTTGATGGACAAAATGAGTTGTGACCAGCGGTCATGACAGATGTCACATGAATGACATTTCTAGGCCCCTTTGAAAGATCTTATAACTATAACAACAAGAAACAGGAAGCTACATTTATGAATAAGGTAGTTTAGTACGATTAATGTGCTGCCCTTATTTCTGAGTAAATCAGATATTTGCCCAAATGTTGCTCTTACTGACCAAAGGCTTATATTCTATGAGTTAGTAATAACTGAACCATTTTCTCTTCCTCCTATGTCAACTTTTGTTCAACTCCTCATTATTATTGCTTTTTTCATTCCTATATTTTTCATTCATTTTTTTTCATCCCTATACTATTTGAACAAGTATCCTTACTGCAAAATGGTGGGTAGCACAGACACGGCTGTCATTTTAGAAGCATTTAACCTGGGCAAGGTTTGAATCTTATAACTGTCTCAATATACAGAGAGCTGATGATGTCCAAGAATCTTTAACCTGAAAGGTTTTTGAATATGTTTTCTAATAGTCTACAGTTAAAAAAAAATAAAATAGAGAAATAAGAACCATAGCAGAAGCATCAATTTAATAGTAACATGCTGCCTCCTTCTGGATAAATTGTATTACACATGATAGATTTGTTTTTCGTTAAAATTTATTTGGTATTTTGCGTACATGTGTATGTGAGGGGGTATCAGAGGACACCGTGTGTCCCTGTAGAGGACCAGGAGTAACTTCGAAAGTTATCCTGCATTGCTTATACCTCCTTTTTGCTTCGCTCAGGGAGTTTCCAGGTTCTTCCCACTGAGTCCAGAAGTACAAACCACTGCTATTTCTGCCTGGCATTTTTACATGGGACATAGGATCCAAACTCAGGTCCTTCTGCTTGTGAGGTAGAGTCTTTAACCCTGAACCATCTCTCCAGCCCAAGAAAATATTTTAAAGAATTTTTAATATAAAGAAAATAGTAGCAGGTCCGTCAAGATGGATCAGTAGGTAAAGCAATGATTCACAAATCTGCCCACCTGTATTCCATCTGGGAATCCACATGGTAGAGAAAATCAACTTCTCAAAGTTGTCTTCTGACCTCCACATTGAGCTATGACTAGTCTCTCTCTCTCTCTTTCTCTCTCTCTCCCCTCTCTAATAAAATATTATTAAAAAAAGAAGACAGAAGCAGAAGTAAAACCTGAAAAATCATTAGTGGCAGTGAAGAACCCTAACCCATGTTTTCTAGGTCCCTTAATAATAACTAGAGAAATAGAAAATAATAAGGTTGGAATTACAATTTTCATTTGTATTAGGATATAATTTGAATATTTTAAGCACTCATTTGGCTTATCATGTATATCTGTACACATGCTAATATTACATGGCTAGAAAAGTGTGTGTGTGCACAAGTGCAGTAAAGTGCCTAGATTCCTGAGGGTGGGAGAGTTGCTGTTTCTGGTTGTCTGCAGCTCTGGCTGACCTCACAGATGATCCTGAACTCCTCATTCACCTGCCTTCACCTCCCAAGAGCCAGGATGGCAGGTCGCCTGTGGTCATGTGAATGTAGACAAGCCACTTAATGCTGCTGTGTCCCTGTTTCCCTCTCTATAAACGAGGATAAGAAACCTATTGTTGCTGACCTCAGAAATCCTTGTGAGGCTCACTAAAAGCAGAAAGGCAAACAAGGTTGTAAATCCACTTCTTATCTTTAAGGTCTCAAATAATCACTTGCCGAAAGTGAAAGAAGAGAGCCAGATTCCCGAGAAACAAGAAAAGTGATTAACGATGTCAGTGTCCTCTTAATGTATCTAGTTGGGTTACATTCAAATCAGCCAACTCTCTTCTATAAAGAATAGAGGTAGGGAAGGTCACAAACAATCCCTCACAACAATTATACAAAAGTAAAATCCACTCTCGAGATAGAAGAGAGTCTAACCCAGGCTTTTCTTAAACTTTTTCTGCTCACAACTCCTCTTTGACAAAGATAGTTTTACATGACCCCAAATACATAAGTATATAAAATAGGTATGCATATCAAGCATTCAGTGATAATAGATCACAAAGAAATTTATTTCAAAACAATTCTTTGGTTATACATATAATTTTGCCATTTATTAAAGATGAAAACAAATTTGTATTCTAAAAAGATGGATAGTTTGCTTATGTTTGCATAAAGAATTAAACCTTGGGGCTGGAGAGGTGGCTCAGGGGTTGCGCCTCTGCCTTGCAGGCGGAAGGTCCTGAGTTCGGATATCGGATCCCACGTATGGACGCCAGGCGGAAGCGGGGGCGGCCTGCGCTTCTGGTCCTGATGGGGCGGAGCCTGTGAATCCGGGGCAGAAGGAGGTGGAGGCGTCCATGGTGGTTCCCAATTCGTCCGTGGTTCTACACACACAGACGCGTGCGCACACATACATACACACACACAACTGAATAAATACTAATAAAAAAAATTTAAAAAAAGAATTAAACCTTGGATGAATTTTTTTTTCAAGGACTGATCATTTATCTGTTCTTTTAGAGATTCTTTTTTTTTTTTTTAACTAGACTCAGACTTGGAAGTAGAAGCTCTCGGGGCTGGAGACATGGCTCAGGGGTTAAGACTGCCTCCTAAGCAGAAGGTCCTGAGTTCAGATCCCAGGTCCTATGTAAAAATACCAGGTAGAATCAGTAGTGGCCTGTACTTTCGGCTCTGGTGAGTAGAGCCTGGGAAATCCCAGAGCAAAACAAAAAGAAGGTAGAAGCAATCCAGGATAATTCCTGAAGTCACCCTTCGACCTCCACAGGGACACATGGTGTCCTTTGATACACGCACGCACGCGCGCGCACACACACATAAATAAAATTAAATTAAAAATAGAAGCTCTCAACAAGAGCAGTCTACTCCTCTTACAATTTGTTCCTGACTCTTTGCCGTCCTTCATTCTCTTGACCAAAAGTTTAGCATATTGTGCAAGCCTCTCTCCTTCTTGTTGCACTGCTTCTTTAGAGCGATAGGCGGCTCTGTGTTGCAGGACATGTGGAATAACAGACACTGGACCCTGGGCACTTAAGTGCTGGATTTCTTACCTTCTTTGTTCAAGGACTTTCTGACAACATACTGGTGGACATCATCTTCTTTACAGAGACTGAAAAGCTTGCAGATTCTACCAGATTTTTCTGGGCCCCAACAAGCAAGGCACAATAGTATCTATCAGCCCAAGAAAATGCTTTTCTCCTTTTTTTTTTCTTTTTACAACAGTCAAGTTGAGAACACTCAGATTGGCATCCACGATGAAGTTCAGTCCAGACTTGGGCTTTCTCTCTCCAGTTCCCCTTGGTCTATAGCAAGAATATCCCTTGTTACACAGCACACTCGCCCTGACATAGGTCAAGACACATTACTTCATAGGAAAACCTTGTTTGTCATTCCCACCACTGATTTGAACCACGTAAGGCTGACGCTTTTCCCTCAGAGTATCAGCAGTACCTTCTATAGCCAGAAAGTGTGAAGTTTTGCTCAGGCTTCGCTTCTGACAATAGCTGGGAGATGCTCAGCTTCACCTGACACTGCTGACCGCACTCGAGGCTCCGCAAAAACCAGCCTTGGCTGAATACTTGATACCATAGCACATACAGCATCTTCGACATCTTTCAAAGTTGAACAACACTTTGACTGTGATCATCAATGCTGAGAATGCACAGATACATAGTACAAAAATGGCAAAACTGCATTTAGGGTCTATTTTAGTTTTGTAACCAACAGCTATAATAAATACCTGACCCAAATAACTTAGGGGGCTTTTCTTAGTGACTCACAATTCCAGATTATAGGGCATCATGGCTGGAGTCATAAAGGCAGGAGCTGAGGAAACTGACCATACCACATCCAAAGAACGGAGAGGAAGAACCAATGTAAGTCAATCATTTTTATCCATCTTCCCAGAGGGTGGCCCACCCACCAAGGGCTGGTGTTTCTCACATCAATTATGTAACCAATCCATAGACATCAATAGAGGCCAACCACGAGTAGCTCGTTCCCCATAGGTGTGACCAGAGGGCCACGTCCTATATGTTGACCATCAAGTTGACATTTGAGATTTATCACTTCAGGATGCTCAACCCTGTGAGTTAACTGTCATGGAGTCATTTCAGAAATTGCTGGAAATCTGTCCCGATCCCAGACCAAAATTCACTTAACTTCCTTCTTTTTTTTTCGAACAAAATGAAGTTAAATAGCTTGATAATATTGCAAATAAAACATATATAATACTATGTAACAAATATACATATATATATATATAAATTGTATAACAAATAATAAAGATCCAAATTTGTCACACTAAATATGCCTAGTTTTGTTCTTTTTTGGTGCACAATGTTGCTGTTGGTACAGAGATCTGCTCTTAGTGAAGTAATGTAATAATTAATATAAATCTATTTTCATATAGAAGTATGAATAAATTATCAGCTACTATCATTTTGCTACTACACAACATATTTATTGAAATATAACACATGTAACTTAAAATTTACCCAGATTAATAAATTGCATAAACAGCTTCACTGATGTTGAATATATTCAAGTGTGAAACCATTAGCACAATCTTAAATACTGTAAAATCATCCAATCCTTTATTAATCAGTCTCTGTTTCTTTCAGATTTAGACAACCACTTTCTAATACTACCTATCCTAGGTATTATATCATATAAAAATGTCATACAGTATACAGCTTGTAGCTGCATTCACTTGGAATAATATTCTTACAGTTGACCTGCATTGTGGACTCTGTTATACATTTGTCTTTCTCAATGCATCTAATGCCATTCTACTGGTTGTAATATAGTGTCTCAATGTGGTTTTGTCTTTTGTATTTCTTTTTTTTTATTTCCACTCATACAAACTTAACAGGTACACCAGTCACCTCCCCCCAATCCCCCTGCTCTCCCATCCCCTCTCCTCTCCCTCCCCATCCCCCAGTGCCTCCCCCCCAATCCCCAGAGCATCCTTTAATGTGCATGCCAAACTCTCCTCTGGTTCCTCCTCTCTGATGAGGTGCAAGGACCCAGGGGTATTTCCCAGAACCCTTTCCTGTGTTCCCCTTAAGCTTAGGAACACTACTGTGACTACCAGTCCCTAGCCTCCAAGGATCCTAGTGCCTTAAGTCCATGCTAGACTTTGTGGGGTCACTTAACTTCCTTCTTTAGGAAATTCAATTCAGCAATTCAAAATACAGTTTTTAACATCAAAGTATTCTAACCCAATACAATTGCAAGATGCACTAATTTAATATATTTTCTGAAATGATGATAGAAAAGAATATTAAAAGTTTGGGCTGGAAAGATGCTAAAGGGTTAAGCCTTTACCTCGCAAGCAGAAGGTCCTGAGTGCAGATCCTAGATCCCATGTAAAAAAGCCAGGAGAAATGGCAGTGGCCTGCATTCTAGCCATGAAAGGGGGAGCCTAGGAAATCCCAGAGCAAAGCAAAGAGGGAGCAGCACAATCCAGGGCGATTCCCAAAGTCACTCTTGGACTTCCACAGAGAGGCATGCAATGCCTTCTGATGCACACAAATACACACAAACACACAGACACACACACACACACAAGTTATGTTTCTATTATAGGAAAAAACTTTGTAGATATGGTAAATTCACTGAAATTCATCGCATATCTTTAATCTGAGATGTTCCAGGCAGCATTTATAGCATTATATGGCATGAAAGTAAGCATACACAAGCAAGAGGTGCACCAATTATGTGATCAGAAGCAAGGCTACTTGTAATGCAGCAGAAGCAAGCCTACTTCTAAAGCAAGCACTGCCAAAAACCCTATACTCACTACATTTGACTATGAATTAATTTTCAGTCACTGATGATCAGAAAGTCCTCTACTACAGTGAGCCATAAATTGTAAGCTAATTCACCCTCTGAACCAGAATAAGAACAGTCTGTTGAAAATGCTTCGAGAGATCAGAACGCTGAGCAGTAGCTACAATAACAACAGAAGGGGAGTTGCAGACAGGGATTCCCATTTCAAATTCCCATTTGTTCAGTTAGGGTGAGATTTTTATGTGCCCCTTCATTATATATAATTCTTTCCATGTAAAGGAGAACAGTGTAGATCGGTCACCATGTAATTATAGAAGGCTAGCATGAGCCACTGTGGATGTATTTTCCAGTTTTGCAATATCACTGCCATGGAAAAAAAGGGCCATGCAGGTCACACTATGCACAATAAGGGTCATTCTAGTTGATCTCAATTCGGTTCTGGTTAGAGTTGGGCTGCTGAGTGCTGGACCCCAGGATATGCTTATGAAAATTCCCTAATTGGAACCAGTCCTATTTTTCAGTCTCTTACAGTGGCCTTTCCCCGCCCCACAGAAGCTTTTACTGTTGCTAAACTTTTTATGACCCTGCCCCCACATCACTGCTTACCTTACATGGGATTATATCCATAGTTCATGAAGCTGGGATTTGTGAATGGAAGTTCCTGTAAAGAAGTCATCACACCTGCAAGGCTGTGATGTGCAGTATCTGAAGCATTCCAGGCTCCAGAAGAAAGTACCTCAGATTATCCTAGGCAACCTTTAATCCCCTTCATAACCATCTATTACCTACCTCTCTGTATGTGCTCTAACATCCTAGTGACTGTTAAGTACATTCTTCAGAATGTATAAAGAGAGTCCTGGTTTCCACCTACCAAAAGGCTAAGAATGTCATTACATAGCATCTATATCCTATATATCCCCATTTTATTGTAATCTGCCTACTTGATGTTTCTACTAATTGTAGCTGAAAACTGTCTTAATTTGTAGTTTCCTTTGTTCTGTGATTATAAAACGTCCAAAAACTCTTACCACAACTAACAAAACAGAAAATAAAATTTCAGACCTTGTAGACAAAGTGGGAGTATTAACCAGCTCAATGGAAGAGGTTGTTAAAGCTAAAAAGATATTCGAGAGAAATATTCAAGAGTTATAGGACACCCTGAAAAAGCTGAACATGCACATTCATGGAATACCAGAACAAGAATCCCAAAACACCACACCTGAGGATATTTTTCAAACTATCATCAAGGAAAACTTTCCTCATCTAAAAAAAGAGAGGCCCATTCATATACAAGAGGCATTCCGCACCCCAAACAGATATGACCAAAATAGAAACTCACCACGGCAAATAATAGTTAAAACACTCCACATTCAAGATAAAGAAATGGTGCTGAGAGCTTCAAGGGAAAAAAAACAAGTCACTTTTAAAGGTAAACCTATTAAAATAAAAAATGACTTCTCAATGGAAACAGTAAAAGCAAAAAGAGCTTGGAGAGGACGTACTTCAAGTATTGAATGAGCAAAAATGTCAACCCAAGCTGATATACCCTGCAAAACTATCCGTCATGATCGAGGGAGAAAGAAAAATTTTCCAGCACAAAGACAACTTGAAGGGATGCATGTCCACCAAACCAGGCCTTCAAAAAATGCTAGAAATGATACTCAAGCGTGAAGAAAAAACAGGCATATCCAGGAGAACAGAAGGGAAGTATAACACCACCAAAACCTAAAAGTGAAACAATACACTTACAAAAGCCACTAAACATAATAAATGTCCAGAATTAAAAATAGTTTCTCCATTATAACATTAAATGTTAATGGAATTAACTCACCAATCAAGAGACACAGATTATAAACTTGGATTAAAAATCTCAATTCATCAATCTGCAGGAAACCCATCTCACTACAAAAGATAGGCACATCCTAAAAATAAAAGGCTGGCCAAAAATTCTGCAAGCTAATGGAACCAGAAAACAGGCAAGGAGTAACCATTATGCTATCAGACAAAGTGGACTTCAAACCAAAAAAAATCATAAGAGATACAGATGGATAGTACATTTTAGTCACAGGTACAATTCACCAGGAAGACTTCACAATACTGAACATATATGCACCCAATACGGCCCCGCCCCACATTCATTAAGCAAACCCTGCAACGTCTAAAGCGAGAAATCAGTCCCAAAATGATAACTCTTGGGGATTTCAACACCGCCTTCTCAACATGGGATAGATCAACAGGTAAAAAACATAACAGAGACACTTTGGAGCTTAATCAAACCCTTACTGAAATGGACCTTACAGATCTCTATCGAACTTTTCACCCATGCACCAAAGAATACACATTTTTCTCAGCAGCACACAGAACTTCCTCCAAAATAGATCACATATTGGGCCACAAAACGAATCTCCACATATACAGGAAAGTTGAAATTATAGCCTGTACCTTATCAGACCACCACGGCCTAAAGCTTGACATCTACAACACAACAAGCAACAGAAAATACACTAACTCCTGGAAACTTAACACTATGATGCTGAATGAGAATTGGATTCAGGAAGAAATTACAAAAGAAATTCAAGATTTCCCCAAAGTGAACGATAATGAAAATACAACTTACCAAAATCTCTGGGACACAATGAAAGCTGTCCTAAGAGGTAAGTTCATAGCTCTTAATACCTACATCAAAAAAATGGAAACATCAGAAATAAATAACAATACAGCTTAAAGCTTTAGAGACACTAGAGCAATCTGATCCCAAAAGCAGTAGAAGGGAGGAGATTAGCAAAATAAGGGGAGAAATATCCAAAATCGAGATTAGGAAAACAATACAGAAAATCAAACAGTCAAAAAGCTGGTTTTTGAAAAAATCAGTAAGATTGATACACCCCTAGCTAAACTAACCAAAAGCAAAAGAGAGAAAGACCAAATTAACAAAATTAGAAATGAAAATGGAGGTATCACTACTGATACCCAAGAAATCCAGAGAATTATAACATCATATTTCAAAAACTTATACTCTGTGAAGTTTGACAACACAAAAGAGATGGATGAATTTCTAAGTAAACACAACTTACCTAAATTGAATCAGGAAGTTGTGAATTATTTAAATAGTCCTATAACATGAGGAAATCTAGGAAGTAATCTCAAATCTTCCCACCAAAATATGTCCTGGACCAGATGGATTCAGCACAGAGTTCTACCAGACATTTAAGGAGCTAATAACACCAATACTCCTTAAACTGTTCCATCAAATAGCAAAGGAAGGAACACTACCAAATTCCTTCTATGAAGCTAATATCGTCTTATCCCAAAACCTAATAAAGATACACTTAAAAAAGAAAACTACAGGCCAATCTCTTTGATGAACACAGATGCAAAGATTCTCAACAAAGTCTTAGCAAATCGGATTCAAAAACATATCAAAAAGACCATACATGGGGATCAAGTAGGCTTTATCCCCAGCACACAAGGTTGGTTCAACATACGCAAATCAATAAATGTAATTCACCATATAAACCAGTCCAAAGTTCAAGATCACATGATACTCTTGATAGATACAGAAAAAGCTTTTGACAAGATCCAACAGCCCTTTATGATCAAAACCCTAGAGAAAGTTGGAATGGAAGGAACCTTTATCAATATAATAAAAGCTGTATACAACAAGCCTACAGCAAGTATTATACTCAATGGGGAAAAACTTGAAGCATTCCCGCTTCGGTCAGGAACTAAACAAGGCTGTCCACTCTCACCACTTCTATTCAATATTGTAGTTGAAGTCTTAGCTGAAATCATAAGACAAGAAAGGGACATAAAAGGGATTAAATCGCCAAGGAAGAAGTCAAGCTATCCCTATTTGCAGATAACATGATCTTATACCTGAGTGATCCCAAAAACTCCACTAGGAAGCTCCTGGAACTAATACAGAAGGTCAGCAGGGTGGCAGGATACAAAATAAATGTGCAAAAAATCAGTGGCCTTCATATGCCCAGAATGAAAGAAGTGAAAAAGCCCTAAGAGAAACAATCCCATTTACTATAGCCCCTAAAAAAATGAAATACCTTGGTATAAACCTAACCAAGGAAGTAAGAGACCTTTATAATGAAAACTTTAAAACTCTAAAGAAAGAAATTGCAGAAGACACCAGAAGGTGGAAAGACCTCCCATGTTCTTGGATTTGTAGAATCAACATCATAAAAATGACCATCCTACCAAAGGCAATATACAGATTCAATGCTATACCAATCAAAATCCCAAAGCAATTCTTCAAAGAAGTTGACCAAACAATCTCAAAGTTCATATGGAGGCACAAAAGACCCAGGATAGCAAAGACAATCCTGAGTAACAAAAACTCTGCTGGAGGTATTGCCATACCAAACCTAAGTCTATACTACAAATCCATAGTAATAAAGACAGCCTGGTACTGGCTCCAAAACAGACACACAGATCTATGGATAAGGATTGAAGACCCAGATATAAGCCCACAAAATTACAGCCATTTGGTCTTTGACAAAGGGGCCCAAAGAATCCAATGGAAAAAGAACAGCATCTTCAACAAATGGTGCTGGCAAAACTGGATCTCCACATGCAGAAGAGTAAAGGTGGACCCGTACTTGTCACCATGTACAAGAATTAATTCCATATGGATCAAGGACCTCAATATAAGGCCAGAGACCATAAAAACCATAGTTGAAAGGGTAGGAAACTCCCTTGAGCTGATTGGGCTAGACCAACAGTTCCTAAACAGACATCCAATAGCACAGTCACTACAACCGACACTCAACAGATGGGATCTTGTGAAATTAAAGAGCTTCTGTTCAGATAAAGAGACTGTAACTCCAACACAAAAGCAACCCACAGATGGGAGAAAATCTTCACTAACCACATATCTGATAGAGCTCTATTATCCAGAGTACACAAAGAACTTAGAAAACTAAACACCAAGGAAACAAATGGGCCCTGGAACTTAAAAGAAACTTTACCAAGGACGAAATTAAAATGTCTAACAAATATCTTAAAAAATGCTCCATATCCTTAGCCATCCAGGAAGTGCAAATCAAAACTTCCCTGAGATATCATCTCACCCCTGTCAGGATGCCAAAAATCCACAATACAAACACCATCAAGTGCTGGAGAGGATGTAGAGAGAGGGGAACTCTCCTACATTGCTGGTGGGAGTGCAGGCTCATATAACCACTCTGGCAAGCTGTCTGGTGATTCTTAAAGAAGTTAAAGATTGAAATGCCATATGACCCTGCGATTCCACTTTTGGGAATAACCCCCCATGCAGCAAAAATTCACCTCGATAGCACAAGCACGACCATGTTCATGGCAGCACTGTTTACAATAGCAAAGTCATGGAATCAGCCCAAATGTCCAACAGTTGATGAGTGGATAAGGAAACTGTGGTACATTTATACAATGGAGTACCACTCAGCCATCAAAAATGATGAATTAATGCAATTTGCCAGGAAATGGATGGAATTAGAAATAATTATATTGAGTTAAGTATCCCAGCCATGGAAAATTAAGCACCGTATGTACTCCCTAATAAATGGATCCTAGTACCAAACCCACTTTGAAACACTCAAAGACAAATCTCTGTAATACCTACAGTCATTGTAAACAGGAGGGATGGGGAAGGAGGCTCCACCAGAAACAAGGAGAGAGGGGACAATGTTACAGCAGAGAAAATAGGACACCATCAAGGACTGCAAGCAAGCAATGAGACATCTGGTTAAGTTCACAGGCTTTCCTTCCTCATCATTTGCAACTGATGGGGTATGATCTCACCAGAAAGGGAGGGCATATAGGCTGCCTGATAGAAAGTAACCATTTTGCAAATGGGTGATTGACCCCTCTCTCACCGCGGTCTCCTACTTTTATTCCATCTACCTTTGAATACACTCTTATAACAAGACTCTAACTTAACAGGTTTTTATCTCTGGCCAGGGGGTGACATACAATACCCATCAGGATGCCAAGGACATTGCAGGAGCAACAAAACTGAAAAAAAAAATCAACGAACCATAATTCAGAAGATCATAGACTCTGTATCAACCTGGAACTGGGCCAGCCTAATCTCTCTCCATCCTGAAGCTCAGGGAAATTTGCAGAAGAGGGGGTGGTAAGATTGTAAGAGCACAAGGATGGGAAGAGTAATGATATTCAAGATACTCCACATAAGTTAGGGCCGCAGCAATCATAATGGGACTTTGCATGACCTGCACTATGTCCAACACATTATCAACCCCACAAAGTCTAGCATGGACTAAAGGCACTAGATTCCTTGGAGGCTAGAGACTGACAGTCACATTAGTGTTCCTAAGCTTAAGGGGAATACAAGAAAGGGTTCTGGGAAATGCTCCTGGGTCCTTGCACCTCATCGGAGAGGAGGGCCCAGAGGAGAGTTTGGCATGCACATTAAAGGATGCTCTGGGGATTGGGGGTGGGCACTGGGGGATGGGGAAGAAGGGGAGAGGGTGAGCAGAGGTGTGGGGTGAGGAGGAGGGAGGGAGGGAACCGGTGTACCTATTAAGCTTGTATGAGTGGAGATAATAAAAAATGTTTAAAAAATAAAAATAAAAATAAAATAAAAAGCCATCTGAGAACACCCATTTAAAAAAAAAGTTTGTATGAACGGAAATAATAATAATAATAAAATGTTAAAAAAAAAAACTCTTACCACAGCGGAGCATGTGGACTTTGGGAGCAATTTGAATTGATATTTCTTGGCATGATAAGTACAGGTGACAACTTCACAGCTGCAGGGTAAGCTTTGGGTACAGCTGTGAAGAACTGATAATTCAGGTAAGACCTTGAGCAACTCTGCAGGAAATTGTCTAATTGATGAGGAAACCCCAGTACATCATGGGTAGGACTAGTCCCCGACAGGTAAATAAGATGGAGGGAGCAGGTTAAATAAATTGGCCATCTTCAGTATACTTGCTCAGATATTCTGTCTGGCAAATGAAAGATTGTCTCTCTCTCGGTAGACCTCTCCTGTCAGTTTGGACTAAGAAACATAGCCCGCAATCATAAGAAAGAATAAAATTACTTTCTCCCCCTTAAGCCATTTGGTCATGAATTTATCAGCAATATGCAGACAAACTGCCACCACACAGGCTACGTTCACTCATTTTTGGCTCCAAAATAAACTTAGCCATTTGAGGTTAGGGTTGTGATTTGATTCCATCTACAGATTTAACCAGGTCAGCCATTTGCTCAATATCATCCATCAGTCAAAATTCAAATTGCCTCAGCTTGACCCAGTGCAGTCAAATGTTGAACTTGTCTTGGTTATTTCAAAGGGGCTTCCCTGATTCTCCATGGATTCTTCCACCAAAGCAAGAGCAATCAAAATTCAAACCAGCTAAGAGACCAGAGTTTTAGCAACAGATGCCATTTTGTAAAGGCTCCACCACCGCTAAACAGACCACATCTCCAGTCTCTTTACATCCTAGTAACTCCTGGGAAACTCCTCCCACGGTCTGAGACCATAAGACTTCGATCCCACCCAAGAGTCTCTTTTTTCCACCACTCACCCCTTTACCCCCATACTGTCAGGATGTCTCTGTCCCTCCCCTCTCTGACTTTAAGCTCTCTCTTCCAGTTCTAATGTTCTCCCACCTTAAGGCTCATTGGCCACCAGACCCTCAACTCTAAATAAACCCCTATTTCTTAATTCTCTCCCTCATGTTAATTTCCCTTTATTCTTGGATTTCCACATGGCAGCCACGCATGATTGGAGTCACTCCCGTTCTCCAGCCCCACACACCGAAGACAACGAATACCCCAATCCATACTCAGTGGGTCTCTAATGAGCATACAATATAACTGCTTCATGATCCAAATTCATCTCTAAATGGGTATAAAATAATGCCTAATACCTACCTCAATTCCTTGTTGAGAAAATGAGTTAATACTTGTGGAGCATTCAGAACAGTCTGGTGTGGAAGTGCTGTGTGTGTGCTGTGACTGCTTTCAATGCCACCATTATTACCGTTGCACCGCTAGATAGCTAGACAGGGGCCAGCTGACTTGGCAGCCATTAAGGGGCACCTCAAAATTGCCCTCCTGAAGATTTAAAGTAACACATGAAGGTGGTGGCGTCAGAACTTTGTGGAGGCCTACCAAAGGAAAGATGCCCAAAACATCACACAGTGTCCTCTCCTTCAGGGCAACAGCTAGGTCTTTTGATCACCTGGCTCGGAGTACCACCCTTCAGAAAAGATGATTCACCTGAAGACATGCGAAGGAGATGGGAGGAATAATTATCCCCCTAATGAAAAAATGTGCTTAAATCTCTCCCCCTGCCCTAGTCAGTAGGCCATCCCTTAATACATCTGCTTGCAGAGCTTGCTGTTTGATTTGCTAGCTTTTATGAGCTCTAACTGAAAAAGCCTGCCCTTTCCTTTCTCCTTTTCATTTTTTTATTTTTTTTTATTCTCTGTCTGTGTGTGTGTGTGTGTGTGTGTGTGTGCGCGCGCGCGTGTGCGCGTGTCTGTTTGTCTGTCTGTCTGCATCAGAGGGCACTGTGTGTCCCTGTGGAGGCCAAGGGTGACTTTGGAAATCATCCTGGATTGCTTCTACCTCCTTTTTGCTTCGTTCTCAGATCTCCCAGGTTCCACTTTCCAAAGCCGGAAGTGCAGACTGCCACCATTTCTGCCTGGTGTTTTGGGATCCAAACTCAGGCCCTTCTGCTTGTGAGGCAGACTTTTAACCCCCGAGTCACCTCTATATTCCCTTTCCCCCTTTCTGTCTTCTTTGGCTACTGGCCCAAGTCCTGAGCATGCTCGCCCTGACACTCCGCCCCACTCTCCCTGCCATACCCTCCCCTTTTCTGCAGCTGCTTCTAGTCTGTCCTCCCTTGCTGAGCCTGCCTGCCTTGGACCCTAACTCTAAAAGCATGGCTGTCGCTGTTCCTCCTATCCAGCTCCTGGTGACAGGGCTAAAAAGGGCCACAGTTGTCACTGAAGCAGTGGCTGCCAAACTCTCAAAAGCTCTTCGTGTGCTTGGAGCGAGAACACACTATCTGATGGCTATGCACCACGACCTGTGTGGTGTTACTGTTAGGATGATACAAAAATGAAGAAAAAGATAAGACACATGTAGAAAAGCTGGAATCAGGTGGGCAAACTGGTTCAAATGGAGTGGCAGCCATGCCCAGATCAGCACAAGCATTTATTACATACATAAGCCAATATTTAGCACCGCATCAGCAGGTGTCAGGGGACATGAAGAATGAGGATGTTGTAGCTTTTTTGCAGCATACCAGGTATCCCATGAGGTCATCTCTGCACAATTATTATCTGAGGAATGGGACAGCCAGGACCTTGCCTTTAGCCAGATCCTGGTTTCAGCCTTGCAGGTCCAGATGTGTTATGACGTAGGTTTGCTCATGTCCCCCATATGGCTGTGCCCATTCTAAACATTCCCCTTATAATCCTACTTCTCTGCAGCTCATCTCCACAGCTACCACTCCTGAAACAAGTAGCACACACTCTTCAAAGTCCATGCCAACAGTTGAGGATCAGACCCCTCTGAAAGCCATGGCAACAGCAGTACAGCTTTGAGGAAGACACTTCGGGAAAGGTCACTGCAACAGCTCTGGGTGCAAAGGTTACTGGACCCCCACACAGCAACCTGAAACAGCTAAATGAATGCCTAACTAAAGCTGACTGCCTTGCCCAAGTGAGGCAGACCACCTGGAGAGAACCCTTCCCCACCCACCAGAACTAATTGAGGACAGCCTCATCTGATAAGAATCAAGTGATGGCCTCTTCTCTCTTGATTTGGTCTCTGCTTTGTACCTTCTTCGTGTGAAAGGGGACCCTCCAGAACCCACCTACAACTTAAGAGCCAGTCTTACCAGATCGCTAGTATCCCTGGCTACCAAGAGCTCAAACTCCTGCTCCATTCAATTGGCACTGCTCGCCTGCCCTGTCATCTCACATGCTCTGATAAAATGGTCCCCAAGCTTCCTTCAGAATCTGCGTGTGTGTGTGTGTGTGTGTGTGTGTGTGTGTGTGTGTGTGTGTAATGTGTATATGTGTGTCCCTGTGGAGGACCAAGAGTGATTTTGAGAATCATCCTGGATTGCTTCTACCTCCTTCTTGCTTTCCTCTGGGATTTCCCAGGCTCCGCCCACTAGGGCCAGAAGTGCAGGCCACAGCCATTTCCCCCTGACATTTTTACATGGGACCTGCAATCCAAATTCAGGACCTTCTGCTTGCGGGACAGAGTCTTAACCCCTGAGACATCTCCACAGCCCCTGAATCTACTTTTAAGTTTTCTTCTCATCAAGACTAAGAACCCACAAAAGGGAACCTCAATCAACTGGTTATGCAATACTAATCTGTTTGTCCATGGCCTACACTTAAAGATTAAATAGTGTGTCTCTCCCACAGTGTTCAATTTTCTGAAACTGAATTTAATCCACCAATTATTAGAATTTTGTTCCTAGACTAGTTAAATGGCATTGGTGATATGGAGGTTAAAGAAAGGATCCTTAACAACAGAGACTTTCTCTTTTATATCAGATGTTCAATAGCTCACCAAGCCACACTGGAACAGTGGCCTCTTGGTTCTCTGTTTCTCAAACTCAAAGAATAAATGTCACAGACAAAGAGAGTATAACAGTTACTCTTAAATATTGCTGTGAGAGAGCATTCAAAGTCAAGCAACTTAAGGGATAAAGGGAGATTTTTTTAGCTCACAGTTCCAGAAGGGAGAAACAGTCTTTCATTGTGGAGGTGACACGGCTGGTGGCTGACACTGGAGGCAGACTAAGTCATTGCAAACATCTTGGAGTCTCTCTTCGCAAGCCCACCCCTTGTCAACTCGATACCAGATCACAGTTCCTTAGGCCACTCTTAAACTCCACATAAAAACAGGAAGATTCATAATTCCACCTAACATAACTATCCATGTACAACCGCACATACATTATTTTTCCCAAGATAAGTGACAGTCTCTTGAGAAATGCTTAGTCTTTAGTGTCCCATAACACAATATCACAATGTAGATTACAACATTTAACTACATAACTACAGATTAACATTACATACATAAATATCTTCTTAGTGCAAACCATACTCAGTCCAGTTGTAAGTCTCAGTAGACTACACCAATAGTCCCAACACAGTCCAAAAGTCTAAAGTCCAAAGCCTCCTATAAAATCAAAAGAAAAGTTACATACCTCCAACATCAATGGTACAGAATAAATATTTCCATTCCAAAAGGAAGGAATGGAGACATATCCAGGAAAGTTTGGTCCATAACAAGATAGAAAAACAGCAGGAGAAACTCTAAATCCTATAGCTCCAAGTCCAATAAGTGAGACTCTCATTGAAATCATCTCAGTTCCAAAGGCTTTGGTTTCACCCCTCCAATGCAGCTGCCCTTAAAACTCATCATTCTGTTGGGATGACTCCTCTCAGGGTATTTCCTCTGCTAAGCACTCCAGTTTAACCTTAGGCAAGCTTTCAGGACGAGAGCAAAGCTTCACTAAACTCTCCAACCACACATGGGTCCATGTGTTAGTCATCCCGTTCCAAACACAATCTTTGTTCCTCTCTGAACCATCATAAGCTGCGCTTGCACTGCCTATGTCTCTCACAGCATTGCTTTCTTTGGAGCTCTCAAGAGAAAGATCCATTTGGCCCCATCACCAAGATGCAAAGACCTTCCCAGCACAAAATCCCAAAGTTCTCCATATTCCTCCCAATGAATAGCTTCAAAAGCACACTAGTCACATCACAGCATTGGCCATACTGCTAGGTACCAACTCCTCTCAGCTTCACATACAGCTTCACGTTGTGGTACCAGATGCTCTTAATCACACAGTCATGCCCCACTCCTGATACCAATTTCTGTAACAGTTACTCTTAACTATTGCTGTGAGAGAGCATTCAAAGTCAATCAACTTAAGGGCGAAAGAGATATTTATTCAGCTTACAGCTCCAGAGGGGAGAAACAGTCTTTCATGGAGGAGGCAACATGGCTGGTGGCTGAAGCTGGAGGCAGCTAAGTCACTGCAAACATCCTGGAGTCTCTCTTCTAAGTCTTCTGTTCTATGGTTCCTTTTATCTGGTCCACTACTTGGAGGCTCCAATCAGATCTAGGGCTGGTCTTTGTATTGTAAATACATTGATCTGGCTAATCTCTTCAGGTAGTCTAACAGCTGATCTTAGTTAATGCCAGGTATGTTGAGTTGACATACTATCACAAGTCCCTCTTCAGGTACCCCACCCACCAGATTCCCACATGCCTCTTCATCCCAGGTGTCAAGACTAGAGTTTCAGTCACATCCTCACATATTCAGCAACTGTGCTTCTTGCTGTGTAAGAGAAGGAAGAAAACCAGAATGGGACCAGAGCTCCCAAACACTTCGTGGTATTTGTGATCTCTGGTCAGGACAGAACTAAGGACATTTCTGGCTTCTGACCAAGGACAAGAATCGAGGTCCTTGTCCCTAAAACTGTCTGACTGTGTTCTATCTCCTGTTCCAATCATTACTGTAAAAATATGCTACTTATCTTTCAATTATAAAGTAATCAATAGCAATAATTACTAGTATTATTTGATGGCCTATTAGTCAAACCAAGCAACATGGTTTTACAGCTACATAGGCAGATCACCCCAGAATGAAAGCTGCCATTTATGCATATATCAAACTGCTTTATGGTGAGTAAATATTCTGATTTCATTTCCAAGAAGAAAAACAATCATATCTCTGACTTGAAATTATTTGATAAATCACTCCCTGCCCCTCAAAACAAACAAACAAACAAACAATCTAAAAGGCACTGAAACCACTTCAATTGACTAAAAATGGCAGTTGGCTACTAGATAGCATTTAAATTATATAGCAGGTTTTAGCTCACACTTGATCCATTTAAACCTTAATTGGTTTGCACTTGTCTCAAAAACTGGTGATTCAAGTCAATGCAATGTTCTGACATGGTGGGAACACTCAGGATTTGGCTGAATTGAGGCTGAAGAATATTCACAGGAAGTTCTGCAGCTATTGACAGAAAATCCTTCTAGAGTTGTGCAATTTAAAAATCGGCCTAAAATTTTCATGTGCAGTTTTAAAGTGACTGAGGCCAAGATTGAGATGAGATAACGGCTCTGTTCAACATGTTTGAGGTTAATATAGATAACCACAGAGCAGCCTACTCCACTGGCAGCTCATCTACCTCTGAGCTGCCTCTGAGCCTCTACATTTTATCAAGTCCAGCAACCCAATCATAGCTTCTATTTCCTTTCCAATTAGACTAGTGAGTGACCCAGGGGAAACAGGAAAGAGTCTAATCCTCCTTAAGTAACAAGGTATTGGTGAAGAAAAGATGTGGGTCTTTTCTTTCTTTCACCCAAAAGAACCTAAAACTGTTTTAAGTTTCAACAGTGAGATTTTTTTTCAGATAACCAGTTAGCCAGTTAGACGTCGTAGTGCATACTTTATCCTAAAGTCAGGTTAACTAGGGCCACACGCAGAGATCTCATCTTGTCTCAAAACAGAAGAGATGCTAAAATAAATGTAAGTCCAGTCAACATAAAGTACAAATGATCCATTTTTGTCTGTTGACTTTTGGTCTTGGTTGGTCGATTGATTGGTTCTGTGTTTTCAAACCAATTCTTACTATCTAGCCCAAGTTGTCCTGGACAGGATTGTCTCACTTCAACCACCCACCCAAGTGGTGGAGCCCTCCTGTTGTCCACCACACTTGAGTCTCATGATGCTCTTCTACGTGCCCTCATGGATTCCATGCCTGGGGTCCGTGAGTTCTCCAGGGTGTCCTAGCATCTCATGGTATCCACATCTGGAGTCCATGAGTTCCATTCTTTCTCTCCTCTAATAAACTCTACCTTAATCCTCTAAAAAGATGCTCTTTTATTTGGGAGGACTTGCAAGACACCAAAGACATAGATGTCTAGTTCCTTTTTGTGGGTTTCTGGAAGCTTCCTAACAGATTTGAAGCCATGGGGCTAAGCTCAAGTTGTCCACTAGATGGTGCTAAATCATATTAAGTATCCTGAAGCAGAGGAATAGTTAACTGCAATCCATTGTTTATGAAAGGATTCGAATATGAGCTCCTCAAATGTACACACCTACACACACCCACACACACATACACACCAGCACTTACACACACACACACACACAAAATAAAATAAAATAATAAAACACAAAACACACATACACTGACACAAAATTATTAATTGCCTAGTAAGATGGAGAGTTGATCATGATCATTTATCTCTACTCAATTCCAACAATTCACAGACAGACAGAGGGGAAGGCAGCAGCTCAAATTAAGAATCACACTTTTAGGACGTTGTCAATGTGTTGGTCGAGTGTTAGTTGACCTAGGGGGAAAAAAAGCATATTACAGTACCTTAGGGACAGAGCCAGTGAGGGACAGGCCCGGGAGCTCCAGCTTCCCTAAAGGCAAGAGACCCTGGTAAAAGGAAAACAGAAGGCTGGGAGATCCACACACAGGTCTTGAGACCTCCCAAACCCTCCTTCCACCCTCTCTACTCTCCAGCCCTGTCAGTGTGGGTCAATGTGTCCTTTCCAAACCAGGGCAAGAGAACACGGGTACTTCCAAATCAGAGCCTCCCTAGAAGAGACAAGACCAGTCAGGGACTTCGGAGTGAGCGGGACAACCGGATGCCTCAGCACTGAAACTCAGTGGAAGTGAGAGAACAATCTCTGTCAGGCAGATAGGGATTTTAGCTAGAATAGATTTTTCTAGGCAGTCTTAAAACAGAGTAGTCAGGCTGGGAAAGTCTTTGAAGGTCCATGCCACTGCCAGGATTATCCTGCAGGAATTGGCTCTGAACTTCCCACAGAGAGAAGACTGCCAATTCCCCCCCACACACACACACACCCTTTGCTTATGAAAGAATATGGATATGAACTCCTCAAAGGCAGATGCATGAAGTTCCTCAAGAGAAACGGGCTTGACCCCAAACAGAACAGTCAGACATAGGGGAGACCAAGAGCCCCAATCAGGTTTAAAGAAACTAAAACTAACCAATAAGGAAAAGCCACTTTCCCCAGGCTTGCCCAAACCTGTGAATTTCCCTGACCTTGCCAGTTATCATACATCTCCCTTGCCCCTCAAGGACTGAGTCCAGAGTTCCTGTTCTTTCTCCCCCCCCCCAAACTCTGCCTTAATCCTCTACACACATCCTGCTTTCATTCTTCGGCCCCAGAATCCAAGAACCTGGACAGAAATTCCGTCACAAAAATCAACAGTCAATATCCAAGCCCTGGGAAACAGGGGAACTGAAGAGAACTGCAGCCCCTTTCCTTTCGCGCTCTCCCTAGCGCCTGTTGAAGCCTGTTTGAAATGGATTCCTGAGAACTGTCCCTCTCGACTCTACACAGCTGAGCCAGGAAATCACTGGCCCTGTGATAAATGAACCAAGTATTCATCTTATCATTTATTTTCTATTATTTCATTTCCACTCTCACATATAGGATTGGTGATGGGTTTGTTTCTGCTTGCAGATTGCTCAGCCAGTTTTTAGCATTTCTGTGTCTGTTTCCCACCCAGTCCACCACGAGGCATTCTTTGTTACACTCTTCACCGGATTCTCATGCTTCCTCCCTGCTCTGGTCTGTTCCTCTCTACCTCATCTGTAGCTTCTCCTATTTTCGTTTCTTGATGTTACCCTTCCACAGCTTTAGCATTCTCTAAACTCTATGGACCCAGACCCCCAGCAGCATTACACACTTGATGGTGAGGTCACATGTGCGTCAGGAGATGGCAGAGATGAGAGAGGCTATGTCTGTACTCGGTGTTTTCCCCTGTGAACATTTGAATGGTTAGCAACAGGGCACAACGTGGCACCTGACAACCCCATCCTGATGTCCATTGGCTCAGACCCTGGCCCATATGCTCACACTGGGCTTATCAGCCTCACAGGACACTGACAAAGTTCCTGCTCTTTAGCTCTTAACCACATGGAACTGGAAGTTCAATCAGGGCAACATCTACCTACCAATGTGTTGCCTCTTATTACTCGTATATTGTTTTTAAATTTTATTTTATTCTTTTAAAACTTCACCAATGAATACAGTAAGTTCCCATCCCCCCTCATTTTCCCACTATAAACCTTCTTCCCTCTCCATTACCCCCCTATTTTCAGGTCTTCTTGTAGTTGTGGCCCTAAGCTTCACCTATGTTGCCTTTGAGAGTGTATACCTGAGCATTTGCTAAAGCATGAATCAGATATCAGTAGGTATACCATTGAAGAATCATCTTCCCTTCTCAGCTATCATTAACACTCAGGAGTCCCTCAGGGAGGCCTGGGGCCTCTTGAGATCTTTCCCCTTTCATGGCGAAATGTTGATAGGGCCAAACTCCTGCAGGTCTTGTGGAAGTACATTTAGCTGCAGTGAGTTCACGGATGTAACAGCCCTGTCATGTGCAAAAGATATGTCTGCCCACACCCCTTCCCCTCTTCAGGCTCTTACATTCTTATTATTCCCTCTTCTGCAATGTTCCCTGAGCAATGGGATGGGGGGGATGTTTAGATGTTCAAAACTTTCATGTGTTATTTCATATTATAATACAGTTTTTAACAATTAAAGACATGAAGATGGGAGGGAGATATGTTGGGAAGACATGCAGAAAGAGTGGGAGAGGCAGAGGAGAGTATAATCAAAATACATTGAACCCATAGATAAGATTGCTAAAGCACAAATAAAAACGTTATCTTTTAAAAAAGTCTTTCATTTAAAAGGAAAAGGAAAGAAAGGGTAATGACTTCTAGAACTTTTGAAATTCCAAGTAATTTTTTTGGCCAAAATTTGTTTAAAATAAGCTGGGAATCTATTATCAAAAAAATGGATTTGTGAAATCTGCCTTTTAGCAGATTGTTAATGAAAATAGAAATTTATAATTTTCATGGTCTTTAACCTTAAGATTTGCTTTTGAAAATTAAAACCCAAACACTTTCTGGAAAACCTCTGTGAAATACACCATTTCCCAGAGCCAAGACTGAATTTGGTGCTGAAAGCATGAACTGTTTTGTAAGCCTGCACTTGGTGTGGTGCACTTGGCATCACTTTTCTCATAACATTTGAAAAATAACTGGGAAATTTTATTCATTTAATTGAAATGATGTAGGGTTTTTTTCAGCCTAATTATGGTTGTTAGCATGTTTAAGTGGCCTACCTGTTGCCTGCATTCATTTTCAGTGTTCTGTGACTCTGAAGACCCATACTTGGCTGAAGTCACCTTGCCTAGTAAATTTCCATTAGATTTAGTTTAATTCTCAGATCAACTAGAACAAATATTCTGCCTTTATAAGTATTCAAATAAAATCTGTTGGTATCTACAGGAAAAAATAATCTGTAGACCTTGACAGTACCCTAGCTTTCTCCTCCCAGTTGCTTTATCTGCTTCCATTTATTTTTCTTTTCAAAGACAATCTACTACTTATCCTACCCTCGTCCACCCTATTTTCTCCTCCCATTCCTAGTCTCATTGACTAAAATCTGAGTATTTACTCTCATCAGCTGTTTATCCTTCAGTAGCTATTGAAGTCGGTGGGGTTACTGTTACTAATTGGGTAGAACATTTGCCTAGTGCTAATGCTGTGGTTGCTGTCTCAGTTAATGACTTTACACCAGGCGTCCTGAGCTCTTGGACTTAGTAACTGTTTTCTGACCTACACACTCAACTCTGCTACATCCACATCCCACTTGAACTTTGCAAATACTTCAATGGAAAGATAATAAACCAAGCAACAAAATAACCCCAGATGCATAAATCCCAATCCAGTAACATAAGATATGGGGGGTGGGGGAGGAATCAAGACAAAACAACTTGCCAAAAAAAATTACTAATCTTGGGATGGAGAGATGGCTCAGGGGTTAAGATTCTGTTTCAAAAAGCAGAAGGTCCTGAGTTCAGATCCCAGGTCCCACATAAAAAACTCCAGGTAAAAAAGGCATTAGCGTGCACTTCCAGAACATGCAGAATAGAATACAGAAAACGGTTGGATGAAACAGGTGAGGAAATGTACCACCTCCCAGAGGGAGAATGGTAAGAAATCACCACCCAGTTCCACCAGCCTTTATTTATAATCAGGGGGACTGGGAATCTGTATGTAAATCCAGGCATGGAACTTCTGATTGGTAGAAAGGAGAGGTAGTGATATGGAAAGGCTTTCTGACTTCTATTGTGTGTTCTGATAACCAGCCAGAGAATCAAACATTGCTGATATTTATCAAGAGCCAGAGAGAGACCGTTTAATACATAAGACATTTCCAGTCCAAACAGAAATTCTTATTGGAGAGATGGCTCAGAGGTTTAGACTCTGTCTCACAAGTAGAAGGATCTGAGTTTGAATTCCAGATCCCACATAAAGAAATGGTAGCAGCCTATACTTCTGGCTCAGGAGGCGAAGCTTGGGAAATCCCAGAGCAAAGCAAAAGGTAGTAACAATCCAGGATGATTCCCAAAGTTACCCAAGGGCCTCCATAAGCCCTATGGTCTGAGGCAATGAATGACCTTATCATGACAGGAGCTCCAGAAAGACCCCAGTGGGTTTCTTTACTTCTGTTTTCTATGAAAAGTCCAAGATTACAATTCCTCTCAGCCTCCCAGGCTTCTTATCAAGGAAAGATAAAGACGAGATTTTCTTTTCATCAGGCAGCATCTGAACACCACCTTCCACTAGTCGGCTCCATACAGGGGAGCCATGTCATTAAACCGTATGCACTGGTGAGGTCAGTGGACCCCGGTGGAAGATTCCAGCCCACTAGACTCCCATAGAGAGTTCTGAACACACACCCCACAGACAGCTGTGGCTAGAAGCTCAGTAGGACACAAAACAAAAGTCATGAATGTGGGAAAGAGATTTGAAATCTCTTAAGGAATGAAGGTGGGAGCAGCAGAGGTGGGAGGAAGATAAGAGATGTGCAGGAGAATAATTAGAATGCATTATACACATGTATGAAATTGTCCAGTGCCCTTGCCCCTCATGGATTCCACAACTGGAGTCTGTGAGTGCCCTTCATGGATTCATACCCATCACTTCTGTTCTTTCTCTCCTCTAATAAACTCTGCCTTACTCCTCTAAAAAAGAAAAGAAATTGCCAGCAAAATTTATTATAAAAAAGAAAAAGGGTAGGAGGGCCACACCAGAAACAAGGAGAGAAGGGACCATGTTACAGCAGGGAAAATAGGCCTCTACCAAGGACCCAAATAAATAATGAGACATCTGATTAAGTTCACAGACTTTTGTTCCTGATCATTTACTACTGAGGGGGTGTGATCTCACCAGAAGAGGAGGGCATATAGTCTGGCAGATAAAAAGTAACCATTTTGCAAATGGGTGATAGACCCCTCCCTCACTGTGGTTTCCCACTTTTATTACATCTACCTTTGAATGTGCTTTTATCACAAGACTCTAACAGCTTTTTGTCTCTGGCCAGGGGGTAACATACAATGCCCACCCGGATGGAGTGAAGGGCATTGCAGGAGCAGCAAAACTGCAAAAGAAAATCAACAAACCATAATCCAGAACTTCAGAGACTCTATATCAACCACCTAGAACTAGGCCAGCTTAGTCTCTCCCCATCTTGAAGCTCAGGGAAATTTGCGGAAGAGGGGGCCGTAAGAGTGTAAGAGCAAAAGGATGGGAGGAGCAATGATATGTAAGATACTCTATACTAGTTAGGGCTGAAGCAGTCATACTTGGACTTTGCATGCCCTGCGCATTGTCCAACACACTGTTGACTTCACAAAGTCTAGCATCTGCTAAAGGCACTAAGATCCTTGGAGGCAAAGGATTGGCAGCCACAGCAGTGTTCCTATACCTAAGGGGAACACGGGAAAGGGTTCAGGGAAAGGCCACTGGGTCCTTGTACGTCATCGGAGAGGAGGGCCCAGAGGAAAATCAGACATGCACAAGAAAGGACTCTCTGGGAATTGGGGTGGGAGGCACTGGGGGATGGGGAGGGAGAGGGGTGGGGAGGGGGAACAGGGGGTATGGGGGGAGGAGGAGGGAGGGAGGGAACTGGTGTACCTAATAAGTTTGTATGAGCTGAAATAAAAAAAAAAAGATTTAAAAAACTGGAAAGTCTCATCAAAAGCATAGATGGAGGACAGGATAGATCGAGGACAAGGTGGAGGAACTGGAACAATCCAACAAGGACAAAGATTAAAATATAAGATGTCAATGAAAATTCCAAGATGTAATAGTTACTCTTAACTGTTGCTGTTAGAGCATTCAGAGTCAAGCAACTTAAGGGAGAAAGCGACATTTATTCAGCTAACGGTTCCAGAGGGGAATAAACAGTCTTTCATGGTGGAGGCGACATGGCTGGTGGCTGAAGTTGGAGTCAGGTTAAGTCACTACCAATATCCTGGAGGCTCAGAGCTGCTCAGTCCAGTGGGTGACGGCTGGAGGCTGGAGGATTTCTGGAGAGTCGAAGAAGCAGAGTCTCCCTTCAAAGTCTTCTGTTCTATAGTTCCTTTTATCTGGTCTGCTACTTGAAGGTTCCAATCAGATCTAGGGCTGGCCTCTGTATTGTAAATGTATTGACCTGAATAATCTCTTCAGGTAGTCTGCCAGGTATGGTCAAGTTGATTAACTATCACACAAAATATATGCAGCACTCTCAGGAAAAGAATTTCACAGATATGGAAAGAAAAGGGGAAGAGTGTCATTGTGAAGACATAGCAGCTATTTCCAAAAGAATCATAACAGGAAAAAGTTATTTCACACACAGGAAGCACCCAAAATGCCAAAGAGACAAGCCCAGAAAAGAAACAGCATATTAGAACCAAAACATTAAATACACAGAATTAAGAAGGTATATTGAAAGTGGCAAGACAGAAATACTGGGACCACATAAAGGCAGGCCCTTTAGAATTACAGCAGATTCATCAACTAACACTTTAAAATCTGGGGGATGAGATATTGGGGGAGGGTGCTAAAAAGGTGTATTTATATATTTCAAGTTCTGAAAAACAGTAACTACTAACCCAGATTACTGCATCCAAGAAAGCTGTCATCATTGAAGGAAAAATAAGCACTTTTTATGATAAAATTAGACCAAAGGAATTTATGACCACTAAGGCAGCTCTATAAAGATACTTGAAAGCATCCTTCAAACTGAAGGGGGAAAAATCCATGCCCAAGGCCACAGGAAAGAAAAGCCATGCTAAAGTAACAGTTAAGTGAAAAAAGAAGAGAAAAAAACTACAAAATCAACAAAAGGACAAGAATCAATACACACTTTTCACTAATCTCTCTGAATAGTCAGATCCTAGCTTCAAATCTTCAGGCTGTGTTTTTATTTGCAGTGTTTATAAAAGTCAGGAAGCCACAAAAGGGGAATGGGGAGGGGAAGAGCACTAAAAAGGAAGGGAACAGTAGGACACATGGGATATGAAAGTGGGGAGGGGGCTCTGGAGAGATGACTCAGGAGATAAGACTCTGCCTCACAAGCAGAAGGTCCTGAGTTCCAATCCTAGGTCCCATGTAAAAGCATCAGGTGGAAACGGTAGTGGCCTGCACTTCCAGCTCTGGTGGGCTGAGCCTGGGAAATCCCAGAGCAAAGCAAAAAGGAAGTAGAAGCGATCCAGGATGATTCCTAAAGTCATCCTTGATTCTCCACAGGGATATACTGTGCCTCCTAACACACAGGCACAGGCATGTGTACACACACACATACACACACACACACACACACACACACACACACACACAGAGTGAATGAATGAATGAATGAATGAATAAATAAATAAATAAATAAATAAATAAATAAATAAATAAATAAAAAGGAAGTAGAGGGGAAAGAATACCAGGGATGGGGGCAGAGAGAAGGAAGAAAGGAAGGGGTGGAGAAAATGTGGACCACAATTAGGGTGTATAAAAAAAAGCATATAGAAAACCACTATTATGCAAGTCCATTTAAAACTACAACAATATAAACAGGAGTTCGCAGAGAAGTACCCTGTGTGCATGGATGCTGCTGCTCCCAGAAACCACAGGGAGTTAAGGCAAAATCCCAGTAGCAGGTGTGGGGTTCTGTAATAGGCATGATGTTGGAAAATTATCATGTTCTAAGCTCACCAAAAGCTGGCTCAGGAAGCAGGGCTGTTCCACCCTTTCTTCAAACCCAAGCCTGTTGTCTCAAAGTGTCCTTACCCACGGCCAGGCTGCCCCCACCCCAGCCCTATGGAAAGGAGAAAGGAGGACTGCACAACAGCCCAAGTCCTTGAGGATAGACAAGTCAGTTGTTGGCTAGAAACATTGTGTCCTTGAGCACAGCTGGGAGGCCAAGCATTCCCAGCACCTTCCAAAGCTAAAGATTCAGCTACTGTTTCAAAGGAAACTCGACCGCCTGCCTCTTTGGCCTTCCCTAGTTGATCTCTGCTGGATATTTACAAGATGTTACCTGTATGCCTGGCCTCCACAAGGGGACCCTCTGCTCTGCCTGAGACCCTCTTAGTGGGGAACTCCAGCTGACCTCCCTGGGGCTTCCACAGCCATTTCTGCTGAGTGTTCATGGTTCTGGTTTGCTAAGAGTTTACTGTTGTCGTAGTTGGGCACACGTGTCAACTTGACGGTTGCGGGTTTGAGCTCTGGGCACATTTATGGAGAATGAGTAGTTGAGTTGAGTCCAGAGTGAACCTGCAGGAGATTGTCTAGCTGATGGGGAAAGCCCAGCCCATGGTGGGTGGGATTAGGCCCTGGAATAAAATACAGAGAGCTGGTTGAGGAAGTTGGCATCCTTCTGTACAATTGACCAGACATGCTGGTCTGGCAAGTAAGGATTGTCCATCTCTCAGCTGTTATATGATGATATATGGCCAGTTCCCTCGGCCCTGATGTTGGTGCATACTCTCCCGCCAAGCTGGACTAAGAACTGTAACCAGTAATTGTAAGAGAGAATAAGCCCCTAAACCCCTTGTTCCCTTAAGCCATGTGATGGTCATTTATCAGCAACCATGCAGGCGAACTGCAACAACTATGCTCTGATGTTTCTATCTGCTTTTTACAGTATATTCTCTTCTACTTGCTTTATTCATAATAAACTCAGTCATTCAAAATTAAAAATATGACTATTATAGCTCATTCTTTGAGCCATATAAAACAGGGACCTCCTGTGAGTCACTGGCTAGAGAGCCCCCAGAATTAGATGGTAAGACTCAATTGCTGGTGATACCACACCCTTTGTTGCAGGACAGCAAAATCAAACTGGAACTGACCTGAAAGTTCCCCTGCTACAGAGTAGCTTTAAGGTGTCAGAAAGTCCCATGCAGACCACTGAGGGGAAAAGATTATCAAAGGTCTCACCCAAGGGTGGATGCTACATCAATCTTCCAAGCAAGAACCACCCACTGATACAATAGTGACATGGATGTTAAGAAGATAACATTTCTTTTTTTTTTCCTTTTTGCGTGTGTGTGTGTGTGTGTGTGTGTGTGTGTGTGTGTGTGTGCATCAGAGGGTACTTGAGTATGTGTACCTGTACCTGTGGAGGCCCCAGGGTGACATCAGAATCAGCCTGAATTGCTCAACTTTCTTATTCTTTTGCTTGGGGATTTCTAAGGCTCCACATTCCCGGGCCCAAAGAACAGTATGTTGCCATTGCCACTGGCATTTTTACATGGAATCTGGAAATCTAAACTCAGGCCCTTTTGCTTTTAAGGCAAAAGCTTTAAACCCTGAGCCATCTCCCCAACCCAAAGGGATAACTATTTTCTGATTGGATTTAAGGTCCAATCCACAAGAGAGAATTCATGCTTTGTCATGGTTTGAATGTGAGTGGTCTCCCACAGGCTCATGTTTCCATCCTTAGCTGATGCTAATGTTTGGGAAAGACGTCCCAACTTCAGGAGGTAGAGCCTTGCGAGAAGAAGGCACCATCTCCCAGGGTGGGCCTGAGATCGGTTTGCCCACCTACTTCCAATAGTAGTAGTCTGCTCTTGCAGTCTGCTGCTTGCTCTTCGACCTCCTTGATGATATCTTCTGTGGCCTCCAGCTTCTGCCACCTGCCATGGGATTTCCACTGTGGGGTTTCCACTTTACTGAACTATGTCTCCCTTCTGGAACTGTAAGGCAAATAAATCTCCCTGTTCTCTCTTTAAGTTGCTTGAGTCTGAGTGTTGTCTCTATGACATGCTTGGCCCTACAAACCTGGTCAAAAGTCCACGGCTAGAGAAGTCATAGGCCTGGATTTGGGGAACAGCATCTGACTGGGTAGAGCCCAGTCAGTGCCAAAACTGACTCCTCGATGCGGAAAACCTCTGCCCAGCCACAGCCATATCAGCACCTGGCCAGCAGCAGGGCCCAGCCAAAGTCAAACTGGAGCCTGGGGGAACCCTCTGCCCAGCCAGAGCCAAAAAGAAAGGGGTGCAGGGTACAGGGTGCATAGTCCAACAATGACTGAAACTTCCAAGTTCCCTCTTCTGCTTAGAGAAATAGATGGTCATCGTTCCAAACATAAAGCGCTTTTCCATTGGAATGAGTGTCTCTAGAAAGTTCCCTCCTTTGACTAACAAGACATAAAGTCAAATGCAATTCCCACCATTCGATGCAGATGAAGGAGGTGGGATATCCCTCCAGGAGAGATCGTCCATGTACTCATGTGGCTGCACCCTAGGGCAGGGCCAATTGGGTGTGACTTAATCATAGTGGGTTCAGCAGGAGTCATGATTTGTCATTAGATTCTAATCGGATCCCACCTTAGATTACATGCCATTAAGCCATGATGAAGGTCATGGTTAGGTACAGGTGTTAACTTGATAGTTGAGGGTCTGAGCTCCCCAAATCCAGGTCCCTTAGACACTAAAGAGAAGCTTCCCCATCCCAAGTCCGGAAACTAACCTAGTGCTGTTCAGGTAGAAATCTTCAATTAGTCCCCTCAAATGCATCCTCTACAACTGGAAAATATTTAATTCTACTAATCTGAAAAAGAGACAACTTGTGATATTCTGTTCTCAGACATGGCCTCAGTACATCTTAGACGATGGGGAGAGATGCCCCCAGAAGGATCTTTAAACTACAGTACCATTCTCCGACTAGATCTGTTCTGCCCAAGGGCAAGCAAATGGCAGCCTGTACTTCTGGCTATAATGGGTGGAGCCTAGGAACCCAGAGCAAAGCAAAAAGGAGGTAGAAGCAATCCAGGATGATTCCTGAAGTCACCCTTGGTCCTCCATTTGTAGTAGAATTAGTAGTTAAGCCCAGCATAAAGCAATGGAAGATTATCTAGTTGATGGGGAAGGCCCAGCCCATGGTGGGTGGAACTAGGCCCTGGATAGGTGAACAAAACACAGAGAGCTGGTTGAGGAAGTTGGCATCTTTGTGTATACTTGGCCAGACATGCTGGTCTGGAAAGTAAGGATCGACCCTCTTTCAGCCATTATGTGGAGATGGTGTAACCCGTTCCCTCAGCCTTTGGTGATGGTGTGAGCTCTTCTATCAACTGGACAAATAACTGTAACCAGGAATCATAAGAGATTTCTTGTTCTCTTAAGTTATTTGAGGTAATTTTATTACCAATATGCAGGTAAACTGCAACACTATCTAGCTATTACTTATATCTTTTTCTTTTCCCTCTTCCTCTGTCTCAAAATATATTTGTGTGTGTGTGTGTGTCTGTACCAAAGGGCACTGTGAGTATCTGTAGATGTCCAAGGATGACATCTGGAATCATCCTGGATTGCTCTACCTCCTTTTTTCTTTGCTCTGGGTTTCCCTTTCAGGGCCACCACCATTTTGCCTGGCATTTTATATGGTACCTGGGATCCAAACTGCTTGTGAGGCAGTGGTTTAAGCCCTGAGCTATCTCTTCAGCCCCCTCAAAAATATTTTTTATTTATTTATTCAATTGTGCGTGTATGCGTGTGTGCGCGTGTGTGTATGTATGTATGTGTGTGTGTGTAGAACCACAGGTGAATTCCAGAACCACCATGACCACCTCCACCTCCTCGTTTACTCTGCCCCTGGATTCACAGGCTCTGCCCTACCAGAACCAGAAACGCAGGCCGCCCCCGCTTCCTCCTGGCGTCTATACGTCGGGTCTAGGATCCGAACTCAGGACTTTCCGCCTGCAAGGCAGAGGCTTAATCCCTGAGCCACCTCTCCAGCCCCTCAAAAATATTTTTAATGAAATGAAACACGTGTGAAAATGCATCCAAGACACATGTGTAGGAGTTGGAAATGTCTGTTTCTTGACTTTTGTGGGACCCACAGTAATACTATGGAATTGAGCTCTGTAATATTTTAAGCACCTATTTATAGAGATGGTTTTTCTCCTGTGTCCAATTCTAAGTGGTTCACCACATTCTCCACTTACTGTTCTGGCCTAACCCTTCTCTTCAACATTCAAAAGCTACATTCACTGAACAGCTACAGCAAAAAGTAGAAGGCACCTTTCATCAAGCTTTTGTGTATGCTAAGTAAGGCTTTACAAGTGAATTACATATATCCCCAGCCTCTATCTGCTCATGACTGCTTGCCCCCTGTTCAAAACAAGAAAATTATTCATATTCAAAGTTACGAGTCATTGTTTAGAGTAAACTCCTACACAAGATCCCAACAAACCAAAATAAAAATAAAAATGGAGTCATTCTGCATCTAGGAAGATGCTCAGGGGTCCTTTGCCTTAAAAGCAGAATTTGAACCCCCAGATGATACATAAAAATGCTGGGTCTAAATGGCAGGGCACAGGCATTTCCAGATTCTTGGACTTTTCTTCAAACACATTTATGAAAGTATCAAAGAAAACTTTTTAAATTAGAGAAGTGGGGGTCAAGCATGTCATGGCACACAGGCGGTCAGAGAACAACTTTTGGAAGTCATTCCTTTCTTCCAATTATGTGGACTTCCAGGGATTGAACTCAGGTCTGTAAGCAGGTGCTTACCACTGAGTTATCTCGCTGGCTCCTGATGGAAGCTTTTCTTCAGCACAAAGCCATAATAAAATCAGGATGCAGCGCAAAGGAGCAGTGGGCCGCCTGAGTGAAGAAACTCAAGGGTCTCAGTGGGCCGCCTGAGTGAAGAAACTCAAGGGTCTCAGTTTGCTGCCTTGGGTCTATTTTGGTTCTGAAAGAAGGGCCTGGTTACTAAGGTGTGTAGTTTAGGTGTGTCTCTATTTTGAAAGATAGATTAGGTCACCTGGGTATTTCCCCTACTGTGCAGGTAACTGCCAGCAATGCATCTGATTTTAATATGTGGATAGATGACAAATAAGGGATTTTCCCTAAAAGGTAACACAAAGACACATTTTAGCCCCGAGTGTGCACACATCTAAAGACTGATCAACTCCTCTACTCTTCATTTGGAATGCATTTGGAATACATTTAAATAGAAGCTTGGTGTTAACTGAAAGAATGAGAAACCTGTTCCATTGTTTAAAGTGGAGTTCAAACAGGCTGATGCAAGGGTGTGTCTGGGGTTTTAGGCGCACGTTCAGAGACAGATGTGTATGCTTAGTAAATGTGGGTAAAGTACCTAGGCTGACCGGATTCTGGGTGAGCATTAAGAACATGCAGTGGAAACCTTGGGGCTAGGGCTGGATGGATGAAGGGAAATGCCCTTATCAGTGGGGTGGCCTGAGGAGGAGCAAATTGGTATCACAGAGGCCTGAACTGCCACAAGAATAAACAAGCCAGAGGGAACCTTAAAGTCCATAGAAGGAATAGGATGAATTGATGAAGGAAAGGGAAGAAGATGGGAGGGAACGGGTATTGAGGGAAGCAGGGATAAGTACTCAATATGCTTGTATAGCTAGGGAAAAGAAACAAAGAAGGATTTAGGCTGCCAGGTGCAATACTGTGTGTGTGTGTGTGTTAGAGGGCAATGTATGTTTCTGTGGCGGAACAAGGGTGACTGGGGACTCATCCTGAATTGGCTTTTTGCTTCACCCTGGTATTTCCCAGGCTCCATCCACCAACGCCAGAAGTGCAGGCTGCCTCCTTTTCCCCGTGGCGTTTTTACATGGGACGTGGTATCCCAAATCAGGACCTTCTGCTTGTGAGGCAGTCTTAATCCCCGAGTCATCTCTCCAACCCTCAATTTTTTTTAATCCGTAAATTATAATGATGCCCTTTTATACCTTCTGAAACTAACCTTTTTTAATCCTGCAATTTTATGATCATTTAAGGAAGAGCTTAGTGACTCAATTAAAAAAGTCTCCTGTTAAGCCAAACAAAATGGAGATACTGAGGAATCTGGGGGCGGGGTGACGCAACAAACAGACAATGTAGGAAGAGACCAAAAGCATAGTAACAGGAAAGGGGGGAAGCCCTGAGAAGCCTTCCTGAAGTTAGCTGCTGCACTGACGTAAAGGCAGGGACTTGAATTCTGCCCTGCACACCTCACAAACATCTTTAGGTCTACTTCGTTATCTGTAAAAGTAGGCCTTTCGGACCTTAAGTTTAAATTGGTATTCTATCTAAGTTTAAATTGGTATTCTAATATGCCTTGATTTCCGCGTGGCCTATACATAACTTAACAAAATTAATTCCTTAAAACTTCGGCTGCTTTTCCTGCCCACCCTTCCAGGTTGCTAGTCCTGGATAATCCAAAGGAAAGCGACCACTACAGTTACAACTAGTGTCAGCGCGCCAGCCTCCACCTAGAAAGCCATCCGTGCAGCTTACAAAGGCCCGGGGCGCGCGCAGCTCCCCGGCAAGCCCCACCTCCTGCCCTGGTTTCCTGGCTGCGCTCCAAGGGCGGCGAGGGCCGCCCGCGTCTTCTCACTCTAGCTAGGAAACGGGCACATTTCCAAAGCTGGATTTGAAGTGCTAGGAATCTTCAAAAGTTACATTTCAGTGGTCTAGGAACACTCAACAACAAACTTAGCAACAGACCCCGGCGGAGGACTCCGCTGCTGACGTCACAGGAGCCCCGCGTCGCGGGAGCTCGCAGAAGGGGAGCGGTGACGTCACGATCGCGCGTGCGCAGTGGACTGACGGACAAGTTAGATCCGGCTACGGAATGGATGGCGGAGGAAGCCGCTCGGGGCGGTCCTAGGGAGTAGCTTCCGGTCCGCAGTCGCTCTTCCGGTCCACCCACCTCCCCGCCCCCCAGGGCCTGGCCACCCGGCGTCCTGGAAATGACGAGGGGGGCGTGTCCTTCCCCTCTGGAGTTCCGGAAGTCGTGCTGCCCGTAAGAGCCTATGGCGGGCGCGTGTTCGCTAGGGGAAAAGCCGGCGACCTCGCGTGGCCCGGGCGCACTGACGTCATCTTCCGGTGGGCCGAGGCACCGAGTTACCTGCGAATTGGGCGATAGGGGAGGGGGACCCTCCTTCTGCGGTTACTCCCGCGCCGAGCAGCGCGGCGAAACGCGGGCCTCTGGTTTTGATCTCCGCTGGCAGTTTAGGGGCAATGGTGATTGACAGCGTAGATTGGCAGCTCTGGCAATCTACCGTCGTGTGCTAGCTTTTCAGTTCGAAGCCGAGCCAGTGCTGTCCCCAGCAGTCTGACTGTAAACGAGCCACTATATTGCCTGCACATCATTTCTAATTTTGTATTCTAAAAATTAAGTAGATACTGTATCTAAGCGAAAACTAGTAATGCAGCCAGATCCTCACTGATCCCTGTATGCCCGCTGTAATAAGTTACTTGGTTGTTCTTGAGAATCCAGTGATATGTACGAAAATACTGTATGCTATGAAGTGATTCTGTACATATGCATCGGCCTCAACTGTAAGTACATGCCTCCAAATTGTTTCCTGACTTAGAAAACTTTTGCACTGGCTTTAAGGAGTGGCAGGTGAATAGTATTTGTGTGTGTGTCCGTGTGTGCCATAGAGCCACTACTGTGAAACTTTATCTCTAGCGAGGTCAGTGACAACAATGTACATAATTTAAATCCAATTAAAATTCTCTCTAAAGTACCTTTGATATGTTTGACAAAGTTCATTTGAGTCACTTAGTAACAGTGTTTTTTCCCTTAGTAACAGTGTTTTTTCCGCCATCATTTGTTACACAGGCCTGCACAAGCATTATGATACAACCTGTGTTTGCTGTCATAAATGCTTATTGGACTGGACCTGAGGAATAGTTCTAACTTGCTGGTCCATGCTTACCACTTTGATTTCACTTAGTATCTAGCATTTTAGTTACTACTAGAGATCTTTTGAAGCAATTATTTCTATTGCAAGTAGATGCTATTTTATCTAATCGAAAACTAAATTTGGGGTCATTTTTCTTTTTTAAAACACTGTAAGTAATGTTATTAAGATGCTGTGTGATGTCAAAAGAATCATTCAATTAACTAGCTGTTCATTTTGAAGATGTAAAAGTGCCTTTCCAATAAAGAATACAGACGACATCACCTCAACTAAATGATTGACATTTACTAATAAATGAACAAAATTGGACTGTAATTGGGTATCATGCTTTTCAATGGAAAACATGGAACACCCCTGGGTAAGTGTTTAACCTAATCCAATCACAAAGAAGCAAATAACCAAACCCAAATCAAAGCACATGATTACTAGATCCATTTAAAACATCACAAAACACATGCACCACTGGGGAACTCTTCATGACATATGGAGAAATGGATGATGTGTTCCTTTGGTTTGGGTTTTATGTTTAAATGTTCAAAATAACTCATGTATCCTTCATATTCCAGTTAGGTTGTTTCATCTGGGAAAACTAAATTGTAAAGAACTTAAGAAAACTGTTACCTCTAAAAGTTCCATCAGGGAAATTATGACTCTGCTGAATGCATATTAAAAATGGGCAACACTCTTGGCAGGGATCAATCACTTCATTGCTCAAAATAAAACTATAATTCTCAGCCCTTAAAAAGAAAACCAAGTATTTTAATGTCTTTTTTTTTCCCCACTAACTTTAAAGGGGGAAAGCCAAAATTTAGGGGTAAACTTTAGAGACACCTATCTCTGAGTCCAAAAGGGCCCCAAGTTAGCCTGAGTCCTTCACCCCCCCTCCAAGTCACATCCTCCTCAATCTGGGGTGATGACCTAGCAGCTCTTATCACCCCAATGCATTGGATCATCTAGTGGAATTTTCCACCTAACCCCTCTTCCTGCCTCAAGTTCCATAGAAACTCAGGTCACTGCCTCAGCACACTGTCTCCGTTCCCAAGAAGAGACTGCTCTTCAGAGTTCTTATTAAAAGATTGGCTGTTGAGGTCAGCCTCAGTGTCCTTCCTTGTGTCTTTTCACATTGCTCTGGTCCATTCCAATCTAGCAAACTTGGTATGTCCTTTCTGGTCCCAATTTCCCATAGCTGTTTTCAAGCCTTTTCACCAATCAAACCTAATTCTTGCTCCATGGGGCACAATCATCTGCTGGGCATTTACCAACAAGTATTACAGTTGACACAGTGGTGTGTGTCTGTAATCCCCAGCATTTAGTGGGCTGAGGCAGAAGGATCAGGAGTCTGACTAGCCTAGGCTATATAGTATAACCCTGCCTCTCTATATATGCATATACTTACAATCGAAACTTTGTATCTTTTCCAACTCAGAAGCACTCATAGGCCCCAGAAAAGCATTCTCAAGAATGTTAAAAAAAAAAAAAAAATGCCATTAGGAGCCAGCGAGAGGATTCCATTGGTAAAGGCATTGAAGACTGCCTGAGTTTAATCCCTGGAACCCACGTGGTGGAAGGAGAGAACCCACTCCAAGTTGTCTCTGACTTACCCGTGGGTACCATGGTGTGTACAAGTGTGTGCACACATATACAATAAATACATTGTTTTTTCATTTAAAAGAATGTCACTATAAGGTTGATGGGAAAAAAGACAGAGTGGGAAATGGACTCCGGGACAAGCAGGTTTCATTGGAGAATAAAACCTGCGAGGGCGGGTCTTCTTGCCTTTAGGGAAAACCCAGAATCTAGCCTGCAGCTCACAGACTAGCTAGTTGTATGGCAAGAAGTGGGGAAGGAAAAGGTTGAGATACAATAATTTTCCTTTTTGTAGATCTGCTATCAGCTGTTGCTAAAGGGTTGTCAGGAAGACCTGAGGAGTGACAGGCCCAAAAAAGGATAGTCAGCGTCTCAAGGTCATTGGCGTCCAGAGGGTGGGAATCTAGGAGGTAAGTTACTTTAGTTTCAGGAATGGCTATTGTAAACCTCTATGATTGCCTTTGGGGGACCACACCTCCAAGCAACATAGAAGAGTTTTGCAAAATGGCATGACAGTTATCCAACGAAAGACTAAGACTTGCTTCCAAGACTTTTTAGGAGGACAGAACCTAACCTCAATAATGCCCAGCCAATACATCCAGTATTCTTTCATACCAGGTTGCAAGAATTGTTCCTTCATTGTGAAGTATGTTAGAAATGTACACATAGTAAACCACCAGCGCCTCCCTCTGGCCCATGTGTTTCCTAATTTTTCACCAGCACTGACTGCCTTCTCCAGAGGTTCGTAGCATGATGATGTCCATATCTGCAGACAGATACATATCTCTAGATACACTGGGGGTTGGGTCTTTGTCGTTGTGGATATGTGCTAGTTTTGGTCTTGAAGACTGAACCCAGGCTTTATGCAAAGTCCTCGAGCTACACTTCCAACCTTGTTCAGTGTGCACAAAAGGTGTCACTAAACACATACTGTGACTCAACAATGTACATCAGTGACCCTTCTCTTCATTTTACAAGGCAAGTGCCAAATGTGTCACATGTGTTGGAATGTGAGCCAAATGTGTCCAGGTGTGATGCCTCTAATTCCAGCAATTGGCAGACTAAGATGGAAAGTTCTCGAGAGTTCAAATGGTTTGCCTAGGGAGACCTTTTTCTAAAACAGCAACCCCCAAACGTTTATCATGTTTTAATTTGTATATCATAGTCTACTCCTGGGAGAAGAATGGTCTTAATTATCACTATCCCTCCAACACCTACAACAGAGCCTGGTACTCATCAATAAATAAGATTTTAAAGAGAGATGGATGGATGGTTGACAGACCATAAATCCCTGGGCCACAAAGACAGGCATCAAATATATCAACAAGTTAAGTGGTCCACATCCCCAAAGACTGGAAAACAAATGCAGTAATCCACTGTGATTTTTATCTGACAGTAGCCTTTTGCCTTTTTAATGGCACAATCATAATGGCACAATGATAGTTTCACAGGAAAAGATAGAACCAGTAAGAATTACTTACAAAATTTCATGAGCATGAAAAAAAGAAAAAGCCTGAATAGTTACTTAAATAAATTACTTCAGCAGGACTAGAGAGATGGCTTAGGGTTAAGATTCTGCCTCCCAAGCAGAAGGTCTTCAGTTTGGATTCCAGGTCTGAATTTAAAAAGTCAGGTAGAAATGTCAGTAACCAGCACTTCTGGCCCTGGTGGGCGGAGCCTGGAAAATCCCAGAGCAAAGCAAAAAGGAGGTAGAAGCCATCCAGGATGATTCCCAAAGTCACCCTTGGTCCTCCACAGTGCCCTCTGATACACATATGTACACACACACACACACACACACACACACACACACACACACACAAAGTTTACAAAAATAAGCAAATTAAGTAATTTGCTCACACATTTTATGGACATAAACGACAGGATTTTTCCCCTAGGGAATTAACTCCACAGCCAGGTTTTTTTTTTTTTTCTTCACCTTCTTTGACACCAATCTTAAGAAAAAAGAAAAAAGCATGGTTACTGTGCTTTACTTTTTTTTTTTTTTTTTTTTGGCTTTTTTATTTTTTTATTTTTTTTAATTAAAAATTTAATTATACATTTTAAAATTTTTTACCAGTTCCCTCCCTCCCCCCTCCTCCCCCTCCCCTTCCCCCAGTGCCTCCCCCCCAATTCCCAGAGAGTCCTTTATTGTGTACGCCTAACTCTCCACTGGGTCCTCCTTACTTTTATTTTTTTGATCTCATGTAGCCCAGACTGTTCTTAGACTTGCTATGAGCAGAGGACGGATGACCTTGGACTCTCGATCTGGCTGGCTTGCGTCATTATCCCTGGCTGTAAAGGGGATTTCTTTCCAGGACGGCTCTCTCAGCCATTAGTCCTTCTTAAGGGTACCATGGTGGCTGATGAAGCTGCCTTGGGACTGCAAAATATGAAAGGCAGGGTGGGGCAGAAATACAGAGGTGGGAATACAAAGAATAGTTGACTGGAGAAACCCACTGCCTCCTCTAGGGAGACCAGCTAGAAGACTTGGCCCAGTCCTGCTAGATTTTATTTACAATCAGGAGCTAGGAATCTGTATGCAAATACAGGCGTGGGATTGCTGATTGGTAGGAAGGAGGAGAAAGGAAATGGGAAGCTTTCCTAGCTTTTAGTGTGTGCTTGGATGGCCACTCGGCCATCCAGAGAATCAAACATTCCTGTTATTTATCAAGGGCTAGAGAGAGCCATGAGACATTTCCAATCCAAACAGAAATTCCTATGGTCTCCGGCAATGGCCTTATCCAATTGGGGCTGCAGAGAACACCAGAAAACATCAGTTTTCTATTGGAAAGCTTGTGGTTTCAATTCCTCTCAGCCTTCCATGCCTTTACATCAAGGAAAGAGATTTCCTTTCCATCAGACAGCACCCCAAAAATCGCCTGCCACCAGTTGGCTGTTTATTTTATTTTATTTTTTTAATGTACTCCATGTCAGTCTTAATACTCTCCGTCCTCAGTGTCCGAGGTACTGGAGTTATGACCACATGTTTCCACGTTAGGCAGAGTGATTTGTTTCTTTCCCTGTCCTTTCTTCCTTTCTTCACTTTCTCCCTCTCCCATTCCCTTCCTCCCAATTTAACCACAAATGCAGTATCCTTTGTGTTATGAGGTAACATATTGATATAAGAATCAAGACATATGCCTCTTCACCAGTGTGTATGATCAGCAGTTTTAATATTTGGAGACCACACCATTTTTCACATAAACTTACCAAACATGGAAATGGAATCTGCTTAATTTATCCAGATAATGACCTAACTTTATTTTTTAATTTTTTTTTAATTTGTGCAAACCCAAAAGTGATTTTTTGGATAACCCTGGCTTGCTCTACCTCCTTTTAGCTTTGCTCTGGAGTTTCCTAGACTGGAAAGCACAGGCACCTGCCATTTCCACCTGGCATTTTTACATGGCATCTGGGATCCAAACTCAGGTCCTTCTGCATGGGAGGCAGTCTTAACCCCTGAGCCATCTCTCTAGCCCTGTAATTGACTTTAAAAAGGCTCAAGCACATGTGTACCTAATAGGTTGGTAATCTTACTCAAAAGCTATAGGGATTTGCTTTGTTTTGTTTTCTAATTATACACATGTTCAACCCAATCATGGGCCTTTGGTGTACTATACAAAATGTTTTAGGGGTATTCCTGGAGTTGTATGAATAAATGTTAATTTTTCTTATATATAAAATTCTTTAAATTTCTGAAAATAAAGGGTTTTGAAGGGTAATTTCTACTTGGCGTTTTGGAATAATTTATGTTTAACATTTCTTATGACAATGTCCTAACCCTGAGTAAGTGAAGAGCAGGCAGACCCTGTGCCTTTAGCTTTCCTTTCTCAAAGCTGTCATTGAAAGCATTATGTTGCAGAGTCCATTATTGTGTAGGGTGGGGGCACGACGGGCACCTACTCAACCAGCAGAAAGAGAAGGCAGGGAGGAGGGCCAGGCTATCCAAACTCAAGGTCTAATCCCAGGGATACAGCTCTTCTAGTGATGCTCCACCTCCTAGAGGCTCCAGAACCTTCCCAAACACCACCACCAGTTAGGGACCAAGCGCTGAAACACATGAGCCAATGGAAGGCATTTCACGTTCCATCACAACATCTCTGGTCAGCACTGCCTGTGTCTTAGCTTCTTCCTTTATTACAAATTGGACTAGCTTTAAATCTGATTATGAGACCTGAATTATTCCCATTGAACCCCAGAGGCTGCATAATCCGGGTTCTGTTAGCCTTTCTCCGTGCTATGCTACCAAGCATTTGCATTTTATGCATTTTCCTCTCTCAGGTGCTTCTCACCATCCCACTTAGAGAGAGACAGGCTTTCATTTTCATATTGGAGTTCCCCAGCTTAAGGCTTGTGATCCTCACCTAACAGCAGGAGAAACCTGATTAGTATGGCTTATCTGGGTTTACAAAGCTCTTGAGGTAAAGACACTAGTGAACCCCTAAGGTCACCATGTGTAGGGTAGCTATATCAGTTACCACAAGGGACTCAGAAGAACATACTTTTTCTGTTGTTCTGAGGGAGTCACAAGTGTCACTAGGCTGAGGTCAAACATTTGAGGAAGGACAGACTTCTCTGATGTGATCTCTGAAGACCACAAGCAGCTGTCTCCTTACTAAATGAACTAAATGAAATTCAGAATGCTGATCAACCTCAGACATTAATCATCGCAAAGGACAGATGGATCCACAGACTGGCTTGGTTGAATTACTAATACCAGCCAATACTTGTATACTATACTTACAACTTTCTCCCTAAATGTAACTTCTCATGTGCCTGAAACAAAAACTTACACTAGATAATGATAACTCTAATCCAGCTCTAACAGCGCTGGGTGGGACTGGTGATTTACAGTCTATCGAAGTGCCACTGACCTTGCCTCTCAGTCACACACAATCTATGACATATCTTCACAACGGTGACAAGGTCTCCCCGTGTTCAGACACCAAAACATTTCTCTGTACTATTTTGGGTGGCCCTGATTTACCTCTCTGGTTGTAGCAATTTCAAAAGGCTTCCTGTTCTGAACCCCACATGTGGATGGAGCAGAGACTGTGGCTTACCTAGCTGACCTACTATACAGACACGGAAGACAGCAAAAATGGAAAGGCGGCAGACTTGCTACAAAATACTGTCAAGAGAATGAAACGAACTTGACTCTAGAGCTCTCTGTTAGGAGAAAGGTCAGTGGTGCATACAGAGATCTGAGGCTGGAAGTGGCTCCAGAACAGAAAGAGAAAAGCCTGGACCAGACTGTGTATGCAACATACCAGAAGAAAACCATGCAGTGCTGTGTATGCAGTGTAGGAGGAGGAAACCATGCAGTGCTTTTTAAATAATGTTTAATTGTTTAGTGTGTGTGTTTCAGAGGGAACTGTATGTCCCTGTGGAGGCCCAAGGATGACTTCTAGAATCATCCTGGGTTCCCCTTCTTGCTTCCCTCTGGTATTTCCCAGGCTCTGCCCAGAGACAGACGTGTAGGCTGCAGCCATTTTCGCCTGGCGTTTTTTTAACGTGGAACTGGGGATACAAACTCAGGACCTTCTGTTTGTGAGGCAGAGTCTTAACTTTTGAACCATCTCTTCAGACTCCCTAGTCTACAATTTTTGATCACGTGTCATCTCTACATGGAGGGTCTACCAGATACTCTAGAGAAAGCCAAATGAATATAAAATGGTCTCATTCTTTCGAGTCAAGACAAGCATCTGCCAAGCAACCAAATAACCACTCTAGGCGATATAGGATCATGTGTCAAAATAAATATTAAAATTTATTGATGCGATGAGGGTGTCTCTTGGGGCTCAGAGAATAGCTTCCTGAAGTATGATGTTTGGTACACTGAGCACTCTGAACTAAAGAAGCCTAGCAGGTCTCAGGGACATCCCCAGAACCCACCCTTTCTGCCCTCTTTGCCCGCTGATCTTTGATCTCTTTTTCTCCTCATCAACCAAAAAAGGTCTTTGAATTCCTTTACCTAACTACAGACAGAAGTATAGTACTTGGTACGTGCCTCGATTTTCCAGGTTAGCTGAAGCTCAAGGCTGGCCATAGCTCTTACTAGAATTTCACTAATATGCTACATGCAACGTGGGGCACATGAAGCTGCCCTGAGGCTGAGAAGTATGAAAGAGAGAAAAAAAGAACACACAGAGATGGAAATACAGAGAACAGTTGGCTGAAACGGATGGGAAATACCACCACCTCCTAGAGGGAGAATAGTAAGAAGACTCCACCTTATCCCACCAGACTTTATTTGTAACCAGGAGGCGGGAATCTGCATGCAAATCCCGGCGTGTGACTGGCCCGGCTCTCACTATGATCCTCCGGGCTTCCACCTCCTTCCTGAGCGCTGGATTACAGCGCTTCCAGGTACTTCCGTGATCAAGCAAATTAAGCCTCAAAACAAACCAATGGCTACACTGTCCACGAAGATGGGGCTTTTCCTCCCTAGAAGTCTCAAAGGATTTAACGGGAATAAAAAGATGGTTGGGAGGCGGGACCTTCATCCCAGTCTGGAAGTCTAGGAGGGAGCGTTTTGAGAAACGAGGGCCAGTTACATAAATCCAGGGTTAAACTGGGATAATGAGACCCAGACTTAAACAAAATAAACAAGTTAGACTAACCCAAAATGTATCCCTTTGTAATTCCACTCATTTAGGAGCGTGGAGCATTGACTCCAAATGGAAGACAAGCGGGGAGTTGGATGTGGGGAGTTAACGATCTTCAAAGTAAAAAGCATGAGACGGGTGGGTCCGTCGCATCGGGCCAGAGCAGGATTAGATCTGGGAATCGTAAAACCGCCTCCGCACAAATCGTCGCCCCGGGCTATTTTTAGAAGGCGGGATCTTCTCCCGGTTACCCCCAGCCGACATCCACTTAAGCCGGGCGCCCGCACGCTCCCCCGAGCCCGCTGCCCAGACACCGAGGCGGAGGGCAGCCGGCTCGGGCCAGGGCGCTGCTGCGCCGCCGGCGCCCGGTGGAGGAAGCCGCGCGGCCGGACGGCTCTGCCCCCCACTATCTGGGAGCCCCGCGTGGAGGCGCCTCGCGAGGGGCCGGACGGCTCTGCCCCCCACTATCTGGGAGCCCCGCGTGGAGGCGCCTCGCGAGGGGCCGGACGGCTCTGCCCCCCACTATCTGGGAGCCCCGCGCGGAGCCGCCTCGCGAGGGGCCGGACACGTCCAGCCGCAGCCCCGGAGCCAGCGGCGCCGCCCTCCGCCGCCTCCTCCTCGGCCTGGGCGTGGCAGGCGTGGCCTGGAGGAACTAGTTGGCGCGCAGGCGGCGTGGTGACGTCAGGGCGGAAGCGCACGCGGCGTGAAGCGGCCGGAGCCGGCGGTCACCGGAATCTCTGTCGCGCCGAGGACGCTGGTTAGTCTCGCTTCGGGTTCCGGCTGCGTTGGGCGTGCGTGAGGCTCGCTGCAACTATGGCGTCCGGGCCTCACCCGACCTCGACCGCGGCCGCCGCCGCCGCCGCCGCCGCGTCGGCCGCCCCCAGTGCGGGCGGCTCGAGCTCGGGGACCACGACCACGACGACCACCACGACGGGCGGGATCCTGATCGGCGACCGCCTCTACTCGGAAGTGTCGCTCACCATCGACCACTCGCTGATCCCGGAGGAGCGGCTGTCGCCCACCCCGTCCATGCAGGACGGCCTGGACCTGCCCAGCGAGACCGACCTGCGCATCCTGGGCTGCGAGCTCATCCAGGCCGCCGGCATCCTCCTCCGGCTGCCGCAGGTCAGTGCCGCGCCCGCGCCCGGCCCCTCGGCGCCGCGGGCCCGCCGGGGCGGGGGGTGGGGGGGGACCCGGAACCCGAGGCGCGGCGGCCGCAGCGAGGCCCGGGGCCGGGCCGGGGCCGGGCGGCGAGCGGCGCCAAGATGGCGGCGGCGCTGGCGCTGGCGCGGCCCGCCTGACCCCGGCGCTTCCGTTCTCCTCTCCGGTCTGCAGGTGGCGATGGCTACGGGGCAGGTGCTGTTCCACCGCTTCTTCTACTCCAAGTCTTTCGTCAAGCACAGTTTCGAGGTGAGCAGTGCGGAGGCGGCCGGGACTGGGGCGGCCCTGTCCGGAAACGGGCAGGCGGAGGGCCGGGAGCGGAGGGAGCAGCCAGCATTGGCAGAGGGGGGGTGGTTAGCGAGGCCTTTGTACCGAGGCCTCGCCGCCGGGAACTGGGGGGGCGGGGGGGGGCTCTCGAATGTGTTCCCGAGACGAGACCATGGATCCCGAGGAGCCCACGTGCTCCGCGGGCCAGAGCCAACGTTTTCGGCCTCCCCGAGCCACTCCTGTGGGACTGGGCTGGTGCAGATCCAAATTTAAGAGCGATTGAGCAATAAGACTCGATTCTAAAATCGTCCCAAGGCCCCGATTCTGAAGTTTCCCCGATAAGTAGGGGTTTCTTGAGACCTTGAGAATATAGAGTGTTTCCACCCGTGGTTGTAAAGTTAGGTCGTTTAAAAAATTGTTCTTGTCGTTGTGCCCTGCTGGGTTCTTTCAGATTGTTGCCATGGCCTGTATTAATCTTGCATCCAAAATCGAAGAAGCACCTAGAAGAATAAGAGATGTGATCAATGTCTTCCATCATCTCCGCCAGTTAAGAGGAAAAAGGTAAGATCGGCCGGAACTGAACGTAATACCTCTAGCTACTGCTGTAGTGTGCACCAATCATCAAGTCGAAACATCTTTTTTTCTCAAGTCAGTACGGATGCAAAAAGAAAACTGATTGGGTATTGAAATTCACATAGGACCACTGATACATAACTCGCAAAGCCCTCCATTAACCAGCTATCTAAAGTTCGTAGAGGCAGTTGCATTTGTGGACAATCCTAGCAGAGCTGTGAAGCCCTGGGCTTAAGATTACAAGAAAGGCAGTACATTTGGCTCAAGTGCGGGTGTATTCTGTAAGTTATTTCCCCCTCCCCTCTCTGGAAAACTGAAGGCTGGACATTTAAGCCTGCAGTTCCAAGTTAATATTGTGGCAAAGTTCCACATCGAGTCCCAGTTTCTTCATCAATTGAGGTTGGCTTTTGTTAGAGTACTTCTCAACATTGAACTCCCGATATATCGAGTTGTACCGGATCTGAAAGGACGGCAGAGTGATAAAGTTTGAAGTTGAAGTCAAAGGGATTGAACAGGTATTTTTGTTTTGGTCAGATACAGTCTCAGCAAATGGGTTAGAAACACTTTTAAGATTCCTTGAGTTGCTTTCTGACAGGGCTCATTTATTGGAGCTTGTGAGAACATTGAGTCTGAAACAGTGTGGTGGTAACCTCATAACTTCTTGTGGGCCTGTGTGTTCATCTAAGGCAGTGTCATGTTTGCAGGGCTTCCTGTTTCTACAGGTGATGACTTTTTTTGTACATGCTGATGGCTTGTCATGGTGTAGATTGGCATTCAATTTCAAGGACTTGTGATGATCTTGCACAGTTATAAGAAGATTGCAAGTTGTTTTGGGACTGGGTGTCAGGCAAATAGGTATCTTACCCAAGTTTAGTTCTTATTGTTGGAATCTGATGGTTGGTGATAATTGAGTTCTCCAGACAAGCAGATAGTAAAGTGACCCGAATATTTTTATAGCATTTTTTTGTTTCTTTCATACTTTTTTTCCCATCTTTTGTCTACCATATATGCCTTGAAACTACTTTCTTTTCCTTAAAATTTCATTTTTAAATATTTGGTGAAGAACCCTTGGAAAATGGGAAGATTTCAAACTAGTTTTTAGTTTGGTGTGAGCTTAAATTTGTATTTAGGTGGGATTGCTTTCAGGGTATTTTAAAATGGAATGCTAATACAGTACAAAGTTCTCTGTCTTTATTCTCTGAAGATTTGAAACCTTCTCTTATAAGTGAGTTGTTGAGCTATCTACTGTTGTCTTGAAATTTTCCTATGGGATTTAACTTTTCTTTCCTGATGTCAGAATAGAATCTTTTAAATTAAAAAAAAACTTGGAATTTAAAATAACACAATCTGACTGACTTGTGTTGGATGTAACTGCATTTTTGATCATTACAGAGAAATTAATTTTCCAACCTTAGAAGTTTGATTATAGCATGAAAGTTTTTTAAAAGAAGTTAATTGCATGGAAGCCCCCCTTTTTAAAGCAGGATATAAGTGTTTCTATGCATATTACAAGTTTACTCAAATATGTAACTTGTATATGTTATTAACTTCAACTCTTTTTTCCCTTGCAACCGACTATACAGCGACCAGCTACATTTACCAAAGCCTGGGTGATGTGGAGTGGTACATAGAGATGAAGCTGTCGTCATGGCAACAGTGAGTGAAGTATCGAAAATCCCCAAGGAGAAGCCAGTGCTCTGAGAATAGGTCACTGGAATCGGGGACTAACAGGTTGGCCACTGGTGAACCATTTAGAAAAACTCCTGTTTCTTGTTACAAGCTTTTGTCTTTGCTGTCCAAGTTATTCAAACTAAAGCTTAGGGATATTTTGTTGTTGGTTTGTCTTTTTTTTTTTTTGCATAGGATGTCATGATAAAGTAAGTAAGTACTAACTGTTATACTTTGATTAGGTAACTGTTATACTTTGATTAGGTAAGGTGTATCCGTTTGCTTTTAACAACAATATAAGATTATCTTGATGCTATTTGTTTTAGTCCAATTTGTGCATAAATGGGTTATTATGGAATTTACAATTATAGGGAACATGTTTATGTAGCCTTTAGCTTATTGTTTATTAGTTTTGGCTGCACATAGATGGTATAGTCACCAAAGGGATTTCCCCTTTTCAAAAACTGGTCTTTAACCTGGATGTTTATCCTATTCACTTTTTTTGTGGTTTGATAAAATAAGATTAAATGGCTGAATGTAAAGGAAAGATTTCATTTTAGCAGTTTACAAATGAAATTTTCTGCTGTTCATAGGTATTCACAGTAAACTAAGGCATTTTTACTTATTTTTGGTGATTTTTAAAAATTCGTGTTTCTATTTAAAAATTAGCTTAACCACTTTCATTGGTAACTGTTAGTGGTATTTTCAATATGTAGTTCATAATCACAAGGATCATTTTTATCATTTAGTTTAACGACTGATTTCTATGGGTCTATAGGTAGTCTTCAGTTTATTTAAAAACACTCTGCTCAAAGTAGGCATTACAAATTTCTGAGTATAAGTAGCAATGTCTCCCCACATAAAATACAATACCATCTGGGTTTAGCTTAGCTTCTTAAACTCCAAAGTTTCTGTCCTTGAGACATACAAGTGATACAAACAAACCCCTACTTGTAAATTTTTGTTATATTGTGTTTGATCATGTTAAAAGGAAGTAGTTACTATGTAAGCTTTTAATCATTCAAAAGTTACTGTATAAGTAGGGTAAGTGTGACAGTTGAAACCTCAGAGAGAAGGTGGGATTTAAAGGTTTGGGTGTAGTTATTCCTCAGTTTCTTGAAAAGAAGAGGACCTTAGTTTCTACTTTTGAGAGTTTTAATTGTTGCTTCTTCAAACTTGTATCACAAAGAATGTTTACCTGATTGGAAGAAATGTAGCAATCTTTTTATTCAATGTGTTGCTTAACAGTGCTAATTGTAACTTTGTTGGGGCAAAGCTGCTTGGAGCCCTTCTTGGATCTTTGTTTACTACTGATTTGGGCAGACATTTCTCTTCCATCATGATACAAAGTATTTCTGAAGATGGCAGTAAATGAATTGTTCTTTGAGTCTCCTTGATTTGTGAGGTTAAAAATCAATTCCAAACAGATGACATATCAGATTATGTATTCACTAGACTGACTTGGAAAAAATAAGCAGGACTTTATAATGACAGGATGGCTTTTGTTTCCTCAATCTCTTTTGAGAGCTTTCAAGATCAGGTCTCATGGTGGCTCAAGATGACCTGTAACTCTTGGGCCTCAGCTGTTGGGAGTGTTGAGATTTACAGGCTTTACTTTGGTTCTCTGGGATTCTAATACGTAGAAAGTTATAGCAAAGCAGTAAGTAGAAGTACCAGATGTGTTCAGCTGCTTGATTAAAAGAACAAATGGCAACTGTTTTTTAAAAACAGTTTCTTAGTAAGACATATACATTTTAACATGGAGAAAAATGAGAACTTTGCTTTTATTAAAAATGCTTTAATAGACCAGAGAAGCTCAGGGGTTAAGCCTCTGCCCTGCAAGCAGAAGGTTAGTTCATATCCCAGATCCTGGATTCCATGTAAAAATGCCAGGCAGAAGTGGCAGCAGCCTGTACCTTCCTGGAAGGATGAGCCTGGGAAAATATACAGCAAAGCATGTAGAAGGTAGAACCAATCCAGGGTGATTCTCAGAGTCACCCTTGGGCCTCCATAAGCACACAGACACACATACAAACACACACAAAATACTATTTAATAGGTATTTTAATGGTGCTATTTGCTGTTTGGATTGTAGAAGTTTAAGAGCTAAGCTGTGAGCAAATAAAGCACTACAGCTGCTTTATTTCTTAATATCAGTTGAAGAAGAGCTATCATATCAGCCAGTATCCAGAGACATACATGCACAATGGTTTAATAGGTGTTTTAATGGTGATATTCACTGTTTGGGTTCCAGAAGATTAAGAGCTAAGCCATGAGCAGATGTGAAGCACCACAGCTGCTTTATTTCTTAACACCAGTTGGAGAGCCAAAGATCTAGTTGATCCACATGCAGATGCATACAGAAAAGGGCGTATTAATGCTGTCATTCCCTGTCTGAATTCCAGAAGGTTAAAAGCTAAGCCACTGAGCAAGCAGATAGAATACTACAGTTAATTTCTTAACACCAGTTGAAGATGAGCCATCATAGCTAAAGATTTAATTGATTTTCCCTGCAAATGTCCTGTAAGGAGAATAAGACCAGAATAAGATGCTTTCAAACTTTTGTTAATTACTCCATTTTGAGTTAAATTTGTTTTTTTCCCCCAAAGAACAATTTGTAGGCTATTGTTCTAATACAGTAGACTAATATTATTAATAGAAACAACTGCCATTCTCTCAATTGGCGTCTCATTCCTGACATCTTTTGCATTAGAATTAGGAGTCAAACTTCCTGAAGGCTGTCAAGTTTTAATGTACCTGATAACAATTGCACAGAACAGTTAACAGTAAGCATTTTGTTTTCTTGTTGCATTTTAAGTGAAAATCAGAGACTGTATTAGCTAGATTTTGCTCTTAACAACATGACTACTTGAGGGGATAGTAGTTCATTTCAGATCTTTTTTGTTTGATTTTATTATGCTCCAGAAAGTCAAGGATGACCTTAAACTTGTTTTTCACCCCCTTATCAAGTGCTAGTATTGTAGATGTGAAGCTACCATGTTTGGATCAATGTTTCAGGTTGGGTTTTTTTAACCTTCAAGTAAATATATTTAGACAGATTTTATTTTATTTTTTATTTATTTTTTTTTAATGTGGGACCTGGGATCCGAACTCAGAACCTTCTGTTTCTAAGACAGAGTCACAACCCCTGAGCCATCTCTCCAGCCCCTAGACAGATTTTATTACTAAAAGAAGAGATTACATTTTTCTGGATCAGGTGTTAATAAGTATTCAGTAGTGTCTTTTGTCCAAAAAATAAGCTGTTGCATCTTGGCTAAAAATGAATTGGAAGACCCTTACACTTGATCTGTTTGTAGTCTTTGATATAAAAAAAGAAAATTGTTTTGCTAGTTGGACCTAAGACTTTGTCAAAGGATATGGTAAATTTTATAGACTTCATACACAAAAAAAATCACATTACTGAAAGCATTTGTGAATTGGTAGACAAGCCAGATATAGTTGTGTATGTCTCTTGACAATTCCAGCATTCCAGAGGGTGAGACCAGAAGATCTTTCAAACTGGACAATATGTGTTTACCACAGCTTTGTCTAAAAAACTTTTAAACTAAAATGGTCTTTTAGATGAATGGTAGCCCCCCATATTAAAAATAGTACTTCAAATACTTTTGGGGACAGCGTCATTTCCACACAATGACTTGGTTACCCCAATTTAGTCTTCCACAGATGTTCCTCAGGGTCTCTTACTGACCTTACTTAGGTAATCTGTTTTAGATTGTACATTGCCTATGACCACAACTGGCCATATTGAGTCTTAACATTGGTGAATAAGACTAAGACTTTTTTGTCGTTACTGTTTTTGGTTTGATTGTGGGAGGGATGCATGCCGTGGTACATGGTAGAGCTTGGAGAATAATTTTCATTAGTCTGTCCACTGCGTCCACCTTTGCTTGGAGGTGGAACTCAGATTGTGAAAAGCCAGCACACTTGCCCACTGAGGCACCTCACCAGCCCAAGTTACTTAAGGTTTATTTCCTTTGACGGTTGAGTTAGGCTTTACTTTCCCGAATTTATTTGAATTACGCAAATGAGTGTTCATGGAATACTCAGTTTAAGCAAATTGTCCTCTAAGAGAAATAAGAATTAGCTGCCTATTCCCCTCCTTTTGGGGAAGGGAGTACATTAACTAGGCAAGAGTTAATATAAACATGGGTAAGAAAATCTTTGTTCTTAGGCAATACTGTTATGTCCGTCTTCTCAAAAGCATATTATTAGCTTTTTGTCATTAGAAAGTTTCTGCGAAAGCTTTGTGACAGTGGTAAATAAACCAGGTTGTCGGTGAAATGCTCAATAATAAGTCCAAGGTAAGAATGTCAAAAGTATATCTAAGAAATTTGCGTTTTTGTGGTGTTTTGTTTGTTTTTAAGTTAGTAGCTTCAGGATCTTAAATCTAGTTGTATGTGTTTAGTATAACTTGGACAGCACAAGATTAATGCTTTAACTTGTTAGCAGGAGTTTAAAAAGCTGGTTTCTGTTGCCAATAGTTGGTTGGAAGGGAAAATGGAGATGCCACAAATAAAAGTTTTTGGATGTGCAAAACAGTTTTGATTTTATTTCTTGCAAACTATAGGACTCCAAGCCCTTTGATCCTTGATCAGAACTACATTAACACCAAAAATCAAGTTATCAAGGCAGAGAGGAGGGTGCTAAAGGAGTTGGGATTTTGTGTTCATGTCAAGCATCCCCATAAGGTGAGTAGTTGTAAAGGGCTGAACTTGAACATTTCGTAAGTATTAGGGATTTTCTTAAAATTTTGTTTACATATTTAGAGTTAATATTGGTTACTAAAAGCTCTATTTTGTTGCTGATACTAGTAAAATTGCAATCAAAACATTAAGTTCAAATCTTTGCACTTAATTGTGCCATCATAAGTAATAAATTCTTTCACTTTTTGTTCGTTATAGTTTTCCCATATAGAAAACTTGGTTGTGCGGAATATCTTGTCTGAAGAATAAGTACATGCATAACTTCAAAATTACCTAGCTCAATAAATAGTAAAGCTTTCAAAATGGTGGTGCTCACGGTTAATTATTAATGAAGGCCTGCTTCCCTTCTTTGGGGTCATATTATCAGTATAATAGCCAACGGTTGCAAAAGTTGATACTTGAGCCAGGACTGTAGAAACTTGGTTCTCATGTTAGCTGTGTGACATTGGTTGTCATCTGCCTTTCAGCGTGAAATGGGCACAGTGGTACCATGTGTCCAGAAGCATTGTGATCTGGTATGGCTTATGTATAGGTGTTTGTTGTGGTGCTTGGGACCAGGCTCAGGGTTATAGGCGAGCAAAGCAAGCACTGGGCAGCACTGAGGTCTTTCCAGCCCCTGTACGTCCTGTTTATCATAGCTCCAATATGCTGACCTTGCAGCAGAAATTATCATTGCATCTCAGTATTACAGAAAATAGGTCATAGTTTCGTACTTTTTTTTTTAAATTTTATTTATTCAATTGTGCGTGTGTGCACGTGTGTATGTATGTGTGTGTGCGAATTTGGGAACCACCATGGACTGCCTCCACCTCTTCCTTGTTTACTCTGCTTGGGATTTACAGGCTCCGCCCTACCAGGACCAGAAACACAGGCCATTCTTGCTTCCGCCCTGTATACATGGGGTCTAGGATCCAAACTCAGGACCTTCTCTGCCTGCAAGGCAGAGGCTTAACCTCTGAGCCACTTCTCCAGCCCCAGTTTCATACTTTTTGAAACAAATTCTCTTGAATTTTGGGACACATAAATATACTTTGACAAAATTGATGGAATAATTTAGCACAGTGCCCAGCCTCATAGTGAGGGGTTTGAGGAAAGTTTTTTTTTTAACTACCATTTTTTCCTCTACAACTAATTTTAAACATAGACTCTAGTAGTAATTCTCTTTGAATTTCGAGTGCATATTTATGGTTGGTCTGAATTTTCTGCACAGCTTACAGAAGGATTAGTACCATTTTCACTTGTATGTATTGCGCTCTGCTCTGCTCTGTAAGAACTACCAGTATGCTAAATAGATGGTTTTTTCTTTTTCTCCCTTGTCCTTCAGATCATTGTAATGTATTTACAAGTCTTAGAATGTGAACGTAACCAAACCCTGGTTCAGACTGCCTGGTAAGTTGCTCTTTTACGTTTTCTTTTTAGTCAGGAAAACAGAAGCAGAAATAAAGTAAGTTTCATTTTCTCTTTCCAAAATAATGAAATAAGTTTGTTTGGGGCTTTTTGTTGTTGTTGTTTTTAACCAAAAGGTAAATAATGCTTATTTCTGCTTCCTGTTTTCTTGGCTTGAGTAATTACTTTTAATGGAGAACTCAATTTAACTTTGTTCTTTTTTCTACTCTTTAATTAAAGGGTAGTCCATGATGGTAAGTCATAGAACTCTGCCCTCTGCACTTCAGCCCATGACCTCAGGATGGCCTGATTGGCTACCCTGCTCTCCAGCCAATCCAGTGCAAGCTCTCATCCGAGATTCACTGAAGTGGTCCATATCCATCTGGCAGCATCTTCTAGTTCTGTCGGGGTGTCAAAAGGATTTGTATATTTGCTTCTAGAAGTAACTATGCATCATGCCTATGTGTTTAATGTATAACTGTAACTATCAAAATGAATAGTTCATTTTTGATAGATTGTTGTGCAGCTATTATGAATTAAACGTTTTTTTACATTAGGGGTCTAATTAAATCTCTGCTTAACTGTGTATAGCATCAATTCTACCAGCTTTGAACCTGCAGCTTTGAAAATCAATCTCTATTTTAGGTTACTCTATATAGCTGCTGGGTTTTAGCTTCAGGCAATGATTAAAAGAACGTGTTTAGTTTTAAAAAGATGTTATTTTTTAAATGCATTTGAAGTTGAACCTTTGAGAGGCAGCCCTAATGTATGTGAATGCTGACTAAGGTTAAGCAAGGAAATTATGGTTCAACCATAAAGGATCCATGTAAGACCAATGGGACCTTCCTAGACAGATGTCTTTTTATGAAAGCCATGCTACTTTTGGACTTGGTAAACATTTAAACATTAGAAGTGTCTGCTTTTTTGAAGTGCATGACTTTTTGTATGTTCTGTACAGCAGATTCAGCAGTTCATGAGCATAAGGATCTTAAAGATTTATTTAATTTTCAGCTCAGACTTACTTAAGCTAATCAAAAAGACTTTGTTTTTTAGTGATTTTGTGGGGTGGGTTCACTAGAAGTTCTAGTTTATTAATTGCTATAATTTACTTTTATTTATATTTAGTTACAACAAGGTATGTAAAATGAGGCCAATAATGTATGTACTTCCCTAGCTAGATTTTTTTTGAAGTATTTCAGTTTTAATATAAGTGTAACTTGGTGTAACATTTCTTAAAAATGCCTTTTTAACCCCTGTCGTGATATTTTGAATTTTTGAAAGAACTTGGTTGACACTGCTTTTTCATTGTGGATAAAGGAGAGATGGTCAATAATTGATGGGTTGAAGTATTGTTGGAGTGGTTTATTTTATTTATTATTTCTGAAACTAATCATGTCAATTGGTTTTTTTTTTTTCAAAAATTGCTTTCTATACAAATATATTAAAAGCATTTTAAGGGTAAGATCTGTGTGAATAATAGTGAATATGGGATTACTTAAATGCTTTAGTCACACATGAGACTACTAAAGAATAGTCTTAGTAATAAAATAAATCTTATCGTTTGGGAAAGTGGGTAAGAATTGTCATGCTAGAATTTGAAGACGAATGTAAGAGAAGAAAAAAGAATAAAGTAGATTGAGTCTCCAATTTTACGTAAGCTTCAAAAGAACTGGTTTGTTTGTAGACTAAGCTTATAGTGGAAATATTTTTCAGGAATTACATGAATGACAGTCTTCGAACCAGTGTGTTTGTTCGATTTCAACCAGAGACTATAGCATGTGCTTGTATCTACCTTGCAGCTAGAGCACTTCAGGTAAGTATATTTAGTCTGTTTCACTTTATAAGATGAATTCCAAGAGTTTGCAGGACTTATGAGAAGAGCCAGCAGAAATGTGAACTGTTTTTCTGATTTAGATTCCGTTGCCGACACGGCCCCACTGGTTTCTTCTTTTTGGTACTACAGAAGAGGAGATCCAGGAGATCTGCATAGAGACACTCAGGCTCTATACCAGGAAAAAGGTAATTTCTGTCTAATCAGATTGGCTTAATATTGTCAGAACCAAGATTCTAAATGGCTGTCCAGGGAAAAAACTAATTTACGTTTTCATCCAACAGCCTAACTATGAATTGCTGGAAAAGGAAGTAGAAAAAAGAAAAGTAGCTTTACAGGAAGCCAAGTTGAAGGCGAAGGGATTGAATCCTGATGGAACTCCAGCCCTTTCGACCCTTGGTGGATTTTCTCCAGCCTCTAAACCATGTAAGATACATTCAGAATTGAAATTCAAGTTTTGGCACTGGGAGTATGTGCTTGGCGTTTAACAATTGACTAGAAGCTATGATTATTATCATATATCAGCTAAAGGCAATACTTAGAATCCTAGTACTCTGGATTCATTTGAAAGAATATCATGTGGTAAAGACTGTGTCTAATGTTTTTATTATGTCTATTAAAAGCATCACCCAGAGAAATAAAAGCTGAAGAGAAATCACCAATCTCTGTTAGTGTAAAGACCGTGAGAAAAGAGCCTGAGGACAGGCAGCAGGCTTCAAAAAGCCCTTACAATGGGTAGGTGTGGTCGGTAGAAATATGGCTTGGGGTCATTCTTTATGTGAGCCTTCACTTTCTTTGAAGCAGTGTGGAACTAAATGTCACTTGGCTTTTTTTTCTTCAAGTGTAAGAAAGGACAGCAAGAGAAGTAGAAACAGCAGAAGTATGAGTCGATCAAGGTCAAGAACACGATCCCGCTCTAGGTCACATACTCCAAGAAGACAGTAAGTGAATGTTTCCTTGCATAGTGCAGTCTCAGTCTTGGAAAGTTTACTGTTGGTGCTTAATATGACTGGGGACTGTTGGACTGGGATTAAGCTGGTTTGGTTTTGGTTTTTTTTCCCTTAGTTTTACAAGCATATTGAGTACTCATCCTTGCTTCCCTCCTATCTCCCTCCCTCCCCCTTACCAACCCATTCCACTCTGACAGTCTTAACTGTGTAGCCCACACTAACATGGAGTTGATTTTCTTCCTGTCTTGAGTTTAGGCATGCTTTTTAGAATTAGGTTTTAGCAGGAAGCAAAGTATGAGAAATAGACTTGGATGTTTTCTGATTTTTGTTTTATAGTGGTGTGTTTTAACAGGTCTATTTTTTTTGTGGTGGTTTGTTTTTTCTCAGAAGTCTGAGGTTATCCAGAAAATGGGCTGTAAGATTATAGATGTATAAAATATGCAGCATATTAAAGAATGAAAAAAATTTTTTCCAATCATAATCTTCCCTAGTTACCTTTGGAATTAAATTGTAATTTTCTTGTAACTTTTATGACACTTGGAGTGTGAGATAATCAGAATTTTGTAAGAATTGTTCATTATTCCATCATTGAAATACAGACATAGATAGTTCTGGGTGGAAGACAGTGAGAGGCAGGGATAATTAGGAATTAGAATTAGGAATGGCTTGCCGTGAACAGCAAACAGTTAATGTAATCTGTCCCTGTAGAACCTGAGTATAAGCCGGAAATTTTTCTTGTCTAAGTTACAATAATAGGCGGAGTCGATCTGGAACATACAGCTCAAGATCAAGAAGCAGGTCCCGCAGTCACAGCGAGAGTCCTCGAAGACACCATAACCATGGCTCGCCTCACCTGAAGGCCAAGCACACCAGGGAAGATTTAAAAAGTTCAAATAGACATGGTCATAAAAGGAAAAAGTCTCGGTCTCGGTCTCAGAGCAAGTCTCGGGATCACTCAGATGCCGCCAAAAAACACAGACACGAGAGGAGCCATCACAGAGACAGGCGGGAGCGGTCACGCTCCTTTGACAGGTCCCACAAAGGCAAACACCACAGCGGCAGCCGCTCGGGACATGGCAGGCATAGGCGCTGACTCCTCACACTGCACCGGCTCCTTTTTACTGTCTGCCATGTGATGTATGGACTGATCACAATACCACAAGCAACCGATTAGGATTTGATTCTTAATACTCTAGGTCTTTAGAAATACTGAGGACATTTTCTTTTGAAAAGAACTGTAAAGTTTTTTTGCACATTAAAATGCCCTAGCAGTATCTAATTGAAAACCATGGTCAGGTTCAATTGTACTTTATTATAGTTGTGTATTGCTGCAAGAACTGGAGCGCGAGTTCTGTAAAAATGTATCTTATTTTTATACAGATAAAATTGCAGACACTGTTTTATTTAAGTGGTTATTTGTTTAAATGATGGTGAATACTTTCCTAACACTGGTTTGTCTGCATGTGTAAAGATTTTTACAAGGAAATAAAATACAAATCTTGTTTTTTCTAAATGGCTTCATATATCTTAATTTCTTTTAATTTAATTTTTATTTTTGCTTTTTCAACTCATACATGTCAACAATGCATTTGAGCATAACAATCCCTTTCCTTGCTTCCCCTGGACATTTCCTTAGCATATCCACCTGCTTTTATGTCCTAGTTTTTTTAAATTGGACAATATAGAATAATATGTAAGCAGTAAAATAAAATACATTAAGGATGTAGATAGTTATGATTGAGCTCCCAGTTCCACATGATTAAGAACACATGATAAAGCTGAAGAACAGCAGTTTTGTCCATCTTCTGTGAGACATAAGTTTGTGAAGTGAGCACATGGAGTCCCAGACCACAGCAGTTTGTCCATATTGTGGACACATAGAGACCTGGCCCACAAGAGACCATCCCACCTGTGAGCACACAGAGCCCCAACCCAGGGGCACCATCCACATTTTGTGCACATGGGCCCACCCCCTGAGAGGCCTTTGTGTTGAGTATACAGATAATGGAATTCAAGGTTTTAGCAGGCTATTAATCGTTTGGTTATCCAGAAGTCAGAACACTGAATGTACAGTCTCATCTCTGCCACTGTCTATACACATGAGACAGGGCAGCTACATGTGCAGTGCTTCTAGGGGCAAGTTAACTTAAGATTTGTGTGTGTGTGTATCAGTGGGCACTGTATACTTGCAGAAGACCAGGGGTAACTTAAGGAATCATCCTTGATTGCTTCTATCCCTTTTTTGCTGTGAGATTTATTTCTCAGGCTCTACCCACCATGACTGGAAGTGCAGGCCTCCACCTTTTCTGCCTGGAGTTTTTTATGTGGGACCTGGATCCAACTCAAGGATATTCTGTTTAGGAGACAGTCTTAACCCCCAAGCTATTTCTCCAGCCCTTAAATAAATTTTTTTTTTGGTAGTTGCATGTGCTAAAGGGGTTCTAAAACACGTTGCTAGATAGATCATCCTAACTTGACATCAGAAACTTGAATAAAACTTTAAAAGCAAAATTATAATAGTAAAATAGCTATGTTGATTTTCTAACATACATTTCCTCTGAAGTATGATTTGGGGTTTTAAAGTAATTCTTGTCTTGGTATTATTTAACATTGTTTATGAGACGAAAGCATCCCCAGTATTGTAACAGTCTTACAATCCAATTTATACTCATGCTACTAAAAGTTTTAGATTAATCTTAAGGACTATTTATAGATTAATCTCTGTATTGGACAAACCTAAAAGTACTTTTTTTTTTTTTAAGAGAGAAAATGATTTATTTGACTTAGAGTTCCAGAGGGGAGATAATAGTCCAATTTGCTGGAAAAGGCATGGAGGCAGCAGACACTGGAGGTGGTTTAAGTCTTGTCCATCATGGTGGCAGGAGGGAACAGACAGCACAGGGCAAGATGTCCTAAAAGTACAAGTTTAATGATGTAAACATTCACTGATAGGAGCTGGTGGGATTCAGTAATAAAGTGATCCCTCCCCCCCAGTCATAAAAGTAAAACCCCAAAGATGATGAAGATTTAATTTATGTACAAGATTGTATCAGGTTTCATTGAAGGTCAGAAAGTAGCTGGTGTGCCCCCTAGGTCTAGTTTCTAACTTCAAATGTTTAGCGTGACAGTATGAATTAGTATGCTAGCTCGAAATGGGTGGGTAGATTATTAAGGCCTGTTAACACATTTTTAAAAATGCTTTATTTACTTTTTATATGTGTGTGTGTGTGTGTGTGTGTATGGAGGACCAAGAGTAACTTGGGGAAATCATCCTGCATTGTTCTATCTCCTTGCTCCACTCTGAGATTTTTCCAGGGTCTGCCTTTCAGGGCCAGACAGAAGTGCAGACCTCTGTAGTTTCTGCCTGGCATTTTAAGTGGGACCTGGGATCCAAACTTAGGACCTTTTGCTTTCAAGACAGAGTCTTAACCTCTGAACCATCCCTTTAGCCTTGTTTACACATTCTTAAAAACACTTTGGAAATTGTACATAGAACTTAATACATGCTAGGCAAGCAGTCCACCATTGAGCTATAACCCCCAGTGCAGGAAGTTTTATGGGTTGGGTATGATGTTTCTAATCCATGATTTTATATTGTTTAAATTCAACTTGATATTTGAGAACTTAAAACTACCACTAAAAGTGACAGATATTGAAGGAAGGTAAATGCAATTTTTTTTAGTAAAGTAATTTCTCAGTCATCTGTCGGAAGGTTCAACCTACTATAAACATTTTAAATATGGATGTTTAAATTACTGTGGAACATTTCTAATCACGAGTACAGTTCCCTACCTCATAATTTATATATATATAGTCAACAGGCTCATAAGTTTGACTCCTTAGTTGTTTGGAAAGGTCATGGCACCTTTAGGAAGTGGAGTCTTGTGGAGGAAAGCTGTCCCTGGGGGTGGGCCCTGAGGTTGGTTAGCTCCGCCCTGCTTCCCAGAGAGGTTGCTCCCCCTGGAACTGTAAGCTGAATAATTCCCTTTCCCCCGCTTTACAGAGAGTAGCTGCTTACAACAGTGGTACCTTACTACTTAGCATCTAAACTTTCTTTACTGTCTTTAATACTTTCCATTGGTTTAAGAGATATCTGAATCCTTTAGTCACACTATGAGTACTATATATTACATATATATTTATATAATACATATTATAAATACTATAAATAGATCCAAACCATGTATATAAGTTGTATATAAATCAGCAATTTAGTGTTTAAGCTTGTTCCTCCACAGAGACACAGATGCCCTCTGATACACACACACACACACACACACACATACACACACACACACAATATGAATGAATGAATGAATAAATATAATTTTTTTTAAAAAAGAAAGAATTACGTTGCTTGAAGATGAGGTTTTGCTGTGTGTCCCACGCTGGCCTAGAACTGTGTTGCTAAGGTTGGCTTGACCCTCACAATCCTCCTGCCTCAGCCCATGTGGGGTGGAAGGTTTGCATCACTATCCGTTGGTCCTCTACAGGGACACACAGTGCTCTCTGATACACCCACACAAATCTTAAAAATTTAACCTGCCCCTAGAAGCACTGCACATGTGGCTGCCCTCTCATGTATAGACAGTGGCAGGGAGATGAGACTGTTTGTACACCCAGTGTTCTGACTTAGGGATAACCAAATGATTAAGAGCCTGCCAAAACCCTGAATTCCATTATCTGTGTGCTCACAACATGAAGGCCTCATGGGGTGGGCTCCATGTGCACACAATGTGGACAGTCTTCCTGGGTTGTGTTCCTTTAAACTTTTTAAAAAGTTCTATTATGCATGTGTTTGTGCATGTGTACCTGTGCTGATGTGGCAGTACCATTTGTGTTCTACAGCTAGTGCATGGGGGTTGTTGCAGTCAGCCTGCATGGTTGCTGATAAATGACCATCAAATAGCTTAAGGGAACAAGGGGTTTATTTTCTTACTGATAGTCCAGTTACAGTCCATAGTCTAGCTTGATGGGAGAGCATGCACCAACACCAGGGCCAAGGGAACTGGCCATACTATCTCTATTTAATGGCTGAGAGAGGAATTATCTTTATTTGCTGGACCAGCATGCAGACCCAACCAACTCTCTATTTTATTCCAGGGCCTAATTCAACCCAAGGCTTTGCCCATCAGCCAGACAATCTCTTGCAGGTTTGCTCTGGGCTTAACTATTAATTCTCTACATATGTGTTCAGAGTTCAAACCCTCAACTGTCAAGTTGACACCTGTGCCTATGACACTCCATCCCTTATCAACTTGACACAAAAACACTTTTAAACCTAAACAACTTAAACACAAAAACAAAAGCACTTTTAAACTGTAATCTTCAATCCTTGTCCCCACAGATGTTAAATTTATCTTAAAATATAAATACAATTTATAAACAAATTTAAAATGTTTTCTCATTAAAACATCAGTTCCAATACCTTAAAAGTTCAAAGTTTTTATTAAATCTGAATAAGTTAAATACTTTAAAGCAAATAAAACATTAAAACAGAAGGATCTTGAACAATAAGAAAACATTAAAAAGATCAAAGTCCAGCAAATCAAATGCCACATCTTTTTACTTCAGTGTCCATCTTCTGTTGCTCATCATGTAATCAAGGTGGCTCAAAGATTCTAGGCATTCCCAGTCCCTGTTTGCAGCTCAAAGTTGTAGAAGCAGAATTCCTCTGAACTAGGCTGAATCTCCACTCACAGCCCTCCTCCGCGTACATCCCATGGTTCTGGCATCTCCAGTAACACTCTGGGTTCACCTCTGCAGCTATAAGCTTCACCTTTCCTTGCAGGAACTCCACGCCTGCCACTTGATGCCAAGCTTTTGCTGCTCTCCACAAACCCCATAATCGTACACCAAAACGAGTAGTACCATGTGGAGGATGCTGCCAGATTCCGAATTAAGGTTGAAACGTAGCTTGGTCCACTCGAGTCACAGCTGTACCAAGTTTCGTGTGCTGATGCTGGAAAAGCCTCTTTCTAGGCAGCCAAACATCCAAAGGGCAAGAAACGGCTTTAACTTGGGCTTTCGGCCCCTGAAGGAAATCACCATATGGTAGGATTCATGTTTCCTGCCATCCTAGTGCAAGTCACTAGGTTTTCCTTCACTGATGTTCGTTTCTCCAACAATGACAGCCGTTCGGCTGCCTGCCCTTTCCTCATGTAAATCTTCAAGGCTGCCAACACGGCTCTCTATCAAACAAATCAGTCCATCATCTTTAAATTCAGCTTTACCAAAGTCCTTGTTCCCTTCCTCAAAATCTGGGCCCAAACAATTCACAACTCTTTCAGCATTTTCATTATCCAAATGGCCCATTAAACTCTGCAGAACAGTATTTGTAATCCACAAAGTCAAAATCTTCAAACATTTCAAATTTTATCCAGCAAAACCGTTAAAAAACCACAAAATCCACGTAGTCAGATTTATCAACAACACCCTAATTCCCGGGTACCAAATTGTGTTGTAGTTCGCCGGCATGGTTGTTGATAAATGACCATCAAATGACTTAAGGGAACAAGGGATTTATTTTTTTTTTCTCTCATGGTTACTGGTTACAGTTCTTAGTCCAGACGCTTGATGGGAGAGCATGCACCAACACCAGGACCAAGGAAACTGGTCACACCATCTCTACATAATGGCTGAGAAAGAGATGATCCCTATTTGCCAGACATGTCTGGCCAAGTATACACAAAGATGCCGACTCTCTCAACCAGCTCTCTCTATTTTATTCCAGGGCCTAATCCCACCCACCATGGACTTGACCTTCTCCATCAGCCAGACAATCTCCTGCAGGTTTGCTCTGAACTTAACTATTAATTCTTTACAAATGTGCCCAGAGCTTAAACCCTCAACTGTCAAGTTGACACCTGTGTCTCACTATGACATAGATCCTAGGACAACTTTGTGGAGTTGGTTACTCCATTTGCCTTCATGTGGTAATGTGTCAGATGTAGGCATTAGCTTGACGATTAAAAATTGACCTTTTAGGCACACCTCTGAAGAATTAGTTTAAAGCAAGTCTCTGGCCAAGTCTGTAGAAGATTATCTAATTAATGTGGGAAGAGCCAATTCATAGTGAGCGAGACCACACCCTGGTCAGGTGGTTAGAATGAAGACAGAACTGGTTGCTTTGACAGACTGGCAAGACAGAAAGTGTGGGGCTGCAGAGAAGGAGCCGGAGAGATGGTTCAGGGTTGACTCTGCCTTGAAAGCAGATCCGAGTTCAAATCCCAGGCCCCACGTAAAAATACCAAGCGGAAACAGCGGTGGCTTGCACTTCTTGATCCTGGTGGGCAGAGCAAAGCAAAAAGGAGGTAGAAGCAATCCAGGATGATTCCCGAAGTCACCCTTGGTCCTCCACAGGGACCCATGGTGGCCTCTGATACCCACGTGCACACACACACACACATGATAAATACATATATTAATTGATATTTTAAAAAAGAAAGTGTGTCCCTCAGCTCTTCCCATGTGCCCGCTTCTGTGGTAACTCTCCATGAAGATCAATCTACAACAGTGAGCACGAATAAACTGTCCCCCTAAAATGCTTGCATATTCATACTAAAGCATGTAGGTTCTAGGGGTAGTTGACAGGTTTATGCAGTCAGGGCTTTTACCCACTGACTTTCTCGCCTGTGTGATTTTTTTTTTTAATGTAGCCTAGGCTGCCTTCAAATTTGTGATCTTCCTGTCTCTGCTCCCCAACACTGGAATCAAGCATGCACCAACACCCCCCCTTAAAACAAATGTTTAAAGCCCTTTAGAGTTACATGTGTGACTCTAAGATCAAGCTAGTGAATCTACTTGTTCTGTGTGCATAGCCCATTCTTGGGAACACCGGTCTTGATGACATCAGTGCTGGCATTAGAGATGATGCTACTTTGAAGGTCAAAATAGCTCCACTGCAGATGTGGATATCTTCCCAAGGCTGCTGTTCCCAGAACTGCCCTTTCCTCCTCAAGCAAGATCGTTCCCAGGTTCTAAGCAATCTTCCCTTCCGGAAAGTCTTTATTGCACAACACAAATCTGTGATAAGTCCCTTTGCCACTAGAGGTCACTGTTAGGCTAGGTGGCATGGACAGTCTTTCCATGTGAGTCACCCATCAGCTGATTACAAGCCTTGTTGGGAACCCAGTAGAAAACAGTTTCCAAAGACACTAATGTGGTGTCTTTAGATGTGTCTACCTAAGCCCCAGGCTTTTGATCCGGACTTGAACAATTGGTAACTGATCCTAATTCTGCTAAACGCCGCTGCTATGATGATTATGATAAGAGGGCAACCGAGTGTGTGTGTGCCTGTGGAGGCCCAAGGGTGACATTACAAATCATCCTGGATTGGGGCTGGAGAGGTGGCTCAGGGGTTAAGCCACCCGCTGGGTGGAAGCGGGGGCGGCCTGCGTTTCTGGTCCTGGTAGGGCGGAGCCTGTGAATCCCGGGGCAGATAGGAGGGGGTGAAGGCAGTCCATAGTCCATAGTGGTTCCCGAATTTGCCCGTGGTTCTACACATACACACACACACACACGCATACACATACACACACACACATACACTCGCACAATTGAATAAAAAAAAAAAAAAAACTGAATAATAATAAAAAAAAAATTTTAAAGACCAAATTGTCCTGGATTGTTCTTCCTCCTTGCTGCTTCTGCTCTGGGGTTTCCCAGGCTCTGTCTTCAAGGGCCAGAGTTGCAGGCTGCTGCCATTTCTGCCCAGCATTTTTACATGGGATCCAGGATCCAAAGTCAAGTCCTTCTGCTTGTGCGGCAGAAGCTTTAACCCCTAAACCATCTCTCCAGCCCACAGTAACACATTTTACATCTTTCCCCTCTCGTTGGCTAATTTTCGGTCTGCTGAGAATTAAACAGCAGTCAATCACTCTGCCCCTTAGCATCATCTGCAGTCCTTTTGGTGGAGGAAGAATCCTTGAGTCTGGGATGTCACAGAGCCAGTAGGTGGTTGAGATACAACTCAAACCCAGTTCATTGTAGAACCTGGGGACACTTAACCACTGCATCGTATGTTGGAATCCCACTTTAGTCTGTCTTTCCATTTCCAAGCCTGGGTTTGCTGGCTTCTTTATAAAGTAACCTCATCACAAGATTTAAATCATCGGAGAACTTCTGGAGCTCAGCGTGGATGCTGGTCACCAGTTCAGCGCTTCTGGGAACTGGTCCGTCAGGGCCACGTAGATATCTGTTCTTGAGTCTAGCCTGTCCTCTATGGCTACAAGGTGTCCAAGTCTTGAGATAGCTCATCCAGTGTTAGGCCTAAAGACCCCAGGGCACCTGTTTTCCTAGCTTGGCCACAAGTCCCAAGATTCCTAATAGGGTTTCGAAGCCATGGTGTTGTGTAAACACTTTTACTGGGGTTGGACATCTCCAGTCTTTCCACACCAGACAGGAAGTTAGTTCCACAGCAGACCAAAGTAACAATTAGGCCAAGGTCCAATTTGAGGAACCAATGAGTTAATTTGGTTCATAGGAGTAGCGGTGGGGTTTACTTACCAAAGCAAGATCATTCAAAAGCAGCTATATCACTAGAAAGCTCAACCGCAGCATGACTGACAATTCCCCCATGTCTGCATAGATGAAATCCTCTCCAATTAACCTCCCTCAGTCTATATACCCCAATGCCCCTCCCAGACCTCAGGTCACCAAGGGCGTGTGTGAGGGCACATTGAATTAGGCAGAATCTCCTAGGAATGGCTGGGAGGTGCTCCAAGTAGCCAGAATTCCAGGTGAGAGTCTAATGACTCTCTCCATCCCCTCTGTCTCTGACAGAACATCCTGATAGTTTCAGACAAGGACAGCAGCCGTTTGTTAGGAGGAAAGTGCCATACAACACGTGGGTAGTGGGTTGTTCAGGGAGTGAAGGCAGCTGGCGTTCTGGACATTGACTAGTCTGCATCAGGGAACCGCTCCTTCTATTCCGAGGCTATGTGGCCTAAGGCACAGTTGCGTCACGCTTCTGAGCCTGACTCGTCATCTGTGGGTGGACTATGATAGAGTTTCCCTTCGCAATTTCGAGAGTCGCCGATGTGCGTGGAGACACCATCTTGGAGCAGAACTACACAGTCATTGCTTCCTTACAGCACAGCCTAATTCCCAGCCGTGAGAAAAGTCACCCTCGATGTCGCCTGGTAGGCGGAGCTCCCTTTCTTTAATACCTGACTCTCAGCAGGATGTGCGATTCCTTGAGCCATTGAAACACTTAGCTCCCGGCTGGCAAGTGTCATCTATTGTCCAATGAAACTATGGCCAGTGCCTCATTCCCCTTCACATTCCTTCTCTTAACCAGAGATCCCCAAACAGTCAGGGCACAGCAGCTGCCTGTTGAGGATGGAGATTGGTTGAAATACTTCCCAAGTATGGGGTTGGCATTTGCTAAGTGCCAGGCCAGTTCTGAAAAATACTGAAGTAAAAGAAACCCAGCTCTTACTAAGGTAGCTTCTGCTGTGGCTAGAAAATTCTGGAAATACCTGACAGGCACCTCACTCCCAGGGAATGACTTTCTTGGTCCTTCAGGTTGCAGCCCTGTTGTCCGCAGGGGTACAAGCCGCCAAGTGTGGGAGACAGCCTGCTGTTGCCTCTCAGGGCCAATGCAGACAGCATGGAGACGACTCACTGTAGTGAGTATCTGAGCGATTAGTTCTTGGGTGGAGTGGAGGAAAAGGGAGAAGAATCAGTCAGGAAAAAAAAAAAGAAGAAAGAAAAAAACCCGAAACCTTTGGTTGAATTCACAATTGATCACACAAGTCATGAGTTCTACCAGTGTCTGACAGAAGGCCGAGTATTTTTAGTGCAAAGAAATAAGGTAATTTGAGAGTTTCAGAAGCAAGTGCTAAGTGCTGCCTGGGTATCACAGGGATACTTGAAGCAATGGTATGCACGAGCAAATACACTCATGTGCAAAAACTAAATGAGGTTTGGTTTCCAGGCAGAAGAAAGCTTTCTGATGTTAAGAGAAACGTGATTTGCTAACTAAATCCCCCGCTGAACCAGAGTAAAGGACTTTTCCTGGTTCAGAACTGGCAAGCAAGCTCAGTATGGTGCTCCATAAATATTTATGGATGAGGAAAATATCCATGGTGTGGGAGGGAAGGGAGAGGGAAACATTTTGGTTATTTCAACAACCCTTTTGAAATGCCAGTGATTGAAGCGGGCTCTTGACTGTCCTTTGCAAATCCCGAACAAGCGAGGCCCAGGGCAGGTGCCTGAAGGGACAGAGCAAGGAGATGCAGGATTGATCTCTCCTGAAGTCTGGGGTGCTGAGACCCAAGTTTCAAAGAGCAGAGCCCAGGGAAGGGAGAGTGGGAATAGAGGTGACTGAGGTGGGGTGGGGGTGGCGGTGAAGGCTTTAAACAACCACTCTCAACACTTCCAAGAGGTTGAGATTCGGAAGCTCTTCTTGGTGGGAAAAGATCCAAAAGCTGTGCCTATAAACAGAGATGAGAACATTGAAATGGGTGTGGTGTAGAGGTTCCTTTCAACCCCCCAAAGCAGCCCTGAGGAGATGGGTCAACTGAGCCAAAGGACATTCTGAGAGAACACGGTGCTTTGGCTATCTGGTCAAGGTCATTTTGTTTTGGCCTGGGTACAGCCGGGCTTGGCACATATAATCCTGACCAACAGAAACACCTCAGTCACCACTGCTGCGTTTTCTGGGTTACTGAAGTCGGACTATGCCTAAATTATGTCAATAGGATTTGAGGACCTTCCATCAAGAGACCTGGGCTGGTCTATCTATGTAAAACCTTCCAGAGACCTTTTTTCGTTTTCTCTTTTTGTGGGTTTCAAGAAATACTTTCCATTTGCCAGTGGTTGACTCAGGTCAGGGCAGGGATAGCACAGTCACTGCTTTGGGTGTGGGCCTGGGCTATCTTAAGCCTGGGACAGAACAACCCTGTTTCCTCAAACCGGCGCCCCGCCTACCTGTACTTCCTTTTCCACCCCGTGGCAAAAACATCACCATGTGTAGCTTAAATTCTTCCTCTGAATTAAAGGGGAATCACTGGGTAAGGTTCTGTAGCCCTTCCTCAGGGACCTCTGACTCCTTGTTGTTCCTAGACACACACACACACACAGAGCTTAGCTCTGTCTTCGTCAGGTTCCCAGGCTCTGTCACCACTGATACAGAGGGTATGCTTGAGTCAAGTCCTCTGGTCTTAGTCACCTATGTATACATTTTACTCCTACACTCTCTCAACCTCCTTCTACCCACCTTAGCAATAATGTTGCGTGGTCCCTCTGGGGTCCTATGTGTCCAGGTTCTTGTGTTCAGGAGTCAAAGATTAAAACCAGAAAATGCATAGAGAATTAAGGCAGAGTTTATCAGAGACGAGAAAGACTGGAACTCACAGACATGAATCTGTGAGGGGAAAGAGAGCCCTGGAGAACTCATGGACTCCAGGCATGGAATCCATGAGGGACATGGAGCTGGAAAAGAACTCAAGGACTCCAGACTTGGAATGCTATGAGGGGCAGGCGCCAGAGATGGCTGCCAGGACCAGGTATATTTATAAGATTAGGCAAGCCCAGGAAAAATGGCTTTCCTTATTGGTTAGCTCCAGTTTCTGCAAACCTGATTGGAGCTTTCGGTCCTCTACTTCTCACTGGTCTGTTCATATTGGGACCCAGGCCAGTTATCTTGTGCCTACCTCATGGTAGGGCTTTTGTGTAAAGGGGAACTAATCTCCATATCCTTTCATGAACCCACAGTTGGGGGAAGTTGGTGAAGGGTGTGTTCCTTCAGGGTAATCCCAGCAGTGGAGGGTGACCTTGCAAGACCTTCAGTGACCTTCCCAGCATGGCTGCTCTAAAACTTCCTGAATACAGATCCTTTCACGCAGGCCTTAGCTATTGACTCATTGCTCACACACAAGGTAGATCTTTGCCGAGAGAGGGTGGACGTCTCCTTAAAGTGGGCAAGTCTTGCCAGAAGCTTTAGCTGCATGATCTCATTTCATCCTGCTGCTATGCCTGATGGGAAGTACTTCTCTGTTCTCCTAGGCGCCGGAATGTCAAAGTCAAGAGCAAGACACTTCTAGACTTGCAGCTTTCTTTACCCATCCCCAAATCCAGGAGCATCAACGCCGCGCCTCTCCCAAACTGTCCAATGCCAACCAGATGGCTGGTGAACTCAGCGTCATATTTGCCCTGGCTCCTGAGAAGGGCCTCCTGGTGTGTCTCCAAAACATGTTGGGTTGGTGATAACATTGCCAAAGATAACCGATGACTGAAGTGTGTGAGAATTGCAGCAAAATGGATCGTTCCAAGCAGACAGACCCAGAGTATGGGGGGCTTTGAGAAAGCCTTCCTACCTCAGAATGACCAGGGACATAAAGTTGCACCAAAACCAACACATAATGTACAAAGGAGATTTATTGTCAAGCAAGTGGGGAGACAAGTAGATAGATAGCAAGCAGGCCAGCAGAAAGTTGCATGGCAGATTTATTGGCAAGTAATTAGGAGGACAAATAGGCAAGCAACAAGCAGCATGGCTGTATCTAAAGAGCAGACAGAGAGGCAGAGAGACAGAGACAGCCAGAGAGGCAGGAAGACAGAGAGAGCCGAAATCTAGTTTTGGGATCTCTTATTGGACATGGTCATGTGACCGGGATGAGAAGTGAGGGCTTGTCTCCAGGTGGGTGAAAAAAGTCCTTGGAGAATGTGTCAGTTTATCTTAGGTGCAGGTGGACTGGGGCTGCGGAGTTGTCCTTGGGAGGATAGAGCTGCCTTATCTACATAGACTGGGAGCCACGAAGGGTTCTTTGCATGAATACATACATGGTGGGGGGGGGGAGCAGCTTGAGCCATTTCGTGATTAACATGCCTAACATCAAATACAAAGTGAGATGGTACCTCCTGCCTCTGCCCTCATCAAAGCACCAAAACAGAAAATTACTAAAGTCGGTGGCGATGCCATTCTGTTGAGATCGATGTTGCTGACAGATGCAGCACTGACTGGTCTTTCGCTAGAGAACTTTCTGGAACTACTAAAGGGATCCTGGCCACAGCAGAGTCCATAGCTACAGTGGCCATGGCTGCTACCTTCATGCCATGATATGCAGCAGCTACAGTGGCTCAGTGGAATAAGCAGTCAGTTACCAAGTATAAGAAATTGTTTCAGGGCTGGAGAGGTGGCTCAGAGGTTAAGCCTCTGCCTTGCAGGAGGAAGGTCCTGAGTTCAGATCCCAGATCCCACGTATAGATGCCAGGCGGAAGCGGGGGCGGCCTGCGCTTCTGGTCCTGGTAGGACGGAGCCTGTGAATCCTGGGGCAGAAGGAGGTGGAGGCGTCCATGGTGGTTCGCGAGTTCGTCCGTGGTTCTACACATACACACACACACACACACACACACACACACACACACACACACAGACACACACTCGCACGCACATGTGCATAGTTAAATAAATAATAATAATAAAAAAAAATTTTTAAAAAGAAATTGTTTCAATGAGAGATCATGGGATGGCCAAAAAGAAGAACAAGCCGCACATTTCTACCTGACTTTGGAGTTCAGGGTGGTCGCTCTTTCTGGGTGATTAGGGATATGCCTACCATGCGGGGGAAAATGAGCTATTGCATCGACTGAGTGAATTGTTGGATGGGAAAAGTGCACAGGCTAGCTTTGCAGAGTTCCCTGATTATTCTGTTGACAGCTATCATCTATCTCTAAGTCAGAGTGGTGCCAGCAGGAGCTGAGGTAAGGCCCCGCAGGCTTCATTCTTCTGGCTCCATTGCAGGTGCTTTCTCTTCCCAGTGCTGCTGCTTCTTAAACTGTATATAAAGCGTTATAAAGGGCTGGAAAGATGGCTCTGCCTGCTTTCGAGGCAGAGTCTTAACCCCTGAAGATCCTGAGTTCAGATCCCAGGTCCCACATTAAAACAAAACAAAACAAAACGACACCCTACAGACAGAAATGGCGGTGGCCAGCACTTTTGGGCCCCTGGTGGGCGGAGCCTGAGAAATCCAGAATGAATCAAAAAGGTGATAGAAGCAATCCAGGATGACTCCCAAAGTTACCCTTGGGCCTCCATAGGGACACATAGTGCACACACACACACACACACACACACACACACAATAAATAAGCAAATAAATAATTCTTTAAAAAATTAAAAGAAAGAAACTTAAAAATAGTGTCATCATTCATTACCTCTTAGGGACAGTCATAGATAGCCTGCATATTGCTGATAAATTCACAGCCACCCCCCTCCCAATCTGTTTTTCTTTTTTTCCCCCTGGAAATGTGACAGAGATGGAAATGAAATGCCAATCCACCTGGCTCGAAAGCCTCTGTTCTTAGGTTGGTCAGTTGCTCCTCTGTTCACACATCTGTGGCAGACAGACAGAACAGCCACAAAAATGATAGCGATGACTTTGCCTCTGTTTGCGGAGAAAAAGGGACCCAAAACTGGGACAAAGTTACCTTTGGACCCAGTCACACCGATGCACAGCCAAACTACCTGATCGCCCTCTTTGTAGATTGAATACCTGGAAACATCATGTATACTCCCCTAACACACTACCAGACCTTCCTTCACCCCAAAGTCGAAAAATGTCCAGAGATGTCTTTGGTCAGGCAGACTGTCATTTCTAGGGTGGAACATTCTCTGAAGCTCCCATCACGGTGTGAAGTGATGCGTTCTTCATCACCCTTGTGATCTTGGGCAAGTCTCTTGGCCTCTCTGATCTCGATGTACTAATATGTAAACCAGGGCAATCACCCTCCCCTTGCAAAGTTTCCTGACAGTTACAAAATGGTACGTGCAGAAAGGTCAGGGCATGGCATAACAGAGAAGTGTTTGAAATGTGAGTTTTTCTTGACTGTGTGAGAACTCAAGCATGATGTGGCTCAGCACCACCCAGATGATCTGGAAGTAGGCTTCCTGCACACTTGTTTCAGTTCTTATGCAAAAAAAAAAAAAAAAAGTGAACTTGTAAATTATTTCATCCAGAGCTGTATGATCCAAGCAGCCCATCGGCCACATGTGGCCCAGGAAAATGTGGTCCAACACAAAACAGTAAATGAATCTATAATATCAGAAGGGTTTGTTGTTGTTGTTGTTACTTATTTTGTAACTTGGTTGCTTTGTTCTCAAGCAAGAACTTTGTAGGTGACAGCATGTGTCACAATGTCAAAGGTTGGACAGTTGCCCTTCCTCAGGAACTCAGTCCTGAAACCAGCAAGGCTGTAATAGTTCCTCCAGACAATTTCCTGGATTCTCGTACTGGCCAGCCTGTCTGGACAGTTGGTGAGTTTCAGGTTCAGGGAGAGATTCTGTCTCAAGACAATAAGGTGGAAAGTGATGGAAGTAGACACCTGACATTAGCCTCTGGCCTACACACACACACACACACACACACACACACACACACACACACACACGAGAGGGGGGGGGAGAGAGAGAGAGAGAGAGAGAGAGAGAGAGATTGTTATTGAAACTGGTTTCCTGTCAGAGGAGAAGAGAAAGGAAAACTGTTTGCAAATCAGAAGGAATGAGTTTCCAATCAGTTATTCATCATGACTACAGGATGACTGTTGGTACTGTTCCACAGGTCTGAAGAAAAGAATACTAACCTTTCCCCTCCCCTGTTTCCTCCCTATCCTGCCAACTGTTCTCATCGTAACACAACAGAAAGAGTGAGGGGCGTGCAGTTGGAATTCCTGGGACCAAGCTCTTGTTTCCCCTATTTTTCCCCCTGGGGGAATCATATGCCCCAAATTCCCTGTGTTCACGCAAGGCAGGCCCACTTCAGGGCTGTGGGCAGCTATAAGATCATCTCTGAGGAAACATCTGATAGAGACGGCCCAGCAACACGGGCCCTAATCTCCAAGAACTGCTCTCAAGATGAAATAGTTCGCTCACCATCCGTGAATTAAACGTGATCTGCTTATGAGAAACTTGAAAAGATTTTTGAACTTCCAGAAGAACAGTCAGGTGCTTTGATTCTTCCTTTGCTTCTTAGTCTCGTCTCCATCATTTTGAAGGAAACATGGGCCCTGGGGGGTGGGGTGGGGGGGCTTGGCAGAGAGCCCTGGCTTGCTGAGGCAGGGCCAAGCCCACTGTGTGCTTCACAGCTCCTTTTCCATCAGCACATGCTGAGGATGGTTATGGCCTCTGCAGCGGGCTGCATCGCTACCGATTCATCATCTTTGTCATTATCATCTTAGTCATAATGAATTCCAGTTTCCTGAACGCTGGAGCCGAAACGGAACAGAAAATGAATGGCAAGCTTCGCCGTGGCCACCAGGGGGCAGCACGCGGCCACCAGATGCTCACGGTTCGTGGGGTGTCGGGGAACCCGCCACCTCTGACTCACAAAGGCCGTTTGCCTCTCCCAGCGTTTCTTCAGAGGGTTGTGCTTGCTTCCCATATCACAGGCCCAGCAAACCGGCGGGTGGGGTAGGAGTTATTGCCCCACACCGAGCCGGGCCCAGGAAAGGGAGGATCACCTGGGAGGGTCAGGATCAAGCGGGGTCACAGAGTGGCGGGGGGAGGGGGGTCCCAGGCTCCTCCCGCGACACTCCTCCCTCAAGAGCCTCAGACCCAGCCGCCGACCCTGGCAGGGACCTGGACGATCATCCAGCCACAGTCTTGCTTCGTCCCCTCCTGAGCAGTCTCTGGGGTGCAGCGGCCCCAAGAAGGGCCCCAGAGGAAGCCTCCACCCTCAGCATCCCCACCGAGGGGGAGACGCCGCATTCCAGAGCCAGACCCCTGCCCCAGCCTCTCTCCGGGCCAAGCACGCCTTTGTTTGCTCTCCCGGAACCCGGCAGGTGGGAGGTGCTCTTTCCCTCCCTGGGGAACTGAGCCTTCGCCTCCCAGGCACACAAAAGGCGATTCACGGTGCAGAGCCCGCGGGGAGAAGTAAGCGGAGGCCTTGAGCGTTCAGGCTAGGGGGCCCTGCACAGAAGCGAAGGCCAGAAACCAGAGCAAACGCAAAGCATGAAATCTTGGGGAGTCTGTGTTCTTTCTCCAAGGAGGAACTCCCAGAGTTCTGCTGCTGGCAGTGTTTGTTGTGAACACGAGGGAATAGTAGGTCTCTCTCTCTCTCTCTTTCTCTCTCTTTCTCTCTCTCTCCCCTCCCCTCAGCAGCTGAGCACACACTCAGGAGAAAGAACACCCTCTGGAAGGCAAAGTCCGGGCGGGGTCTGGGCAGCGCGACAAGCCAGTTTACAATACAGATGCTTGGTGCCCAGTTTCCTTTTCTGAAGGTGAAAAGCACGTCGGTTTCCTTTTGGATGAGTAAAGGTCTTGATGTCAACGGATGCTGAAATGCATACGGCAAGAGCCAACCTAGGGGGGGGCTTGTCCTTTTTCAGAAGGAGTCAAATGGTTCTGGGAATAAGGAGCTCCACTGAAGTGGAGCCAGGCCCCAGACAAGGGGGAGGCGCTTCATCTACAGGCCTGAAAAAGTGAAATGGTGGGCGGGGCCCCCTGGATGCTCCCAGTCCAGATCCAGGGGCAGAGGTGACAGCCACCCACAGGCCTGCCACAGTGTTGCTGACTAGTCAGGAATCCCTCCCTACCCACACGGTGTGACCCCGGGGCTGTCTGATCAGGCAAGGGGGCAGGGGGGAAGAGGAGGAGGAAGGGGCAAGAAGACAGGCCCTGCAGGAGGAGACCGAAGCAGGGACCACTCGTTCCACAGTGACCCTCCAAGGGGAGGGACTGGTGAGTTCCTGTTACAACCAGAGAGCTGTCTAGGAGAGGAGAGGAGAGGAACAGAGCACCCGGTTATGAATAGGAGATAAGCTTTTGACTCAGCGCCAGGGCCTGGGGCAGTGAGGGCTCAGGGCCTTGTCCTGCGAGAGCAGATGGGGAGGCAGGAGTCGGGCTTCCCCAGGGCTGAGTCTGCCACTGCCAACAAGGACTCTGAGAAGACAGAACTGAGGGTTTGAAGGATGAGGGCCTCCACACTCTCATCCTGACACTGGGAAGTACCCTTGCCTTTGGGGGAAACAGTCAAACCCCAGCAAAGCCCCATTTGCCGACTGCTCCCCACAGAAATAGGCAGAAACAGGAAGTCCTGTTCTCCTCATGTATGGACCAGGAGCTCTTGCTGGTAAGTGACACTACCTGAAAAATAGGAACTAGGTTGGGGAGCTAGATGGCTGGGCAGTCAGTTGGGGGGCACCTGCTTGTATATCTGACGACCAGAGTTTAGTCCCCAGAAGCCCACATGGTGGAAGGAGAGAACTGACATCTATCTGAAAGTTGTCCTTTGACCTCCACTCATGCACCATGGCATGCGCTTTGGTGCCCATTTTCAATCTCTGCACACACACACACACACACACACACACACACACACACCCCTCAAATAAATATTTTTTAAAAAATGGGCAGTGAAGACACCTAGAGGAATTCTGAGAGAGGTGGGTTTTTTCTTCCTGGGGCCCAGGAGGATGAAAGTATAAAGCCAAAGGGAACCCTTAGCTAGCTTAGGGTCAGCTTAGCGCCTGCCTCCCCCTTCCACCTATCTCACTGAAAGAAGTGGGATTTATCAGTAATTGAGGAAATCAAACCACTGCCAGTCTGAGAGGCCATGCAACAGATTCAGTGGGCGGGACAGCACAGATACCATCCCTGAGATTCCTTCAGTCTGGGGTTGGGAGATCCAGTCCCCTAAGCACCTGAGACTCCCAGGAGATCAGAGAGAGTCCAAGGTGTGCTAAGGTTAGTACACCATGACTCATGCTGGGGGTTTCCCTGAACCTTTCCAGATGGTTCTGACTGGGCAAAAAGGGACAACAGAGCTCATTAACATGTCTGGGAGACTCCCTGTTCCCCAGACCTCCTACCTGCACCTTCTTGTTCCTCCTTTGCCTTGGGAAAATGGAAGGTTGCCCACCTTTTTCACAGATTCCCATATATTAGTATCAAAGCTCCCCTCCACCTGGGGGTGGCATGAAAGACTGATAGTGTGCACTGGATCCAGGCCAGGGTGTTTTCTGGACTTTGACAGTGGGATTTCTTCCAGTGCTAATTGTACTGAAAGAGAAAAGGGCTGGGTTTGAATCTGGATAGCATTCCTTGAAGCAACTAGTTCCATAACTTCACAGATAAAGAAACGGTATGGACAGATCATGTACCCCACTCCCCATCCCCCCATAAAGACCTCTGTGCTGCCCTTACGCCTGGCTGGCTGCGACCGAGGGTGACGGTGCAGCTGAGACATGAGCTTGGATCACATTAACTTGGCTGGTCCTGTGCCAAGCAGAGTTCCTACACCTTTCTCCACCACCCCACCAAAGCGCATGCTTCCCAGCCCCTGAAAATTGCCAATATGTATTTCACTTTCCATGGCAAACCGACTTTGCAGATATGATCCAGTTGGGGATATAGAAATGGCAAGATGATTCTGGATTGTGGGAAAAAGGACCAAGGTCCTTATGATTTCATGCAAGTTGTCCTCTGCAGGCTCATGTGTTTGCATCCTTAGCTGGTGTTGATGTTTGGAAAGGTCATGAACCTTTGGGAAGAAGACACATGGGGGGGGGGGTGGCTCTGAGTTTTGGTACCCTGGCCCTTCTTCCTTTTGCAGCTTTGCTCTTGTTCTTGCTGTGCCCCCATGATAGATGCAGTGACCTGAGCCCACCTTCTAGCTTCTGCCTCAAAGCCTTGTCTTCTGCTATTAGATTCCTGCCATAATGGATGATATCTTCCCTCTGGAACCCTGAGCCAAATAAATCTCCTTTCTCTCCCCTTGACTTGTAGCATCTCACATCAGCAGAAAAAGAGTAATTACAACAGTCCCTATAAGGAAAAAGGGGAGGTGGACGTGGTGGCCAGTTTCCTGTTATTGGTGGAAAGCAGCTGAACAAAGCAACTTTAGAGAAAAAAGGTTTATTTTGGCTAATGGTTTCCATCCACCGTGGTGGAGAGGGATTGGTGGAGCACATTGGGTCCTTTCATGGTGGCCTAGAAGCAGAAAGAGATGCATGTGCTAAATGGCTTCCTCTTTCTCCTTTATTTTTTTCCTTTTTTAGTTTCACAATCATATTGAGTACTTATCCCTGCTTCCCTCCATCTCCCCTTCCTCTCATCAATCCATTCCACTCCACCCTCCTACCTGTCTGCTTCTATGGACCCCAGGGTTCCCTCCAGCTTGTCTATTCTTATGTGGGTTCGGGTCTCTGTGGCATACCAAGTTGCCCCTCCTTGGGCCACCTCACTGATAGGGGCATTTCCTTCACTCATTCAGCTCTAGACCCTAAGGTTTCCACTGTGTATTTTTATCTCTCTTCAGTTCCTCGGTAGTCTATGGGGGCATGTTGGTATGCCACTCCTTATGCAGGTCTGCTAAGGACAAGTCTCCTTCTGTGAGTTCCCAGATGCAGCAGTCCTGCCTTGAATGGAACATCTTGTCCAAAAGTGGACCTTGCTATCTTTAGGTTCGTACAATCCCACTGCCCATTCTTCTGTGAAGTTCCCTAAACCTTAGGATAGGATCCTTCTATTTTCTTTTAATTTTTTTATTTTCTCTTTGATCATTTCTTGCATGTACACAGCTTGATTGAATCTCAGAATGCTACGCCAACACACCTTTCTCCCACCTTCACATCCTTTTTCATTTTATTTTTCATAATCCACAGAGCCCCATCAGTGTTACTTGCATGTGCAGGGGTGGGACGTCATCCACTGGAGGATGGACAGCCACGCCTCCACCTCCTCCAGCAGCTATCAGTTGCCACGAGCTAGGGGCGGAGCCTCGTGATGCCCTCTCGCATCCATGCTGGAATGCTGACTGGCTAGAGCTGGGGATCTTGTACAGGTCTTTTGCACATAGCACATGTGTGCTACACATGAATGCAACAGCCGCGTTGTATCCAGAAGAAAGCATCTCACAACAGTCCTCCCCTCTTCTATGTAATCCCTCTGGGTCCCAAGCTTTTTGGATGATGCCACCCATATTCACGGTAAGTCTCCTGCCTTCAGTTAATTTTCTTGGAAGGCCTCATAGATACATCCAAAACTGTGCTTTGCTAACCTAGGTTTTTCTCAGCTCAGTCCAGTTAACGGGATAGATTAACCCTTGCAGGAGAATCAGGATCCCAAGGGAGGCTAAATAGGATCCACCACTTCTGACATTGAAGGAAGACCAATGAGCTGAGTACTGGGGACAGGAGAAAGAGCAAGAAAACAGGTTCCTCTCTCAAGACTCCACGAGGAGCACAACCCTGCCCACACCTTGATTTTAGCCTCACGCGGCCCGTTTGTACTTCTGACTCTAGAGCTGCAAGTTTTTAAGTCGCTGAGTGTAATATCTGGTTCCTATATTCCCTGTGTCCGTGTTCTTTAGCTTGTGTCTGTAAACTGCTTGGAAACTAAGTCTCATCCCTTGATGTCTACTTGTGATAGATACAAGTATCAACGCGATAGTTGCTGGCTGAGCGTTGGGCCCATCTGTGAAGAGTCGATATTTCTCCTGGCTATAATAAAACATCTGAAAAGAAACAGCTTTAGGAAGGAAGGGTTTCCTCATTGTGCTCATAAAAACTCGACTTTCTGTTAGGGTCACTTGCTCTAGCAGTGTTGCAATTCATCTGAATGTTGCTGATAAAAATCACTATCTAATGGCTTAAGGGAACAAGAAATTTATTCTCTTACAATAGTCCAGTTACAGTTTTTAGTCCGGCTTGGCAGGAGAGCTCACACCAACACCAGGGCCGAGGGAACTGGCCACACCATCTCCACATAACAGCTGAAAGAAGGACCAACAAAAGTCTGGCCGAGTGTGCACAAACAAGGATGTCAACTTCCTCAACCAGCTCTCTGTATTTTATTCACCTGTCCAGGGCCTACTTTCACCCACCGTGGGTTGGGTTTTCCCATCAACTAGATGGATCTCCTGCAGGTTCACTCTGGGCTTAACACAACTACCAATTATCTGGAGTTCAAATCCTTAACCATCAAGTTGACACCTGTACCTAACCACGACAAGCAGTGAGTCTGCTTGGGTGAAATGCTCTTCCTTGTAAAATTTCGTTAAGGCCCCTGGTAAAACTACATCTTGGCCTTGCTGAGAACTGGAAAGCTCACCACCCTCCTCTCACCCTCCTTTGCCCTCCTTTGTCCCTTCTCTCTGTTCCTGGTACAATCACTCTTTTCTTCCTGCTGCTGGGAGACAATACTCAGACACAACTTAAGAGAGAGAAAGGGAGGGTTATTTTTAGCTTATGGTTCCCAAAGAGATACAGTCCATTACGGTGGCAATCTGATAGCAGAAGGCATGACTGAAGGCAGAAGGAGGAGGTGGGTTGAGGTCATAGCCGTCATCAGGAAGGGAGGAAGAGCAAGAGCCAACTGAGAGGAAGCAGGGCTCAGCTGCCCACTCCTCAAACCCCCTTCCACACCCCCTGTGACTTGCCTTCCTCCAGCAAGACTGCATCTACCAAAGTTGAAACAACCTACTCAAACATTAATAACGACCAAGAATGTAAACACATGAGCCTATTTGGGGGTGTTTGGGGGGCAACTCACATTCAAACTATGATAGTCCCCAGTAGATTTCCCCACTTTAGATTTCCCTCAAGTAAAATTTCATGTAATTGTCCAAGCTTATGGCATTCCAGCCAGCTCAACCACATTTGATGGTCCCTGGTCAATCATAGCACCCACTCACAGGCCCGGAGGGACTTGAGGGCTATTGTCCTTCACGACCTGACTAAGAAACATCATGGAATAGCTTTGTCTTTGAACAGTAGGTTCATTTAGAGCAAACACAATGTGAAGATTCAAGTTATCCAGACACATGGCCTTGCAGAAGCCGAGGAACAAGGGGATAGGGTCAGTCGGGACAGCATGTTGAGGCCCTGTGTCCCCATCCCATTCCTCCCCCAAAGAGAGGGCTAGCATCACACAGATTCCTTTAAACGAGTTTCTGACTATGGGACCATTTGGGATCAAGTCTCCTGCACCACTGAAGGTGTAGTTTCCAGAGCACCTAAGTCTAGGCCCAACTCCTACAAGCGTGAGGAGAATCTTTGGAACATTTGGTCAATACACCTAACTTGAATACCACCAATTTCACAGCTTAAAAATCCATTTCAAAGGCTGGCAAGATGGTTCAGTGGGTAAGGTGGCCACGCATAAACCTGTCAAATGAAGTGCGATCCCCAGAACTGCACAGGTAGAAGGAGAGAACTGATTTCTGAAAGTTCTCTGACCTCTACCTCATGGCATACGTGTGCTTGCCTGTGGGTATTCTCTCTTCGTCTCTGTCTCTGTTTCTCTCTCTCTCAAATAAATGAATAAAATATTTTAAAACCCTGCTCCAAGAATTCATTAAGTTAATTACCAAAGCCTTTGGAATAGCTCAAAGGTAAAGATAGCTTTATTTATCATCAAGGCCATCACACTGGAGTGTGGATTAGAGCACACAGCATCATGTCGCCTGTGACTTATCATTTCCTAACAGTCAGGCTCCAGACTTAAGTTTCCCAAGTCCCTGAAGACACAGGTCAAGTCTTCCTAGGAACCTCATGTCTATTGCACATGGTGATGGCATAAGATCTTCCAGGGCTGGAGAGATGGCTCAGGGGTTAAGACTCTACCTCACAAGCAGAAGGTCCTGAGTTCATATCCCAAGTCCCAGGTAAAAACACCAGGCAGAAACAGCAACGGCCTGCACTTCTGGCCCTGGTGTGCAAAGTCTGGGAAATCCCAGAGCGAAGCAAGGAGGTAGAAGCCACCCAGTATGATTCCCGAAGTCACCCTTGGTCCTCCACAGGGACACAAAGTGTCCTCTGATACACACACACACACACACACACACACACACACACACACACACACGCACACTAAAAACAAACAAACAAAAATAAATAAATAAATAAAATTTTTAAAAAGATCAGTTTCCAGGGATCTACAAAGCCAGCCTGGAAGTAAAATATCTCCTTCTGCTTCGAGTCTCTTCTCTTGGACAGAGTGGTTTATATTCTCTGATTACTGACAGTTTTGTTGAGAGAAAATAACCTCACTGTTATGGTTTGATGGGACCACTCTCTAGGTGGCTGGGAAACTGGAGAAAACTAGTTAGCAAGCATATAACACTGGTTCTTCCCCTCTGCTCTTCACTTTGGATAGGTGTGGCCAGTCCCCTTGGCTTCTGCTGGTCACTCTTCTTCTATGGTAGACTGTAAGAAACTAGAGTAAAATCCTAGTGCTTCCTTAAGTTGTTTGGGTCTGGTACTTAATATAGCAATAGGCCTGTAAGGAATATGGAACTGAAATACTTAGTGTTTCAACATTTAGCAGAGATTCCCAGTGAGGATCTGACTTGCCTTAGAATCGGGTCAGGATAGACTGATGGAGCCCTGGCACATCTTGACTCCAGAGGAGCCCACCGTAGTGGAGTTATACTGGTCACTATGAGCAGATGGATGTTCCGGGGGTCTTTCTGACGTTGGGATGTCTTTCTCATTTGGGATGAAGCCGCCTCCTGTGTACCGACTGAGCTTCCTCAGGCCAACATTCTCAGGCTTCATTGGGTATCAAAGCATAGACGCTCTTCAAGTGTCTGATTCCGTAAGTCTGGGGCAGAGTCTGGAATCTGTGTTTCTAGGACGGTAAGTTCCGAGAAATCCAGGCTACTGCTCCAGGGAGAGTTTGACAACCACTAAGAAGATTTTGATGTTCAAAAAACTCATGTATGCCAGGGTTATGCCCCAGGCCAAGTGAATCAAAATTTCTAGGTGTGGATATCGTGCAACACTTCCTGAGGGAGATGCCATACAAACATCTATTTACCCCAGATAGGAATTTGATACTAAACTGTGTCGGATATATAAGTGTCAACCTGACCACTGAAGGTTGATTTCTGGCCCATTTGTGAAGAATTAGTAGTTAAGGCAAATCCTTAAGCAAGCCTGAAGAGATTATGTGATTGAAGTGAGAAGAACCAACCCATCAAGGGTGGGACCATCCCTGGGCAGATGGATAAGGGTGGGGGGAGCTGATTCCGTGCTCTGGCATTCTTCAACATATTTGGGCAGATTTGCATCTGGCAGATGAGGTTTGTCCTTCTCTCAACAATCCCTGTGTAGCGGCTTCTCTTGGTTCCTGATGTCGGTATGAGCTCTCCTGCCATGCCGGACTGGGAACTGTAGTCAGAATTGTAAGAAAAAATGCCTGCCTCATGCCTCTAAGCTCTTTGATTGTGAATTTATCCATAACATGCAGGTAAACTGCAACACAGACCAAAGTAACAATTACCCCAAGGTCCAACTTGATGAACTATTGAGTTTGCTGGGGTTACTTACAAGAATAGAGGTGGCTGCGTACATGGAATCCCTCTCAATTAACCTACTACAACTGCCAAGACCTTGAGGTTTGAAAGGTGTGTCTAATTAAGGATGAATCATGTGTTAATGTCTGGTAAGGCCAGAATCCCAGATGAGGGTCCAATGACTCCCCACTCACTCTACCTCTGAGGGGAAGTCAAGAGTCAACAGGTATGATCTTGATAGTCTCCTGCCAGTAACTATAGCTGGTCAGACAAAGATGGCGCCTGTTTTGCTGGGAGGAAAATGCCATCCAATACTGGCGCATGGCATCAATATGTTCAAAACTCCTTCAGTGAGTCCAGTGAGACTCCACTATTAGATTTAACATTTTTGTGTGGATTGTTTCCAAAGTACTGCTGTTTGGACAAGCAAGCAGAATCTACTGTCCTGCAATAAAACAGTAATGAAAACGTACTGTAAAACTGGCTTACAAAAAGCCAACACTTGTTAAATGCTTATAATCCTGGGCCAGCAATAAATGATTCTCAACCTTCCAACAGTTGTCCCTGCTTTATAAGAGATGAAATAGGTACCCTAGGAAATTAAGTAATTTGTCTAAGGTCAGGCATGAGTGACAAAACTGAGATTTGAGCCCAGATCCACTAGCTGCAAAAGTCCTGTATGTGCTTGTTACTCTAGGGTCCTATGTACTCTGGACGCAAGACGCTTTTTTCTAGGCAGTATTTATCACTTATTCATCTTGACCCAGTCTGTCCAGGGACCCATTCTACCACTGGAGGCTTTGAATCTTCTAGCCTCAGCCTCCCAAGTACTGGATTGAAGGCATGAGCAACCACATGTGGTTGCGGGCAGGTTTTAAGTAACATGGGATGCGTCCCATCATCTATTAAACTGGGTTAGAAAACAGGATTCCCTGCTTAATGGTTGAATGTTCTTATTTTCTCCAAGACTCATGTGCAAATTAAATAAACCTCTAGTGTACCTGCGTCGGGAAAGTGGGGTGTAATAGGAGGTTCTCAGGTCGTGAGGGAGGGAGTGTGGATGAGTGCAGGGGTAAGAGTAGAGCTACATGGGTGAGTTCTTTTTCTTATATATATAAATCCCTTATATGTTATTTATTTATATATATAAAATCTTTTTATTTATTTGTTTGAGAGAGAGGGAAGGGAGAGAAGAGGGAGGGAGAGAGAGAAAGAGAGAGAGAGGGTACATACTGGAAGCTATGGTGTACCAGCCGAGGTCAGAGGACAACCTTTACAAGTTCTCGAATGTGGGTTTCTGAGGATCAAACTCAGGCCCCAGATTTGCAAGCAGGTACCTCACAGGCCCTTTCTTCTACTTTCCCCCGCCTTGCAAGGAGCAGCATTTCTTGTCCCTGGAGGTGATCGCATTCAAGGCACCATCTTTGAAGTAGACACCTGGTCCTTACCAGATTCCAAACCTGCTTGTGCCTGGGTCTTGTACTCCCTGCATTTTAGAAGCACAAAGAATAAATTTATGTTGTTTGCAAATGGTCCCGTGTGTGTGGTCTTCTGTTATAGACCATAAACAGTGAAGATAAGTGTCAAGCTCAAGTCTTTCCGGGGCTGTCGTCCCGTCTGGACAGTGGGTATAAATACGCTTCCTCAAAAGCAGGCCGAGAGGACAAAAAGCAATTTAGCAGGCGTTGAGTACAGTGCCTGCCACAAAGCCAAGGTCCATCCCCTTCCCTCTCCCCATCAGCCTTTGCTCTGAGGTTTTTACAACCCCAGAGACAGTCTCCCAGCTGCTTCCCAAGAGTCTTTCTAAATATAGCTCTCTTCACAGTTGGCAGATACCTGGGCTGAAAACATAAATTCTGAGTAAATAAAATTTTCTTTTTGTATGAGAGGAAGTGCAGTGGGAGGCTTCACTGAACAATGAGCTCAACTCAGCTCCGTTGGAATGAAGGGACTCTCCCTTCTCTTAAAGGAAGGAACCAGTCATTCACAGCGGTGGTGTTTCAGCATATCCCCTACCAGCTTCGATGCACGGAGCGTCTGGGTGCAGGTTGGGGTTCAAGGTATGCTGTGTGTGAGTCAGCAGTTACTAGGAGGCCAGGAGCTGTGAGCGATTCAGACAGCAATTCTTTTGACTAAGGCGTGCTTTGCAAAGGCTCTCTTGCTGAGATGATTTGAAATTCTGCCAGGCCTTTGGTAAGGGGTCTGCAAGGAAGGGGATGTCATTTGAGTCAGTGCCAAAACTCAAACCAATTGCAGAGCAGGTTGGAAAAGCGTCTTTCAGGAATGTAGCCACAGCTACTTTTTATATTCCTTTGCTTCATGAACATTTTTTGAAAGGGATCATAAAAAAGGATATATGTTCCTTAAAATAAAGGTAGGATAAATAACCGGAGAAAGCAAGCTCTGGAAGTGGCTGGGAGAAGGGCCCAGAGGATGGAAAACCAAGCCAGAAAACTTATATTAGAGAGGAATTCTAGAAACTGAGCAGAAAATGAAGGTCTGAAATTCCTGGCAGGGAAGGTAGAAAGGACAGTTCCAGTCACTTTGTGGCTCCTACTAGATGATTCAAAAAATCAGAAAGAGGGCTGGGGAGGTGGCTGGGGGGTTAAGAATGTCTTGCAAACAGAAGGTCCTGAGTTCGGATTCCAGGTCCCATCTAAAAATGTCAGGCAGAAACGGGAGCAGCCTGCACATCTAGCCTTGGTGAGCGGAGCCTGCGAAATCCCAGAGCGAAGCAAAAAGGAGGTAGAAGGAATCCAAGATGATTCCTGAAGTCACCCACAGGATCACAGTGTCCTCTGACACACCCACACACACCCACAGCCCCTCCCCCACACACACTAAAATAAATAAATTTAAAAAAAATCAGAGCCAAATGTTTTTTCTTTTCTTCTAAAAAATATTTTATGTATTTATTTGAGAAGGCTGGGGTTGGAGAGAGAGAGAGAGCGCGAGCACACAATAGACATAGCACATACATGGCAGGGCATTCGTGTGGAGGTCTGAGGACAACTTTGGGAAGTCAGTTCTCTCTTTCTTGTGGTTCCGGGGATCTAACCCAGATTGGCAGGATTGCACACAGGCATCTTTATCCGATGACCTATCTCACGGAATCTCCCCACCCCCACCCCCACCTCAACCCTCCACCCCCGCACCAATTTTTTCTACTATTAAAAGTTCAAAAGTTCAAAAGTTGCTGTATGAAGAAAGAGAATGAATGTCTGCAGAAGCTTCACAGAGGAGTTACAGTTGGATATCACCTGATCATTTCTGTCTCTCAAATTTTTTTTTTAATTTATTTGAGAGAGCAGGAGAGGGGGCGGAGAGAGATTGAGATTGAGAGAGAGAGAAGAAAGAGAGAGAGAGAGATATGTTCTTCCAACTTGCTCTGCAATCAGTTTGAGTTTTGGCACTGACTCAAATGACATCCCCTTACTTGCAAGACCCCTTACCAAAGGCCTGGCCAGAATTTCAAGTGTATACATGTATATATAGAGATAGATAGATAGATAGATGTCAAAGCACAACTCTTTGACAACTTAACTGGATTTGGTCTCCCAGGGTGTGCCAGAGAGGTATTTTGGGGAGAGAAGACGGATTCTAAATGTGGACAGCACCACCCCAAGAGTGGAAGCCCTGCACTGAGTATAAAAGGGCAAAAGAAGAAAACCAGCCCAGCCCTACATTCACCTGTCTCCTGACTGCAGAGTCAACTCCAGCAACTGCCTGACACTCCAGCTGCCCCGATTTTCCACCTCGATGGCCTGCGTCCCTTCAAAAACAGACCCAAGGAACCTCTTTTTCCCTACATTGCTTTTGTCAGGCATTTCATCACAGTAACAAGAAAAGTATCCCACATAATCATGTTGGGGCGAAGCTTAGCTCAGTGTAAGGCCAGTGATCTGGGTTGGCAGCTCATGTAGGAAGAGAACATTTTGATTCCAGAAAGGAAATCTTTTAAAATTTGCTTTTCATTCTTTTAGTGTTTCATACTTTACTATAGCAAGTTTGTGATGTTTTTATACCTTAGTCTCCAATCCTATCCCCCCTTTCTTATTAAAAGTCCCTTTTCTTTCCTGTAAGTCTCCCTCCTATTTTCTTCTTTTTTCATGAGTAGCCCAAAGAATTTCACCTGGATTACCTTTGATGTCATGTACCTTGCGCTTGCTGAAGTATGAATCATACATCAGGAAAGCATCATTGCTACTCCACCCCCAACCCCCAATCAGGCTGTGAATTCTTGGGTGCCACAGCCTGATCACATAGGGAGGTAATGCTTGGCCACACCCCTTCCACCCCTGCAGGCTCTTACCAATCTTACTACAGTTCCTTCTTCCACCATCTTCCCTGAGCCTTGGGATAAGGGGTCGGGGATGAAAATGTTAAAATACAAAGTACTCTGACCTCCACCTTATCACTGCTTAAGTTTCTGGCAACCAGTTAGTGCCTTTTAAAAAACAAAGATAAGGGCAGACCAGATGGCTCAGCAGGTACAGAAAGGAACCTGAGCCAGCAAGTTTGATCCCCACAGCCCACGTGGCAGAAGTAGAAGGCCAACTTCTAAGGAGTGGTTCTCTCTCTCATAAGTAAAAAAAAAAAAAAAAAAAAAAAAAAAAAAATATATATATATATATATATATATATATATATATATATATATATATTAAAAGCAAAGCTAAACTTTGAAAGCACCACTGAGGAATTTTAATGAAACCCGTTCTTGAACAAGTTGATGTAGATACAACGTATCCAAAAAGTGTTTCCTTAAGGGAGGGGTCAGTGGGATTTTGAGACGTATCCAGATGAGAGACATTTATGTAAGTGACAAATTGAGTTGCAACTAAATCTAGGAAAACAAACCTCCAAGTATGGATTAGATTCTTAAAAATATATATACCGCAATACTGTGCTTTGGCTTTTGAAGTTAGAAATAGCCTGTTTATCAATAACAGAAGGCAGACAGGCTGTGAGTTTAAAAGAAGCAGAGACAGAAATAAGCCCACACACGGCAGGGCGTGGGCACCAGAGGGCAACTTTGCAGACAGCTCGGTTCAGACATCTCTGGTCATTCAGCTGATACATTGAATTCCTTCGCTGGCTGAGTCATCTGGCCAGTCCACCTTCCTGACTTATGATCATTATCACTACCAGCATTATTAATCTTTCTTACCGGCAAAGAGCTTTTGTGTGGCCAATACTTAGCAGTTACCAACAGGGCTGTGTACCAGGTCATCCAGGGACACATCATAAAATAGTCCACAGAAGTTTGAAATCCCCTTCTGAAACTGGAAGGCGTGTTCAGATGTCAGGCGGTGAGGTGACTGCCGCAGACCAGAGTCGCAGCCTCGAGACCAGGGCTCCCCAGGACCGGGTGGAGAACAGAACACACGCGGCTCCCTCTCGTCCGAGTGAATCCTGAACCCGTTTATTGAAACTTTCGTGACAACTTTTATACAGAAAATTTTGGGGTAAAGAATGTTACACCTACAACAGACATATTTTCTAGTCAGCAAAAATCACCTTCAGGGTGGACATTTTTTCAAGAACCTAACCCATTGCTTCAGGGCAAAGGCACTTAACAGAAACATTCTCTCAGTATTTCCAAACTTATCTAATCTATAATGCTTCACCGGATAGCTATGGGGCTGAGCCCACATTTTAACAGAGACTGCTTTCTTTTAAAATACAGAGGCAGAATGTTCTCCTATTGAATTTAGCAAGGAACATATTTTACAATTAACTATAGGAATCCTCAATACCCCATAAGTCCCAGTGTGAGCTTTTGCTGTTGTCCTCTCCAGGTTGATACTCTCAGTCAGGCAGGTCGACATAGGCACCAGGCATGGCAGCAGGTTATAACTTGGGAAGATGTATGCAGCTCATGTAGTCTCTACTATCCAAGCTTAAACTACATCTCTAAGGGGGGGGTGCCTTGACTTGAATACTCAAGGCCCATAAGCTATAGCTGGTTCTGTCGATGGAACACTGAGGTATGCACTGAAGAAAACACTTAAGCAACATAATTATTAAAAGAATAACTTCTATGATAGCATCCTTCTATTCCTTTAATAGTAAGGTTGCTTATGTCTTCCTTTGAGGAATTCCAGAAGCGTATTGCCATCAGTTAGATGACCCATCTGTGAACCATGCATACTCCAAACCTGGGGTCCAGTCAGGCCCCATATGCCGAGGGTGTCTCTTTCGAGGGTGTCTCTTTTGGGGCGGAGGCGATCATTGGTGGGAGTGCACTCAGATGGTCCATCTCTGTGATTTCTCATAAGAGTGCTGTTTGGGGTAGGAAAGACACGGCCTCCTTTGCTTCTGACATGGATTCTCCCAGTTTGGATTGCAAATACCATCTCCAGGGGCAGTCTTGGCATCTAGACTTTCTGGCATGATGGTCTCTTCCTTGGCCTTCAGCCAGGGTAAGAGGGTATCACAGTTTCTTTTAAGGTTCTGGTGGACTGAGAGCATAGTCTTGTACTTCTGGAATTTCTGAGTTAGTACGTAGGTGGGAATTTTACCCACCTATGTTTTAAGACTCTAGAAGTTATTCTCTAATTTCCTTAAAATCAGTGCACACATTCTGATTAACAAGTCTACTTATTGTAAATGACTAGACATGAAATTTCTATTTAGTATTTGACTGAAACTTAAAAAGCAGGCTTCTTCTCTAGAACAGAGCAGGAAGCTAATTCCAAAAAACCTAAGAAAGGGCACTCCTAAATTCCAGAAGGATTCTTCCTGCCAGAGGCAAAACTTGAATTATCCCAAACAAAACCTAAGTAAAAATGCTTAGCACCTGTCCATGGGCTTTATTGTGATATACCGAGAAATTCCTAGCACTTGCCCATGGGGTTACTGTGACCTTCCCAGGGAACAGGCTTTAGGCCTGAACTGGGAAGAAACACCAAGACCTGACAATTCCCATATTTTTCCTTATTTCTCTAAAATAAAGCCATGTCCTTATCCCAAAACATGTTACTTTGAATCCACCTTTTCCAAACTGAGACATATTCTACCAGATTAGTTGGATAGGAGCGCGGCAGGTGACCTACCCAAAGGGCGGGTGGTGAGCTCTTGACTCAGCATCCTCACGGCCCCAAGAGCGACACGAGCCCACCACCTTCGGTCTTCTCTGTTGCTTGGACGGCTGAGCCAACACTCAAGAAACTTGCAAGATTCAGTCTGTCGAAACCCAAGAGTTGAAAAGGAGCCTGTACCTGCGCACAGCCCAAGGCCATAGCTTAGGGGGGCAATGGAGTGAGATGCTCCAGGGGGCTCCGGAGGCCAGGCACAGTGGGCAGAGGTCTGACCCCGGGAATGGTTGCAGTAAGTGTGAACACATCATCTTAGCTTAGTGCACCACCCTCCTGGCCCGGAGGCAGAGGTGGTTCCAGAATGCCATGCATTTGTCCCATGCGCCATCCTGGTGACTCGGGGGCCACACAGAGTGAACAAGCTCAGTGCTGGCCAGGGACACTGGAGTGTGAGGAAACTACTTGAGAAAAACCTGCCCTCCTTTGGCACACAAGGACTCCTGGTCTTTCTTGTGGTGGCTCCTGGCTTAACGCTGGGTGCTACCTGTCCCCAGCAGGACGCCTCACCTGACCCCAGGAAGTCACTCTACCTTCCCAAGATGTGTTTTCTTCTAAAAATAGGACTGACACGACTACCAATCATCTGCACATCTCAGGTGTTTTGACTTCTTTGGTTTTTTGTTTGTTTGATTGGTTTTAATGCGGAATATCTTCTGTACTTTCTTTTATTAACATCATAGTCTTTGCATTCAAAACATACAGAAGTCGCAGTAGATATCTTTTTAATTTAGTATTAAGTATCTGTTGTAGTTTGCTGGCATGGTTGCTGATAAATGACCATCACACAGCTTAAAGGAACAAGGAGTTTACTTTCTTACGACAGTCTGGTTACAGTTCATAGTCCAGCTTGACGGGAGAGCACACAACCAGGACCGCTGGAACTGGCCACACCATCACTGCATAACGGCTGAGAGATGGACAATCCTTACTTGCCGGACCAGCATGTCTGGCCAAGTGAACAGAAGGATGCCCACTCTCTCAACCAGCTCTCTGTGATTTATCCAGGGCCTAATCCCACCCACCATGGGCTGGGTCTTCCCCACCAGCTAGACAATCTCCTTCAGGTTCGCTCTGGGCTTAACTCAACTAATTCTCTACAGATGTGCCCAGAGCTCAAACCCTCAATCATCAAGTTGACACCTATGCCTAACCATGACAATATCTTTCTCCATTTTATTTGTTTTTAACAGTAGCAAAAGATTTCTGAAGAGCCGCAATCCTTAATTTTTTCCCCCTAAAAATGGTTTGGAGGAGTGAGTAGAATTTCAATGTGAGATTCAGAGTCCAGCCTTTCTGAAGGACCAGTAGTGGCCTTGTGGGGCAGGTGGCTGCTAACTTTCTTCGCTTTCCACAGCCAGGGACAAGACAAGGAACAGATCATTTTATCCAGTGGTTATGAAAGTGAGCAGAAGTTTGATTGGCACAGAATTCGCCAAGAGATTCTTCTAGAGGCGGGAAACTTGGATTCTTTCTCTGATGTCAACAGAGAAGTTATTTGTAGAGTTTTGCGAAGTTCCTCCTGCACCCTTCAGATGGGAAGGCTCAGAGAGTCACCAGTGCACACAGTTCCTAGGCCATAATGGAATCCCTGAGGGCTGGAAACCCCGTAGAAGTAGACAAAAGCGGCAGCCTGGTGAGACTGGAACCATGACACGTTTCCGGAACAGAACACTCAGGAATCTGAGTAGCGTAAAGTCCAGCTCTGGCAATGGCCATCATGACCCTGAGGAAGAACCAGCTCACCTGACCCCTATGGTAGCCATGGTAACCATACTCTCCAGCCAAGTCAGATGTGAGACTGTCAAGCAGGGAACAGAAACATGCAGAGTACATTGCTGCGTGAATCTTCTCTTGTCTGCCATGCTTGGGGGTGTGGTGCCCAGCCCATACCTGCATCCCCACACATCACTATCCCCCTTATACAATTAATGCTAAATTGCATACAATGGCAGGTATAGGAGAGAACAGTCAGAATCCCGGGTGAGGTTCCAATGAACCTGTCCATGCCTTCAACCCCTGAGGGAAGGTCAACAGTCAACAGTCAACAATCTGGATCTATGGAGGCTCTTGTAAGTAGTCACAGCTGAACTGGCGGATATAGTGGCTGCGTGGTGTTGCTCTGTTGGGGTGGTGCAAGAATGAAGAAAAAGTTGGGATGAAGAGGTGGCTCAGGGGTTAAGCCTCTGCCTTGCGAGCAGAAGGTCCTGAATTCAGATCCTGGATCCCACATAAACATGCCAGGAGGAAATAGCATGGCCTGTACTTCCAATCCTGGAACTTGGGAAATTCCTAGAGTAAAGTAAAACTGAGATAGAGCAACCAGGGTGATTCCTGAAGTCACCCCTGGTCCTCCACAGGCACACATAATACACTCAGTTACACACACACAGACACAGAGACACAGATACCCCCCCACACACATACATGCACACAAAATTTTTTAAGAAATGAAGAAAAAGTCAATATATGAAAAAACTGTGATCAGGTGGTCTGCATAGACCCTGATTGAGACTAGCAGCCTTTTTATTTTGTTAGATAAACTAAAAGTGCACTTTATTAGCTCTAATTTCTATGCAGTATGCAGTGTACTCCCAAGGGAAGTCAAAACCAAGCATAAGCATCTTATCTGGAAGAAGGAGGCAAACCGGACCCTGCCCAAGTCTCGTCTCACTCCAACTTTGAGGCAGGTTGACTTTGCCAAGCCATAGCCCTTGCTGCAGCTGCTGGTCCAGAATCTGTATTGTGATGTGGCTTCTTTGCCTTCTTACATTGCAGCCACTCCACAACAACAGAGTGTCAACCCTGTCCTACCGTGCCACAATTAAAACAGGAATCACCTGAGCTGAAGCTGTGGAAAGCAACAGAAAGAGTAATATACCAAGGGATCACAGCTCTCTGTAATTATAGAGCAATCCCTGAATAGTCCAGTTTGGAGAAAGGTTGAGAGACTTTTCTCTGAATGATGGTGGACAGCATGGAAGAGTCAGGAGACATCAAGGCAGAGCACCACCTATGAAAGCAGCATTCCTCCAAATCACCTCCTCCAAACCACCTCAACGTACATTCTTGGTCTGAATATGGGTGTTGCAGTTACTCTGGATTGTTGCAGATAAAATTGCAACCAAACAGCTTAAAGAACAGGGGATTTTATTCTGACTTAAAATTGTTCCGTTACAGTTCCCTGTCCAGTTCCACCAACACTAGGGGCCGAGGGAACTGGTCATATCACATCCACAGGACTGCTAAAGAGACGGACAATCCTTACTTGCCAGACCAGCATGCCAATTTCCCTAACTAGCTCCTTATGTCTTATTTACCTGCCCAGGGACTAGTCCTGCCTACCGTGGACTGGCTCTGCCCCATCAATTAGATAATGTCCTGCAGGTTTGCTCTGGGCCTAACTCAGCTGCCGATTCTTCACAACTGTTCCCAGAGCTCAGACCCTTCGGTTGCCCAGTTGACACCAGTATCTATTATCACGGGCGAGTTCCAAAATAAAAACGCCAGGAAACCAAGAAGATGGGACCAGATGTGGATGTGGAAGAAACTCTTGAAGCAAACTCAGAGGGAGAGTACAGGGAGTCTGTAGCCATGTAGCAGGTAGACATTGCCTTCGGCTGGTCAGGAAGCACGTTATATGCATGATGACACAATGTCTCTCGCAGGCCATATCTACAAACTCCCTCATCTCCTCCATGGCATGATAGGCATCTCAGTTTGCCAGCATGTTGTTGATAAATTCATAATCACATAGCTTATGGTTGTTCTGTTAGTTTTTAGTCCAGCTTGGCGGGGCAGCTCATACCAATAGGAGGCGCTGAGGGAACTGACCACACAATATCCACAGGCTGGCTGAGAGAGGGGCAAACTTCTACACTTTCCAGACAGCGAATCAGTCCAATGTGTGATGAGGAATACCAAAGCATTGACCGAGTTCCTCTATTTTACCTACCTGCCCAGAGAACAAAGCACCGTACCATGGGCAGGTTCTCCCCCATCAGTTAGACATCATAGCTCAACCCTCAGTTGTCAAGTTTTAAACTTATCTTTGCTTTTCACCTTTAAACAAAAGCCAGCTTGTCTAGGATTTCCTGTGTTACTGTGCAGTTTCTATGACCTGTGTGCACACAGGCCCAGACATATATGTGAGTCATACTCTTTTAGATACACTTGTATTCTGGTCTTTACCTGCTTAGAGTCAGGCTGATGGTAAAAGCTACGTCAGGTATCTGAATGTTTGCATAATGTTTTTCTTCTTTTTTCCCCTATGTTTAAAAATAAGCACAAAGGTTTGGAGAGATGCCTCAGAAGGAGTAGTTTCTGAGTTCTGATCCCAAGTCTCATGTAAAACAAAACAAAAAAATGCCAGGCAGAAAGGGCAGAAGCCTGCACTTCTAGTCCTGGTGGGCAGAGCCCGGGAAATCCCACAGCAAAGCAAAAAGGAAGTAGAAGCAATCCAGGATGATCCTGAAGCCTCCCTTGGTCCTCCACAGGAACACGCATACGCACATACCCACACAAATAAAAAATAAAATAAAAATAAACACAGAGTTGAGGTTACATTATAGATTAATTTATTAGATTTACTCTGATTTTTTTGACCTTACATTTTTTTATTCCATATTATGAATGAACCACTTTAAAATGATGTATATAAATGTATCTATTGGATCCAATAAGATAGCTGAGTGGGTAAGACACCTGCTCACAAACCTGGGGACCCAAGTTCAATCTCCAGAAGCCCATGATAGAAGAAGAGAAATGACTTCTGATCTTCACCAGTGTGCCACGATACAATGGGACCACTCTCTAGGTGTCTGGATGTATCCAGGTTCTTGTGTTCAGAGTCGAAGATTGAAACCTGAACAAGATGTAGAGGATTAAGGTAGAGTTTACTAGAGGAGAGAAAGAACAAAACTCCTGAGCTCCAGACATGGAGTGCCATGAGGGGCCAGGATGCCCTGGAGAACTCATGGACTCCAGACATGGAATCCATGAGAACAAGGAACTAGAACATGGACTCAAGATGTGGAGTGTCATGAGGGGCAGGCGCCAAAGATGGCTCCCAAAGTCAGGTTTATTTATGCATTTAGGTAAACCTGGGAAAGATGGCCTTTCTCCATTGATTAGCTCCAGATTTTGTAAATCTGATTGGAGTTCCTTTGATCCTCTGTATCTCATTGGTCTGTTCACCTTGGGGCCCAACCCAGTTGATTTTGTGCTTGACCTCCAGTTAGGGTTTATCTACAATGGAGAACTAACCTCCATATCCTTCCCTAAGCAAAGGGTTGAGGGAAGTTGACTACATTATCTCTTGTGGAGGATTAAACAAAGTCTGTTCCTCCCTATCTGCGGGAGGTGTTTCCTCTAGGGTAATCTCAGCAGTGGGGGATAGCCCTCTAAAACTTTCAGAGATGTTCCCAGCTACTCTAAAATTGTCTAAATGACAAGCATGCGTTCTCTCTCTCTCTCTCTTCTCTCTTTCTCTTCATTTCTCTCTCAATAAATAATGAATACTTTTTTAAAAAAAAGAATATTTCTAAAATAAATATCACTTCTAATGGTTATTTTCCCATTTAGTAGTCTACACTATATTTTACTAAATCATTATATTTTACTGTTAGATATATGACTTATTTCCAATTTTTCACTACAGTAAACAATAGAGTAATAAACATCTTCCTAGAATGTTTCTGCTTTTGGTTTTCTTCTTTAGCATGCAGATTTCTAGGACAGGAATCCTGAGTCACAGATTCTTTCTAAACATTTTCTTTCTTTGTTCTCTTTGTTTTCTAAGTTATATTCTTGTTCTGTAACCCACGCTGCCCGGAACTCACAGCTTTCCTGCCCCAAGCCCTGGTCTACTGGTGTTAGAGGCGCGTGCCACACTATTCATGGCTAAATATTTTCAAAGAACTTTTTGATGTGATAACAGAGTTATCTCTAGAACAGTTTGGATTGTTGGAGATTTTACCAAACAATGATGGCTGGTAACGGGAAATCATTTTAGATTAGAGGCCTTTGTATAAATTTTGAAAAATACATGTAATGTTTACTTGCTCCAAGGTCAAACCGGGATTTCTGAAGTAGTTAATGATCTCAGAGTTATTACTATTCCTATGACTAAAGAACTAGTAAGAGTCTTGTAAATGTCCATGTGGGTTTAATATAATTATGTTTATAATGTGTCTACCAAGGTTCCTGGCCCAAGGTTAACATTAAAAAATATCAAGTCCTTTAATATGCACCTATAATTTCATAGTTGATGGCAAAACAAGAGAATCAGTCCATTTTGTGTATCCAGTAGGTACTTAGTAAGTGACTGTTGATGATTTCTTGTAGCAATCTCCGAATATGAATGTTCATTGTCTTCGCTGTGACTAAATTCCTGACAAGAAGAGAAGAAGGGTTCATCTTGGCTCCAAGTCTTATGGTGGGAAGGCATGGGTGGCCGGGACCCATCAGTGGTGGGGAGATTTGAAACGTGATCAGCTGAATTTCAGGAAGCAGGGGCATTACCGGGCCTTAGCTCAAGTGGAACATCACCCACAAGCCCCGCCCCTATGGAGTACATCACCAGCTGCGCTAAGGTCTTAAAGTTTCCATAACCTCCCGAGATGGCAGCATGGAAAAGAACTCATGGTGCCCTGTCATAGTTGGGCATAGACGTTCAAACAACAAACTTCTGGAGGACATTTCGCATTCAAGCCCCTACAACATTATATAAGTATTACATATATCTATACTTATATAATGTTGTAAGGAGGCTGACTCTAAACCTGGAGACATGAGTTCAGTCCCTGGAAGCCTACATGGTAGAAGGTGAGAACTGAATCCTGAAAGTTGTCCTCTGACCTCCACCTTTGCACCTGGTACATATGTATGCTCTCTCTCTCTCTCTCTCTTTTTCTCAATTAAATACATATTTTTTAAAATTCCAGTGAGAGACCATGTTGATTTAATGTTCCTGCAAAAAACAAACAAACAAACAAATAACAAAAAGACCCTCACAGGAATTTATCTAAGCATCGATTAATTCTCACTTTTTGTGCTTCCACCAGACAGGATCATATTTTACTTTCATTTTATTTTTACTCTTTCAATTTTAACACTTACTTGCTCACCACCTGTGCATGTATGTGAATGGCTGTGTGCACCAGTGTGTATGTGTGAAAGTCAGAGGACAACTTTGTAGTCAGTTCTCTTCCATCACCATGTGACCTCCAGGGACAGAACTCAGGTCTTCAAGCTGGATGCTAAGGGTGTTTATCCACTGAGCCATCTCACGGGCTCCCTATTTTTATTTTGGTAAAGCAATTATGACTGACCTCTTGCTTAAAAATGAGACTTTTACAATAACATAAACATCTCCAAATATATGTAAGACTTATATAATGTTGTTGTGGGTTTCCTTCTTGGGGTCATATGTTGCAGGGTCCCTGTTCAGGCGCAAAATGTTGCAAGAATGACTGTCCCAATGTTGCAGGGTTCTTGTGTGGGGAGTCGAAGATTGAAACCAGAGCACATGTAGAAGATTAAGGTAGAGTTTATTAGAGGAGAGAAAGAACGGAACTCATAGACTCCAGATGTGGAATGCCATGAGGGGCAGGTGCCTTGGAAAACTCATGGACTCCAGGCATGGAATCCATGAGAAGCAAACTCATGGGAAAGAACTCATGGTACCCTGTCATAGTTGGGCACAGATATCAACCCAACAGTTGAGGGTTTGAGCTCTGGGCACATTTGTAGAGAATTAGTGGTTGAGGTAGGCCCAGAGCAAACCTGCAGGACATTGTCTAGCTGTGGGGAAGACCCAGCCCATGGTGGGTGGGTTTAGGCCCTGGAATAAATCATGGAGAACTGGTTGAGAGAGTTGTCATCCTTTTGTACACTTGGTCATCACGCTTGTCTGGCAAGTAAGGATGGTCCCTCTCTCAGCCATTACATAGAGATGGTGTGGCCAGTTCCCTTGGCCTTGGTGTTGGCATGAGCTTTCCTGTCAAGCTGGACTGAGAACTGTAACCAGGTAATCATAAGAGAAAATAAACTCCTTGTTCCCATAAGCCATTTGATGGACATTTATCAGCAACCATGAAGGCAAACTGCAACATACCTCGAGTGCCATGAGGGGCTAGGGTGTCAAAGATGGCTGCCAGGGCCAGGCATTTAGATAAGCCCGGGGAAACTGGCTTTTTTTTTTGTTGGTTAGCTCCTATTAGGGTTCAGTTGATTTTGGGCCCACATGGGGCTAGAGATCAAGTTGTTTGTTGGATATGGAGAGCTCATCTCCATAATCCTTTCATGGTAAAGGTGGCCATCTTATCTCTGGGAGAATTGGAGTCAGTTCCTCAGCAGGGGTGTTCTTCAGGGAGATCCCAGCAGTGGGGGATGGCCTTCAAGAATTTCAAAGACCTTCAAAGATCTTTAGAAACCATCCTAGCAAGCTGTTCTAATCCTGCCTTAATATGGTAAGCTTAGAAATAGATCAAATTATCTGTTTTTAAAAAATTAAAACAGTAATGTTCTCTCCAAAGTAAGCCAGTATTCTTCACTGACTTTCACCTAAACATCATTAGCAAAATATTTTTGTGTCTTATAACAGAATAATGAGCAGAAACTGGATCTTGCTTTAGAAACCTGGGCTTGAGGTCTGGCTCTATTCTTGACTGGGTACAAATGTTGGGTCTCCATTCTTCGGCCCTTTGGCCTTTGAATATAAGGACCTGTGGGGCAATGATCTGACTTTAGCCCCAAATGAGTCCAGAACTCTGATGCTAAACTAACCCAGCAGGACACAGTTATTAGGCATTTATTAAGCACCTGCTGTTTGTTCAGCCTTCACTAGGAAAGAAGACTGGTGGGAATTATAAAGCTGTGGGTGTTGGAGAAAGTAGCTTGGAGTTTCACTTGAAGAGATAAATCCCACATGGGAGAATAGCTAGGGACCCATTTCTAGCTAAGAGCTGTGATAAGTCTAGCCCAAGTGACTCATGCAAGAAATAAATGGGAACACTTGAGAGATGACAATCACCGAGAAATGGAAGGGAGTTGGAATTCAATTTCCTGTCTCTCAGGGTCTTAGTTCTCTCCAGTCTTGGACACAGAGCCTTAAATGGTAATAATCTGAAACAAAGTGTTTTCAGCTCATGGGAGCCAGGCATTTTTCCTACCAGCTCATTCCAGCCCTAGAACTATCTGTATTCTAAACCTACATTGCGCTGCCTAGTTTCTGGGGGTCTTTCGGGAGCTCCAGGCTTTCCCTGCGTCTCTAGACTCTTGTGTGCTGCAGACAGTCATGGAATGGATCCGTACTCTGCCAAGGGCTCACGGAGCGGGTACAGAGTGCAAATGGTGGCATGGGAAGCAGGCGTGGCCCAACAGTGTTCCGGCTGAGTCCTCTGGCAGGCCAGATCCTGAGTCACACAACCCTTGGCAGGGTAGCTGAGGACATCAGTGGGCACTTTGCTCTGACCCCGTCCTAAGGACAATTCCCCAAGTCATTGGATGAACCATTTGTGATTTTCACTTCCAGCAGCAGGGAAAGAGAGTGGCAGCCCCATGCGTGGAACCCCCAAAGTAAAGCCCTCTGGATCAGGAAGATAGGAGAAACAGCTGGAGATCCTCTCCCCACCCCCTGAAAGACTTTTAACCACAGCTGCAGAAGGGTTGATTCGGAAACCCTGGCAGTATTGGAAGTGATTTCCTTAACAAGGGAAGGAAAACTGACCAGGGGCATGAGTGTTGCATTCATTTTTTTTTTCCCTCCAGAGGAGTTTGGCAGTGTTGCCCAGAGAAAGAGAATGCCTGCTTTAGCCTGGGTTTTAGTCCTTATCTCAACTGCTAACTCTCTTTGTATTTCTGTGCAAATCATTGGTCTCCCGGGGTCTCAGCTAACGCATCTGTAAAATGAAGAGATGACCCAGGTAAGTTTCTAGCTGGAACGTCCCGGTTCTGTGCAAGCAGCTTCCGAGCTGCTAAATTATGCGTCGCTCCACCCAGAGAGATCTAGCCTTGAGTGAGGGATGAATCCGAGCCTACGCATTGACTTTCTGATTAAGTGGAGCTCAGCACCTCACTACTCTAGGCTGGGATGAGTCTCTGCCCGAGGGAAGACAGCTATTTTGAGGCTGATTAGAGATAAGGCATTGCATTTCTTTGCCAATCTCTGGCCCTGACTCACTGGAAGCTTAACCCTTGATGGATGGATGGAAGATAACTAATCCCTCTGTTTGCTTATGAAAAGGGAAGCCTCACGAAGGTCTCTTCTGGTGCCCCAGATTTATCTGGGTCAATTAAGAGTATCCTTTGACCTCCCCTAACTCAGAGTGATCCTGTGAAGTGCACCCCTTCCCCCCCCCACACCTCTTTGTTTGACTTTTCCTTTGCTCTTTCCTGTGATTCACTCTGAGTTACATAAAGGGATCGACTCAGCAATCTTCTTAACAAAGAAATCCAGCAGCCCTGTAAGGTAAGGGGATGGCCATGTCACAGGATGCTTGGAAGAGGCACTGGACAAAGCTGCAAAATAGTTTTTGCATGGAAAAGTCCAGGATACAAATTGTTACAGGACAGTCCCTTCATGTTTGCCAACTGTTACAGGATTGGGGGAACGGACATCCCAACGCTGCAGGGTTCTTGTGTTCCAGAGTCGAAGATTGAAACCAGAACACGTGTAGAAGATTAAGGTAGAGTTTATTAGAGGAGAGATAGGCTGGAACTCGTGGACTCTAGATGTGGAGTGCCATGAGGGGCTAGGGAGCCCTGAGAATTCATGGAATCCAGGCAGCTAGAAACAGAGGGACAAGTGCCCTGGAGAACTCATGGACCCCAAGCTTGGAATCCATGAGAAGTGTCAGCTGGAAAGAAATCATAACACTCCGAATGCCATGAGGTGCTAGGGCGCCCAAGATGGCTGCCAGGATCAGGCGCATTTGTACACCTAGGCGAGCCTGGGAAACTGGCTTTTTCTCATTAGTTAGATCCCACTGGGGCCCAACCGAGTTGCTCCTGGGCCCACGTGGGGCTAGAGATCAAGTTGTTTGTTGGATATGGAGAGCTCATCTTCATAATCCTTTCATAAGGAAGTAGGCCATCTTATCTCTGGGAGGACTGGAGTCAGTTCCTCAGCAGGGGTGATCCTTCAGGGTGAACTCAGCAGTAGGAGATGGCCTTCAGGAATTTCAAAGACCTTAGAGACCCATCCCAGCATAGCTGCTCTAATCCTGCCTTAAAATGACAGGAAAGACTACTTTATTCATATTACTTTAAAGGCCAGCAAAATAAAAGCATGTCTAACCCAGGATTTTAATTTTAAAACTTTTTAAAAAGAAACTTTAGCATTTAAAAAAATTATTTATGTATTTACTTATTTATTTATTCATTTATTGAGACAGAGAGAGAGAGAGAGAGAGAGAGAGAGAGACTTCAGGAATCATCTTGGATTGCTTCTACATCCTTTTTGCTTTGCTCTGGGATTTCCTAGGCTCCGCCTACCAGGGCCAGAAGTACAGGCCACAGCCTTTCTACTTGGCAGTTTTACATGGGACTTGGGATAGGAACTCAGGACCTTCTGCTTGTGAGGCAGAGTTTTCACCCCTGAGCCATCTCTCCAGTCCTAAAAACTTTTTTTTTTTTTTAAAGCGACTTGTTGGAATATACAATGTTATAAAATACTTGAGTGGGATTTTTTCCCCTCCATTTACTCATAATCTTGGTGTGTTTCTTAGATTGACTTTTTAATTTTTTGACTTGTTTATTTTTTATGCTACCTCACAGGTCAAAGCTGGGACCATGGCTTAAACTGCTTCCTGACTCTGCACAGCTGCTAGGTTCTAGCAAGCTGGATGCAGGGGGAGATTAAGAACCAAGTCATATTTCGAAAACACTTTAGAGAGTCTTCTTGAGAAACAATGTGCTGAAACCCTTTCTAATGACAGCTGTCACACCTCTGCTTGCTTTGGAAATGACAGTTCTTATATTTTCTTAACTGACCTGTCCCCCATATAGAAGACACTGATCTTAAAGAGCTGCAGGTCCCTATGACCTGAGACCTTGGGAAAACCATATTTACTTACTGTAAAAAAGCAAGAAAGCGGATTGATTGGCCATGCTGCAGACAAGGAATGGAAAAGATTTTTTGATTACCTAGTTACATGATGACCACCAGACTAATTCTCTGGAAAGGAAAAAAAAGCCCAGTGTGAAGGTGTAGTGGAACTTCTATCCCTGGGAATGTTAGTGGGAGGAGAGATAGAACTGGTCTATCTCCGTAAGATACATGGGGGGGGGGGGCTTTGTAAGTGCTTGACGACAGTGACCAGAAGCTCTGCCCTGAGAATGGGAGATGGGGTGTGTGTGTGTGGGGGGGTGACAATCCTATCCCTCACTTAAAGCTTCCTCTCTTTACTTGTGAAATGGAATCGTGAGCAATCCACCTGTCAAAAAGCAGCCATGGAGCTGGACTATGTAACAAGTAAAGCCAGATTAGACTCAGGGGGACAGGTTGTACATAGTGTTAAGTCCTTCTTGATTCTGCTATTTTAGGATTACGCAATTTCTTGTTCAGAAGAAAGCAGGGTTGGGGGTTGGCAAGATGGCTCACTGTGTGTGTGTGGGGGGGGGGAGCGCTAGCTGTGCAAACCTGATGACCCGAGTTCGATCCTTGGAACCCACCTAAAAAGCCAGATGCTGTGGAGCACATTTGTAATCTCAGTAAGGCAGGTTTGGAGCAGACGCTGGGGCATCAGAGCAGATGTTGGGGCATCTCTGAAGGTCTTTGAAGGTCATTCCCCCCCCATTACCCTGCCGAAACACACCCTTCACCAATTTTCTCAATCCTTTGCTTATGAAACCATGTGGAGATTAGCTCTCCTTTACAGATAAGCCCCACCTTGAGGTGGGCACAAGATCTACCGTGTTGGGCCCAAGATCAACTGTGTTGGGCCCTAGTGTGAGCTAACCAATGAGGGAAAGCAGTTTTTCCAGAGTTTACCTAATGGCATATATAGACCTGACCTCAGCAGCCATCTTTGGCACCTGCCCCTCATGATACTCTACATGTGGAGTCCCTGAGTTCTTTTCCAGCTCTGTGCCCCTCATGGATCCCATGCCTGGAGTCCGTGAGTTCTCCAGGGCATCCTTGCCCCTCAGGACACTCCACATCTCAAGTCCATGAGTTCCATTGTTTCTCTCCTCTAATAAACTCTACCTTCATCCTCTACACGTGTTCTGGTTTCAATCTTTGACTCAGAACACAAGAACCCTGCAACACTGGGACAGTCATCCCCGACATCAGCGCTCCTATAGCAAGACGGACAGGAGGAAGAGGCAGGAGCAATGGCCCACAAGCTCGCCAGCCAGCGAGCCTGGGGTATAAAGTAAGGCAGGAGGAGGAGAGGGACATGGCCCCTAAGCAAGGTGGAGGGAAGAGAACTGATTCCAAGAGTTACTGTCTGACATGCACACACATGCCATGGCATATGCACCCCCACACATATCATACACACACATACAATTATAGTAATTTTTTTTTTTTTTTTTAAAAGCAAGACTGGTGGTAGGGGCTGGAGTTGTAGTTCAACATAAAGTTCTTGGCCATTTGCAAGCTTTGGGTTCAGTCCCCAAGTATTCCTCTTGCCCCTGTATATGCAGACTAGAAGAAAAACCAAGGCTGGTGGTATTGATTTCACTTTAAACTCTGAAACAGTCTTGGGCATTTATGACATCTTGGTGCCACTGGGTCTTGTGCAAGGGTTGATGCTCAGCATTCCTGTGCTCAGCAAACATGGACGCCTACTGTGTGCCAGGCATGTGCTGAGCATCAAAGGTGCAGTTAAATATAGACCCCAATACCTCAGCAATGCAGGAGGGGTCATGGGTGTGGCTCCCACAGGACTGTACGTTCTCAACTGCACTAGCTGTACGATAGCAATGAACTTATTCCCTCTAGTAACATGTACAAAAGGCTAAAAAAAAAAAAAAAAAAGAAGAAGAAAAAATGTTGCTTCCTTTCTCCCCACCCCTATTTGCCCTGTCATTAGATTAAAACAAAAGTACAATTCACTGTGTAGCTCCGCCCAGTGAGAAACAGAGTTTATTTTTATACCTTCTTTTTGGGCTATGTGAATTGATTAGACCAAGACACTTTGTATTTTATTGTGTGTGTGTGTGTGTGTGTGTGTGTGTGTGTGTGTGTGTGTGTGAAAGCCCAAGGGTGACTTCAGGAATCATCCTGGATTTACTCCTACTTCCTTGTTGCTTTGCTCTGAGATTTCCCAAGCTCTACCACTTCCAAGCCTGGCATTTTTACATATGATCTGGGATCCGAACTGGAGTCCCTCTGCTTACAAGGCAGAGGCTTAACCTCTGAGCTATCTCTCCAGCCCCCAAAGGGATTTTTTAAAACAAGTATCACACAGTAAGGGTCGAAAGTGACTTGCCTGCTTGTCTCTGGGGGAAACTCAATGCTTCTGCCCGGAGAAGATGGGGCATGGAGAGAAGCTCCAGCCATCACAGAGAAATGTAGTAAATGCTTTTTGGCCTGGATTGACTTTTGTAAACCACCCCCCTCCCCCCAACTCTCACACCCATGTAACCGTGGTCCTTCTTCAGTGAATTAAGTACCACAATGTGAAGGTTGAGAATCTTTCCAGGCAGAGTTGTCCATAAACAAGTACATACATATGTATTCTCCACCCTTCTCCACGTCTCTTGAATCTTTTACTAAACAAATGACAACACACGATTCTGAACGTAGGCATATTCTTTTGAGGTTTGCTATGCGTATCAGTGACCATCCTCCCTCTGCTTCTGTGTGCCGTCTAGACAGAGACCATAGATGATTGAGATCAGTCCTTATCGACAGGCCTCTAGATCGTTCTCAGTCTTCTGCTATCTCAGGCATCCCTGGAGTGAGCAGTCCTGCATCCCATCATTCCATGCATTTGAGTAGAATTCCAAAGGATGAATTTCCAGCTGTGGCTCACAGGGAATAAGGACAGCCAGGCTGGACGGAGTGACCTCTGGAAAGGGCAATACTTTCTGTTCCTTGACGTTCCTCTTCATTGGACTACAGCCTTCTAACTGCGTGTTCTTACACTTATCCATACTTGCATCTTTTGCTGACAAGAACACAGCCATGTTCCCTGGCATGAGTCCCTGTGAGTTTGCCTGTTTTGTGTGTGGGGGGGGATGGGCCAGACCCCCTGTGAGTCACAGTCTCCACATCAAAGGATAGCCTGACCCCTGACTCCCTTCCGGGCCCTCCAATGTGGAAAAAAAAACGCTGCTATGTGAAGCCCTGGGGTACAGACACCACTATGATTCTGGAGATAGTTTCCATGAGTTACGGGTCACTGACAGACGCTAACAAGTCTAATACAGGCCAGAGTTCCAGTGCAAACTAACAAGCAGCTGGAGCCAACTCCAGCGGGACAAAGGGGCTCCTGTGGCATGAGATCTAATTAAATACTCCCTCACTCCACCCAGCCCAGGCCATGAACCCCACGGGGGTACTCAAGCAGACAAATCTAAACAAACCAGAGCTGAAGAATAAATCAGATGTCCGTTTGAATGATGGATTATAGGGGACACACAGCAGCTGTACTGGTGCCTCAGGTACCCAGGAGAGAAGTGTCCCTGCTGGCCTCTTTGTTTCCTCAACCTAAGTTGGAGAGAGTTACTGTCCTTCCAGTATCTCTTCCTTCTCTCCGGCCGGGTCCAGCTTGGCTTCTGATCTGTTCTCTACATCAGGTAAACCTCGCCCTTTCTCCTCCATTCTGGGCCTCATGGCCTGGCTTGAAGGAGGCTGGGTGTGGAATAACCCAGACCTGGGGCTCCCTGAAGAAGGGGGGGGGCATGGAATGAATTCTGTCTTCACCTGATAAGGCTGACGCCAGAGGTGAGGTCACAACCCCGAGAGGAGCCAGCCAGGCCAGGGAAAAATTACCCCTGGGCGATGCTGAGTGGTTCCTGAACACAAACACAAATTCTGGTGAAGGGAGAGAAAGGAACCGCCTGCCTGTGGAAATAGGCCTGTGATTGGCCACTTGGCATGAAATTCTGGGGTCTCAGCTCCTCAGGCTGCCATCTGCCCTCACTGAAGGCTTTTTATCTCCAAAGTGGCAAATGCCCCCAAAGAATGTTCTCTCTGCATTGTGTATCTCAGATGCCTCAGTTGCCGATGGGCTTATTTTTTCCTTGTCTGGATCCTGCTCTTAGAGGAAATAGGAGATCTTCATACAGCACTTAACAATTTCTCTGCTTTAAAAAAAATAGATTTTTTTTATTACATCCTTGTTAGTCCACGGGTTAAAAAATATCATGACTCTACTTCTAGGTAAAATTTAGTTTGGACCATAATCATAGCTGAGGTTATTGACTGAGACACTACTTGCTGCCTGGAGATGGTATGGTGCCTAATGGGGGCCTCTTTGCAGGGTGGGCACTGGTTCCATTAAACCTCTTCACAGGGTGGGCGACGCCTTCATTAAGGGGAAGGCAAGTGAAGTGTCAGAAAGGCTAGGGATGGTGTTCAAGCTCCTAGAACTTCCAGGGGGTTGAGATGGGGTTTCACTCTCGAGCTGTGAGACTCTACAACTCAGGCATCTTCTTTTTTTTTTTTTTCTTCTGAAGGTTGTATATCAGTGTAAATTTAATTACTGGCACAGAACTGTACTTAACGCTACATATGACAAATTTTAAGTTATGTATGATTTTCCATTACCAAGTACATGTAAAAAACACATTTTTAAAAAATGACATGACTAAACAGTTGAAAGAAAATTCAGGCATCTTCTTGATGTTGATTTCATATCCAGGAGGAAAAACACCCGAGGTCAGAAGGAAGACCCTCCTGGGGTCCAAGACTCTCTGTCTTCTCATCTACGTGGATCTGTGACCAGTCCCTGCACCAGGTCCTCTCTGGGTTCTGTGCAAACAGATCCGATCACTGTGAGTAAGCCAAGGACAGTGATACAGGGACGCTTGGTTTTGCACGTATCGACCTTTCATGGGAGGCTTCCTGGTAGGAGAGTAAATGGTGCAAATGTAAACCAACTTCCTCCTTTCCTGACCTGCATGGCAACTTGTTGGTTAGTGATAGCCCATGCAAATGTTGGCTAAGTGTTTCTAAGGCAACAAGAATGGCACTAAAATGGTAACGATAAACTCTTTCCCTTCGTGCTAATCCTTGGTCTTTTTTTTATAAATTAGGTGAATTATTCTGAGCTACCCCTCCTTTACTCTTGAAAAGAGATCTGAACTGGACTGTGTTACAAAGCCTAGTGCTTGGCACAGCATTTGGCATATAGAAGGGCCTCTTTAAATATTCAAAACATGGAAAATGGGAATTATTCTAAATTTTTCCTAGCCTCTAGCATGCTTCAGAATGGGAGGTAATCAATGAATATATGTGGTTTCAATGTTGTCATTATCACTGAGAATAAGGACCTGCATCTTAAAAGATATTAGCTCCACTTGAGCAGGTAGACCCTCCAACTAAGAGGGCCTTCGATTTACTGAATCTATGAGGAATGGTGGTATTGGAATTAATAATAAAGATCTGCTAATTCCTCACTTTTGCCTAGGCTGCCTTCTAAGATATGATGTGAAATCCTGCTGCTTCTGCTTCAGATAAATCAATGATAATCTGCTCAGTGGGAGTGGGGGGAAGTCACAGAGAAGTATTCCCACATCCACAGTTCTGCTGAAGTCAGATTTCCTGGAACCCCTCCACCAGAGGCTATGAATTTGCCAGATTGCTTGCTGAGCCTAAAATACTGCGTGCATGGGGGTGACCCTGGCTTGGTCGTGTCCATGAATCCTTTCTCTAAGCCGCAACTGACATGTCCAAGTTGCACAGTGGGAGAAGGCTTCAGTCTCTGCATTTCCATTAATGGTCATCAGCTGGGTCTGGCCCGGGCACTGGGCATCTCTCTCGAATGTCATGGGTTGTGTCATGGTGGGAGCACAGAGCACTGAGGAAGGGAGGAGGAAGATTGAAGATGAGTGGAGGGTAGGCTGTGCTGGGGAGAGGAGGGGTGCATGGGTCTTCTGAGGTCTGGTACTTTATTTTCCTTTCCTGTTTCCTCCTCTGAGGTAACTTTCGGCAGGAGAATGTTTTCTCTGATCTTCTGTTAACCTCTTCTGTCAATTATTCCTTTCTTTATTCATCTACTTATTTAAGCTATACAAATGGTGCTCTTGTAAGGTGGGCACAGAGGGACTGTGAGATTTGCACATGGTGTACTTAGCTCAGACTTGCCTTCCGTTGCTCTTGGTCCCTCCCTCCTCCCTCCATTGGACACTCTTTCTGACCCTCACTCCCGAAAAAAAAAAGTTTCCCTTCCACTTTCATGCTTTATATCTATTGGACTTGGCTTTTAAGGAGCTGTATATAGGCAGAGGAAACAAAAAGATATGTGTTGAAATGCTGCTACCATCTTTGAAAGCTGGTACCCGGAGAAGACAGTTAAGTGTGGGTGCTATTCACAGCTTTAGCCTCTTGGGGTCCAGGAGAAGCACGAGCTATTGCAGCAGGCTGGGGGCCTCAGATCTTAAGATCTGATTCCTGGCACCTCTGCCACTCTAGATCTGTAAGTGGTTTTCTTTTTCTTTCCTTTGTAACCTATGTCTCTAAATCTTCCTTTAGTCAGCACTAAGTGCTTTCACAATAAAGTTATTCAAGAGGGGAGTGCATGATGAGCAGGCGCTGTGTGCATAGGGAAGCAAGGGAGAATATTCTGGGGGCAGGGAGAGGAGGAGACTGTTGTTTCTAGCCCAGGAGGAATTGAAAGGGCCTTTGGAGTAAGGCACTCTTGAGTCAGGCTGAAAGCCGGACTGTGGTCTTGTGACCTAATCTGTGGAATCATCCGCTCAGTGCCTGTCTCTTGGCTCCTGAAAACCTGTTGTCCAGCATCCAAGACCCTGCTCAGCTTCTGAGAGCCAACATGATCAGTGCATCTGGAGTGACATCATGGCTAGGCACCTCCAGTTCCTGTCCCCTTGCCTGGCCTGACCTAGGGAGGTGAGAAGGAACAGAGGCAGCTGATCTCCTACAGAACGGAGGAACTGGAGAATCATGGCAGAAGCTGGTATCCTGGCTCTACATAGTTTTGGAATCTCAGTTGTACCCTCCTTGTGTCCAGCTCAGCTGAGTTCTAAACTTGCTACAAGTATACTTTCTTAAACAGAGCTGTGGCTAAGAGAGGATGGAGAGGAGGAGCAAAGTGCAAGGGGACTGGGTCACACGTATGTTGTTAGTATGTGTGGTCAGCTGCACAGGTAGCATACTAGAACTTTAAGATTTGAGACCCAGGGGTTAGAGAGATGCTCAGGAGTTAAGTCTCTGCCTCACGAGCAGCAAGACCTGAGTTCAGATCCCAGATCCCATGTGGAAATGGTATTGACTTGCACTTCTGGCCTTGGAAGGCAGAGCCTGGGAAACCCTAGAGCAAAGCAATAATAAGAGCAATCCAGGAGGATTCCTGAAGTTGCCCTTGGGTTTCAACAGGCACATGCAGTGCCCTCTGATACACACACACACACACAGAGCAAGCAAAAGCCTGGCATGTTTGCACACACATGTCAACCCAGCACCACAGGACTGAGGACCAGGAGTTAAGCCAGCCTGGGCTGTATAATAACCACCATAACTGTTACGGTTACATTTTGATGTCAACTTGATAGTTGCAGACTGTTTGGGGTGCATCTATGGAGGGTTAATGGTTGGAATGCTCCCCAAACAATTCTGCAGGTACTTGATTGATTGCTGGGGAAAACCCAGCCCATAGTGGGTGGTACTTTCCAGTGGCGAACTGGATAATAGGAAGTGCAAGGAGGAGGGATTTGCTCTTCCCTTATCTTGTGTCGACTTGCTGTGGAGTCCACTCTGCGAGAGTCATGCACTTTTAGAGCATCATGGCCTTCTTTGTTGCTGCTGCCGCTGCTGCCTCTGTTCTTGGCTGACTCAGAGCTTCATCTTTTCCACCACATTGTTTCTGTACCTGCCGCCTTTGGATGGTGGCCTCTAGGCCTTGATGCTGTTTGCTGTTCATCACTGAAGTCGGAGCCCAGCTGTTCTTCCAATGTTGGAACCCAGGGTCTTCAACCCTCTAGCCAAGTAAAGGCTTGAGACCTTCTTAGGATCTTTTGGCTTTGTGGAACATTCCTGTCAAGAAGGGGGCATCTGTGGGCAGTTTAAATGGACACTATTTTTTCTTGTGAGTTATTTTAATTTATATATTTAACTTTATATATATTACATTCTATAGATTCTGTTTCTTCAGAGAACCCTAATATAATAACTCAAAAATTTTTTAAAAAGTTGAAATTTGATCTGCTGCAATAACTCATGCTTTTCCTGGACCCCGAGAGGCCAAAGCTCTCTCTGAGTTGCACCCACAACTTACCTGCCTTCTCAACTCATACCCCAAACAAATTGGGAATGCTAATAAGACCTTGTGATGGTTACTATTGCTGTCAGTTTGAGAAGATCTAGAATCACCTAGGAGATAAGTTTCAGGGCCTATCTGGTGAGAAAGTTTCTAGATTAGGTTATTCAAAGTGGGCATAGCCACCCTGAATGTAGGTCGCTGAGCAGCAGCATTCATTGCTTTTTGCTTCCTGATCGTGGACCCAGCAAGGGTGGCTCCTACTGCCAAGCCTTCCGTGCTGTCTTAGCTTCATAGTCACAGTGTGATCTATACAATTTAGGGGCCGGGGGCTTATTCACTGTCAGCATTTCAGGTTACAGTGATCATCACAGCATGAAAGTCATTAACAAAAGTTGGGGAACTAACAACATCTTTTTTTTTTTTCAAAAAAATTTTCAGTCTGGAGAGATGGCTCAGGGGTTAAGACTGCCTGAAAAACAGGTCTTGAATTCAGATCCCAGGTCCCATGTAGAAATGCCAGCAGAAACAGAGGCGATCTACACTTTAGGCCCTGGTGGGTGGAGCCTGGGAAATCCCAGTGCGAAGCAAGAAGGAGGTAGAAGCAATCCAGGATGATTCCTGAAGTCCTCCACAGGGACACACAGTGCCCCCCCATAAATAAATACATAAATAAATTTCCTTTATTCTGAGACATTCCTTTATTCTCCCTCTTCTGAGATATTCCCTGAGCCTTGAGATGGGTGTGTGTGTGTGTGTGTGTGTGTGTTGACTTAGATGTCCTATGTAGGGCTGAGCAGTCCAAAGTCACTTATTTTCTGCACTTTGACCAGTTGGGATTTTCTGTAATATATGCCTTCCACTGCAAAAGAAGCTTCTAGGTTGGGTGCCGAGTACTCCTCCAATGTAGGATATAATAGCAAATGTTTAAAAGGCAGTTTGACATAAAAATCTTTATAATCAAACCAGTTACATCTTATCCAGAACAAGAGCAGAGAACAGGCAAGATCGGCGCTGCATTCTGGCTTGCCGGCTTACCAGTCTTCCAAAATGCTAACGAGTTCTCCACATCTTCCCTGCCTACTCACCTGCTATGTGCAGACTTTCCCGTTTCAAAGAAGTCATTAAGACGATCTTCTGCAGGCTCACCAGAGGACGGCTTTAACTAAACAGTTCCTCATGAGTGTGCCTAAAGACTCAGTTTTCAACTGAAAACAACTGATACCCCTGCTCTGACATACTAGACTTCACACTGTGCACCAAAACAGGCCCACCCTTCCTCACGTTGTTTTTGTCATTACTTTGTTACCACAGTGAGGGAAGAAGATACAGAGCTCCTGAGCCTGCAAAGTGTAAGTGAAATCCAGTTTAGATCTGGATATGCTCTTTCTTCTGGAGACCACTAGAGGTCAGAAGTGCAGGTACTGCACCTCTCTCCTTTCCTTTTCTGTAGCTGAAACTGGATTTCACTCCCTCACCTGTGATCTGACCCTTGTCTGAGCCGCCAGCGTGGTTAAACTGTCCCACTAAGTACACCCTCCCCACTATCCTTTGGCATCAACTCTGGTGAGTCTGTCAGAGGACGGCCTAAGAACGAGAGGTAAGGAAGGCCCCTGTTGATGCTCTCACCAGCTAACGTATCCTCGGAATGATCAGGAAACCAGACACATGGTATTACATAACTCCAGAGAAAGGCTTTGTCCGGGAGCTTGGGAGGAGACCTTCTTGGGGGAGAGGAGGAAAGATAGACACAGAACTCAGAGTTGAAACCACACTCCCAGTGTCCTCATTCTTCAGATGTTCCAAATCAACCAAGCTGAATCCTGGGCCTTGAACAACCTCGGCCATGGCACACCCTGACCGCTGGCTCTCTTGCAATTTCAGTCCCTCATCCCCTGTTCTCATCTTCACCAGCTTGTCTAAAAACCTGCCCAGGGAGCATTCAGGGAATATGTGTTGCCAGACTGATTTCTCCTCAGACCCTCAATGCACATGCTTAGCACAGATCAATGACTGACGTGACTTGGGGGCTGAGACGATAAGCTGTCTGGACATGCAAGTGGAGGCAGCAGGATCCCACGGGCTGCTCTTGTTTCTGCTCACCCAGTTACCTTAGCAACGGCATCTGCATGGGATACTAGAGGAAGCAGAGCACCACCTGCCAGGGTCTTGAAGGAAAGGTGAGGAGAATGGAGGAAAACCGGTTAGCATCAGGAGGTCTGGGTTTCAGCCAGAGCTATGCTGACTACTGCTGAGCTGCCTCTAGCAGACCACCTTATTCTGTAGGCCTGTTGGGGACAGGAAGGGGGCTCAGGGATCTCTGACCAGCTAGAAGATGCTGCTGAGAAGCATAGTCCTTTGCTAAGAACTTCTCACCTATAAGCATAGCTTAGGCATAGAAACTGTCTGCAAACAACCAGTGTTCTTTAGCCAGTCTTTTGCGACTTAACCTTTCACCTGACACTTTGACACAGAACATATCTTTTAATCAACAGGTGATTAAGTTCCAAAGAGGCCAGAACTTGACATGCCTGACCTCACCAGGATGAATATTTCTTTAGCTGGATTACAAGGTCATAGCTACCATGAATCCCCTCCCATTTCTGAGTGGTCTTTCTGGTGATGTAGCTGCCTTTGACTCATCCCTGTTCCTGTGAGTAATCTTCATCCCTACTCTTGTAAGCAAACTCAGTAAATGCATTGGTTTGTCAAGTTGGACCTTGACATAATCCCTAACTTTGGTCTGTGGTCAAATTCCTATCTGGGGTGGATAGACAATTGTGTGGTATCTTCCTAGGAAAACTGTTGCACGACACCCACCTAAAGCCTTGATCTTTAGAGTTTTCTATTTTCTGACAACTGTCATCTATTGCAAACAAGAAGTTTCAGGGGTGAAGTCTTAGAGTTGCATTAATCAATGGGTTTAAAGATGGGTTTTTAGAAGGCAATTTGATATCATGTCCTTTTAGCATAATAACAACAGAAGGTTCTCTTTTGGGACCTGTGATTTTCTCATCTGCTGGCTCTTAGCCTGATTAACAATATCAGACATGGGTTCCCTCCTGTGGAGGGGGCCTTAAATCTAAATGGATTTTTTGGTTACCCCTCCAGCATTTATGCCACTTTGCACCAACGGGTTCACCTTACGAGTATCTCAACTTTATAATTACCTGTGGTAATACTAATGATAATAAAAGTAATGTGGACTACCTTCTTTGGAACTGCAGTTCTAATATCTTCTCATTAAAAAAATAAATAAAAACTGTAGTGATGGGGATGTAACTCAGAACCTCAAGCATTATAAGTAAGCCCTTTACCACTGAGCTACAGACTCAGTTGATATCTTGTCACAGACTCATACCCATTCATTGAGGTAGGCAGAGCAGACAATCCCACATCCATACTGTAGTGGGCGAACCCTGAGCCATAGAGAGGCTGAAGACTCTGAGTTCTTGGGTAATTTGTATCCTCTGCTTCCTGACTCTACAAACTTTTTGTTGGACAAGAACTAGAAGGACACAGAAGTGTTTTCCAGTCTGGTTTGATTTTTGAACCTCATACTTGTCAGAGCATCTCTCTGAAGAAAGAAGAATTCACTCAAGTTCATTCAGTCAGCAAGTAATTTTATTGAGCACTAGGTCTATACCAACCTTGGGGCTAAAGTAATGGGGATTCACAAAGGAGCAAGCTGTGGCCTCTGTGCCCAGCAGCTCAATCTATAAGAGCTTTTTCTTATGGTTTTAAGTGTATCTGATGTTGTTAAGGGATAGAATCATCAACTATGAGATCCTCACCTCAAATCACCACCCTCCACTTTCAACCATTTTAGTACCAACAGAATTGTATGGGCTGCATCTGTGGATGCATTCTAAAATTATATGAAGGTAAAACTGGGAACAAGGAGCAAAGATGAAAAGCTTCAAGAAATGCTTCCCTCTCCCCAACCTCAAAAGTGGGATGGAACCTGGGCTGCAGGTTAGAGAGGGACCTGGCTTATTCAAGAAGTCCTGGGCAAAGGACATCGTCACACAGCCAATCACGACTGGGGTTGAAAGAAAACCCAAAGCCCCTCCTTGGAGCCACATGCAGTCTTTAAGTTTCTGCTTCCACAGATGGGATTTTGGAGACATCCCCCATACCCAGCCAATCACTTCTGCATTGATATGGTTGAATCTTTTCATTTATAAGAGAAAGACAAGTGTGTGTGTGCGCATGTGCACACACATACATACAAACACAGAACAAGAGTGAGAGACAGAGAGAGAGAGAGAGAGAGAGAGAGAGAGAGGGAAGGAGGGAGGGAGGGAGAGAAAGAATGCATATCATGCTATGGTACACAAGTGGAGGTCAGAGGACAAGTCAGTTCTTTCCTTCCACCATGTGGGATCGGGGATTGGATTCAGGTTTCCAAGTTTGCGAGTAGGCACCTTTCTTTACCTGCTGAGCTATCTCATTGACTCTGGTGTGACTGAGTCTCTAGGGCAGAGGGTACTAGTTTCAAAAGAGAGGTTTCTGTTATTAAAGCCTGAGAAAAACTTCTTAGCATTTTTACTACTTTCCTTTAACAAGACTGGATCTACTCTTGGTCCATGAAGAAACAAGTCCAGAACCTTTCGGATTGTCTTAAATCTGCTTTTTATCATGTTTAGCAAAATGGCAAGGAGAGGTCACATTTTCACTGCTCGGAACAGCAAATGTTCTGGGACTAAATTGGGACCCACGACACACTTTCAATTCACAGAAAACAATCTCCAACTTAGATTTCTGCTTTCCTCTGCGGAATTCGTAACCTAAACACATGCTGTGGGTTTCACTCACGGGCTCTGAAGACAGAAAACAGAAGAGGTTCAGAAAGCCTGGGACTGGGGAGTTCACAATCCAAGCTGGCTCATTGGAAGGCAAGTGAGGACCCACCACGCTGCTCTGAATGTCATGGGAAATAATCCACAGGACAAGAGAAGTAGTTTTGCTATTTCAGATTACCTTCACATTCGCATGCCTTTAAAATAGCAATTTCTTTCAGCCAAGAAATGCTAAAAGTGCCAGATCATCAGTACAAGTGTAGCTGAATTAGCCTCATGCTAGGAACATAGCTGGAACTTGGAAGGCATTAAAAAATAATTGAATTCATCATCTTTCAGGGAGGCCTCTGTGGGGCAAGCATATATTCAGTGGCAGGAGCAAACATATACTCAGTGGCAAAGTGTTTTGTCTAGTATGCACCAAGCCCTTCATACAATTCCCAGCATTGTAAACAAATCATACAATTTTAAGTAAAGTTGACGATTACTTACTGACCGCCTGAGAACTTCATACTGACTAGGGGTCTTGTACTGGTGTTCTAAGGCTGTTGTAACCAAATTGCACAGACAGATTAGCTTGGTCCACAGAGATTTGCTATTTCTTGGGTCTACAGTTCAAGATCAAGGTATTGGCTGGATCATTTTCTTCCGAAACCTTCTGAACCCATCTCTGCTAGCTCCTACAAGTCTTCTGGCATTTCTCAGTTTGAGATGCATCCTACCAATGTCTTGTCTTTCCCTGTGAGCACATCTGTCTCTGCACCTAAAGGTCTTTTTGTTATGAGGACATCCATCATATTGGATTAGGGTTCATTCCAGTGAACTCATGTTGAGTCACTAAATATCTACAAAGGCCCTATTTCTATGAAAGTCTTATGTGCTGAGAATAGAAGTTCGAAGTGTAGATTTGGGAGGAAACAGTTGAGTCCACCACAGAAGTCTGTCTATGCTGTATCAGAACCTCGCAGCATGGTTGCAAGTTTGCTGTGGTTTGCATTTACTAGTAGGATAGGCCCATGGAGGCAGGTGACTTAGAGCTGTCCAGTCACGCCCAGGTGAGTATGGATTCCAGAGCCACAGGGCTGGGATTGGGAGGTAACAAACTTGACATTCCTTGTGTGTGTGCGTGTGCGTGCGTGTGTGCGTGTGCGTGTGTGTGTGTGTGTGTGTGTAAGGGTCCATGAAATTGGGGAGGGGATAGTACAACACATATGATATGAAAGTAGGTGAAGGCAATAACAGAGGTTAAAGATTATATGTGTATGGAAGTGGAAGGGTTGGGAGAGGAATGGACTAACCAAAACTGAGGACATATGAAAATGCTTTATGGAAACTCACTATTTTATAAGCTAATTAAAAATACTACATAAAAAGGAGTTTGAATGGAAGTACTTTGCATAGACAGACAATACTGCTTCCAGAAGAGATGGTTATTAAGTGAAAGTTTCAGAATCATGTGTAGGATACCACCCTGTGAGATATCAGTTAGGGAAGTCCCAAAAGCCTCCCAAAACAACATAAAATATTACCTTTCCTTTTGGCTTCCCACCATAACAAGATGGTAAGATTTATTGCTGAAGACAACACACTGGTTACAGAACAAATGCTGGACTTGACTAGGGAGAAATCATTATGGAGTTGACCAGGGAAATTCCTCCCAACCCACTAACACGAGAAGGCATTGTGCAGTCTGCAGCAAGGAGGAAAGATTTCAACGGTCTTTTGTACATGTCGCAATGCTCACCTTCAAGGCAAGGTGCACCTACTGGTACAGTAGTGGCATGGGTTGTGGGGGTAATCAATGGTTTCTGATTGGATTTGAGGCCTGCTTCACAGGGAGAACTTTTCCTGGTACTACAAACCTAGTCAAAAACTCATGACTGGAGAGTTATAGGTTCTAGGTTCCACTGTTGTTTTGGTAGATGGACATGCTATCAAACTGCCCTTTATTTACGTTTCTGCCTATCGTTTACTGCTGTTCTTGACAGAGAAGCTTCTTTTTGTAATTGGCAATGGTTAATACAAAGACTCATAACAGTACTGAGGACGAGTAACTGTGGAGTGCTCAGTCCTAAATGGCATGTAAAGACCAACCCTCCTTTGAAAGTTTCAGGAACATCGTAGAAGAGGGGAGTAAGAAAATATCTTTTGGTAAAACATAGTTGTTGCACTTATAAACACTAGCAGCTGTGGCCATATGCATAAGATCAAATCAGCCCACATCCCAGCAAGGATGAGAGAGGGGCTCATGAAGCCCTGCCTCTGACTGAGGGGTCACTGTCAGGGGATGGCTACTGGGGAGAATTTTTATTCAGGGTGTGTGGCTTTGGGTAAATCATCCATGCCTCAGTGGGTGGCCCCATACCCACGGGCATGCAGACAACACTAATTGTACTCAATGGGTTATGAGAGAGAGAGAGAGAGAAAGAGAGAAAGAGAAGTGGGAAGGAGATATTTTGTGGGGACCTGGAGGGAGTGGGAAGGGAATGAAAGGTGGGTATGATCAAGATATAGTGTATATATATGGATATATACATATATATATGAGCATGTGTGCACATGAAATTGCCAAAGACTAAATAAAAAATATATTTTTAAAATTTCTTATTTATTCATTGTGTGATATACAGCATGTATATCACGGGGCAAATTGCCCCTGTGGAGAACCAAGAGTGACTTCAGGTATCATCCTGGATTGCTTCTACCTCCTTTTTGCTTCTGCTTAAAGGTTTCCCAGGCTCTGTCCACCAGGGCTAGAAGTGCAGGCCACCGCCTTTTCTGCCTGGTGTATTTTATGTGGGATCTGGGATCCGAACTCAGGACCTTCTGCTTGTGAGGCAGAGTCTTAACTCCTGAGCCATCTCTCTAGTCCATAAAAGTATTAAATAACATTTAAAAATAACTCTTGGAATGGAGAGATGGCTCAGGGGTTAAGGCCTTTGCCTCATAACCAAAAGGACTTGAATTCGGATCCCAAATCCCACCTAAAAAATCTTCTTGCAGAAATGGCATCAGCCTGCAATTCTGGCCCTGAAGGGCAGAGCCTAGGAAACCTCAGGACAAAGCCATAAGGAGGTGGCACAATGTGGGATGATTCCTGACGTTACCTTTGGGCCTCCACAAGCACACACACACACTCAAGTACCCACACAGGCACGTATACCCACTCACTACTACTAATACTAATAATAAATAAATAATAGCAACAATAATAATGTGGTCCAGAATCCTGTGCAATCAGCTCACTTGAGCCCTCAGCAAAAATGTTCCTTCTCCAAGCCCTTGAGTCAGAATCTAGGGGAGAGAACTGCAGGGCTCAGCCCTGATGCTGCTTGTTTTACATTCATATGAGGGTCTTGTTCATTTTTTAAGGGGATTCAGGAAAAGACAAGTCACACTCACAGTCAGCACCAGTTAAGGGCAGCTGTGGGAAGAGTGGGAGGGAGGGGCCTGCAGTGGGTATACTCTGAATGGGAATCCCGATCATCCAGATGGCAGTGCGGTACCTCAGACAGAAGCCGCACTAGCCTCTGGCTGGCAGTCAGCGCCCGTCCCTGGTCCCGAGGGCAGATATAGGGAGCTTTGCAGTGTGGATGCCAGGAAATGCCTGGTGGTGGTGGTGGTTGGGGGGGAGGTTCCAGCAGTGCCAGGCTGTGGCGTGAGTGCCAGTCACTCTTTCCGAGGAACATTTCCACATCTCTCTTCCACCCCCAGCTCTTGGAAGACCCCATGATTATCCGTCCCCTGGATTAGTGGGAGATCTGAGCCTCCGCAAACATAGGGAGCAACTGAGCTGGGCTCACGCAGCTTCTGACTCTGCTCCCAAACTTCCGGTGGCGTCACATGAGGCAGGAAGCAGCAGGGTCGTGCGTCACAGAGCCAACGTGAGTCCGTGGAGTGGGTGGGCTGATGCAGGTGTGCACACCCGGGTCACCAGCCTCCCATGCAAAAAAACTGCCACAGAAACGTCTGGTGAGTGGGACTCAAAATGCAAGCGATTTTCCCAGTACCATGGCAACAAGACACCCTCGAGGCGGATGGCTCCGCTCCAGCCGCGTCCTGCTCCTTCTCCGCAGGTTCGCGCTTCTTAAAATACTTGCAGGGCTGGCGGTGGGGTGATTCACCTGCACCCGAGCAGCCCAGAGCAGGTGGGAGGCGCTTCCTTCTGAAGAGCTGTCCCGAGCCAGCACAGCTCTCCAAGTCTTTTCATTCACTTGCTGTTCATGTCAAGCGCCGGGGGTGGGCGGAGTTGGGGTGGGGGAAGGACGCACCTTCTCCCTGGCTTGTTACAGCTCAGCAGCAGTTGCCCAAGAAAGCTGAGCGGTAAGGATGAGTCACGCGCTGACACGTGTGCGCAGTGGAGTTTGAAGAAATGAGACAGGTTCATGACAAATCTGACCCCCATTCCAGTAAGAGGTGGGCAACACAGCAAGTGAGAGGTCACGGGGAGTCATTCCATGGCCTGCTGGCAGATGCGCTGGTGGCTTCTCCTGAAGCACTTGAATGATTTCAAAAGGCTTTTGAGTTGGTTAATTTGGAACTCATCCAGTTTGCAAGCTTGAATTTTTTTAAAGAGGTTTTCACTATCAAACAAATTGTGTCGATTCATTTTTCTCTTCTATTCAAATTCTGCTGGCTGTAAATTGTGGTCTATTAAAAAAAACCGTAGACCTCAAGTCAAATCCTTCGAATCCTTGGTTTGGTGCTTATGAGCTGCATCACCTTAGCCTTGTTCCTTTGCTTCCTGGAATGTGCATTTCTTTAACTTCCAAACTAGAATGGTATCTTCCGTATTATGTAAATAAGAGGCCCCAGGTGTGAAAGGTATATTGTAGGGCTGGACCCATAAGTGCTCATGTTTTTTCCTGCTTCTTTTGTTCTATCTTATAATTTGAAATGAGTTCCATTTCTGATTACCCAGCATCCGGACGTTGGCATATTTAAGTATGTGGCTTTGCATATTTATTACAACATTGTAAATAACTATCCAAAAAGAAGAAGAGAAAGAAGAAGAAGGAGGAGAAGGAGGAGGAGGAGATTGGAACAACCCTGTGACCAACAGTGACTGAAGTTGCAAAAGGAGATTTGAATGGTGTTGCAATTTACCTGCATGTTGCTGATAAATTCACGCCAAACATCATAAGGGAACAAGGGGGTTTTATTCTAGTGTACGATTTTCCAATTTTCGGTTGCAGGTCATAGTCCAATTCACAGAGAGCGTTCACACCATCAGGAGCTAAGGGAACTAGCTGTACTATATCCATAGGAATTGCTGAGAGAGGCAAACCTCACTTGCCAGACAGTATGTCTGTTCAAATATGCTAAAGAATGTCAACTCCCGAATCAGCTCTTTCCATCTTATCTACCTGCCCAGGGAACAATCCCACCTACCATACCCTGGGCCTTCCCACAGTAATTAGAAAATCCTCAGTGGGCTTGATCAGGGCTGGCCTTAGATACTAATTCTTCACCAATGTGCCCAGAGCTCAGCCTTCAATTATCAAATTGAGACTTCATATCTATTACAAGTGGTCTTTATAATATTATAGGTAAAAAAACTTTGACTTACAGAGGCTTTTGGGCAAGAGATTTGAAATTTCCTTTTGGAAGGCACAGAGAAATTCTCTGTGATCCAGGTGCTAACCTCAGGGTCCCAGGAGACCCTCTGCCAGGCTTCTTCCTAACATCCTTCCCTCCTCGCCACCCTGTCCCACAACTGACCCAAGCCCCTGCAGACCTCTTCGGATGTCCAGCCACAGAGAACTCTCTTTCTCTTCAGCTTTCAGTATTTGTTGTTTTTCCCCTCATCATCTACTTGCGGACCCACTTTTGAGGCCCACCAAACTTTACTGACCTTGAGTCTAGAAAGACTCCTTGATTTTTATTTTTAATTATTTATTTTAAATAATAGTTAATCCTGAGTGTCAACTTAACACATCTGGCATTAACTAAGATCAGCTGAGGCCACACCTGGCAAGATCAGCTGAGACCACCTGAAGAGATTATCTGGATAATACAAAGATCAGCCCTAGATCCCATCAGAATCTCCATAGATCTCATAGGAACCTCCCAGTAGTGGACCAGATAAAAGCAGCCACAGAAGAGAGAGAAAGGAGAAGGGTGGGGAAAGGGGGAGGGAGGGAGGGATGGGAAGAGAAAGAGAGAGAGAAAGAGAGTCACAGATAAAGACAGCCACACATGCACACATTCCAGCAATACTCCAGCCATGTGGATGTCTGCTGTGACTTAGCTACAGCTTCAGACACACAGAATAGAAGACTGAGAAGGAGAAGAGAGACTTTCCAGGAATCACTCAGCAGTCACCCACTAGCTTCTGGGTGTGACGTAGCCTGCTTCCACCGTGAAAGACTGTATCTTCCCTCTGGAACCCTAAGGTGAATAAATTTCCTTTTCTTCTTTACGTTATTTGGCTTTGAATGCTCTCTCACAGCAATAGTTAAGACTAACCATTTTACACACACACACACACACACACACACACACACACACACAAAGAAAGAATACACACCATGGCAGGGCATAAGGGTGGAGGTCATAAGATAACCTTTGTGAGTCAGTTCATTCCTTCCATGTGGGCTTCCAGAGATTGTAATCAGGTTGCCAGATTTGTGAGCAAGCACCTTACCCACTGGGCTAGCTCTCCAGCCTATCCCTTCTTTTTTTTTTTTTTTTTTTTTTTTTTTTTTTTAAATTTTTTATTTATTCAATTATGCGGGTGTGTGTGTGTGTGTGTGTGTGTGTGTGTGTGTGTGTGTGTATGTGTATAGAATCACGGACGAATTCAGAACCACCATGGACGCCTCCACCTCCTCCTTGTTTACTCTGCCCCGGGATTCACACAGCCTATCCCTTCTTATTGTAGCTGTGTCATGGACAAATTGCTTCATTTCTTTCACATGCAACTTCTTGTCTGCTATGGAATCTTACCTCCATAGGCTGCTGTGAGAATCAGATTCACACTGACTGAAGTATAAACCAAAAAAGGACCAAAGAAGAACAAGATCATGTCAAGCTCTCTGGTAACATATATATCTTACCAGCATGTAGTAAGTACTCAATACATGCTATTTTTGGACTAAAAATACTTGCCATGGAAATGCTGCTCTATCTTCCTGAATGACTGAGAGTCCTGAGTCCTGAGTCCTTTTCAACATATTCATGACTTCCTGTGTGATTCTGAAGGAACAGGATGTTTGCTCTGTTATTTATCATACTTGGGAAAATCCGAAGTGATTCCCATGGGAGGGTATTCCCAAGTGTGATGATTACTTCCACACACCAACTTGACCGAGTTAAAACACACCTAGATAGCTGGTGGCACATGGTTTGGGAAGGTTTGGGGAAAGCGTTCAACATTTGAATCAGACTAGGTTAAGAAAATCCACCTCTCTCCATGTGGACAAGCTTCATCTACCTATTGAACATAAATCTAAACAGGAAAAAACAGAGAAGGGAGAATGAATTCTTTCTTCTTTGTAATATTCTTTTATTGCTGTGGGGGCGGCATGGGTTATGGTGCATGTGCGGAAGACAGAAGACAGTCTTGTGCAGTCGATTCTCTCCGTTTACCTTTATGGGTTTAAGGAATTGAACTCAGGCTACCAGGTGTGCACAGCAAGCACTTTTCCATGTTGAGTCATCTTACCAGCCCAATTCTATCTTTGAGAACTAAGACATCCATCTGCTTCTGCCCTAGGATATCAGAACTGTTCCTGGCCTCTGGCATTTGGACAACAACTTCTCTGTTCTTTGTTTATTCGCAAGCCTTCAGCCTCAGACTGGGAACTACTCTGTCAGTTTTCCTGATTCTCAGCCTTCAGACACACACTGAAGGACATCCTCATAACCTACTCTACTCTAATATATCTATGCTTAACCCATTGGTTAAGTGGAAGTCAAGATTTTGCTTTTTGCCTGCTTCCTTTCATGTCTCACCGGTGAGTTCATGGCAGGTTCATTTGTGGCTGCCATTGCTGCTGTAATTCGCTGCCATAAGAATCCAGCCTCTTGAGGGATCAGCTGTTCTGCAGGAATCCTCTAGGCCTTTGGCCCAGAGTGGGACTACTGAGGTACTTAGCCTTGTGGACTAAGCAGGGTTCTCAGCCTCTGCAAGTTAGGAGCAGCCCTTTTTGGACAACCCAGTCCTCAACCCAATCTAATAAATCACCTTTCAATCTATACTCATTTTCTTGGTTTTGGTGAATCCTGACAAATGGGGGTCCCAAGCACTGTTATCACAGAGTTAACAAAATTGTCTTTTCCATCATGAACACTCACTTGCCACTGGGGAGTTCACCAGGCGTGGATTCATCTGCAGCTCCTCAAGAGAGGAGACTGCCCCATGATTCACCAGACGTGACCGAATCCTAGAACAGGCTCTGGATTGGAACATCTCACTGGATAGATAAAGAAATGAAGGCCAGGGATCCAAGTGACTAACTTCAGGCCTCACAGCCCACAGGGGATGATGGAGTCAAAGCCAAACCGAGAATGTCATCCTGATCCCAAGATTTGCTTGATCCAGTCAGATGTGTTCATGTTGTTCTGCCCCTGATGCTCTACATGGAAGGGCGCACAGTACTGGCCCTTGCTCAGTGTATGTACTTTTCTCTTCCCCAGGGGTTTACTGAGTTGCCTTATGCTTGTTTTCCATCGAAAATTGCACAACAGGGCATGGAAGATGGGATTCTTTGTCACTTTGCCTTTCTTTTCCATCCCCAGCTGTTCTCTCAATGTCCTAGAATTATTTCTGTGTTCCTTGGCTCTTGGTGAGCAGAATGTCATGCTTATCAAGATGACAGAGAAGGAAGGGCTGGGTTCCAGCAGAGACTCACTTCAGCTACTCATGCATGCTGCTGAATGCATGAAGGACCCAGAGACCTTGAGAGAATGAGGGTTTATTTTCAGCTTACAGATTACAGTTCCTAGACCAGCCCAGCAGGAGAGTTCATACCAACACCAGGAGCCAAGGAAACTGACCGTATCAATATCCACAGGAATTGCTGAGAGGAGGTATACTGGTTATTCTTTGTGTTGCTGTGAGACACTACCCAAAGTCAAGCAACTTAAAGGGAGAAAAGGACATCTATTTGGCTTACGGTTCCAGAGGGGAGATATAGTTCATTATGGTGGGAGAGGCATGGATGGCTTACAGAAGCTGGAGAAGGCTACACATTATGTCCTTCATAGAGACAGAGAGCTGCTGCATGTAGGCTCAAGAGCAGACTTACATACTCAAACAGGGTGGGGCTAACCAACCTCAAGGCCCTCCTCCTGAAACTGCCTTCTTCTAGCAAGGCTCCACTGCCTAAATGTGCCAAATGTGCCATGACCTTCCAAACACATGAAACTGTGGGGGACACATATCACACCATGATATCATTGACAGCTCATTATGCAAACCATACTCAGCCCAACTTTGAAAGTCTCAATATAGACTACATCAGTGGTCCCAACATAGTCCAAAAAGTCCAAAGTCCAAAGCCTCCTGTATCAGACTAATTATATACTTCCAACATATAATAGCACAGAATAAACATTCCCTTTCCAAAAGGGAGGAATGAAGAGGGAGGGGGCATATCCAGGAAAGATTGGTCCTGAGACCAAAACCAGCAAGACAAACTCAGAATTCTGAAGTTCCATGTCCAACAGATGAACCTCTCATGAAATAATCTCAGTTCCAAAGAGCTTTGGTCCCCTCCTCCAACACAGCTATCTGTAGAACATATCACTCTCCTCCCAAGGTATACAATCTCCTTGGCAGATGTCCCACAGTGGCATCTCTGGCATCTCTAACATCTTTACTTCTCAATGACAAACCAGGCTTTAACTCCACAGTACAAACTGCCCTTCTTGGGCCTGTAAGATTCAGGCTTCCTGCCACATGCTGCCTGAGTTCCATCATTCTCTGAAACTTTGGAGGAGGGATCCACTTCCTCCATCTTTCATCTTTGATGCTTCTGAAGCCAGCACCATGTGGATGACATTGCCAAGTTAAGCTATAACCTTGGGTTGGGGATTGGTCCCTTTGACTCACAGCTGGTTCAGCTTCTCTGTGCTGACCATAAGAAAAATTTCTTTCTCTCCTAGGCAATTGCTTCAGAGGAGAAACAAACCTGTGTTCTGGAATTCTGTCCTTTAGCTCTTCCCTTCCCAAAGAATTTGTATTCTTATGGGTGGGCGAGCCTTCTCTGAAGCTCTTGCTTTTCAGGTAGGGCCTCTCCTTTAATCCAAATAAAAAGCAGACTTTGATTTACTAATGGAGCTGATCTGTTTACTACAGTTGACATTTTTCTTTCTTCTTCTTGAAGTTTGCCATTGCATTTTTCCTCATTAGACCTCACAGATTTTGCTTCTTTCTGCCTGATTCCTAGCTCTTTTTCATAACTCTGAATAACTGCTAACAAGTAGTCATATCACACTATCAAAACTGCATTGCTTTGAAAGTTCTTCCACCAAGTATTCAATTTTAACTTCAGTCAAGCTTTCAGGATGAAGGCAAAACTTCACTAAACTCTCTGCCAACACATGGACTCTATTTGACACTCATCCAGTTGCAAACACAGTCTTTGTTCCCCTCTGGATCATCACAAACTGGCTTCCTCTGTCTGCATCTCTCACAGCATTACTCTCCCATTCTCTCGCAAGAAAGGCCCATTTGACCTGGTCACCAAGAGACAAAGACTTTCCCAGCACAGAGTTCCAAAGTTTTCCATATTTCTTCCAACAAACAGTTCCAAAGGCACACTAGCCACATTACAGTGTTGGCCATACTGCTGGGCACCAACTTCTCTCAGCTTCATAAACAACAACTTCACTTTTTGGATTGGATTCTCTTAGTCTCACACAGCAACACCCTATTCCTGGTATCAATTTCTGTACTGGTTACTCTTCTCTTTTACTGTAGGATAATATCCTACAGTAAGGGGGATATTAAGGGGAAAGGGAGATTTATTCAGCTTTCAGTTCCAGAGGAGAGATTTGGTCCATTATGGTGGGAAAGCATGGCTGGCTGGCAGAAGCCGGAGATGGCTATATCATGTGCTTCATAGGGACAGAGAGCTGCTGCTGCAAGCTCAAGAGCAGACTCACATACTCCAACAGGGTTGGGCTAACTAACCTCAAGGCCCACCAAATGCATGACCCAATACCTAAGCCTGTGGGAGATACATTTCAAATCACGATGGGGGTAACCTCTTTCACTTACCAGATTGCCCAAATGGTAACATGTTAGAGTATGATGAGTATATCAACGTACTGAGCTAGCTCTCTCCATCTAATCTTTCTGTTCAGGAAGTGGACTCACCCAGTGTGGACTGAGTCTTTCCCCATCAGATAATCTCCTGCAGGCTTGTTTAGAATTTGCCTTAACCACCAGTTCTTCATAAATGTACTTAAAGGCTTAGTTTTCAATTGTCATGTTCACACCTATATCTAACTAGGACACCAGTATTATTAAATCTGAGAAGAATCCCCAAGTCCTTGACTTGTCCCCAAAGTCTCTATAACCTAGTTATACTGCACCAACCCTCAGCTCCCACCTAGAGGTTCTGACCTTCATTCTCTACATTATCCTCCAGGTGTGGCCTGCTGTCCACTGGGGAACTTGTCTCCCCCTCCCATGCTGCCCGCACCTGTTCTTCCCTACGCATGAACCTCAATTTTTTTTTAATTTCTCCAGAAAATCATTGCCAAGGAATTTATGTTGATTCTACAGAGATTTGAATATGTACTAATAAAAAATCCCACTCACAGAGGCTCTATTTAGAGATCTGCTTCCAAGTATCTGGCTACTTGGAGATTGTGTTTTGCTTTGAGGTGAAAATGAACTATCTAGAGACCACCTGCCTCCACGTGCTCTGTGACCAGCAAGAAGCTCACATGCTCTGCAGCCAGGGCCTGACCCTTGGGCAGCAGACAGCCTCTGAGTCCTCTCTGCTCCTATAAACACCTTCATCTCTCAGGTCTCTTTGCTGTAGAGATTCAGAAGCAGTGCTAGCGATGCCCACCAGGCCCTACTCCTGTTCAGTCTGTCTCAGTGTTCTCTGCTGGGCTTGCCCTAGTCTGCTAGTGTCATCCTGTGTCCCTGACCCTCGGCAAGCATGAGGCTAGGACCTTGAGGGGAGGTGCCAGGTACCCTAGAAGGTGCACCATGAAAAAGTGGCCTAGGCCATGCCAGCTGTGGTCCAACTGGTGTCAGCCAAAGACCAGAAAGGCAAAAGAGGGGGGTGCCCTTGAAAGCAACACATCATGAATCCACACACAAGTAGAAACCTCGACTCCCCTAAAGAGTTTGATGAAGGCAGCCTGCCAAGCTGCCCCCTGCCCCACTGGGCTGTGCCTGCATCCCAGTAGGCTTCTGTAGCAACCTTCATTACACACGGCATAGGAAATAGCTTCTGTGAGTGACAGTCCATTTCCCCGCTGCCAGCCCAGTGTGAGGGTGGGGCCTGGGCATGCGGGTGACCCTGCAGGAGCCTGGCGACCATGGAGGCTCACCAAGGGCAGTAGGTACTGATGCTTCATCCTGCCCCTGGGGGTCGAGCAGTCACATGTGATATCTGCAGGATGGTGCATAGGTCAGTATAGGTAGTTGCATCTGCAGGTCCAGACATGAACTCTTGTTGGTCTCACACTGGCTGTATCAGTTCCACTCTTCAGATTAGAAAGTCCTTCGTGTGGAGGTCACAAGAATGCATAGTGGGCCATCTTGGCTCAAGCTGGCTACTTCCTAGGAACTCTGAGGCCAGATGGCTGGCCACTTTCTTTGGAGGTTTCTGAGATCCTCCTAACTGTCGTTCTCAGGTGCTTAGGGTCGCTAGGGCAACTGTCTTTAGGTGGAAATATTTTTCCTTTACTTTTGACAGTTTCACATATACATATGATATATTGTGATGGTATTCACGCCTTTCTTCTCCATTACCCTCTTCTTTTCCTTCCGAACCCCTTCTTCCCACTTGGTCCCCCAGTGGCTATATCATTAAAGAAAATGATGCCCCCTTCTCCAGCAACCAATAATAGTCAATTACATCTCCAGGAAAGGATAGGACTTCATGTGGACCTCCTCTACCCATGATGGAATGTCGAAAGGCCTGATCTCATGTCAGGTATCCATAGTTTCCATGAGTTCATGACTTCAACAGCCTTGTATCTGATGCAGTGTTTCATGGTGTGGCATCCCATCTTTCACTCTCAAATTTTTTTTCTCTCTTCTGTGATGTATCATAACATTGGTGTGTGTGCGTGTATGTGTGTGTGTGTCTGGGGATGAGGATGGGGGGTATAGATGCCTCCTTTTAGGGCTGGGGATTCAACAGTCACTTAGCCTCAATACTTTGACCAGATACGAGTCTAAATTAATCTTCTTCACCCCTGCAACAAGGAGTCAAAGAGGAGGTTCTGTGCCCAGACCCAGGGTGGCATTAGTCTATTCAGCTCAGAGAGGGTGAATGTGTGCCAGAGGCTGAGATCTCTAATCTCCAAGCCGGACTGTTTTTTATTTTTCATGTGTACGTGTGTGTGTGTGTGTGTGTATGTGTATGTGCGCATGCATGAATGTGCACTCACACACTTGTGTGCATGTAGAGGCCAAAGAATGACACTGAGAGTCTTCTGTCTGTCTCCTGCCCACACAGATCTGAATAGCCAGTTTGCTCTGGGAATCCCCTGTCTCTGTCCATTCTGAACACTGGAATGACAGACAAGTTACCACATTCACTTGGCTTTTATGTGGGTTGTGGAGATCCATATGTTTGAGGGGCAAGTGTTTACTTGCCAAGCCATCTCGCCAGTCTGAAAGATGGGCTTCTTAAAGACCTCTCTGTATCACATGATCCCCACCCTACATTCCTCCCTCTCCCCCTTTGCCAACTCCCCCACTTCCAGCCCCTCATTGTGTTGATAGGCTTCCTTCTCCAGGAGCAAGTTCCCTGAAGTTCCTGCCTGTTTTTACAGAGAGGGGGTCTGGCCATGGAAGTATCATTTGAATGGATGACTGACTACAAAGTTTATGTTCTAATAGGACTTCTGGCTTCTCAGCCACCTCTGCTTCCAACTGCCTTAGGGCTGCCCAAGAAGGCTTCCAAACTTCCTCCACCTACTTCCTTTTCCCCCACCCCCTCACAGCAGGGCTTTGGAAAATGGGAAGCCCCAGCAGCTGGCTCTCCCCATAGCCTCTGATCCTGGCCCTTCCTCCTGCAAGCCCTCAGCATGCATACCTTCATTCCTCAGAGCAGAGCAGGCCTGTCTCTCTTCTTCCCAGAAAAGAGCCTGTTTTATTCATCTACCCAGTCCCAGCACCCAGACCAATGCAGGGCAGCTATAAAGGCTGAAATAAGAATTTGATGAATTCCTGGGTCTCCACTCACAGAAGAAGCCTGCATTTCTGAATTACATGAACTCAGACTGTGTGGCATAATGGGCTATTTCTTCTTCCTGGGAGAAGTTGGTTTTTTTCTCCCCCAGTATTTCTCAATTCTGAGGGTTAACTTTATACATTGTAAATTTTGAAATATGTCATATGGATTAACATTCTTTCCAAAAGCCACAGCATAAATTTTCAAGTAAAATTGACAACTGTTTCTTTCCTTAGGTCACAGATATCTCTTTTCAATTATTTTTCAAAAAGATTGCAAGGGACGATTTTATGATATTGAAAATAAAATCCCCAAAGAAAGCTGATGAGCTGCTACCTCTGTGAGCTCAGAATAATCAGACTTTTTATTTATTACAAAGACTTTTTCTTTTAAAGGAAATAACTAATTATCCAGTTTCTAATAAATAAGAACTATAAACAATTATGTAGCTTCTCTGAGATTTAGAAGGTAAGTGTTTTAATGAATAATATCAGAGAAAAAGCAATGTGTCTGCCCATCAAGAAGAAAATGGAATAATTTTTTCAATGGAACCATTTACAGATTGAGTTAAACTCTAAATCCTACAAAACATGTTTAACCAATAATATTCACCACTTCTTATTCAATCAGTATAATGAGAAAATTTAAGAGGGAGAAAACTTCCACTACATGATTTTTAGTTAGTTTATTAATCAGTAGATAGTAAATGTTCATTGCACGTGCTTGAAATGAGAATCAGCATTCTATGTTTTCAAGTTCTTTACCTATAGATTCAACCTACTATATATAGAGTAAAAGAAAAATTCACTTATACTGATTAGTTTTTCTTAAGTGATAAAGTATCACAGCTCTTATACAGCACGTCATTTACTTTGAATTGGATATTATGCATGTCATAGTTTGAGATGTGTCCCCCACAGTCTCACATGTTTGGCAAAGTCATGGAATCTTGAGACAGGGAGCCTTGCTGGAGGAAGCAAGCAGTCTTGCAGCTCTCAGCCTCCAAGATGTCTGCAGTAACCTAGCCACCTCCAGCTTTGGCCAGCCAGTCATGCTTCCTCCACTATGAGAAATTGTACTTTCCCTCCGGAACCATAAGCTGAATAAATCTCCCTTTCTTCCTTACGTTGATTGACTTTGAGTGCTCTCTCACAGCAATAGTAAAGAGTAACTGTTATAGAAATTGGTACCAGATAGTGGAATATTGCTGTGAGATTAAGAGCATCTGGTGTCACAAAGTGAAGTTGTTTGTAAAGCTGAGAGAAGTTGGTACCCAGCAGTATGGCCAATGTTGTGATGTGGCTAGTGTGCCTTTGGAACTGTTTGTTGGAAGAAATATGGAGAACTTTGAGACTTTGCAATGGGAAAGTCTTTGTGTCTTGGCGATGGGGCCAAATGGGCATTTCTTGTAAGAGCTCTGAGGAGAGCAATGTTGTGAGAGATGCAGGCAGTGGAAGCCCAACTTGTAATGATCCAGAGGGGAACAGAGACTGTGTTTGCAACTGGACGAGTGACACATGGAGCCATGTGTTGGCTGAGAGTTTAGTGAAGTTTCGCCTACATCCTGAAAGCTTGCCTGAAGTTAAACTGGAGTTCTTGGTGGAGGAAATTTCAAAGCAATGTAGTCTTGACAATGTGATATGGCTATATTTTAGTCATCTTCAAAGTTATGAAAAAGAGCAAAGAACCGAGCAGGAAGAAGCAAAAACTGTAAGATCTAATGATGAAAAATGCAATGGCAAACTTAAAGAGTTGAACCAGGAAGAAGCCAAGAACAAAATGGCTATTAAAGAGATTAGTGCCATTTGTAAATCAAAGCCTGCTCTCAATTTGAATAATAGGAGAGGCCCTAGCTTGAGGACAAGATCCTCAGAGAAGGCTCCCACCCATAAAAATGCAAATCCTTTCAAAAGACTTGAGCTAAAAGGTTCCAAAGCAAGAGTTGGTTTCTCCTACAAAGCAACTGCCTAGGAATGAAAGAAATGGTCAGCATAAAGAAGCAGAAACAGTTGTGATTCAAGGGGGTCAGTCTTGGCAAAGTCATCCATGTGGTTCTGGTTTTAGAGGCATCAAGGATGCAGGATGGAGGAGATCATGGAGTCCTCCTCCAAGATTTAAAAAAAAAAAATGATGGAAGCCAGGCAGCATGTGGCAGAAAGCCTGCAGTTTAGAGGCCCAAGAAGGGCAGTTTGTGCTGTAGAGTTAAAGCTTGGCTTGTCATTGAGAAATAAAGGTGTTAGAGATGCCAGAGACAATGTGGGACATCTGCCAAGGAGAGCTGTATACCCTGGGAGGAGTCAGCCCGAGAAAGTGACATATTCTACGGGCAGCTGCATTGGAGGGGCGGAACCCAAGCTCTTCAGAACTGAGATGATTTCAAAGAGAGGCTCATGTGTTGGACTTGGAGCTACAAGATTTGGAGTTTGTCCTGCTGGTTTTCAATCTTGTTATAGACCGATTTTTCCTGGATATGTCCCCATTCCTTCCTTTTGGAATAAGAATGTTTATTCTGTGCCATTGTATGTTGGAAGTATAGGAGGCTTTGGACTTTGGACTTTTGGACTGTGTTGGGATTACTGATGTAGTCTATGAAGACTTTTAAAGTTGGATTGAGCATGATTTTCATAATTAGATGGCAATGAGCCTGTGGGGGCCAGGAGTGGAGTGTTATGGTTTGAAATGTGTCCCCCATAGTCTCATGTGTTGAGCAAGGTCCTGGCACCTTGAGAGGTGGAGCCTTGCTGGGGGAAGGCAATCACAGGGGGTGGGCCTTGAGGTGGATTAGTCCCACCCTACCTCCTGGAGAAGTCTGTCTTTGCAGCAAGCAGTCTTGTAGCTCTCAGTTTTCAAGATGTCTGCAGTGACTTAGCTTCCTCCAGCTTTGAGCAACCAGCCATGCCGCCTATGCCATGAGAAACTGTGCCCCTCCTCTGGAACCGTAAGCTGAATAAACCTCCCTTTCTCCCTTAGGTTGTTTGACTTTGGGTGTTGTCTCACAGCAACAGTTAAGAGTAACTGTTACAATGCACAGAAATTGTTATTTAGAGGAGGATATGAAATTTATGAAAATGCCACGTCAAAGGCACTTGAATATATTCAGAGATTGTGGTGTCTTCAAGAGGAATGAAAGTACCAATCCTGGAATTAATTCCCTACTATACACACTCTTAAGAGTTTAGATCCTCTGAAAGGCAACAGTGGTGTGGTCATGATGTGCCTGCCTGCCCAGTACTTCTTACCCTATGTTTTATTGTCAGGATCTAGCCAATCTTCAGTGGGAAGCTAGGAATAGTCATGTGACCCAGCTAAACCAATCAGGGACTGCTTCTGAGATGGGAGCATGGCTGAGCTAGACAAGTGACAGCCTGTCCTGGGTTCTTGAAGTCACTGTAACAGGTGGAATCATTTCCCACTTTTTCCTTGCTAAGCCAGGAGCCACTGCCTGGCATCAAAGCCCAGGCATCAGGAATGTAGACGGAGGGTAACCTGGCCTCCCATTGCAACTCGGAAAATGTCGATGAAATGCAATGCCTTTGGTTCGTATATCATCAGTTTGGTCTCCCACTAGCTAACAGGGATTCAAATCTTGGTTCGATCAAGTCATTTCAATATACCCGCTCTGAGAATGTCTCTAGTTTTTCAGCCGACCACCCCTTTCTGCTCCTCCCATAAAGATAATATCTGAATGCATGGCCAGCAGCTCAAGTTCTGTCCTGGCGGGTCTGGCTGATGGAGCACTGAAGAATGCACAGATCGATGGACAAACGGGTGCTGAGGCTCCAGGTCCTTCAGGCGTCTTCCCCATGCTCTTCCCTAATCCTCTAACCACAGAGGACCCCTCCATTCAGACTCATCAGTGTCCGAGGCTGCCGTGATTTTGAAATGTTTCGATCATCCCTTCTGAGACATATGCAGGGGTGGGGGCAGTAAGGGGATGTGTGGAATCTGTGTCTTCATTGTTAGAGGAAGGGAATTCACGGCCTGGTCCTTAGGGTCATTTTGTGTGTTTATTTATGGTAACATCCACTCTTCTTGCTTGTTCTGGGAATACAGCCAGCCTTTGATGTGTAAGTCTGAATGTGGCAAGTTTGTGGTCTGTCCTCTGGACCAAGACTGTTTCCCCTAAGGTGTTTCCCGGTTGCCCTATTCTCTTCTTTGCTCTTTTGACTGATTGACTCTCGATTATCTGGTCACGATTTCTTTCAGTCCTGATGTCAGGGGCTGACTTCATAGCCCTCATTTAGAGGGTCACCTAGAGCACCCTGTGGCACTCGGCACAGACTTTCCTCTTGGTACATCTTAAGCTTCACAGGGGTCTAGCATGGCTCAGGAAGACCACAGTAGGGTTTCTCCCTGCCTGACCCACACTAGGCTCCTCCTCTCAGAATTCTGGAAAGGTGATGGGGGATAAGTCCTCCTCTGCCTTTGTGGTTAGTCATTATTTTTTCTAGCACAGCCTCTTCACACCCAATCCCTCAATTCTCATTTTCCTGTTTGTCTTCCAGAAACCCCACTCTTTCCCGGCTAGATCTTCCATACATAAAACCCTAAAGTTTAGTCCACCAAATCCAGCCCTTGTTCTTTCCTGAAAGATAGTAATGAAATACAACAGACATTTTCTCAAGGTTAAGAGTTAGGTGGCATTGCCTTATTGCAAACTCTATTGCTGATCACCAAAAGCGAAATGGTATTTTTTTTTTTCTCTTTTCACACATTTTAGAAACAATCTTCATCTTTGCCCAGGCAAATGAATGCTGAATAGGTCAAGTTCACATGCTCTGAAAGGTTAGAGAAATGAACACTTATTATTCCTGTCTTTTGTTTTCAATTTATTTTTGTCCTATTAGAGCTTCATATGGGCATACAATGAATATGTAATTTTCACCTTTTCTCACGAAATCCTATCACCCTACTTTTCCCACAGCAAAACTTCATCTCTAGCAGTATCCTTCCTACTTTCACATCATTTTGCATGTGTGGACTACTAGTTTTCATCTTGTTTGCACTTGATAGTATGTGCCTCAACTGGAATGTAGATGACAGATCAGTGGGTACATCACTGTACTCCCCTCTTTCCCCCGTCCAGCATTAACCCTCAGCAGTCTCTCAGGGAGGTGAGGTTCCTCTTTCCATGGTAAAGTGTCGGCAGGTCTCATGGAAATACACATAGCTGTATTGAGTTCGTGGGCATAGCAACCCTGTCAAGTCTAGAAGATAGTCATGCAACCGGCCTCCTCATCTCAGACTCTGACATATCTACTCCCCTCTCTCCCTTGAGTTTTGGAGTGAGAGGTGATGTAGATGTCCTGTTTAGGGCTGAGCAGGCTCTGGGTCACTTGCTCTCTGCACTTTGGTCAGCTGTGATTCTCTCAACTAATCACCTTCCTTGACAATAGGAAGCTCTAGGCTGAGTGCTGAGTGTTCCTCTGATCTATGGGTACAATGATAAATGTTTAGATGGCAGTTTGAATCACATCCTTATAGCTAAACCATAGCACTTTGCTCCCCCATCCCCCGAGGGCCGCCCCTTCCACAGGCCCTCGGCTCAGTTTCTGTTCTCACAACCCCACTGAAACCAGCATTACCCGGTTCATCAGGGACTTCCTCACCGATGAGAGGAACGGACCAGAGAAATGACCCCCGTCATCCTCAGCCTGGAGAATTTCTCCACGTGGACTGTTCTATGGTATTTCTTTCTGGTTTCCTTCCTATTTCTCTACCTCCTCTTCAAAAATCTCTTATTTGCTTACGAGATCTTGAAATCTCTCAGGGTCTCATTCTCAGGATTCTGTAATGCTTGTGCTCTTCCTGTTTTCCTGAACGACATTGAGCTCCGACTCTGTATCAGAGATCGCCTTTGTGTTAAATCTCCCATTGGACACTCTAGGTCTCTCTCTCTCTCTCTTTCTCTCTCTCTCTCTTTCTCTCTATGAGCATGAATGATCTTAGCCCCTCCTGGTAGTATTTGGTATTCAATGAATATCCCACAAGCACAGCTGACATGTTCAAAACCTGCTGATTTATTTCTCTACTAATGATCACAGTGAACAGTATTACAATTCATGAAGCTGAGCAAGATTGAACCAGGGAACCTTTCTTGATTCCTAGTTTCACTTCCCCCTTTCCCTGCCCTCTGAGGTAGAACCTTTTACCTGACAAGGCATATGAGGATGTAGACCACCAGGTCTGTGCTCCCCAAGGACAATCCTGCCAGAAACCATCAGGCCCTGGAGGGAGGCTCCAGACCGTGGCTGGGACTGCCAGATGCTCTGTCAGGCCCCCTGGCAAAGCTATTCCCAGCTGCTTCTCTGTGCACCAGACATGCTGGGCAGCACAGGCTTGGCTGGTCCTGCCTCCCCAGCGGATGCACAGGCTCCCTGGGCTGAGGGCTGGGCAGAGAGAGGGTGGGGCAGCCAGAATCCTCGCTAAATTAGGAAGGTGGGAGGATTCTGCCATCAAAAGGGAGTCTGCTGACAAAAAGGGACACTTTCAGGATCACTGGGGACCTTTATCTTGTCAGGGGAAGGAGGTCCTCCTGTGAGGCAGGTCCTCCTTTGAGGCTCTGGGGTCCTCATAACCTGCTAGTGGAGGGCTCCGCAGAGAGGCAGGAACTCCACTGACACTCAGGGTGAATATGAAAACCTGGCAGCTATTTGAAGAGAGAGGGAATTCCATCACAGCCTTTGCCTCACTCTCCTGGTCTTATCGCCCCTCTGCCTGGAGGGCTCAGCAGAGAGACATCTTCCTTGTTAAAGACAAGGAAGGAAGAAAGAGGTTACTTGAAAAGTTTCCTCCAATGGTGACATGGGCAAGGTAGCAACACTCTGGTGCCCTCGGGTAGTCCTCTCCCTCTTGAGGCCTAGATTGTGCCTGCACTGCTTCTCTTCGGGGAACGGGGACTGCGGAGCCTGCAGTGAGTAGAGGGAATTCTTCTAGGGGCAGGAACGGGTTTTCTTCTTCATTGGCAAGGGTGTATGTCCTGTTAGGATTCAAAGGCCTCCATTTCTACTTACTTCTTGAGAGGGAAAGGGGGAGGGAGAGGGGGAAGAAGACGGGGAGAGAGAGGGAAAGGGGATTGGGGAAGGAAAGGGGGAGGCGAAGGGGGAGAGGGAGAGGGAGGGAGTTGTGGTGGCTAGAGAATAGCTTACTTTCTGGAGATCAGTTCTCTTTCCTTGATGTGGTTCTAGGGACTGAACTCCCGGTCACCAGTTTGTCCACAGGCAGCCCTACCCCCTGATCTTGCTGGTCCTTAAAATCCTTGTACGGGTTACTCTTTGTGTTGCTGTGAGAGATCACTCACACTCAAGTAACTTAAAGGGAGAAATAAGAGATTTATTAGCTTGTGGTTCCAGAGGGGAGATACAGTGCACAGAGGTGGAAAGGGCGTGGTTGATTGGCAGAAACCCGAAGCGGCTTAGACTACTGTAGATATCATGGAGGCTGAGAGCAAGCTGCAAACTGCAAGAGTCAACTTCTGGTGGAAACAGGGCGGGACTAACCAACTTTAGAACCGCTCCCTGTGATGTCTTCCTGCAACAGGGCTCCACCTCCTAAAGGTGCCATGACTTCAGACAACAACTAAGGATTCAAACACACGAGCCCGTGGGGACAACTTATATTCAAACCATGGCAGTCCTATATCTCTAAACAAGGCTTCCCACCCCATGGACCATTCTGGAAAGGCAGAATGTCCAGGAAAGGCTGTTGCTTTCAATTCTCACTCACTCTGGGCATATTATTCTCTGCTTGTGTTTTCTTCTGTCAGGATAGATTCAGGCCTGGATTCGCTGCACCTGGGAGGAAGATGGCTTGGAAGAAAAGCTAGGAGCTGAGAGGAGCTGAATGGAGGACGGTCGCTGACTTGATTTCGCTTCTGATCACTGTTTACTCTGATTTCATTTAACTACTTTCATTATCCTTCCATCTCCTAAGCAGTCTGGAAGAGAAGACACTAGACATTTTTTTTTAGTTGGATATATGTGTCAACTTGACAAGTGGAGGCTGAAGTTCTGGGCATGTCTATGAGGAGTTAGAAGTTGGGCGGGCCCTGAGCTAGCCTGCAGGACCGCCTAGTTGATGGAGGAAGACATCACAGTAAGACTATTCTCTGGGCGGTTGGAGAGGCTAGAGAGGACTGGTTCAGTACTTTGGCAAAGTGAGACAGTGTGCCCTGCTCTCGGCAGCTTCTGTGGGTATGGTGTGGCCAGTTCCCTAGGTTCCTGACGATGGTATGAATTCTCCTGCTGCGCTGGAACCAGAAGCATAAGCAAGAATAAAATCCTTTGTTCCCCTAAGTGTTTTGACCATGTGCTTTTCAACAACAAGAAGAGAAACGACAACCTACATCGTTTCTAAGATTCGCTGAGTCAGAATAAGAACTCTGTGGGGGTACGTGGGTGAGTGAAAAGCAGGCGTGGAAAGGTCACAGTGTGCCACATCCTGGACCATTGTCTCCAGCAGTGAGAGCCATCCTTGCCTTTTGTCAGGGGAAATAGGTCCTCAGCGCTGCGGAGGGACACCCCTACCCAGAAACCATCACAGCTTCCTAGGGCCTAGCACAGCTGAGCTTCCAAAGGCAGGTGAAAGGTGGTCTGTTTTATTAAGGCTGGCTTACATCAGCAGGCCCTGGCACCTGAACATCCTGAGTTTCTAGTCACCCAAGAGAGGACCACCAAATTATCATTATTATAGCTTGTTTCCATGTATGTTGCTTTATCTTCTTTTGCTTTTTAGGATATCAAACTTTTGTCCAAATGGATGCAAACTCTAAGAATGTTTTCAGGTCACTAGGAAAAAGTAGGAGCAAAGTCATCCATGTAACCCTGTTCCGGTTTCTCAAATGTTGCTGATAGGAATATACGACCCAAAACAATGTAGGAAACAAGGGGTTTGTTCCAGATGGCAAATCATAATTACATTCATCAGGATGGAGGGAGAATTCATATCAACATCAGGAGCCAAAGGAATTGGTCATACTGTATCCACAGAAAATGCTAGGAGAATATGCTTTCTCTTTTGCCAGTCTGCCTGTATGCCAATTTTCAGCCACTTTCAGTCTATCTGCCTAGGGAATGTCCCACCCACCATGAGCAGGGTCTTTCCACATCAATCGATAATCTCCCATAGGCTTGCTTAAAAGGATTGCCTTAACTACTAGTTAACTTCCGTTGTCAAGTTGCCAGCTACAACTAACTGCCACATTCCCCAGGGGCCAGTTTTGCAATAACCCTCTCTTCCACCTGTAGTACACAGCTCATCTCCACTGGGGGTTAGTGCTTCCTGTCCCTAGTTGCTTTTCATGGTTTCACAGCTACTGGTTCTGCTATTGCGAGACGGCATGCAAGCAAACAGCTTAAGGGAGAAAGGGAGATTGATTTGGCTTCCAGTTCCAGAGGGGATGCAGCCCATCATGGTGGGAAAAGCAAGTCAGGGAGCATCATCGTCATGGAGGCGGAGAGAGCAAGCGGCAGACTGCAAGAGCAGACCACTAGGAGAAGCAGGGCTCGGCTAACCAACTCCCTAGGTCTGTCTCTTGTGAGATTTCTTCCTCTAGCAAGGTTCCATCTCCCAGAGTTAACACAGTCTTCCTAAATATCAGCATCAACTTAGTATGCAAATACACAATCCTGCGGGGGGACAATTCACATTTCAAACTGATTGACTTGCTGACTGCATCCATAGCAGCTAAGTCAGGTATGAGAAGCAAGACACCTTACCGGTTTAGGTCTCATACGAACTTAATATCAATAATCTGCAATCATGGATATTCAATCAGAATGCACTTTTTATTAATATTTTTTGTCTGCATGTGAGTGTGTGCATTTGTGTATACAACAGGACACTTGAGTATGTGCTTGTGGAAGCCAAAGGGGAACATTGAGAATCATCCTGAATTGCTCTATCTTCTTATTACTCTGTGCTGGAGTTTCCCAGTTTCCCAGGCTCTGCCTTCCAGGGCCAGAATTACAGGCTGAGGCCACATCTGTCTGGCATTTTTACATGGGTACTGGGGATCTGAACTCAGGTCCTTTTGCTTACAAGGCAAAGGCTTTCACGCCTGAGTCATCTCTCTAGCCCTCACTTTTATTTTTTAAGAAGCAAGATCTAAACTGTAAGAGTTTAAAACAGAAAAAAAAATCTTTTTTTTTTTTTTTTGTAATATAGTAAAAGAGAAAGTTCCGGAAGTAGCAAGTTAATTTGGATCTAATTTCAGCAGAATAACAGCAGACTGCTTCCAGCTTGAATGAGCAGTGAGGTATGGCTCCCAGGAGTTACTTATTTTAGTTCACTCCCTCAGGATGAATGCTACGTGCTATTTTCAGTCACAAGTGGGAAAACCAGGGGCCCTGCCAAGCTGCCTCAGTCAGCATCGCGTGCGAGCTGCCAGCCAGGATCCTTGGCTCCCTTCGGATTCATTTCTAGCTTGCAGTTGGCACTGACCCTTTCTTTGTTCACTTCGGGGCCCTCATCCCCCTTTCTTGCTGTCACCTTACATTCTCACCCGTCTCTACCTCCATGGGCCGCTTTGGGCTCCATCTGTCTCATCAACATAGTGCGGGTGCCAACCAGGCTGCGTAAAATCCTTAGGAAGAGATGGGAAGAGAAGCGCATTGTTATTTGGGGCTTCCAGGAGCCGGGGTGCACCCGTCAGCATAGATTAAGATGCAGCGAAGTTGTCCCTTTCTCTCTGTAATTTATGCAGGATGGGGCAGAGCCGAGGTGGCACTTTCAATAGCTTTCAGTACAGTGTACAGCATCTTAAATGGCCCAGTAGCCACAGCTCGCAACATTTGCACTCTTGTGTAACTTCCCCTCCAGAATGGCGGGACAGCCTTGTTGCCCTCATGTGCGTTATCTTAGAGAGAAGCCCATGTGGCCAGGAACATGAACCAGGAAGCGAGAGACTAAGAGGGAGGCCAAGATTGTTGTGGAACCCACATCCGGAACATGTGGTTGTTCGGGAAGGTGGTCCTTACTGGGCAGGAGCTTGAGTTGACCACTCTCTGGGTGGACACCTTTCCTAGAGTCAGTAAGACTCCTAGCCAGAGGCTGACCAAGCTGTAGCAGGATTCCTGGTCCACAGAAACTACGAGCTAACATGTCGGCGGCTCGAAGCGCCTCAGGCTGGGGTGACTTGTAGCAGTATGCACCCCGAAGAAGGCAACCATGCCCCTCCAATGAGTGGGCCAGAACTCTGGGTCTGGTGTAACCTTCCAGTGCAGCTCTCCATCACTCCCAGACTCCTAGATGTCTTTATAGAAACTATTCCTTCTGCCCCCAAATCAGCCGCCTTTTCTCTCTCCTGCGCACCTGGTTCAGCCATGTCATGTGAACGGCCACCCTCTCTCAGCCAGGCAGCGCTGCTGCTGCTGTTTTGGGGGTCCCCATCACACATTGCTTATATTGAGCGGGTCACATTGAACTCTCTTCGGTGTCAGGTGTCTTGTCTACAGTGTTTTGCTCTGACCAGGCGTCCAAGTCTGTGCACTTTATGAAGAAAAGAGACTTACTTATCTCACAGTTTGAGAGGTTTAAGAGCCCCCGGAACAACATCCTCTATGCTTCTGTGAAGGTTTTGTGACAGATGATCTCACAATGGCAGGAGTGCATACAAAAGAGGTCACAGGGCTAGACAGGAAGAGGTCAAACAGGAACCAGAGTCTCTTTCTTGGGAGCTAATCCAATGCCAGCAGACCCAGCCCAATCTTGAGAACATTGATCCGCACACGACGGTGGGAGCCCCCTGATGTAATTAATCACCCTCTTCTAGGCCCTACCTTTTAAAGCTTCTATCATCTGAACTCTGGCATCTTGAACATCAAGGTTCCAGCACACGACTCTCTCCAGGACAAACCACATCCAACCACAGCACTGGTTCCAACAGGATGCAGTTCCTAGGAATCAACTGCATCATCTCTCAAGCCTGGCGCCCAGCCCAGCACCATGCTAGGGCACCATTCCTGAAATGGGATCAGTGATTATTATTTTTTTTTTCCTAAACAAGGATTTAGGCAGATGAAGGTATCTGGTAAACAGTTCTACACTCACATCTTCAATACTCTGAGGATCAAAGCCTTTTTGGGTAACATAACAATTGGTCATGTTGAGCCCTCACCAGCAACTCAAATGCTAAGGCAGCCCAGCGCAAGAGCTCTTGATCTGGTCCCCACCTCTCAGTCCATGAGTTAAGGCCATGAGACTGAATACTGACAAGCCTAAAATGGACTCATTTATTCCACGATCTTCAGTGACATATCCCAGGCATCACAGATGTACCCGCCCTGTGTTTTTAGAGAATGGGAGAAAGAAACCAGGAAGGTGTTCATAGGGACAAGCTTAACGGACATCTTAAGGCATGAACTGCAAGAGGGAGGAGGGCTTTGCTCGTAACTCAGATGGTGATCTAGTTCACGAAGGAAAGGGGTTGCTGTAAGGCTCCTGCAAGAGCACACAGGTGAGGACTCTGTCCCGTCACCTGACAGTTGTCAACACTTCTCACCTTCTTTGAGTTGCTCTTTCCCCGGTCTGTTCACCTCGTATAAGCAGCTTCCACACTGATTTCCTGATGCCTCCTCCTGCTCTTTTTTGGGTTGTTGCCATAGGGCGACCAGAGCATCTCTCTGACTTGCGCCTTGTATCTTATCTGTCACGTCTGTCATTCACTGGCTCACTGTGCGTGGCCTATCCTCCATTCAGTTCGGTTCTTTGCTATCTGCCCTCTTGCTATCTTTCATGGCTTTGAGAACATAGATGCATGCACGACCATCATTATATACTTGTAGACATACACACACATACATGCACATATATGCATAGACATGTACACATATACACATATATGTCTATACATCTACAAACATATATACATGCATATAGATATACACATATACACACTTATACATACATGCACATATATACAGACATGCACATCTATACACACATAAATATACACATTGCATCCACATACACAATATACATAAATGTGTGCACACATATGTACACATATACACACACACATACACAAACGTGATATACATGTTTGTACATATATATGTATGGGGAGCCCCACGCATTGCAGCAGTGTGATGCTAATTTGTGTGAGTCTTTGACCAAGATCCTGTTCTCTGTCAGTTCTGTGAAGGCGAGAGGCACAGGCGTGTTGATAGCACTGTGCTCTCGGCCGCCCGTAATACCCGGTAAGGAGCAGGCACTTCAACAATTGTGACATGAACAAATGAATGACAGGCTTTTCAGGGAGAGAGAAGCTGAATGGAACCCAAAGCTGAGGCGCCCCATCCTAAAATAGCTGTGGTTAGTTTACACCGTGTGAGGAGCACGTGGGAGTCACTGCTACACGGAACCCCCACGACGCCAGGGGTTCTTCTGTCTCCTATGGCCGGCCTCCTATCCAGCCACGCCATCCCTCCCTGCTTCTGAGGCCCAGGTCAGCTTTCTTCTGAGGGGAGGAAGGGCTACGTGGGGGCTTCTATTCTTGGGGGTCACCATGCTGCACCCCGATGCTCTGCCAAGTTCCCTATAGCCTTTATTCCAGGCAAGATGGCTCCTGCCCACATCTCCGCCCTTCTGTGGAGAGGGACCATGGTGGCCGCCATTGCTGTTACTGCCCACCATACTGTTGCTGCCTCTGCTGGGGCCGCGGTGCCCAGTGGAAGGGGATTTGAAAGACTTCCCAGACGGCCCCAGAAGCAGGAATGACCTCTCCTCTCCCTTCACCTGTCATTCCTGGGTTGTCATTTCTCTCAGCATACTTGTAGCCAGAATATATATATATATATTATATGTGTGTATATATATGTATATATATTATATATGTGTGTATATATATGTATATGTATATATATATATATATATATATACACACATACATTTTTTCTTATTTATCAAAGTATCTTGTGTCTTATGGTCTAGGGCTGGTTTCCATCCTGAGAGGCTGACGGGTCATGTCAGTTCTTCCAATCTGACTTGCTGTATCAGGGAGAGATGAATAGGATCTTCACTCTCAGGAGGGGCCATCTTTTGGGGTTCCACACAAGCGCTTTCCTGTTGGCTCCAGCTGTCAGTCGGGAGCTGGGAATCCATCCACTCATTTTTTGCCAAGAGCCAGGAGTTTAGAAGAATGGGAATCTGCTTTTTCTTCCAGCTTTTCCTACACCCATGACTCTCTCATTGCCCCGAAGTTTTATAGAGCCAAGGAGAGCTTAGTAACCATTTAAAAAAACTTATCCCCCCTCCCTTTTCTTTTCTCTAGGTCACGCACACCCGTAGATCAGCAGTGCAGGAAGTGGGACTTAAAAAAATTAAGCAAGGCCTGTAAGCAAAGCAGAGAGTTAGTAAGAACCAAAGTGCTCCGTGGGAGGAAAGTTGAGCCAAACCTACTGGAAGGGGGAGGGGTCATGGTGAAAGCCATGATTGACACAGCACTGTGACTTGGGGAGGGCTGAAAATACTCAGTGACATCAATGGCTCTGGCCCAGCCAGGACCTTCTAGAGGTGTGTAGGGTCAGGATGGCCTGTGCTGGCCTCATTTATCTATCTGAGTCATTTGAACCAAGTGCTCGTTAGCTTAGCTTTGTTGTGGTCAGAAACCAGTGCCATGTCTCTTTGTGGCCTCTGTCGCTACTGCTCAGCGAGCCCCATGGTGGTCAACGAGCTGTTTGTTCCTTCTCTAGACCACAGTGGCCCCTGGAAAGGAGCCTTGCCAAGCATCTTTGTGTGTCCAGAGCCAAGTACAGGGACTGGCTTGGATCTGAGGAAGAGATGGTAAGTTACAGATACCCGTGGCTTTTGGGAAGAGCTTGGGGCTTCTGCAGTGACTGTGTGTCCAGAACACAGTACTTTCTTGGTTCTTTGCAGCTGATGGGCTCCAAGAAAGAATACTTTGCATTTCTTGGGAAAGGCTGCACAAGAAAAAAAAATGATTCAAGGTGGGGGAGGAGGGAAGTTGCGCAAAGACTGGGGGCTCTGGGAAAAGAACACTGAAATAGAGTTGATTATCTAAAGAGGCTGCAAAACATTCGAGAAGTGTCATGACTATCCAGGAAAGGAAGAGACCATGTGATTATGTTAGAATAGAAACTAAGCAGGTTTGATGGTCCCTAAAGGGCAAACCCCACCTTCCATTTCCCTGGGCACTCTAGAATGAAATCTGAGTTCTACCTCTGGCCCGGAGCCTAGACATGACATTCTAATCTGCTCCCAAAGTAGGACACACTTACTATGGTCTCCTCCCTTAAGAGCTAACCCAACCAGGCCTGTCAATCACCTGGCCAGGAGTCCACCCTCAGGAAAGCTGATTCACCAGAAGGCATGCTAAGAAGAGGGGAGGAGTACATACTTCCTTTACGGAGATCTGTACTTAGGCCCTCCCTAGTCACAGATGCTAATAGAAACTTACAGAGCTCCCACCACATAGCAACTGCTACCCCTAGCCACTTTTTGAATTCTAAATTCAAAGGAAGCAAGTTTTCCCTTTTTTTTTTTCTTTTAACATCTTTTCCCCTCAAAGCCTTAAAACTGCTTTCCCTGATACTCTAGGCTTTCCTGCTGTTTTTTTCTGAAGACTCTTGCCAGCTGACCAACCCCCATGCCCGACTCCCTATGGTTCTCCTTTTAGTGGCTGAAGGCTCACTCACCCTCTCTTCCTCTTCCTCCTCCTCCTTTTCTTTCTTCCTCCTCCTCTTCCTCCTCTTTCTTCTGCTCCTCCTCCTGTTTATTAAAATAACCCTTAAGTGTCTTCCTGGATCCGCTTAAATTTTTCTTTTAATTAACGAGACTAAGAACCCAAACAGGGAACCCCAAATATCCCAGGAACAACAGACACCGCTATATTTCAGTGACGACACCCCCAGGTGGGCTCTCATGCATTCCCCAGACATTCCACTAGGGGGCAGTCGAAGGCAGGAGAAAGTGTCAGGTAGGAGGCTGGTCTCCCGTGAGCACAGCTAATACACTGGGCTGTTTGTATTACAAGACAAGGCCAGTCCTCTCTTCCTGCCTGCGCCCTGTGTGATTTTATATGGTTTGGCCTGTGACATCAGACACCACACGACCATGGTAACCAAACTATACAGTGCAGGGCGAATGTCAATAAACAGAAAGAAGGGGGGGGGGCAGGGAGAAGATCCTAGTGTTCTTATTTTTCTAATCACTTGTGGTTTGGGATCCTTGCCTCCTTTATCCCTTATTATGTTGGCCAATCAAGATGTGCTGGAATGTAGTGACTTTTCGAAACGAAAGCGTAATCTAGAAAAGTGGCCTCCTTCTTGTGCATCTAACCCTAAAAACAGCAACACGTTTCCTATGCAAGTTCCTGTTGCTCTCCCACTCCATAGTTCTCTTGTGTATCAGCACGTAGTTTCAAGGGAAAATTATCTTTTAATAATTCCCACATGCCTTAAAAAGTCATTTCCTCCCAAGAAATTCCAAGTAACAGGGTCCCCTAATTGGCTTAATTTTTGTTTATAATCCTCAAGGGTTGAAGAAAAAGAAAACACAACACAATTGTCCTTCCATACAAATTACCCTCTCATCGCTTACCGGGCCCAGAGAACTGGTTGCAGAATCAACTACACTGAGCCCGGAGAAATAAACATTTTATCAGGCCAGATCGCAGAGATGAAGATCCTCTCCTTGCTGAGGATTGCTTCGTACAAAATCAGAGGGTTAAAGCTCTCTTGTCCTTCTGAGAATGTTTGGTTAGAAGCCCGGGCCATGCTTGATAACATTGACAGAGATCTTTGTCTTCCTAAAGTTAGATTCTTTAATGAATTGCATCTTTAATTGGGATGAGAACAAAGTAACCAAATTGCAGGAGCCAGTGGGAAGGATAAGAGCCCTTCAAACAGAGTTTTCTAGTGGAATCAGAATTCTCATGCAAATCTTTTGAAGCAAACAGGCTTTTCTGAATGCTGTCCCTGGTTTCATTCCAATAGTATTCACAGCTGAAAAATAGCTTTTAAAGACATAGCCTGATGCGAATTGCTTTGAAGGTTTGCAAAATGCTGGTAAGAATTACCTAAAAATACACAGCTTTTTTGGAGATCATAGATTCATTCCTTTAAAGCTGTTTGATCTTCAGTGAAAAAAAAAATAAGCAAGGATGGATATATTTGGACAAGAACACTGCTGGGAGTTTCCAGATCTCTTTGTTTAAAAGTATTGCCTGAATGTGACAAAATGTGTTGAGAAGGCTTCCATCCGACCGTCTGATTGGGTATTCAGGCTCACAAAGGAAGCGCTCACAGGCCCAGAGACCAGGCATGGTCCTTGTGCCTCTAAGCTCTCTTTCACCTACCAGCACAGCCTGACCTTGAGATTGCAGATGCAGGTAAAGGACACTGATAGAACACAAATCAATCAGTTTTTCAAATACCCCAAGAAACCTGGAATCAGAGATGACAGGCTTGAAGGGGTAACTGATGTTCCAATCATCACGGTGATTGTGAAAACGGTCTTCCCCTCTAGTGAGCTATTATCTGTCTATCTATCTATCTATCTATCTATCTATCTATCTATCTATCTATCTATCTATCTATCGATCTATCTATCTATCATCTATCTATCTATCATCTATCTATCTATCATCTTTCTAGGGAACATTTATTTGCCTGGCCTTTGGAAAATGCCCAAATGTAAGCTTTCCCTTCCCCTGTCTTCTTCTTCTCTTCATCCCTCTCCCTTCGTTCCCTTCACCCCTCCCTCCCTCTTTTCCTTCATTCCTCCCTCCCTCCTTTCCCAGCTTCTGCGTTTCAGCCTTTCCACTGATATTTCCACCACGGAGGCCTCTGTGGTCAGCGGGGGTGACCTCTAACCTTCCTCATCTCTTCTGGAGGGCAGAGTCCTCCCTTTGCCCCCAACAAAGGCCTTTCAGTCAACTCTTGGGTTTCTTCATGGTTGATTAAATCGTCTGTGTTTATTCAGGATCCTTCTCTGCTTGCTGTGTCCGGCTCCTGACCTCTCTGTTTCTTGGCTGTCAGAAGAGAAGGCTCCCAGGGCCGTCCATCTGCCTGCTTGCTAGCAGCAAGACTGCTGAATTCTTAGCGAAATCTTTAAAGCAGGGACTTTTCACCTGGGCAGCTTTCAGAGCAGCTGTTACTGGACAAACTCAGAGGAGAGAGAGAAAAAGGGAGGGAGCATTATGTAGCGCATGAGTTATGATGGCTTGGGTCCTTCCACGAGACGCTGAGCATCTTACCATGCAGATTCATGTGGCTTCATAGTGTGTAGTTCTAAATAAGGGCAGAGAAACTTGGAGACAGGCACAAAAAAGAAAACAGCACAGAGAATATTTATTTATTTATAGAGAATATTTATTGATTGATTTAATTTAGTGTGTGTGTGTGTGTGTGTGTGTGTGTGTGTGTGTGTGGGCGCGCACACATTTGTTTGTATAAGTCAAAGGACAATCTATGGGACTCATTACTCTCCTTCCACTATGGTTCCAGGTCACCAAGCTTGGGTCTTTACCTCCTGAGCCATCTCGCAGGGCCAGAGAGCTTTTTTGAGTAGCCAAAGACAAGTCAGACAATACCTTGAACCAGATGTCACCCCCTCCCCCTTTTTTATTGTCTTTGTCACAGTATCCGCTCAGAACTGGATCACTTGGCGCTTTCTCTTCCTGTCGCCTCCATTCAAGATGCTCGAATCTCTTACTAGCCAGCATTTGCTCCAATCTGTAGTTGGGCCTGGCACCATCTTCTTGGGCATTTTAGCCTTTTTCAGGACAATAGGCTTGGTCTGCCCACCGTGGCCACTCTGCTTTATGTCCCAAGGCCGCTTTCCCTGGGCACAGAGAGTCCTTGCCCTTCTTGTGCTGTGCCACTTTGTGGGCCTGGTGCTTGCTGCATTTCTTGCCGGAAGTCTGGAGTGGTTTAGGAACGTTCGCCACGTTTGGGGGTGCGCTGCGGGTGGGGAAAGAAGGAGCCCTCTTTAGATATTCTTGCCACTGCGGTGACTGAGTCCCTGAAGGTAACCCTGCTCTGGGCTCTTGAGCATGCTCAGCTCCCAGCGGGACCCCCCCCCCAGCAGGCTCAAGGCCGATCCTCGGGGCGTCCCACCACAGGTAGGAGTTCCTCCTTTCTCTACATGTGCACGAGCCCTCTGTACCTTTCCAAAAGGTGCTTTTTTTTTCTTTAAATTCTGCCTCTTTGTGTATGCATCTGAGCACTCAGAGAGTGTGGAATGTGCCTTCTTTATCTCTGTAGGCCTGGAAGCTTGCGCTGCATATTTTAGTGAGAGTAAGTGGACAAATGGATGTGCAGATGGGCGCTCTCCCTGCCCTTCTCTCACATTCCTCTAAGGCCACCTCTTCCCCTTGATAACTTCACGCTCCCATCATTCCTTGCCACTCAGCTCCTGACTCCTGCAGCTGATTGGGCCTTCTTTCTGTTTTACTAGGAGTTACATGTCTCAGGCTGGGCAAACGGCTTAGGTATTAAAGCCTCTGCCACTCAAGGGAAAGAACCTGAGTTTGGACCCCCAGATTCCATGTAAAAATGCCGGCAGAAATGGCGGCGGCTTCTCACCCCTGGCAAGCACACTCAAAGTGCCCTCTTGTACACATACCCCTTCTCCACACGCGTACACCCACCCACATGCAAGACACACACATGTTCATTTCTGCTTGTTTCAGACATGAACTCTCAGGAGACTGAGGTTTCATGATCTCCTGTCACTGGGTAAAGACATGGGGGAAGCGTAGAGGCTCAGATTAATCGAAGAGAATCACTAGAGCTGATTTCTTTCTTTGCTTTTCTCTTTTCCTTTCTTTCTCTCTTTTCCTTTCTTTCTCTCTTTTCCTTTCTTTCCCTTCCCTCCCTTCCCCCCTCCCCTCCCTCTCTCCCCTCCCCCCTTTTCCTCCCCTCCGCCCCTCCCCTCTCCCTTCCTCTCCCCTCCTCTTCTCTCCCCTCCCGTCCCCTTTCTCCTGAGGCAGAGTTTTGTGTAGCCCAGGCTGGCCTTGAACTTGACATGTAGCTGAGGATGACCTTGAATTCCTCTTGATCTCCTTGCCTGTGCCTCACCAACAGCACTGGATAATGGGTTAACTTTTATTGGAGAGACAGCGCGCGCGCGAGCGCCACAGCACAAATGTGGAAGCCAGGGGACAACTTTTGGAAGTTGGTCCTTTCCTTCTACTGTGAGGTCTCTGGGGATCGAGCTCAAGCCATCAGGCACTTTTACCTGTTGAGCATCTCAACTACCCATGGAGCAACTTTTGATGGCCCAGGGCTGGTGTGTTGGTGAGAGACAGAGCATTCTCCAGACAAGGCCTCCAGCAGCGACCCTTTGACATTTTGAGTCACATCACTCTGTCTCAGGTATGGATGCATGTATGCATGCATGTGTGTGTGTATGCATGTGTGTATGCATGGGTGTGTGTATGCATGCATGCGAGTGTATATGCATCTGTGTATGCATGGGTGCATGTATAGATGCATGTGTGTATGCATGCATGTGTGTGCATGCATGCATGTGTGCATGCATGTGCGTATGCATGAGTGCGTGTATACATGCATGCGTGTGTACATGCATGTGTGCATGCATGCGTGTGTATGCGTGCATGTGTGCGTGTATGCACCATGCTGTTAGAGAAGGTTTACAGCATTCTTCATCTTGCCTTCTAGATTCCAGTAGAGGCCCCCATTTGTGGCAACTGAAACGGAGATAATGGTCAAATGTTCCTGGAGTAGAGACAGGAACAAAACCGCTGCCTTCAGGGTGATAGTTGGGGACCGAGCCTTGATGCGAGAGGGTGACACCTCAGATTTCTGAGCTTGTATCTTTTGAGGTAATCAGTGTGGTATTCTGACCTAGCCAGTCTGGGGAGAGGGTCTCTGTTCCAGCTATGCTTCCATTAGTCTGAGCAATTGCTAATTAGCTTGAGGTGAGGGGGGAAGTAGAGGCCCTCATGGTGGGGAGCATGTGGGAGCAGGGAGGGCATGGCAGCAGGCACAGGAAGCTAGCTGTTAACCTTGGAGTCACACTGGTGGGGGAGCAGGAAGTGGGGCAAAGTCTTCAAACCTCAACCCCCCCTCCCATGACATACTTCTTCCATAACCTCCTAAATGTCCCAGAACCTTCCCAAACAGTACGCCAGCTAGGACCTTACTTACAAGCAGGGGCCTGTGAGGAACATTGTACATTCAAGTCATGACTGGCTCCCAAACGCGCTGAACTGTGCAGAGTGTTCTTACACGGCCCTTTGCTCCACTTCGGGGCGGGGGGGGGGGGGGGGGGGGGGGGCTTTTGTTGTTGTCCTCGTTGTTTCTGGGCTGGGCTGAGTTCTGCTTTCAGGACCCTCATGGCTTCTGAAACCTGGGGTGGTCCCAGTATGACCTTCAAGGATAGGCACCAGCAGGGCCGGCCCTGTGTGTGGAGGGCTCTGGCGCCCCACTCCTTGTCTCTCTCGACCTAGGAACTAGATTTTTTTCCCCCTCTGCCTCTTCCCTGGGGCCTAATAAACATTTGGAAGCAATAAGTCACACAAGCTGAACTCACAGGACAGCCGGCTGCTAACCAGGCGGTTACAGTATCGATTCTCCCCAGAGTTCTCCCTGGGCTTTGGCAGGTGCACAGAATGTGGTCCAGAGTGCACGCGGGCCTCCGGGCCTGCAGGCTCCGGGCTCTGGTCAGCATCTGGCCCTTTCGGCCTGTCTCAGCGGCCAGGGGGTGATGACCCTGTGGCCTGGGCGGGCAGGCGGGGCTGCCAACTGGGGAAAGGGAGCTCTCAGCGAAGGGAAGTCCTGCTCAGCCTTCAGAGCTCATTTCCTTCGCTGCTGCGGGGAAATGCCCGTGTCCCCGGGCAAAGCAAAACCCTTTCTCGGCTAAGCGGGCTCCTTCCTGTCTCCCGAGGATCGGGGACTGCCCTGGCGCAGGCTGGGGTAGAATCAGGGACGAAGGGAGTGGGGGTGACCTCAGGAGATTGTCTCCGCGGCTGCAAAACACCAGATACCGCACACATCCCGGGGGGGGGGGGGGGAGCCACTGCGTTGCTGGTTTAGGGGGGGGGGGGGGGGTGCTCGTCCTCCGGGCAGGCTCTGGTATTTCATCATGCTCCCTTGTGGACCTGTGGATGGTCACAGGCTTTATTCGAGGGGCTAGTCCCCGTTTGCTAACACTGTGCATCGCTCATGTGGGTCCCCCCCATGCATGTTTGTTTGAGAAGCCCCACGGGCTTCTCCTTGGTGCTCCTGCCTCCTTTCTGTGCCTGAGCAATGACCACAGGACTGGAGCCCCCCACTCCCCACCCCCTTCGGGTGTCTCAGATTTACCAGACAGGATACCCCTCTTTGACAGTAGCTGCAGCTGGTAGGTATCTCTGTATTTGCCTAGTGAGAGGCAGAGCAAAGGAGGAACCCTGTGGTCTGCGTGGTCTCTTGGAATTGAAGGGAGAACTATCTTATTCCCCACCCCCAATGTCTTTGACCCCCGTCCACCCCCTGGGTCCTGGGCAGAGGGCATCTCTGCTGGGCTGGCTGTGGCTGGCTGTTCACGAGCAGCAAATGCCAGGGCTCAGCCGGATTTTTTGGGTCACGAATCAAGTGAGGTAATGAGCTCACAACTCTGAGCGTTCCCTTCTGCCTTGAGTCATTTGCACTCCCGTGGCCCGGCCTTTGTCAGAGAGTCCTTTGCCGCTTTAGAAAAATGTTATTTCTCAGGAAATAAAAGAACAGGACGGGCATGGTTCGTGCTGCTGGTGAGTTCTCTTGCTTGAGGCACATCTACTACAATGGAAAAAAAAAATATGAATCTGATCAGAGCGTTAGGAAAGCTATTACTTACCCGGGCCATCATCTTTGTGCACAAACACCACGGAATCTGCGCTTCAAAAGCGGATTCCCCAGAAGCCATTGTGTTGGGGAACAGGATGAACTGCGCTGGTCTGAAGCTGAACTCTCTTGAAAAGGGAGAGATGAGAGAGGGAGAGAGAAAAGAGCTCATGCTGTGGGAACAGGGCTCTCTGCAAGCTGGTTGCTGATCTTTTGCCAAGTTGGGTCTGAGATGTTCCACATTTTCTCTTTGAATTCAGCCAGCCCGAAACCCCTAGTCTTCACCCTCACTTAGGTTAACTGCATTTCCGTAGGGACCTCCAAGAGTCCCACACTTGGCAGGGACATTCTCTCTGGCATAATGGGTCCTGAGCCTGGAAAATCACATGAAGCAGCTTTCAGGATTCCTGATTTTAAATTTTAATTTTAATTAAAAATTTTTTGCATGTGTATCTTGGTGTATGCGTGTGTTTCTCTGTGTGTGTCTCTGTGTATCAGAGGACACTGTGTGTGTGCCTGTGGAGGTCCAGGGGTGAGTTCAGGAATCATTCTGGATTGTGCTATCTCCTCTTTGCTCTGGAGTTTCCCAGACTTTGCCTTTCAGGACCAGAAGCACAGGCCACCGCTATTTTGGCCTGATGTTTTTTTTTTATTTTTATTAATACATTTTTTATTATTATTTCAGCTCATACAAACTTAATAGGTACACCAGTTCCCTCCCTCCCTCCTCCTCCCCCCGTACCCCCTCCTCCCCCTCCCCACTCCTCTCCCTCCCCATTCCCCAGTGCCTCCCGCCCCAATTCCCAGAGAGTCCTTTCTTGTGCATGCCTGATTTTCCTCTGGGCCCTCCTCTCCGATGACGTACAAGGACCCAGTGGCCTTTTCCTGAACCCTTTCCCGTGTTCCCCTTAGGTATAGGAACACTGCTGTGGCTGCCAATCCTTTGCCTCCAAGGATCTTGGTGCCTTTAGCAGATGCTAGACTTTGTGAGGTCAACAGTGTGTTGGACATTGCGCAGGGCATGCAAAGTCCAATTATGATTGCTTCAACCCTAACTAGTATGGAGTATCTTACATATCATTGCTCCTCCCATCCTTTTGCTCTTACACTCTTACCGCCCCCTTTTCCGCAAATTTCCCTGAGCTTCAAGATGGGGAGAGACTAAGCTGGCCTTGTTCTAGGTGGTTGATATAGAGTCTCTGAAGTTCTGGATTGTGGTTTGTTGATTTTCTTTTGCAGTTTTGCTGCTCCTGCAATGCCCTTCACTCCATCCTGGTGGGCATTGTATGTTACCCCCTTGGCCTGATGGTTTTACATGTGATTTGGAATCCAGACTCGAGACCTTCTGCTTTCGACGCAGAGGCTTAATCCCGAGCCATCTCTCCAGCCCTTACACACAGACTTTTGAGAAGTGTTCTCTTGAAATCAGGGAGGTACTAATGGAGCATTGAGGTTTTCTGAATCTCAAAGATGTTTTAAAAACATTACAGGTTGGGGAGATGGCTCAGTGGTTGAAGCCTTTGCCTCTCAAGCAAAGAGATCTGAGTTTGAATCCTCATATCTCAAGTAAAAATACCTGTGGGAGTGGTAGTCCTCATTTAATGCTAGCCCTGGAATCTAGCTTGGGAATCCCCAGACAAACTGGCTTGCCAGACTCGCCTTAATGGAGGTCTCTAGGTTTAATTAGAGACCCAGGTTCACAACAATAAAGTGAAATAATGACCAAGGATGATTCTCGACTTTTCCCTTGGGCTTCCACAGGCACATATACTCAGGTGCACCTGTGTGCATACACCCCCACATATGCAAACACACACATATGCACTCACCCATCCACACACATCAAAGAAAAACTTAAAGCCATTTCACCCTTGAGGCAGGCACCATAAGTGATCACTGTAGACCCTTACATGGGAGTGCTGTGGGTTGGAGTGTATCTTCCCACGTGGATTGAAGTGTTAGCTCCCAGCACATCAGAATGTGAGTTTCTTGGGAAGCAACGTGCTTGCAGATGTTGTTAGTTCCCTTTAGATAAGATCACTTTGGCGTAGGGTGATCCTTAAGCTGGTACGACTGGTGTCCTGACACAAAGTGGAAGTTTGTACACAGACATGTGCTCAGGGAGCACACACAGCAAGATGGGGCAAAGAGCTGGGCCATCGTTCTGCAAGTCAGGGGTGCCAAAGATGATGGATGAAAACTGGAAGTTATATCCTTACCTGGTGGCCCTCAGCAGGACCTCTTCTTGCTAACATGTGATTTGGGATTTCTGGTCTCCCAGAACACAAAGGTGGCAAATTACCACAGCTTATATCACCCAGTTTGTGACTCACCAGGCTCTTCTTGCTGGGCTGCTTCATTGACTATTTGAGAAGTACTAAACACTGAAGGAGCTTGATTGCAAATGAGGTTTTGATTCTGACCAGGCCACCTTCCTCCCAGGACTTGTGTTCTTGAACATGGATCCAAATGCCCCATCATGAGGATAAATGAGAAGCTTTATGTAGATTCAACCTGGCAAGCTGGTCTGTTCTCAAAAGATATTATTTTCACTCCTTTCTCTTCTGAGAACTTTGGCTAAGGGATGAGATACTCAGGGATGGGCAAGGTAAGATGGCCAGTCTCAGTCACACTTTGAGTTGGTGCCAAGCTGTGCATCAATCCAGGCCACCTGACTCCACACCTGTGCTGTGAGCCCCTTGGTACTGTCCTCAATGTCCTGAGTATAACAATTCCCTCCATACTGTATTTGACTAGCTGTGGAGGGGATGGAGTAGGTGAGCCCCCGGGTCCTGGAGCTCTCTGTACCACCCAGTCAGTGGGCCCTGATGGTGACAGATTCTTGCACAATTTTGGAATCTTTCTTGACAAAAGCACCATGCCTGCTTTCTTCTTAATTCTTGACATGCGACTGCCAGCATGAGGCAATCTGCATGTTTTGTAACGTTCCTTACAGGAAAGCAGGGCTTTTAAAGAAGGAACCAAGTAGAGGCAGAGGGCCAATGGAGGTTATAAAAGGCTCATGGTTTGTCCTGAAGAATCATTATATGGGTCCATGGTAATAAGGCGACAGAACAAGGGATTGGAACGTAAGTCAGTAGTCACTAATTATAGGAGCAGATACCCTAAGAATCACATATTTTTAGAGCAGAGCCACTGGGGAGAAGTAAATCTGTAGACTCAGTTATGGTTCAGTATCAGCAAAGGCCACGGGCTGGAGTCCAGTTTACCCGGATCTTCCTGCTCTTGGGAAAGCCAGACATGTGAAGGAAGTTACAAGTCTCTACTGCAAAGCATGCCCCAAGCCCGCCCTGCAAGACATGGCGAGCCATTGGCAGGTCATTTCTGTTTTCCCCTTTTTCAACTTATGTCTAGGCCCCCGAAGCCCAGGTGAATAGCCATCCTTAATATCTTATTGATTCCATCAAAACAAACAAAACAAAGCTGAGTTCTGATTTAAAGATCATTTGTGAGTGCTTTTTTTTCCTCTCCATATATATGTAAATATCTATACACATGCACACACACGTGTTATATATATATATATATGCATGCATGTATGTGTGCATGTATGCGCAAGCCAGAAGTTGATGTCTAGTGTCTTCTTCTATTGCTCTCTACTATTTATTTATTTATTTATTTATTTATTTATTTATTTATTTATTTATGTGATAAAGAAAGAGAGAGAGAGAACTTGCAATAGTATATGAGTAGAGGTCAGAGGACAACTATCAGAAAAGTCATTTCTCTCCTTCTACCAGGTGGGCTTCCAGGGATTGAACTCAAGTCACCAGGTTTGCAAACCAGCTGAGCCTCCTTGTTGCTCTGTCTCTACTTTTATTAAGGCAGGGTCTCTACGGAACCCAGAACTTTCTGATTGGCTAGGCTAACTAGCCAACTTGCCCTGGGGCCCTGTTGTCATGGTTTGAATGTGAGTTCCACTGACTGCCTTGTTTGAATCTTTAGTTGGGGTTAACGTTTGGGAAGGCAGTGGCACCTTTAAGAGGTGGCACCTTTAAAATGCCTGACAGATTTATATGAAAAATCTCTTCATGGCATACTAGGATTCCTTTTTGAATGGCTTTTATAAAACACACCAATACCATAGGCTTATAGGTTCTGACTATCTGCTGAGAACACAGGCATTTGCAAGGAGACTTGAGAAAGAGAATCGACTTCTCTAGATTATTCTTTCCCTCCAATTTTTAAATAAACGTATGTGTACATTTAATCTGGGACTTTCTGGAATCATGCCATAGCATTGAAAATGATTTTACAAAAACAACAGGGTTTTCTTGACTTGAGGTGGCTTATGAAAGTCTAAAGTAAGTGTGCATGAAATTTTAATATCCAAAAAATCATTCTTGTTGGGAATGAAAGACCTCAAGTGCATCAGGGATTAGTTCTCTAGCCACAAAGTATTCACTTTCACTGAATGAAAAAGCAACTTTTTCTATTTCCACTCCTCAGTAACAAATAGTAAAAAATAGTCACTACATGCTTATTGAAGTAAACTGGAATGTAGCTAGATTTCTATATAAATAAACTGTACTATAAGATGCTAAATTCACTATTCACAAAAGATCCTTGTTTTAATTATTTGAAAGAAGCAGAGATAATTCCTTACCTGAATAAAATTTATCATAACAACATATAGCATCTTTTAACCAATAAAATTGAAGCTAAAAATGAAAAAAAAAGAGGTGGAGCCTTATTGGAGAAGACCCAGGGTGGGAGGGGCATAGGCCTGGGGATTTAGCAGCCTAACCCTGCTTCCTTTCAGTTTGCCTCTTGCTTTCTGTCTTCAAACATCTGCAGTAATATGAACCGGCCTCCTGTTTCTGCCTCCAGCCTTGCCTTCTGGTATGTGGTTCTCACCATAATGGACTATATCTCTTTTGGAACCACAAGACAAATAAATCTCCCTTCCTCCCTTAAGTCGTGTGTGAGTATTGTCTCACAGCAATAAAGGTAAAGTAACTGTCTTTGACTCTCAAGGGCTGGTACCACTGGCGGCTGTCATGCCTACCTGGGCTTTACCTGGTTCTGGAAATTCATTCTGGTCCAGTAAGGTGGAGCAAGCACCTTATCCCCAAGCCCTCTCCCAGGCATCCCTTACTATCTACTGAGTAGAGCTTACTCATAAAAATTATGCACACCGGAGAGAAGAATATCATTGGCATAAGCTATTGGCAGGAGAAACTAGATGCTGAGGTATTCTAAATAGAAAGAAGAGCCAGAGCGTGGTGGCTCTGCTCTGCCTTGTCCCTTGTGGACCTTAGATTAGTTCCTGAGCTTTTATCAACCTCAGTTTCTCATGAACACCAGTAGAAGTCACGGTTCCCACCCACAACTACCTTACGAACTATAGATGATTTCATATTCTGGGACTCAGATTTCTATGCAAATTGCTTCTACTAATAGCATATGATGTTATTATGAAAAATCAACATAGAGGTAAAAATAGCTAAGTATTTTTAAGTTTAAAAACTGTTCTTCAATTTATTTAGTATTTATTTGGTGTGTGCAGGTATGTGTGCGTGCAGGTGAATGCGGCTGAAGGTCAGAAGACAACTTTCAGAAGTCGGATGTTCCTTATACCTTGCAGTCAGGTTTGCCCATCAAGCACTTTTACCCACGGAGCCGCCTCACAGGCTCAGAAGTGTTTTTAATTTGAGGGAATTTGAAGATATTCTAATAAAATGATGTCTTTTAAGAAAAACAAGTGAACAATAAAAGACTAGTCTATCCCATGCTAGCATTTTTAAACCTAGAGGGACAGCTTAACCTAGAAGTTGGAAATCCACTCATAACAGCTGTGGAGTGTTTTGCTTTTAAACCAGTCGCCAACATTTACAACCAGAGATGGTCCCTGTCTTACTGTTGACCTTACAATGGTTTGGCTTTACAATGGCGAGGACATGCTAGTGTTCTGCAGGAATCACTCAGTCAATTTTGAAGCTTGTTCTTTTCCCAGACCAGCAGTAAGCTTTGACTTCTGATCAGTCATACACAAGCACATTCCTGCCCAGATAGTGATGGCCAGTCCGATGTGACATTCGGTGGCAGTTAGAGTCCTTGAGAAGATATAGTTGATGAAGAAGTGTTTCCCTGTTTCTGAAAAGAAGGCTTTGGGCTTGAGCCTTCAAGTGGAACCAGACACTTAATATTAACACCACATCTGCCTTTGACAAATTCCGCGTTCCATGGATGCTAGGAAGCTGGGGGAGAGGTGATGGCACGATGTCTCCTGGTTCAAATAGCCACACATGGATGGTTGCACACTGCCCCAGGTGCAGACACACAACCAGCTTCCTGCAGGAAACCCACAGCCAGGAGGGTGGAAGGGAGCCGCCTTGCTTTGGGTCTCGGCAGTATTATCTTTAAGGATGTCACTGTCAGTCCCTAGAAGCTACAAACAGGAATCATCTCCCTGCTAAAACTTCTACCCAAGCATGTTTGAGAGGAAATTGTTTTTCTTCAGAGCAGAAGTTAAGCAGCCCTGGGTGGATCACAGTACGAGTGGATGACTGCTGGGGGTTTAGGTAGAAGGATCTCCATTATCCCTCAGAAAGGAGATGCTTTCACCTGGCTTGTTTGCAGGTGCTTTGTTGCCAGAGAAAGGCTGCCAGAGTCACTGTGGATGCCAAGGGTCAGGCTTGCTTTAGGGGGTAGGGGAGGGGAGGAGGGCAAGGACACGGACTCACCTATTCAGCTTCCTCCTCTAACCTCGAAACCGACAAAGCAAATCTGAGTCGCCTGCATGCAGGCAAGTACTGCACCATCTGTGACATTTGCTATTATAAACCAGGGCGGGGCCGAGGAAGGAAGTCACGGTTGACTTAAGTGTCTTCTTGCTGAAGTAGGTCAAATGATACACACATGGTGTGTGTGTGTGTGTGTGTGTGTGTGTGTGTGTGTACATAAGAATGCATGTTTTTGACAGGAAACTGAAGATCATCTAGATTAAAACTACCACCAAGGCAGCGTTTTTGAGCCCTGGAAGGGAGGTTCCCGGGGGTCTCTGGACCGAGGCGTTCTCTTGGATGTCACCCAGAATTCCTTTGGGGGATTTCACTGCCTTCCCAAACCCAAGGGAAGTGATTGTTCTGTCTGAAACTTGAGTTTCCTAAAACAACTCCAGCCCCCAAGGATTCCCTGGACAGACATTGTGTTGGTGAACTTTGGCTTCTGACTTAACTCCCCCAGGCAGCTCCTCTCCACATCTTGCTGGCTTGGATTCCTCAGTTGGTACCCATTGTTCTTCAGGCCCGTAGCATGTGTCTACTCTCAAGACTATCTCCTTGATGTCTTGGTAACAAAGTCTGGGCCCGATCCCAAATCTGGAGATCTGTACTCCTTAGCAGTTGCACAGGATCAAAAACAAATGCTGGACTGGAGAAATGAAGCAATGGGTAAAGCACTTGTCGTGCAAGTGTGAAGACTTTGGTTTATGTCCGCAGAACCCATGTAAAGTTGGATGCTGTACTGTGCTCCTACAATCCCAGCATTCCCAGAGCAAGAGGGGAAGGGCAGACAAGAGAGTCTCTGGAATCTCTCATGCCAGATGTTAGAGTATTTGTTGCTAAACCAATAAGCAACCCTATCTCAAAAAATGGTGCAAAAATGAGGATCAAGGCCTGAGGTTTCCCTCTGACTTTATACACACACACACACACACACACACACACACACACACACACACACACACACACACACGATGTATCTTACACACAAATACACTGTGATTGTAAATATTGTCAGCCTGACAACCAGGCTCACTGCCTTCCTGTCCACTGGAGAGAGATTCTCTAGCTTAAAGATGACCTCTGGACATGGATGTGAAGCACTGCCTTAATTGCTTTAAGGCATGTGGGCAGACTCATCTTAATTGTAGGAGAGACCGTTACCTGGATAGGAAAAGTGGAAACTGTATACACTTGGAGAGAGCAAGCAGGGCAAGCGAGCATGTATTCATCTGTGATTTTCTACTCTTGACTGGAGGATGTGTGGGACCAGTTTGGCCAAGTTACCGCTGCTGTGATGGATTACAACCTGGAATTGGGAGTGGGAATAAGCCTTTGTCACAACAACAAGTTAAACATCTTCCTCCATCACAATGTACCAGGGGCCGGGGGCAAGCACCCAGGTGGGTGGCCTGCAGTTCCGCCTCACTGGAAAGGAGCCTTTGTTCCTGTCCTTCTTCCTCAAGTTGTCAGGGTTTTTCTCCCGCTTTGCTTGCCTGCACTAATTCCCTGCGGAGACTGAGCCCACCTGCCCTCCTAGGACAGCAGGGACACATCTCTTCCAGCCCTTCATCTGCCTTGAGAGAACTCCTCTTGGCCAGTGGCTTTTTTGTTCAACGTGCAGTTTGCTTGCATTTGTCTGTCTCTGCTGCTGACCTGCGCTTCTGGAAGGCGGAGGCACCAGCTGTCATCACCACCCCGGGGCTCTTGCACAGCTGGACGTTCAGTGCATCTGCACTGGAGACTTGTCTCCTTGCTCCAGTTCACTTAAACCTCATTCTAATGCGCTCAAAGTCCAGTGCAGCTCTCGGTCCCAGGGCACAGTCTGCTATGGCAGGAGAGTCGTTTCAGATGGCACAGCGAGAACTGGCCTCAGCACATCCCTGTCAAGAGCCCATGGAAAGACCAGTGCCAACCAGCTGGCCAGTGCTCAGTCACAGGGAACGGCGCCACCCACAAGGGGTGGGTCTTTCCACTTCGACCAAAGCAATCAAGACCACGGACCTTCCCAGAGGCCTGCTTAGCTGGTTAATTCCTCGGAGGCCCACCTTCCAAGTGTCAACTGACAGCTGAGGGCCACTGGCACACACAGATGACTGGGAATGCTGTGTCACCGTGTGAAAGTCACGACACCAAGGTGACAGCTGTTGTGTCTGGTACCACTTTCAGCTGACGCCATTCTTAGCTGGGAGGAGAGTCCTGTGCTCTGTAGGATGCTTAGCAGTATCATTGGCCTCTCTCCAATTCATGCCAGCTGCACTGTCCTCCTAACATCTTCAGATATTGCTCATGTCCCCTGGTGACACACCTGCCCCTGGCTGACAACCACTGAAGGACATGATTCTAGAAAGAGCTTGGGAAGAAGGAGTGGACTTTGCCCAATGAAGTTCCAACAGAGTTTCTCTATTCCTACAATCTCCATATTTTTTAAAGAAATTCAAATGTCAAGTGAATATCTTTAATTTATTGATTGATTGATTGATTGAGTGTGTGTGTGTGTGTGTGTGTGTGTGTGTGTGTGTGTGTATCAGAGGCCATAGTGTGTCCCTGTGGAGGTCCAAGGGTGACTTTGGGAACCATCCTGGATTGCTTCTACCTCCTCTGCTTCACTCTGGGATTTCCCAGGCCCTGCCCATCAGGGCCGGAAGTGGAGGAACTCACTCCTGGAATGAGTGGAAATCAGGCTTTTCTGCTTGCAAGGCAGAGTCTTAACTCCTGAGCCATCTCTCTAGCCAAATATTCACATTAAAAATTTTTTATTATTTATTATTTATTCAATTGTGCATGTGTGCACGTGTGTGTCTGTGTGTGTGTATCTGTGTATGTGTAGAACCACGGACGAATTCGGGAACCACCATGGATGCCTCCACCTCCTCCTTGTTTTCTGCCCCGGGATTCACAGGCTCCGCCCTATCAGGACCAGAAACGCAGGCTGCCCCCGCTTCCGCCCAGCATCTATATGTGGGATCTGGGATCCGAACTCAGGACCTTCTGCCTGCAAGGCAGAGGCTTAACCCCTGAGCCACCTCTCCAGTCCCCCAAATATTCACATCTTTTATACAACATGCAGCAGCTATGTGTCCCTTCTGAGCTAATATTTCACCCTGACAGGTGACCACAGTGCTTGCCAATGAAATGCTGGAATTTGAAAAGAGGTGGGTAGAGAGGGAACAGACTAAGGCCCCATTTTTTTTTTTTCTGAAATACAGATATCTCTAGGAGTCTGTAACCTTGGGGACAGCACTAATCGGTATCTGGTTTCTTACCAGGAAAAGCACAAGGGCAAAAGAACAAGGAATTGAGAAAGGCGTGACGGAGCATGACTGGCCTGACCACTCGCTCATGCAAACTCACCATGCACCCTGTGGCTGTGGTGAATGTGACACGGATAGCTGTCATGCAGGGAGTGAGAGACCCTGGTATCATTACTCCCTGGGTTAGGGCCATCCGTCAGCCACGGAGCATCCCACGGGCAGACCCAGCTGTGATGAAGCACATTTGTTCAAACATGGGAAATGGTGTTTGAAAAACCACCCCCCTCGCTTTGCTTTGAAGCCGTTATTCTCTGTCATGTCGGGGAGCGGAGCCCAAGTGATACCCAAGTGGCTATGATAGATCCATAAGACAGGACTTTGGAGAGTCATGTATTTTCCCCCCTTCGGCAGGACAATAAAAGATTGAGGCATTACACATTAATGACTACACAGGGATTTCATTTCACATACCGTGTACTGACAGTAGAAACTGGAGAGGTTATGCAATGCGTTGGCGGGGTGCCTCTGCATCACTCTTGTCACATCATGAACGTCGGGGACTTCAAGATCGCAAGGGACAGTTGAATAAAGGACTGATGGCCTGGTGTAGACCATTTCAGGTCAGCATATACTGACTCTCACAGCTTCTGAGTGAAAGCACCTGCCTCCCGTATGGCAACCCTCCCTACCCTCACCCACCTCCAACCAAGTGCTCACAGATTGCTTGGGGGCACACGCAGATTTGTGGAGACATCTAGGGATCTCTGATCAGAACAATCAAAGATTTGGAGCAACATTAGCTGACACAGAGTACTAGGAAGAGAACTTGGGAACTGTCAGTAGTCGACATACTAACACCGGTAGTGATACTTGCTTAAGCACCAGTGTGAGGGGCAGCTGGCCTTTGTGGGACAGTTTTATCAGATGCCACACATCAGACATCATATAGATACAAATGATGATTTCTGCTTGACGCACAGATTCTGTTGGCGCATCCCACTGTCGACTTTGTACTTTTGAGGACAAATCCATAAAATAGGCATCAAAGGAGACTTGGAACCCAGCCAGGAGCCACTTCAGCCTGCCACAGAGAGGTGATTGAGTCTCTCCTACCTTCAGCTTTCCACCTGTGAGACATGGTCACGGTGGAGTGACCTCGGGGTGGAGTTGGAAGAACCAGTTGGAAGGGACCTTTAGGTTGGAATTAATGTCTGGACAGGTTGGGGGGGTGTGTGTGACACCTGAGATTTGCGTGAAGCATTTTGTCCAGGTGTGTTTCTGTGGGTCCTGCTAAGGAAGGGTAGTCCTCGCTTCCACTGTCTTCTCAAAGAATATCATCTTTTTCTTTTCTCTTCTGCTCTCTTTCTCCCGTGTGTGCATGTGTGCATGTATCAGAGAAAGCACCGTGTGGTTCCTGTGGAGGCTCAAGGGTGGCTTTGGGAATCATCCTGGATTGCTCTACCTTCTTTTTGCTTTGCTTCGGGATTTCGCAAGCTCCATCTTCCAGGCTGCTGAAATTTCCCCTGGGGTGTTTTTACGTGGAATCTGGGATCCGAACTCAGGTCCTTCTGTTTATGAAGCAGAAGCTTAACTGAGCCATCTCTGCAGCCTGTAGAATCTCACCCTTTTCCCAAGGGTTAGAATCATTGGTGCGGGAGGGCGTGAAGGTGAAGTGTAAGCAACCAGTTAGGCTAGGACCGCAAGTGTTTCTGAGAAGGGCATCTACTGTGTGTTGGGGCCCAGTGGGATACACAGGGGACACAGGAAATGCAACTCTTGGCCTTCTGGAACACGTGCCAGGTTTTGGACACGATACCAATCCAGACTCACGGTTGAAAAAGGAAGACGGATATCCCAGCTGAAAGGTCAGAAAAGTTAAAGTCTCCTGTAAAATCAGAGGAAAAGAAAGTCCTTCTGGCTGCAGTGAGATCAGACCAAGGCTCGTAGTAGGACTGACCTTGTATAGGAGGGGCAGTGTGGAGAGGGAAGCCAAGTGCAGAGAATTTGCCTGGTGGGTGAATATCTGCTGACCACGGAGGAGGCTGTACTCAGGAGCAGAAGCCCAGAATCGTGGTCCATCCCAGATGGTCCGGCAGACATTCATGATCGGTTTCAGCCTTTGCCACAGACAGGATTGTGGGGTTCAGCTAGTAAAGTCCTGTGACAGGACTGAGTCTCCTCTTTGGGAACAACTTGTGGTGACTCACATGTTCCGGGCTCTTTATTCTTGCCGGGAGGCACCCAAACTGCCTCTTCCTCTTTGCCACCAAAGTCCCTCTGGTCGGGCTTCATGGGACAACACCTAGCACCTAGTTCCCCAAAAGCAGACTAAGCAAAGCATCAGAAAATGAGAAACAAAAGGTGGACATAATTTGATATTACAGGAAAAAAAATATTGTATTCACTGTTGGAAAAAATAGAACTTTGTTAAAGCCTTTACACTTCTTATATTGTGACAGAGTGGGTGTGGCTGCCGTCACCCTTTCTGGCTGGAGGACTTCCTCATGTTTCAGTTCAGAATCTGGCTGCACTGACTTCTGTCGTGGCCACCCCTCTCCAGATCAGAAAGACCCTTGTTCAAATAGGTGCTTGTTTCTCCAAGTAGCTTACAATTTCTTTCATTTGTGGTTCCTAAATGTTACATCGGCACAAAATCATATATGTATATTATAAAACATGAAAATAGAAGCAAAACTGCTAAGGAATACCAAGGGGACTAGTGGGAGGAGGGAAGAGAAACAGAGGGTAGAGTTAGGTATGGCGGGAACATGCTTGGTGTGAATCTCCTTGTGTTTGAAGGTATCTTCATGTAACACAGTACCATGTATAAAGTAGGCAATAAAGTATATCTTAGCTCAAGCCTTTTTTTTTCTCCTTGTTTTCCTTACTTTATGCTTCTCTGCATACGGACAGGTCATTCTTATTACTTTCTTTAAAAGACTTTTTTTGACATATTAATAGCATAGGATGTTCTTCAAGGTTGCTTCTCACATAATCTTTGGGTTTTTTAATAAGTCCCTCTGTCCTATCTCCCATGTACCTCTTGTCTCCCATCCCCTCATTTCCCGCTATATATTTTTCTCAATTATTTTCTCCCTCATCCTTGTCTTGGGAATCCTAAAATCCACATGGCAACGGGTAACCACCAGTGTAATAGTGGCATGAGCATCAAGGAGACAACCAACAGCTTTCTGATTGGACTCCAGACCTGCTTGTCAGAATAGTATTTATTCCTGTTACTATGAACTAGAACAAGAACCTAAGAAAAGGGAAGGAAATAGATTAGTAGGGAAGATAGCCAATACATCTATAGGTAGGAAGACAGTACATCAAACTGCTCTGTAGGCAGCTGTTATTACACCCATATAATGGGAACTCACAGTGGAAATTTTTGGGTCTAAAACTGGAATAGTGAAGGGAAACACACATATCAGTGGGGTGGCCTGAAGAGAGGTAACTGGCTATACTATGGAGCCCCACAGGAGTAGGCAAGCCAGAGTGAACCCTGAAGTCCATAGAAGCACACAGGCATAAGGATAGGAAGGAGTGGGAAGGAGTGGTGAAGGGAAGGGAGAGAATGGGAGGGAGACGGAGGGAGGGAAACTGGGATGAATATGCAATATGCTTGTAAAAGTAGAAAAACATAAATAAAAATAGAAAAAAAGAGGGATATCTCCATTCACCTTCAATGCTGTAGATTTCAAACGGCATTGCAGGTGTAAAATTTATGAAGTTTTGTCTAGAACACACTTTTAAAGAGCAGCAGATATTAGAGGCCAATGAAGGGTCACCCTGTGGCCCAACAGCACTTCACAATGGAGCAGTTAACCACCCACAGTCTACTCTGCAGCACCCCAGGGTGACTGTGCTAGTAATAAGACTCTGGGACCCAAACTCCTCACTTCTTTCGAGAAAGAATGGAATTCATTCCTTGACCGAGCCCTGTTCTCATGAGCACGTCATTCCCTCGTGTGACACACCTCTCCCATCTGCAAAACCTCCTTTGTGTCTTCACAGCTTTTTTAAGTGCCGTGCCATTCCCCAAAATGCTTGTGCTTCCAAGTTTCTACCCCTGAATTTACCAGAATTTATTCCCCCTTTCCATTTTTTCACTTCCAGTGTGTCTGAGGGGAATTCCAGACTCTTCTTCCTGATTACAGATGTCAGAGGTCAAAATCACTTCTCATGAAGTAAACAAAAATGAAGGCATTGGCCACCTATTGCCTGCAGACTCCTCCCTCTATACACCTGGATGATGGATACTTCCTACCAGCCAGAAGACCAGAGGTGTGTCCCAAGGGACAGCCAGCCCTTCCCCCGCCCCCTGCCCCATCCTGATCAATCTTCAGAGATAATGATGTTAGAGAAAGGCAGGAATTCCAGACTGCAGAGTGGCCCTCAGCCCAGACTCTTCCCAGGCTGAGGGTAGGCTGAGGGTAGAGAGCTTGCCTCACATGCGTGAGACCATGAGTTCGATTCCCAGCACTGAAAAGAAAAATAATCCTCCTGGACCACTTGGTCACAGCTGCTTCCAGTTAGTGAAAGTCCACAGTCCTGGATGACAAGGGAGACTGGACGGGGCCAGCCCCAGCTGACTCCCAGCGCCAGTTAGAGCAGGATTATTCAGATATGTCATATCTTCACATCAACTTCCAATACAGCACCTATACATTTTTGCCTGATAGTTTGTCATAGTTAGGCACAGGTGTCAACTTGACTGTTGAGGGTTTGAGCTCTTGGGCACATTTATAGAGAGTTGATGGTTGAGTTAAGCCCAGAGCAAACCTATAAGAGATTGTTTAGCTGATGAGGAAGGCCCAGCCATGGTGGGTGGGACTAGGCTCTGGAATAAATCATGGAGAGCTGGTTGAGAGAGTCGGCATCCTTCTGTTTACTTGGCCAGACATGCTGGTTGGTCTGGCAAGTAAGGATTGTCTCTTTCTCTCTCTCAGCTATTATGTGGTGATGGTGTGGCTAGTTCCCTCAGCCCTGGTGTTGGTGCGTGCTCTTTGGTGCGTGATCTCCTGTCAAGCTGGACTAAGAACTGTAACCAATAATCGTAAGAGAAAAAAAAAACAAACCCCTTGTTCCCTTATGCTGTTTGATGGTCATTTATCAGCAACCACACAGGTGAACTGCAACATAGTTTAACAGGTTTCATTTGTGTCTCACCAAAGCCCAGCTGTTCCCATTCCAGATGTCATGGTTCGAAATGTGAGTTGTTCCCCACAGGTTCATGTGGCTGAGTCTTTAGTTGTTTGGGAAGGTCATGGCACCTTTAAGAGGCGAAGCTTTGCTGGAGGAAGGCAGTCACAGGAGGTGGACCTTGAAGTTGATTAGCCCCACCCTGCTTCCAGAGAGGCATCTGCTCTTGCAGTTGATAGTTTTGCAGCTCTCTGGTCTCCTTGATGGATGTGACCTAGGCCTATTCCAGCTTCTGCCAGCCTGCCATGGCTTTTCCGTCATAATAGACTGTATCTCTCCTCTGGAACCGTAAGCTGAATAAATTCCCCTTTTTCTCATTTCTTTAGAATTCTGCTTTGGTTAGTGGGGTGTGGTGGGGAGGTCAGAGCTCAGTTGGCTGATCATTGGGCTTGGGGATCTGCGTCCTTCTGGGGCAGCTCTTCTGCCGTGGAAGTGGTACTGAAAAGGGGTGTCAGTTCTGCTGCCTGACCCCTCTGGAAATTCCATCTCTCACCTCCTGAAGGGTGTTTGTCTGGGTGCTTGTTTTTTCCTCCCTTCAGGCAGGAAGACAGAACCACACAAAGTCAGTCTGAACCTGTTTGGCATCTGAAATTTGAGGAAACTCAAGGAGCGATGGCCTCCCAGGGAACTCCAGAGTTGTTCCCAGCAGGGCAAGCAGGTGACACTGATGAGGAGGCCCTTTAGCTTCGAGGTGTTTCCAACCCACCACCTTGACACTGTTGTTTATAAAATCCACCTTCACTTGAGTTACAAAACGCACGTAAATAAAAACACAAGGGGGCTCCGAATGTGCTCAGTCGGTAGGGTGCTTGCCTAGCAGGGACAAGGCCCTGAGTTTGCTATCTAAACACATAAACTCTGTGTGGTGGCTGGTACACACATGTAACATTAGCACCTAGGAGATGGAAGCCGGAGGACTCAGAAGCTCAAGTTCATTACACAGTGGGTTTAAGGCCAGCCTGGGACTCTATGTATAAAAAAATTCCTTATGTTTTAGGTAAGTTTATGATTTTGTGTCAGGCCATATTTATAGCTGTCTTTGGCCACATGTAGCCTGGGGCCACTGCTGGACACATCTGTGAGTGGGCTGCTTCCTGTCCATGGGGCTTCCCTGGTTCCTGTCCAATCCATTTGGGTTTCTGAGCCAGATTTTCAGATGAGCAATGGAAGAAACTCAACTGTTTTCCCATTAGGTTTTCTAAGTCACTTTCTGTAGCTTTCCACTCAAGAGCCCCTCACTGACACAATGAATCTGTGTCTTCTGTAAGCCCTTCAGTTTATCCAAGTTTCAGAGTGCTGTTCCACTCGTTTTGTCACTCGGATAGTGCTATAATCCTTTCCCAATAAGTCACTTCTTTTTTTAAAGTATTCTATTCATTTATTTAAGAGAGAGAAAAAAAGAGAGAATAGAGAGAACACATGCGTGCATGCTATGGTATGTGTGGTATAGATCAGAGGACAATATTCAGAAGTCACTTTTCTCCTTCTTCCACCATGTAGGTAGGTTTCCAGGCATTGAACTAAGGTCTCTAGGTTTGTGAGCAGATGTCTCCCTACTGAGCTCTCTTTCTAGCCTCAGGAGTTACTTCTTTTTTTTGAGGATTAAGGTAGAGTTTATTAGAGAAGAGAAAGGTTGGAACTCATGGATTCCAGACGTGGGGTGCCATGAGAGGCTAGGGCGCCCAGGAGTTACTTCTTTAGCCGCTAAGCACATGCTGGCTATTGGCTATTTAATGGCAATATTGTCTGCCCGCTGTGCTCTTCCAGCTTCGTTTAGTTTAGTGCGGTTTGGATCAGATCTCTTCTCTCCATACCTGAAGGAGGGAGGGAAGGAGGAAAGGGATGGGGGAGGAGAAAGACTTGTTCTTCCTCCCACACCTGGGAGCCTGCTTGCTTGCTTCCCTTGGGCCCACTGCTTGAGCTACTCTGGCATGTGTTAGGAAAACACACACTGGGGTGACATTTCACAAATTACTTTGAGGAATGTAATCAAAAGGATCTAAACTACTCCCTCTTTTTGAATTAGAAAGTCAACTCATTTACAAACTTAACCTCAGAAAATTGTGAGGGAAGCATGATAGTGGGTAAATGTGTACATTATAGTGTTGTTGTATCACATCTGAAGCTCAAAAGTATCTCTCAGCAAGGTAATGTTTAAGCAAACAATGGCATATTTGCATGATGATTATCATATATTCGCATGATGACTATCAATTCAAAATCATGATTTTTGTTTTAGAATGTTTAAGGCACGAGGGAAAATTCAGTGTCTTGTGTACAAGGAGGAAACAAAGCAACCGGAGCACAAAACTGTGCACACGCAGCTGGCTGCCTGGCGGTATGTGTGGGTGGAGTATGGTAAACCTGTGAACTGATGTGGAAAGTGGGCATTCTTCAAGTCCACTTGCACCTTCTTCCTGGGAAAAGATGGTCAACGTCTTGAAAGGAGTTCTTACAAGTGCAAACTCACCATGAAGCAGTTTCTTCTGTACTTGGATGAGTCCAGGGCCCTGGGGAAGAAGTTCATCATTCAAGACATTGATGACACGCATGTCTGTAATTGCTGAGTTGGTTACATTCTCCAGGGACGAGCAGGGGAATTAATGGACCAAATGCATTTTTCTCTTAACCAGAGGTGAAAAATACTAGATGTTGGTCACTATGGAGTTATAAATGACAGCTACAAAAGACAGTTCCCATTTGGTATCTATATGACTGATTGACTTATAAGATTGTTTACAGGTATGCAGTGGGAAACACTGCAGAGTCATTTATTCCAAAAGATTGGCTGTATTCTGACTATCCTTTATTAAAATTCAGTCATAAATATTTTCCTACATCTTTAATACCAGTTTAATGTACTAGGAAAATAAGGAGCATATTAAATTAGCAGTATAACCTAGATAATTTTGCTTATTCCTGCTATGGATTTGTGTAGTGTGGTTGTGGTAGGTTTTGTTTCCATTAAGAATTTCACAGATTTGCTATTTAAATGTGGCAGGGTGGAAACTCTGGTAATAATAATGTCTCAAAAGTAATCATGGCTATCAGCCAGTTCTGTTGATGAAGATGGAATATCCATTTTCCTAAAAATAAAATTTCCAGTGCAGAGTTAGGAAAAAAAAAACAAATGGGAAAGACATATACTGTTTTGTCTCTTTAATTTTTTCTTTTTCAAACTTGGTTGTTCAATTTTCTATCAAGGCAGCAATTGAAGTATGTGTATACGCATAGCTAATAGCTGGAAGCATACCCCAAATTAAGATGTTTATTTTGGAGAGTAGTATTGGAAAAGTTGTATGTGATTTTGTAAACTGTGAAAATGTGCAAACATACAAAATACACATGATGGCTCAAACAACAACAACAACACACTGCACACTACATCAGTTCATTGTTCTTTTCAGATGGGGGGATGACATGATCAGTGCAGACTACAAACTCTTCGAAGCTGAGAACCATATCTTGCTTAAGGTTACAGCTCTGGTTCCTTTCCAGATCTAGGCATGTAACTTGTCTATTGAGCAAAAGAATGGGCTTCATATTTTTTCTCATTTCACTTCCTCTTAAATAACATCATGTAGTTCATGTAAAATCAGAAAGACCTAAAGCTTCAAGGGCAGGCTCAGTGAGAGCCCACTGGTGCTTCAATACCCTTGTGGCCAGGTGATGGCATGGTTGCAACCATCTAAGTATTCATATGGCACAAAGGTTGGGTCTGTGTCTTCTCCTTTTGCATTGGACTGCTTCAACCAATGAGTATGGTGGAAATCATGTCATGTGACTTCTGAAGTTTGCTCATGAAAAACTATGGGGCTTATGCTAGTTAGATACATAGATGTTGACAACTGAAGGCTGATTCTGGGCACATCTGCAGGTGAAAGCAAACTCGAAGCATGCCTGCAGCAGAGTATCTAAGCGATGTGTCCATTCCCTGGGCAGGCAGATAAGACGGCGGGAGCTAATCAATATATTGGCACACTTCAGTATACTTTTGGCCAATTTGACAGATTCACAATCTGGCAACGTTTGCCCTTCTCTCAGCAATCCCTGTGGCGGTATGTGGCCAGTTTCCTCAGCTCTGGGTGTTGGAATGAATTCTTCTGCTTAGCTGGACTAAGAACTGTAACCAAGAATGGTAAGAAAGAATAAACCCTCTTGTTTCCCTAAGCTCTTTGGTCATGAACGTATTGGCAACATGCAGACAAACTGCAACAGAGGAAGAAAAAGAAAAGGAGGAGGAGGAGAAAGAGGAGGAGGAGGAGAAGGAGGAGGAGGAGGAGGAGGGTGCTGAGCACGTAGATCCACATTCTAGCCACAACACCATCCTGGTCATAGATCCGGGCTTCCACTGTTCCTTCCCTCTGATCTCTTCAAAAGGTGACCTGCTTAGGTAACAGAAGACTGACAACTTGTTCCTCCCTAGATTCCAATGATAAGATCTCTTCGTATGTGGCTTTTGAGTTTTAGTGCCAAAGGAAACCTCATGCCACTCTTTCTTGGGGTCATCAGCAACTCACACATCAATTCTGATTGCCAAACTATCACTTCTGTTCAGGAGGGCAGACTTTGATCCGTACTATTGCCACTGAGGCAGAACTGAGGTTATCAAAAGCAGGGGTTTCGTGTATGCGTGTGTGGTGCGTGCGTGCGAGTGTTTGTGTTGAGGGGAAGGGAGTCATGACAAGCATTCCCAAAACGAGTTAAGGATATGTAGGAATGATAGCTTGTGTATTCCAGTTTCTCTTTGTGTTGCTGACATAACCAAACAACTGAGGGAACAATGGGTTCGATTCTTGTTAACAATTCCGGCTACAGCGCATCGTCCATCTTGGAAAGAGAGTTCATGCATTAGGAACCGAGGACCTGGTCACACCACAGTCACAGGAATTGGCAAGAGGGGAACAAACTTTCTTACTTGTCAGGATGCCTGCATGTCAATGTTACAGAGTTTTTATATCCAGGCTTTGTGCTCCAGAGTCAAAAATCAAGACCAGAACATGTGTAGAGGATTAAGGCAGAATTTATCGGTGGGGAGAAGAAAAGGAACTCATGGATGCAGAGTCTAGCCAGAAGAAACTAACGGACCTGGAGAGGGGCAAGGAAGCAATCTGATGGCTGGCAAGGTCAGGGGTATTTATAGGGCTAGGTAGGCTGGATTGGGGGGGGGATGGCTTTTCTTTATTGGTTAGCTCCAGTTTCTGTAAACATGACTGGGGCTCTTGGCCCCTTACATCTGATTGGTCTGCTCCAATGGGGCCCAGCCCAGTCGACCTTGTGGCCCACTTTCTTTTGAGGAATTTAGCTGATCTGCATTGGAGGAGCCTATCTCCATATCTTTTCATAAACAGAAGGTGGGAGAAGTTGGTGACCTTATTCTGTGGAGATCAGAACTAGTTCTTGCAGACTGGTTGGTTGTGTTCCTTTTGGATAATCTCAGTAGTTGGCAATGACCCTCAAAGACCTTCCCAGCCTGGCTACTTTGTTCTAAAACTGCCTAATAGAAGCTTTCCCTGTCATAGTTAGGCACAGGTATCAACTTGACAGTTGAGGGTTTGAGCTCTGGGCACATTTGTAGAGCATCAATGGTTGAGTTAAGCCCAGAGGAAACCTGCAAGAGATTGTCTGGCTGATGGGGAAGGCCCAGCCATGGCAGGTGGGGCTAGGCTCTGGAATAAAATACTGAGAGCTGGTTGAAAAAGTTGGCATCCTTCTGTATACCTGGCCAGACATGCTGGTCTGGCAAGTAAGGATCGTCCCTCTTTCAGCTGTTATGTGGTGATGGTGTGGCCAGTTCACTTGGCCCTAGTGTTCTGCGTGCTTTCTCATCAAGAACTATAACCAGGATTCTTAAGAGCGAATAAACCCTTGTTCCCTTAAGCCGTTTGATGGTCATTTATCATCGACTATGTAGACAAACTGTAACATTCCTCATCAGTCACTTTGCTTTTTATTGTTTTATATTATATTCCCAAAGATGGGTGAGGAGGGACTAGAAGGGAGAAATAGGGAAGGAGGAAGAAAGAGAGAGAAAAAGAGAATCTACCAGCTTGGGACTATTAATATTTTGTGTCTATGTCTGTGATCTGTAAATCATGGAGCAAATATTCACAGCTATATTTTTCCTTTGCAGCTTCAGGGTTTGCCCCTTGGGTTCAACTATTCTCACTGTCAAAGCAGGCTGTTCCCCATCCACCCCCTCATCCTTCCTCTCAGCATGCACAAGAAACATTTCTGCATTGTTCACAAAAACAGTCAACCCTCATTTTTGTATAATGTAGTATGTTTACACAGTGACCGTCCTGTCTGGTGAAGTGTGCTGATCTTTAAAAAAAAAGTCTTCAGGTGAAAAATCATTTCTGAAATACATTTTCTCTGTCAGCTGCAACTGGAAAGAATTTTGTTCAAGCCACAGAAGGTTCTGTCGTATCCAATACTACAAAAACCTCCAGATTATATCTTCCTTGATTGTCCAGCGGTAGGGAGAGATTCAATTTACTAACTGTTCTAGTTTCTGACATGAAGACAGATATTCTCTCCAGGCTAGCCTTCACAAGACAAGTGATTAATTAAACACACACACACACACACACACACACACAGACACACACACACACACACACAATCTTAGGATCCTGGATTTGCTAGATAGAATGAACCCAAATTTTGTTTTCCTCATTAATTTTCATGAGCTCTCTGATATTTCACCTCAGAAGAAAATGGATTATTCCTATCTTTAATGAGTCAGATTCAGCACCTGGGAGAAGATTAAAAAATATTTTCCTGTGTCACATGACAGAGCGAGGATTGGTGGTGTTCACTCATTTGCCCAAATGGCTAGAGGCTTTGAAAGCCACAGCACCAATGAAAAAATGACTAGAGACATTTCCAAATGTCAATACATGAAGATAACAACATGAACTCCATAAGCCCAGGTTTCCATTCCTTTTAAACTGATCATAGGCTAATAAAGGACATGCTGTTTTTTTTCCCCAGGATGACAAAGCAGTGGAGCAAAGGAATTCAGTGTTGTTTTCTTAAGCCATACTTGGGTAATGACTTTGGTGTCAGGCATGGAATTCACCAATACTGATACAGGAGATTCAAAGTACTTAATGAGATCATTGACCTAAAACTTCAAAGGAAAACTTATGACATGACGCAATTACTGTCTAGCTAAGGAAGGGGCAGGAGTGATAAAATACCTTTGTACAATCAATTTCCTGCTCAATTGCCAAGCAGAGAGATAACTATCAGAGCTGGTCAGATAGCTCAGTGGCAAAGGCGCGTGTTCACAAACCTGGAGACCTGAATTCAATTCCTGGAAGCCCATGTGGTGGAAGGAAAGTTGTCCTCTGACCTCCACTCGTGTACCGTGGCATGCATGTGATCTCTCTCAAATAAAGTCTTTTCATGAGATAAAGATCAAAATACTGTTGTTGGACTGAGGAGATGGTTCAGTGTTTATTAATGTGCTTGCCATGCGAACAGAAGGACCAGAGTTCAGATCCCCAGATCCCTTACAAAATGCCAGGTGCAGGTGACCAGATGCAAGGAGGTCTGAGCTGCGAGAATGGTCAGCAGAAAAACTGGAACGAGTCGAAGCAGCAATAAACTCAGTGCCGAGTCATTCTAACAATAGTTTCTCATTTACGAGGTTAAAAACCAGGACAGAATCCAAATAATTGTCCAGTATCATACGAAATGGAAGAGAACGAAGCAGAGTGGTGTAGGTGTTTTGGCTCTGGCAAGTGTTAGTTACAGTGTCTAGGATCATTCCTGAAAATGAACTACCTTAAAGGCACAGGGTCTGCAGGGAGGCGGGGGAGAGAAGAATGAACAAAAGAGGAGAAAAGGAAAGTTTGTTTAGGAGAGGGCAGGAGAGGGAGGGTACCCAGAGAATCAGGAGAGATGAGAGAAGATAGAAGCAAGAGTTCAAGACCACCTGGCCATGGTGAGACAATGGGAAGTGTTGGCTTCACATACTTCAGAAGCCAGAGAGGACAGCGGCTGATTAGTGGAATAGATGGAGAAATAAGTTAGCCTTGGAGAACAAAAGGCTTTGCTTCTCAAAGCTGCTTTAAAGACCTCTGTCTCCAAATGGATGTTTTTATACAATTTTTGAGAGCATGTATGCTTGCTGAACTTCAAAGGTGTTTTTAATTCTTGTAGATTTTGGCTTTGATTTCCACTGGAGAGTTCCTTTCTTCTGAATGGCCGCTTTGCCCGCTCTTAGCTCTCTCCTTTTACAGCTGTGTGCGAGCGCTACCTTTTCACTCCTTTGCATTTAGGAGGGCCTGGTTTGTTTTCTTTTTATATCTCCTGTCGGTTTTATTGCTCAACCTTTTTTGTTTTCTTTCCTCCTTCATTCCTTCTTTCCATACCTCCTTCAATTCTTCCTGCATTTTCTTTCTTGCGTGCGATGGTGAAGACCAACCAAGCGTGCCCGCGACACTGAACTCAGCCTCTAGTCTCACACTGGTTGTGTCTGCTTTCTTTTTAAGTCTGGAATTTGAAATTGATTTTTTTTTTTTGGAGAGGGGATCAGAAAGCACAGGACCTAAAGACTTAATATGAGAAATATATTTTTTAAAGGAATATTTTTGCCAGATCACAAGAACCAGGTCTGTGATACTGGTTCACACATCTGCCCTCATTAAGTTAATACTAATAATTCAGATTGACCATAAAGGCCCCCCAAAAAGGAAATGTATCCAATATGATCATATCGGGAAGAAGCTTATTCTAGTCCAATTGTTTCCTCTTCAAAGTCCGAGCAGAAGAGGTAGAGTTTAAACAGGTGGGGAAGGCAGGAGATGCGCAATTGTCAACAGTTTTGCCCAGGTGTGGTTCCGCCCACTGTCCTGTGAAGTTGCTGGCCAGGCATGAATCTCTTTGGGGAGACAAATTCCTCCTCTGACTGGCGCCTGTTCCTCTCTTCTCCCAGCATGATTCTGGGAGCGTTTCAAATCTCAGGGTCTACTCCTTTGATAGTCCGACACTCAGAATGAAGGGGGAGGCCAGGAGTCAGTTCCCTACTTTCTGTTTCTCTGTCCTGTTACAATATGACTTCTGAGGTTCTCCTCTCTCAAGACACTGCATGGCTTTCCCCAGGGCACTTATAAGGATGCAGGACCCCCTCCAGGGAGCCTCATGTTGTTCATCTTTTACACCCCGTCTTGTTTCATGATGCTGTCCCATCACTTCCAAGTTGGCTTGCTGCTCTTTCTTTTTTTGTGAATGCTCATCCGCAGACAAGCGGACTCTTTCTGTCTGTGGGCAATATGGAAAGGCTGTCCAGTTTAATCAGGGGTGAGGGTCACATTCTTTTTACAGACCCACATCTGGAGGGCCAGGTGACACAGCTAAGCCGACCACTGCCACTAAGATCAGCCGTGGTACTTCTGTGGATGGCCTAGCTTTTCTGCACCGCTTCGCTCTTCCACAGAACAAAGCTAATAAAGGCACCTGTCTCCCATGGCTTTGCCGGGGACTAAATGACATGCATTCAAAGCTTCCAGTGACTATTTGCTGTCTGTGCTTCGCTTACCTTACACTGCCACTGCCAATCACATTGCCGGCTCCTGTCCCCAGCTTACTCAGTCTTCGGGCGCTGTGCCTGGGCTGCCCAGGTCGGACAGGATGTGACGCTGCTGTCCACCTCCCCCTGCCACTGTCCCTCACCTGGGCTCCTGTCCAACCATTTAAAGTAGCCATTTCGGCAGGCTGCAAGGCATCCTGGGATCTGGGAGGACAGAGCCCACGTGGAGCATCAAAGGGTGCAGCGTCTGGTTGCTGCCTTGCAGCCTGCCTGTTGCTAGGGTTCCGTTCTTCTCTTTTTCATTGGAAGGTTTTTAACCGGATGTGCAAAGTGACCACTGCCCCAAGACCTGCTGGCCAGATGGCATGCCAGCTCACATGGAAATCCAGCCCTGCCTTTAAGTCCAAGGACAAAGCAGGGACCCAGCCCCCCGAGGCAGCCCTTCGCCATGCAGTGAGGCCCCAAGCTTTTTCATTTCAGTCTTGTTCGTCAAGGAAAACCTCTCAGTGGCCTGCAGTGCACTGCAGATCCTGGGCTGAGATGGCAAGAGGAGTGGAAGAATCCTGTTTTCACACATAGCTAGGTAAGCTAGGAGAGTGGAGCTAAGTTATCCCTGCAGGAGTACTAGGACTGAGTCCAAAGGTGGCTGGGGAAGACTGTTAAGACAACGTCCTCACCATGTTTTTGCATGATCCAGACCCTTCATGAGATCTTCATGTTGAAACCCATGGTACTAAGCTTGATATGGTTGGTACTTAGTGTCATGGTACTAAGCTTGATGTAGTACTTAGTGTCATGGTACTAAGCTTGGTATGGTACTTAGTGTCATGGTACTAAGCTTGGTATGGTACTTGGTGTCATGGTACTAAGCTTGATGTAGTACTTAGTGTCATCCTACTAAGCTTGGTATGGTACTTAGTGTCATGGTACTAAGCTTGGTATGATACTTAGTGTCATGGTACGAAGCTTGCAGGTTTCCATCAAACCTTTAATGGCTGGATTGAAACAGAATGTGAAAGCTGTCATCTCTTCATCAAACCTCTGTTGCTTTCACACCATAGAGACCAGGAGACGTGAATTGTAAGAGAAACAAATGGCTCATAAAGATTTTATGGTTCAATGCAATCCCTGTGTGGACACTCACCTGGGACATGTGTTCTCAGACTCACGAACACTTTTTCCTGTGCCCTTCCAACAGCTAACTTGTTCCCAGGAGAGCACGGATGGTTACAGGAACCCTGGGAATAACTAAGAGTGTGTCTGTGAAGTGAGTATGAACACACAGAGATGAAAACCATCTTCAGAGATCACCAGTACATTAGCAAAATGAATTCAGTTGTAACTCTGTCTGAACCGTCAATCTACAAACATGCAAATTTCCTGCCCTGGTACTATATCCAGGGCACAAATGGTTAAAAAAACACATAATTATCTCCAAGTTGATGAGTTGTAAATAGAATGAGAATTTGATGACATTAACTATTACTGGTTTAGAACTCACATGTTTACAAAATATGACCCTCAAACCCAATTTAAAAAAGCTTAATTAAATAGTTTATTTAAATGGATAGGCTTGTATATTTATGTATTTATTTATTGTGTGTGTATGGGGGGGGAGAGACAGACAGAATACACATGTGGCGGTCAGGGGACAATTTCATGAATTTGGTTCTCTCCTTCCACCTTTATATGGCTTCCAGGGATGGAATTCAAATCTTCAAGCTTTAGGGCAAGCTCTCAGAACTCCTTAGCATCAGCAAGCCGAGGGAGGGCACACAATCTCCGTCTTGTATAGGTGGTTAGGGGGCCCTGAACCTGGGTTACCCCACTCAGTTCTGCTCAGATCTTTACTTATGTATGAATAGAAACCGTTTCACATAAGTACAAACATGACATTAGTAAGAAGAGTGAACTGTTGAAAACGCATCTTCCACAGCACATTAAAATACGGCGAGTTCTTTTCATGTCTTGAACATATCATTCATTAGCTAGAAAGAATCTCTGAATTGGCAAAGCAGTAGAGGTTCATGCAACTGACCCTTAAGTGGAATTCAAATTTTAAGGGATCAGCATTTGCTGACATTTTATCTAGATACTGAAAATATATGAGAAAACTTTAAAAAATATTTGATTGTTAACAGTTACTCTTAACTGTTGCTGTGAGAGAGCACCCAAAGTCAAGCAACTTAAGGGAGAAAGGGAGGTTTATATGCTTACGGTTCCAGAGGGGAGACACAGTTTCTCATGGCAGAGGCGGCGTGGCTGGTTGGCCAAAGCTGAAGGAGGCTACGTCACTGCAGACATCTTGGAGGCCGAGAGCTGCAAGACTGCTTGCTTCAAAGGCAGACTTCTCTTGGAGGTAGGGTGGTACTAATCCACCTCAAGGCCCACCCCTTGTGACTGCCTTCCTCCAGCAAGGCTCCATCTCTCAAAGGTACCATGACCTTGCCAAACACATGAGACTGTGAGGGACACATTTCAAACCATGACAGATATCTTTATTTCAATTAATAAAAAGTTAATGATTTGGGGCATGGTGGCATATGCCTGTAATTCCAGCAGTTGGGAGATCAAAGTAAGAAATTATGAGTTGAAGCAGCCCAGCCAGCCTATGCTATGTAGCAAGACCTTGCATTAAAAAAAAGCAACCATGATCCTAGGTACAGATCAATTTTATTTGTGAGCAATTGTCATGTCATTTTTTTTCTTTCCTCCTCCCCCTTTTTCTCCTCTTTTCTTCTTCTTCCTCTTTTTTCTCCTCTTCCTTTATTTTTTTCCTCCTTTTCCTCCTCCTCCTTTTCTTTCTCCTGTTTTTTTTTGAAGATATTCTCATAGTCCAAGTTTACCCGGAACTCACTGTGTAACCCAGGTTGGTCTGGAAAACATGACCTTCTTGCCTCAGCCTTCCAAATACTGGGATTTATACGCATGGACCACCATGTCTAGTTGTATTTTCTTTTTTTATTAAATGTGAAGGAAAGGATATGTTTTATTTTATCAACAAATTCACTATCAACAAAATTGAACTTTCATGCTTCATAATCATTCATCAAAATGTCTATTTATGCTTTTTAAGGATAATACAGCAACAACAACTTAATCCAGAATCAGATCGTATCATACAAAACAATGTATGTTTTTAGAGCTATTTACTGTGACAAACCAATATAGGTATAATCATGAAAATAACCCAAAGGCTAAATTTTTGTAAGTGCAGTATATATATGTATATAACATGTTATCCATGTTATCCATCTTCATATCCCCAAATCTATTTTAAGCTCTAATCATTTAGACACCAACATAAAAGTGTACAATGTGCATAGTGTTTTTAACTGGGAGTTTGTGAACCAAAACATTTATAGTTCTCGAGGAACATACAGACTAAATCCTTACAGGGTCACTGCTGTGCAGCCAGCTACTAGATGATTTTCCCCTAACTCACCAAAAGTACATTTCCCAGTTTCTGTACAGAGCATTGTGTACCATTTTTGAAAAATAAAATGATTTCAGTTTGGCCATCCTTTGGGGGCCAAGCTTCAGTCTCAAATATATGACTTTAAAAATCTGGTAATGGTGAGTGGAATCTCTACTACTCTGGGTTTTCAGAAATTCTGCTTTAAACCAGCGCAAAGGAGTCACTGCCAAGAAGCAAGACCTTAACTCCCTGGAAATGTAAGGTTCTGGATAGAAAATCAACACTGGGGAACTCATCAGGTTCAGAAAGACAGAAGCGTCTCTTTAGATTAATGAATCAGATCGTATCAGAGTCACTTGGGAGATGGAGTTGGAACTGGCGACCAGGCTGAGCCAAGTGCTCACGTCTTCCAGTAAACTAATGTATTTCCAGCATTTTCTTTTCACATACATGCCTTATGAAAGCATTTGTCTAAGGCTGCTTCAATATCCTAAATTACCTATAATGTCTAATTATTAGGTTCCAATTAGTAAATAATGAGAATGATTAATTAAAACCATTCTAGCTAAATATCAGTAATACGTTAACAAGAGGTATTCAAAAACTTTTTAATGGATAACAAAACCAATTCCTTTATTATCTTTCTTCTCTCTCTTTTCTTCTCTTTTCTTTTTTTTTCTTTTCTCTTTTCTTTTCATTTCTTTTTTGAAACAAGGCATCACTGCGCAGCCCACAGTGAACCATGTGCTTGGTAGCTCAAACTGGCTTTGAGATTGGGGAGATTCTCCTACCTCTACCTCCTGGATAGGGATTACAGTTATGTACCATGCCTGAGCTGTTTCATTATTTTCTTAATTCAAAATAAGAGTGGAATGGATTGATGATGGGATGGTAGATGGGGAGGAGGGAAAGAGGGAGGCAGGGAAAACTACTCAATATGCTTGTAAAACTAGGAAAAAATAAAAACAATTAAATAAAAATTTGGGGCAGATCTGATTATACCCCCAGGGTCACTTAGCACAAGTTTTTTTTTTTTTTTGTTCATCTAATGCCTGGTGCATAGACACAGACTATGCAGCATCATGAGCAAAGTACTATCTGTTCGAGCACACATGAATTGCCAGAGAATATCTTCAAGACTCTAGGTGGGGGACAGCTCAATGGTGGGGTGTTTGTCTGCAACACGAGGCCTTTGGTTCCACCCCCAGTATACTACACGTGTACTACACGCACACGTGTACTACACTACACACACACACACACACACACACACACAAACCCTAAGTCAATAGTTTGGGTGTGAGGCCTGAAATTCTGCATTTCTAACAAGCTCCATGTAGACTCTGATCCTACTAACTGCTGTGACTGGCAAAGAGCTGGCACACTGGTCCCATCCCCTCGGTCTACAAGTGAGATGTGTAGGCCAGAAGTTGAGAGCTGACCTCTTGCATTCAGTCTGATGTTGAACAGATATGTGGGTAGAAAATTAATCAAGCCCTAAGTGAACTGGTATTTATTGACTTCTGTAAAATTATAAATCTAGATATATGAGGTCCCTTTAGCTTCATGAAACATAAAAGACTGGAAGAAAATCCTTGTGTTTATGTTAGCGCTTTCCTTGCTGTGTTAGCTGTTTCTCCGCCTAATGGTCTTATTGTACAGAATTACCCGAGTCTCTGTGTGTAGCCGCACTCGGCATTCTTTGCATCAAGATGATTATTTTTTACATCTCTATTTCCCACTCTTCCTCCGTGATTCTCTGAGGACACTTTGGATTTCTGTGCCCCTGTATAAAGAGCGTTCTGTGTTCTCGCATCTGTGGGCTCCCTTGCTTCCCAAATGAAGAGGCAGTTCCTCTTCTTTCAGGTGGGCTGCGGTATTCTTACATATGGAAGATCTGTTCATCAGAAGCTGCCTCATCAAATGCACCTCTGCGGTACGTTAACAGGAAAGTATTTCCTTTTCTTACTCTAAATAAAACTGTGTGTGTGTGTGTGTGTGAGAGAGAGAGAGAGAGAGGGCCCTGTATGTGCCTGTGGAGGCCCATGGGTGACTTTGGGAATCATCCTGCATTGCTCTACCTCTTTTTTACTTTGCTCTGGGATCTCTAGGCTCTGTCTCCCAGGACCAGAAGTGAAGACTGCCACCATTTCTGCCTGGCAAGATCCTATTGCTTACAAATCAGTCTTCACCCCTGAGCCATCTCTCCAACCCCATAAAATTTGAATCGTATATTCTTAGCACACATATTTTTTTTTAAAGTGGCATTATCTCTAGTGTGGACTGCATCACTAGGTTACGGCTCTTTCCTCTCCAGCCTTCCACTGAGCAATCACCCCAGTAGATCCTACCAGAGGAATGCTACCGATTTTCAGCAAAGCATATGTCGCTTTCAGCCACAGCCTGCACTGGCCCTTATCTGACGCCTTCATGCTACGAGGTCAGCCTGCCAGGGCCTCAGGTTCCCATGACTTCCCTTCATCAAATGTTTCCTACACTTCCCGTGTCTGTGACCCTGGTTACACACTTCCTCTTCCTGTATACCTTCTTCTGTTGGGTCATTGAAAACACCAATTCTTGCTCAAAGTGTTCCTGATGCTTCCACTGAGACGCTGACGTTGTTGCACACTGCTCAGTTACTCTCACCTTCTGCCCTGTGATCCCTGCGCATGCTTCTCCCTGACCTCTACCTCACAATTCTTGGACATCTCCAGTGTGTCCTAACTGTCCTCGACGCACTCATGGTGCTTTATTCAGTTCTCTGAACAAGTGAAGGAATAACTTTAGCATTAACATAGCTCAAAGTGCTCAGAAATGGAAGGTTTAAATTACTTAGTATTATCTGCTATTTGGAGCAAATTATTTAATCTCCATGACTTGCTAGTAATACTCCTCTGTATGGAGGGTGGGGCTTAAGTAGCCACAAAGTGCTATATTATATGGATGCATATTGGAGAAGAGAGAAATCTTTTGACTGACTAGACCATATTGAATACTGTGTTCTGGGTTCAACTATTAATACTGCTAAAAAGTTACATGTGTGAAATTCAGAATATAGAAGGATGATGCAGCATATATTTATCATTTTTAAATGTGTACCACCACAACACTAGCTTTGCATTTTGCCACTGCCCAGGTTGGCATTTTCAAGGAGAAGCATCAAGTCTCTCTCTTAAGATGCCACAGGCACTCCCTTAGGAATGATACCCTGTTAATCGTGGCTTGAGGACTGCGTGTAAGATACACCACACATTGGTTAGTTTTTAAAAAATGAAAGTGAAAAACTTCAATAATCCGCTGTCACTGTAGAATTTGTGAACTCTGGGGACCTATCAAGTAGATTTCTTAGCTCCATGAACTATGGCACAATGGTTAGGGTCTGCTTGCAGTATAGTAAGTAGATTGATCTTTCAGTGTAATACTATAATTCACAAGAATTTAAGTGGTAGAAAGCTTAGAAACTTGTTCTAAGGATCAAAGAAATTACCTATAATTGATTTGTAAGGTTAAAACATTTTTTGGATTAACAGACATTAAAAGATCATAGTCTTCCCTGCTGCCTAGCTTTCATAATGCCAGGCGAGGCTATGTGGGCTGCTGGGGGAGGGAAGGTGTCAATAGTCCTACCACGGACCGAACCCTGAGCACTACAGTTCCAGCCTGCCAGGCATAACTGTCCACTGGTGCGACAGTGGCATGACTACGGTGGGGGTAACCATGCCATCTGATTGGCCTTGAGGCCTGCTTTTGGAGGGAATTCATGTCTGTACTGTAAACCTCAAAAGCCCTGGGGGGGACTCACTACTGTTGTTTTGCTAAATGGACACGTAAACTGCCTTCTAAATGCTTGTTGAGACCCATACATCAGTGCTACTCTCTACCTGGGTCCGAGAAGCTTCTTTCTGCCTTTCTGCAGTAGGCAGAATTAATGCAGAGATGAAAAGCTGATCAAAGCACTAAGAAGAGAGCAACTGCTGAGCGATCCGCTCTAAATGGGACATTTTCATCGCAGACACAAGGCTCAGGGGACATCGCAGAAGTGGGGACAGGAACAATGTAAGATCCAGAGAACAGGGAGGAATATGTTAAAGTTCTCCCTTTGGACATGACATGGTTGTTGCATTAGTGAGCTCACAGCAGCTATGGTTCTCTACATGAGACCTGCAAAAAATCGCCAGTCAACCAGTCGACATTCCATCTCACAAGGCCTCAGCCCTGGCTTGGGGAGCTAGTGCCTGATGATAGCTAGGGAAGAGAGAGCTATTTTTCTTTGGTGATGTGGCTGCCTAGGCTCCAGTGAATGGCCCCGCACCCACGTGCATGTGGGTAGCACTACAGGACTCAGTGGGTTACTTTTAAAAAGAGGTTGTGGACAGGAAGACAGGAGGGGAAACATAAGGGAGAACTCAGAGGGATGAGAAGGGGAAGCAGGGGACGGTTAGGATCAAGATATATTTTATACGTGTTTGAAACTGTCAAAGAATAAATAATATTTTTGAAGTCATTATTATACATAATTTTGACATTAGTGTCCCTAGTCCATTATATTTCATAAAGCATAACTTTTAAGTAGTTTTGGCAATAAGGGTTAAAAAGATCCTCTCCCTGCCCCCAAAACAGAGCCGAGCTGAGCTAAAGTCACAATCCCCCTCCCTGTCTCATTCTCCCAAGTCCTGGGATCACAGGTCTGTACCTGTAGTTAGCTCAAGTATGTAAAAATTTCAACAAGCTGCCTAACTCAGTAAGATTTTAAAAACTATTTGAGAAATCTATATGACTGTAGTGACTATGTCTTAGCTTTGTCCCACAAACTGAAGAAAAACAAAAAGAATCTCTAAAGAATCGGAAAGGATTCTTCTCTTGAGACCTGCAAGTCTTTCCATTGAGGTCACTTCAGTGGCGTCTTTTCCAGGTGGGAGTGCATCCGTTACTGAGAAAATAAAGAGCCTATGAATGTGTTCTGAAACTCCAGCACCATTTTGAAAAACGCCTATCTTCAAATGCACAAGCACATAGTTTGCTCTGCCCAATCAGATGGCTCAGGCTAAGATTAAGTGCTACTATTACCGTGTTTCTCTCTATCCATACATTTCTCTGATATATAACATAAATTCATTCAGATATTCTATATTGAGTAGTTATTTACTTACTGAATTACTTGCTGCTGAGTGAATGTAGCAGCAACTAAGAAACCAGATGTTTGGAACAGCAGTCTTGATATCACATTGGAAAAGCTTGCGTGTGACTTCCCTTATTGCTGAAGGACCACATGTAGAAGTGAAGAAATCTACTGTATCCCTACGCCTCCTGCAAGGAGAGCTGAAATTTCAAGACAATGAGGAAGCAGGTACAATCTAACAGCAAAGATTGTCGCCTGAGATACTCTTCTGTGCTTTTGCCATCTACCTTATGTCACAAGCATTTATAATTTAAACATGGGCCCAACAGATCAGAGACAAGGTCCTTGCTACGTTCTCTAAGATGTATTAAAGACATTAGTTTAGGTAAGGCACCTTGTGTTTACGAGAGTCAGTTTGCTTGCTTTTGCTTTAGAGCATTTCCTATTTTAATGCACATTTGTTTTAGAGTTCACTAGAAAAACATTAAGCTAGTAAATGAAGCTTATTTCTTTGTCATTATTCTTCCTTGAGTCGAATTTCTTATACAAATTCAAGTTTAAAAGCGAGTGGACTTAAAAAGTGTTAATTGACTACAGTGTAGGTATTCACAGCAATCATGAAGGCAGCTTGGGAAGTTCTTGAAGTGGAGAGAATCTCCATGGTTCTCAGTCACTAAGGACACTCCCTTGGAAATGTCACAAGCTCCTGGGACTCTGTTCCATAGCTGTAGAGGTCATGAGGGTATCTTGTAAGGGACATGATAGGGCCATTGTCTTGTGGTGGTGTGAAGGCTTGTGAAACGTCATTATGAAAAGTGATAATCTCTCTAAAGCAAAAGCAAAAATCTCTTTTAAACACAAGATGCTTTACCTAAACTAGTCAAAGGAATGAGAGGACTGAACCTGGAGTTGTTTTAAGCTTAAAACTATAAATTCTTGAACAGATGTGAAAGAAAGTTGATTTTCATAGTAATGTTACTCTTTCATGTAATGGGAAGGGATACCAGAGACCTTAGAATTTGCTCATCAGAACTGCAGCAAAAGAGAATTTTGTGTGTTATATTTCATGTGTATTACTATCACTCAGGTATGAGAGAAAGTGAAATGTCCATGACAGTTATTTAGAGGATTTAAGCCATTTAAAAAAAAAATAGAGACAAATACAGGAAGAAAAAGATGAATAGTAGCTGAAGGCAAAAGTTGTGTTCTAGGAAGCCAAAGGAGTCAGAAACCGTAAGATAATTTGAAATAGCTGATCTAGCTTTATGTTCTCACTCTGAAAATATAAACCGTGTTAACCAATTATCCATTTTACCTGAGTCGTCTTGAGCTCAGCTAATTTTTTTCCCAATGGCTGAATGCAAGTTAAATTAAAACCCAACTCAGTTCCCAAACCATTCGATACAAAACATCTCCGCCAGGAAATACATTGCTGGCCAGGCTGGCTGCTTGAGAAGCAAACCACTGGTTCTTTTTTATTATTATTATTATTATTATTATTTATTCAACTGTGCGCATGTGCGTGTGTATGTGCGCGTGTGTGTGTCTGTGTGTCTGTGTGTGTGTGTGTGTGTGTATGTGTAGAACCACGGACGAATTCGTGAACCACCATGGATGCCTCCACCTCCTTCTGCCCCAGGATTCACAGGCTCCGCCCTACCAGGACCAGAAGCGCAGGCCACACCCGCTTCCGCCTGGCGTCTATACGTGGGATCTGGGATCCGAACTCAGGACCTTCCGCCTGCAAGGCGGAGGCTTAACCCCTGAGCCACCTCTCCAGCCCCAACAAACCACTGGTTCTTGAGCTGGACTTGCTGCCTTTTGGGGGCAGGACCACCAGGCTCTCAGGAGGCCTGTCTGCTTGAGATGAACCTGTCTACACAGAAACCAGAGCAGCGCAGGCGGAGAGACAGCACGTCAGCTATGGCAGAGGTGGTGCTGCTGAGCAAGACTTTTGCAGATGCTCCAAGTGAGCATTTGGGAAGTTAGCGAATTAAGGACTAAAGATCTTCCTTTTTCTATTTGGAACACTTACCACATCTTTTTATTTATCTCAACAAATGAACAAACACAACAAAACCAATATATTTTTTTCATGTGGAGATCTATCTGCTTGCAGTGGTGGAAGGAAAGGGGAAGGAAGGAGAAAGAAAAAAAGAAAAAAAAATGAAAGAAAAGAGGGAAGAAGTGAGAAAGGAAGTAAGTATAGAAGGAAAGGAGAAAGAAAAAGAACAGGGGAGGAGGAAAGGAAGGAAGATCAGAAGAAAGGGAAGGACAAAAGGAAGAAAGGAAGGAAGGAAAGTAGGAGAGAAGGAAAGAAGGAAGGAAGGAAAGAAGGAAGGAATAAAGGAAAGAAGGAAGGAAGGAAGGAGAAGAGACAAGGAAGGAAGGAAGGAAGAAAGGAAGGAGGGAGGAGGGAAGGAGGGAAGGAGGGAGGGAGGGAAGGAGAAGGAAGGGAGGGAGGGAGGAGGGACGGGAGGGAGAAAGAAGAGGAGGAGGAGGGAAGGAGGGGAAGGAGGGAGGGAGGGAGGGAGGAAGGGAGGGAGAAAGGAAGGAGGGAGGAGGGAACGAGGGAGGGAGGGAGGGAGGGAGGAAGGGAGGGAGAAAGGAAGAAAGGGAGGGAGGGAGGGAGGAAGATACTGTGGGTAAACGTTTTTTAAACCTGTGATCTTTAAAAGGGCATTTCACAAAGCACATCTAAACACAACAGTACATGGATGTAGAAATCATCATCTATTGCTATGCGGAAGGCCTCTGGGTTCCTAGCTTTAGCATCCTTCGTTCAGGGCACCTGCAGGTGCGTGTGATCCAGCCACACACGGTAAGCCTTGGCCTGCAGGCAAGAGCACGTGCCCTGGGTGGGGCTGCCGCCCTCGGATCCTCACTGCTGGCTCAGCCTCCTCCGGAGGACGACGGCCAGTCTCTGCCTGGCCTCCCTCACCGTCGAGGCTCGGCTCTTGGGCGGGTAGGGTTGGGGCAGGACCGGCAGCCCCGAGTTGCTGGCCCTCTTGGGCTTATCGAGGGTGGGGGAAGTGGTGGGTTTGGGCGCTGCCTGCAGGCTGGGGGAATTGGTGCCTTTTCCACAGTTTAGTCGCATGCTGCAACGCTCTTGGTGAGTGCCACCCACGGTGGTCTGGTTGGTGAGGCCTCCCTTGCCCAGGGAGTAGGGGGACGGCGGCGAGACGCCAGTGAACTTCTGGAACTCCAGGAGCTGCTCCCGGGCTTGACTCAAAGCCTCCGTCAGCTCAAAGCGCTCTTCGCACTCTCTCCTCACCGTCTCCTGAAGAAAAGTGTTCTGAAAAAGATCCGGAAGAGCATCCTGACTTATTCGGTGCATGAAAGTGGAGAGTTCCTGGCAGTATAACTCAACGGTAGACCCAGGTTGTATTCTCGGTCTCTATGATGCACTGTATGACTGCAGAGAACTTTAAGGGAACACCTGATTCAACTCTTGACATTGGCAAAGTGACCTGAAGGGTCCCTGAGGTGTTATGGTGGGACTGGGGTCAGAGCATTTCCAAGTCACGTTTAGACAGTGTGTTCTAATATCTAATACCGGTAATACCAGTAATATTTGTAGAATCATTACGTATTTTATAGTGAAGGCAGATCACAATGCATGAAGTGAACCGGTAAAATTATCAAAACACTTAATAAAATCAGTCATTTGCAGGATATTTTTTTCAATGGAATGTAAATGTACTGACCATATGCATTCCAGAAACATTTCATACTATTAATTCCATTTGGAAATTGCTTTATGGTAGATAGAATCTGTATTAGTCACCTTCACATGGCTATAATAAAATATCCAACTGACTTTTAAGTTAATTGGATAATTTAAAAGGTGAACAGAATCATTTTTGCTCATGATTTTAGAACATCCATCCAAATTCAGATATCCCCTTTTGAGATCCACGCACTCTGCAGCAGGTATGCGTGGGAAACAAATGATTTAGATCGTAACTCAGGATGCAGAGGGAAGACTGGCGAGAGTCCGCACCCCACTTTGGGATGTATCCCCAGTGACCTGTTTTCAAAGTCTCCAACACCTCCCAACAGCACAACCCGAGTACCAAACCCTCCACACGTGGGTTGCGGGGAGTTTTCCGACAGCAAGATTCTTTAGCAAAGAGCAAGTAGGCTGCCAAGAGAATCTGAAGCCAGGAGGAGTAGCTGTGGGCTTTGACGGACGAGCCTGTTGCTAGAGCTCTCTGGATAAAGGCCAGTCTCACCCACGAGGGGAATATTGCAGCAGCGTTAAGCTTTGGATGTGACTGGACTGGATACCACAAAGGCTCCTTTGAAGTCTGAAGATTCTGCCCTTTTAGCTGAGGAGCGGGCCATCTTTCGCCTTCATCCTTCAAAGGCCACAGTAAATCCTAGAGCTTGGATCTGCCAGTGTCCTGACGTGGAATGCGTCCCCAGGCACACATGGCTGTCGCAATCTCAGCAGCTGTGACTACCTGCTGACGTTCTCTCACAGGAGAGAGTGGGGAGGATCCATTTCCACTTGAGATTGAACTCTCTCCCTCCCTCCACCCTTCAGCTGTAGGTAAATCTGCCCCAGCTGCTCATGGCTCAGGAGGAAGGTTACTGAAAGAGGGGACCCCACCTATGCAGTTTTTGGGTGGCGGCTACTCATTCTGGGGTGGGAGATTTTGGTGACACAGCTGTTTCGAGCGTCACTCATATTTCTTCACCCATGCTTCTGAAAGGGAGCCCAATAAACTCTTTGCTTCCCTAAAGTGGATTTGGGTAGAATTCTTCCTTTGGTGCCCTATGTGAGGCGAACAGATGTTTGCCCATACCTCCCCAAGGAAAGTAATGGAATAGTTGATGTTGGGCTCGGTAACAGGTGTGAGAAAGAGGATGACCAGCTGGGCACATGACTCAGTTGGTGAAGTTTTTGCTGTACAAGTTTGATGATACCAGCATCCGCATAAAGTCTGTAATCCTACTGCTGGGAGTCGAGATGGGAGGCTCCCTGGAGCTTGCTGGCTACCTAATGTGGCCAAGTGGGTGAGCTGTGGGTTCACCCACAAAATGATGTTGGCCTCTGGCCTCCACATGCAGGTACATATGTAGACAAGTATGCAACACACACACAACACACACACACAACACACACACACACACACACACACACACACACACACACACACACACACCATGAAAAGCAAGCCATTCAAAGTGGGGTCTTAATAAAAAACCTACTTGAAATGATAATGCTATAAGATTCATCAACTCAAAATGAGTTTGCATCAGGTCAGTTTGTAAAAATAACTAAGGCATTTCCAAGTCTGGCTTTTAGCACAAAACATTCTCTGAGGGTTTGCTGACTCATCTACCATCAGGGGACTAAATACCAAACCATCAGAGAAAAGCAGCATCGTCCTGTATTTGAGCTTCTTGTGATAACGGGCAGAATTTAAGTCAACTCCAAGTTTGATAATTAAAATGGAGTATACAGCAATTCCAGATCAGCTTAACAATTTAAATGATGTCAGCTGTGATCTGGGCCAATGCTTCTCATGTATGTATATTTACATACACATAGGACCCACATCCATGTGTCTTTTTACCATCAATCAGTTATTTGCTTCTGCTTTTTTTTTTTTTTTTGGTGGCTCTCACTTGGCTTCAGTCTTTGTATCTGGATACTGATTGGAAAGGTGGGCAAAGGGGCAGTTAGAAAGGTGGCCGGCACTATAGAGAAAGATCTCTAGTTAATGAGGTATCTGATCTAATCCATGGTCAGTCTCCTTCCTAATCACTGGTGTTTGGATTGGTCTGAGCACTGGTCCTGTGTTCCTGTCATGGGATGGGGGAGTGTTAGTGATTAGGTGATTGCCAATGTCCTGGAGGTTTACTCCACCCACTACTGTGCCCTACTCCTGATCAGTTTGCATACTGTTGGCTAGGAGAGGACCTCAACACCCAGATAGAATTCAGCTTTGTGCAATGCAAGAATAGCAAAAGAGACAACAAACAACCTTAATACAGAACATTGGCGACTCTGAAATGTTCACCTGGAATCAGGCCGCCAAATCTCTCCCCATGCAGAGGCTCAGGAAACTTTCAGAAGAGGGGGCGGTCAGACTGTAAGAGCCTAGACAACTAGCTGAAATAGAGTCCTTCTGGGCCGGTTCCAAAACTGGGAGGTGGGGCTTGAATCCAGCGTGAACCCCATTTCATTTGTAGGCCCGCCTCCTTGGCGCAGCGTGCAACTCTTATTGGTGCTTTCTCTGATCTATCTGAGCACCTCGGCGCCTTCGGTTGCTGGACATGTCACCATTCAAGAATGGGTCGCTACAATCAGAAACTCATAGCAACGGGACTTGAGCTCATCAGACCTCCACAGTGGTGATCTTGTCAGCATGCCCCATGAACTGGCTCGGATTTCAGAAACAGTTCCAGGCAATAGGATCCTTAGGGACAAAGGGTCAGACAGAGGTTGGGGAATACCCCTATCAGTGGGCCACCCAAGGAAAGGCCTCGTTGTCTATTACAGAGGACTGAATCCCCTTGAGAACGAGAGACACAGAGAAAACCCCAGGACCCATAGAACCAAAGGGCAGGAGAATAGGAGGGAATAGACTGGGCCCACTTAGGGATGAGAAGGAAGGTGGATGGGATGGGAATGGGAGGGATGGAAGGGAGGAAGGAAGGGGGGGAATGAGGGACGCAAGGAGCATGCGTATAAAAATGTTAATTTAATAGATTTATTAAACAAAAGAAAGGTGGCCAGACGGGGTGCTGTTAGAGCCTCATAGTTTTTGCTTCTGACATATTCCCCAAAGAAAGAGCCAGAAGCTCAGGCTGGTTCTGCAGCTTGCTGAGAGCAGTTCAACTCAGCAGTGCTGGAGCCCTGTCAGACTCCGGCCCCTGCTTCATCTGCCGTGGTCGAAGGAGCTGCCCATCTCGATATGGCCAATGCATGGGTCTACTCTACAAGCAGGACACGGAGGCAGTAACAAATGGCAGGGCATTCTCATCTGATTTCCCCTGATTTAACCTTTCTTTTAAAAGGAAAGAAACTCACAGCACACTGTTTCTTACCTACTAGTAAGTAAGCTGGAAAATGTGTTGACATGATTCTATTAAGTGGCTTTCAATGAATATGCCCTTGATCAAGAATACAATAAAAATGGGCCAGCAAGATGGTTTGGGAGGTAAGGAGCCTGTGCATACAAATCTGTCAGCCTGAGTTCAATACCAGGAACCCACATGGTAGAAGAGGAGAACCGATGATCAGAGTTGCCGATCTACACCTGTGCACTGTAGTATATACATCATGGTACATGTGTCTGTTCACTTCCCATCTCTTATCCTTTCTCTCAAATAAATAAATAAATAAACAAACAAACACATAAAATACTAAAAAAGGATACTGTGATAGGCTGGAGAGATGGCTCAGGGGTTAAGACCCTGCTTTGCAAGCAGAAAAGACCTGAGTTTGGATCCTGGAATCCACTGGAAAAAAAAAAAAAGCCAGTGGAAATGGTTGGGGTCTGCATTCTTTCAGCTCTGGAGGGTGGAGCTTGCGAAACCCCAGAGCAAAGTAAAAAGGAGGTAGAAGTCACCCTTGGGCGTCCATGGGCACACACAGTGCCCTCTGATAAACATGCACGCGCACACGCACACACACACACACACACACACACAGAAACCAGATAGTCATGAACACTACGGTCAACAGATAGCAGCGACAGGAATGATGGGCACAGCAAGGAGATGTGACAAGGGATGGGCTGGGGTGACAAGCACTCCCATGAAAAGAAAAATAAAACTCCGTCATTTCACTAGATTTAAATTCGAACTCAAAAAGAAGAAGCAGGGCTCCACTGCACACATGCATAGAGCAAGTTGGGAAAGGTTTCAGGAAAGTGACAGAGACAATTAAGTGGTGACGTGAGCCCAAGGCACTATGATGGGGCTAGACCGGGACACCCCCAGCTTCACTCTCTACCTTGTGAAGTCTGAACCAGCCACCGGGTCCCAGGATGCACACATCCTCCAGCTTCTGCCACGTACCGTCCAGTTGAATGGGTGGCCAGCGAGCTGGGGGCAGGGGGAGGCTGACTGCTCTGGGATCCACCCTTCTTAAAGACGCAGCTTTCAGAACAAGGGAGTAATTCACTTCCTTCTATTATTCCCAAACCAGGAGAACCTCTGAACCTGAAAACAGGATCTATAGTTGAAACTTTTATCTGTATCCAAACACTAGGAATTCTTAGATGAATCTCATATCTTCATTTTCTCTGCTGCTATTACAGCTCATTCTCTCTCTCTCTCTCTGTCTCTCTCTCTCATGTGTGCGTGTACAACAGTCCACTTAAGCGTGCATGCTTGTGGAGGCCCAAGGGTGATATTGGGGATCACCCTGGATTGCTCTTCCAGCTTATTGCTTTACACTGGGGTTTCCCAGGCTCTGCCCTCCAGGGCCAGAACTGCAGGTCCCCACCATATCCTCCTGGTATTTTACATGGGACTCTGGGGATCTGAACTCAGGTCATTTTGCTTGTGAAGCAAAGGCCTCAATCATTGAGCCATTGCTCCAGTCTAAGACTCCTCTTAAATTGAGGTTATAACTCAGCTTTGTTCAACAGTTAGTTCACATGTCATAATTTAATCAATCATAGGGTAAAAAATGGAAGCAATACTTGAAAGTTTAGGAAACTGCTATTTCAGGAGTGGACTGTGACAGGGACATGTGGATGTGGCTAGAGCCAGTGGACACATGAGTAGAAATTCAGTCATACGTGAAAAGAATCAATGCTTATGATTAGATTGGTTTCTGGAATTAGGCTAAAGGAAGGCTGGGTTAATGCAGACTTTTAATATGTATTTCCATTGAGCAACATGAAAAAAGCATCAGCAGTTGAATGGTCAGGGAAGGCCGAGTATGCTATATGTTTTAGACAAAATCATCTGTGGTCACATTTTACCACTGGGTTTGACTGAACCGGAAGTCAAGGGTAGCAGACATACAGGCAGTGGGACCCAGAGAAATACCCTAGGGATGACCATGAGGATAAGACTCAGGTTGTAGACGCCAAAGGGGAAGAAGAGAGACCAGGACTGAGGAGTGAGCGGTAGGGTAAGGAGGAGTTTGGCATCACGCTAATACTGGGGTTGTAGTTTCCTTCTGAGGACCAAACGGAGTCATGGGAAGTTATTGAAATCAGGGCGCTGGCATGACAATATGCATGGAAGTCCAATCCTCCGTGGGCTCTGTGGGAAATGGCCTGAAATGGGGAAAGATGGAGACAAGGGAGGACATCAGGGACTCCAAGTTTTTAATGGAACTGCTCCGATCCTAAGTACCTGGGTGAGGCTGGCCTGGGCAGGAAGGACCACTTTTGCACCTGCTGGTGCTCAGCTTTATCAGCAGACATTGTACAACACTTTCAACTAAAGGCTGCTTTCAACAGACTTAAGCTATGGCTTGATTGCCCTCCCACTGAGTAGGTAAATGTAAAAATGAAAATATTAATTAGCTTACCATCTGTTTAAAATTTCTAATATTAAAAAATGGCCAACTTTTCCTACTCTTCGCGATGTAAGAGTAGTTTATTTTTATGTTTGTTTTCATTTTTACCCTTAGAGACAGCTGGGTTGCTTTCAGTTCCAAAAGCAGAGGAAGAAGTGAGCGAGGCCTTTCTGGGTAACTTGAGCATTCTGAAGGTGGGAATCCTGTTTATGGGGCTGCAGAATCAGCCATACGTGGCGGAATTAGGGAAAACAGACTAGGAAAGTAAGGCCTCCCTGGAGACTCAGCACAGATACTCTCTCTGCTCACACTTTATGCCAGCGAGGTCACCAAGTCACCAATTTCACCCACTCTAACCAACCACAGTGCCAAGGAGGGTGTGGTCAGCCAGCTGGGTGGGGGGATGGAGGTGAAAGGAAATTTCTGTGCAAAAGGAGTGAACGCCAGGAAGATGAGTCAGAGTTGGGGAAGGATGTGCCCAGCTCCTACTCGAAGGCGTCTGTCCCTCTTGTCTGCTCAGCCCCAAAACACTGTAGAAAAACAGTGCCTTTGGGGCAGGAATGAGAATCTCAAGAAACTCTTGGGAAAGGAGTAAGATGAATGGAAGCCAGGAAAAGTCTGTTAAATTATATATTCATCAAAATAAAATTCATAGACCCAGAGGACAGAGATGCCTCTGATGGCCTTCAAGTATCAGTTTTTCAGGGTACGGAGGAAAGACCATGGGGTCCAGTATTCAAGATCTACTTTTCTCGTCAACAATCCAACTTTCATCAGCATCTTGGCAGCTATTAATGACACATGGTATCTTCAGATTTCTTGTCATTCTGTCAGCATCCTGCCATCTCCCTCTTCACAGAAAAAGACCTCAGCCTAAGTCCCTTCTGCCCATGCTTCAGGCCAAGTTCTCAGGTTCCCTGTTCATAGGCCCCCAGCCATTGCCAGCCAACCTAGCTCAGGAATATTCCACGACCCCTCAAATCCTTATTCTTGTACAGTAATTTTATTATGTGCCAAAGTCAAGAATCATCGGTTTGGTGATTTACTAAGTAGCACTTTGGTATCTCACTCTCTAGATGGAATAACCTGAGAGGCTGTGTCACTTCTCTACTGATTACATATGCAGAGGCAGCAGATGCCTATCTTAAAACTAAGGAGATTCCTCTTAAAAATGAGCTATTTGTGTTTGCAAATGCTATGTATCTTTGAAATTCAATCATCATTAACATAAATCCATCCTTACTATGTTGCTTTGGCAAACTTTCCTACATAAATGTTTTTTAAAACAGATTTTATATTTGGAAAATATTTTTAAAACACTTAAAAGTTTAAAATCATCTATGAGCTCAATATTTTTAAAAGCATGTAAGAAGGGACGCCTGATCCCAATTCTCCTTTCTCCCCCTCCCCCAACACCCCAAGGTATTCGCTGCTGCCTTGACTTGTCCCTGTCTTCTCTGAGTCTGCAGCCCAGAGCAGTAATGCACCTGTACTTTCTTTTTGTTTTGTAAGCAAAAAATTGACCCAGGATGCCAAGGCAAAGCAACCTAAACCCACAATAAAAACAGGTGCTGTATTGAAAGCAAATACACGCTGAGAATCTTTTAGCCACTATTTTGACATCCAAAAAGCTCTGAAAAGAAAAAAGTTATAACTATTGGTAAGCAAATTATTTTTTTTTACTATTTCTTTAAATGTGATGAACATTCAGATGTTCCATGCACAAATATTATTGTCAATTGCATGGCTGCGAGGCTGCTCTAGAAACATTTGTACTGTAGTGTTAACTGTCTAAACTTAACAATTTCATACATATCCAAATCAGATAAAGGATTACAGACTTGTATAAGTCAATGCTCTCTTGTTTAAATACTTTATTTTCTTTATGTTCCTGATGGTGTGTGTGTGTGTGTGTGTGTGTGTGTGTGTGTGTGTGTGTGTGTGTATAAGTATCATTCCTCATGGAACCATCCACCTTTGCTTTTGGGACAGGGTCTATCACTGGTCTAGAAATCCTAAGTAGGTTAGTCTGTTGGACAGTGAACTCCAGGGATTCACCAGTCTCTGTCTCCCTAGTGCTGGGATTATAAGGCTATACCACCCCCCAACATACTTTTTGTGGTGCTGGGAATTGAATTTAAAGTCTCTAACATAGTAGCATTGAGCCATACCTAAACTCTCCCCTGCTTTTAATGTGGGTTTGGGGATTGATCTCAGGTCTTTGGGCTGGCAAGGCAAGTACTTTACCAACTGGGATTTCTCCCTCACCCTCTTCTGTGTGTGTGTGTTTTTTTTAACCTCTAATGTTGTTATTGCATTCTCCTCCTCCCAGCCTCTAAAAGTTGGAGCTCCTATTTTCAACTTTCTCTACTATCTTTCATTGGGTGATTTTATTAATCCCTATGGCTTAAATATCAATTATACAGGGATGTCTCCCAAAACTGGTCTCTCTGGCCAGCATCCTCCTAGCATATATCTAGTAGGCACCTTAAAGCTAACATGTTTCTTAAGCACATAGTAGCACATGGCTGTAATCATAGCACTTAAGAAGCAGAAGCAGGACTATGAGTTTGAGGCCACCCTACATAGCAGGTTCAAGGCTAGTCAGGACTAAATAATGAGACCCTGTCTCAGAAAACATCAAAACAAATCACATTCTGCTGTTTACCTGTTTTAGTTATAGCTTTTCCTGTCTTTTTTTTTTCCCTCTTACTTCTTGACCTTTGTCCCATATTTGTCACAGGACTTCGTTTTGCTTTATTCCTCTCCATTGCACTTAGTTTCTAAAATATAAACTAACATATTATCATGACTAAAATGTAAAATACCACGAGCAATCTATGATGAACAAGAGTATTTGTCTATCTTTTAGGTCTCACTTCCTAGTAATAACAGTTCTCAGATTTTTCAGCTCTTATTTTAGATTTTTACTGCCACGATTCAAAGTAACAGTATTATATAGTGATCATGCTTTTCTTCTAATTTTAAAAATTATTTATTGGCTTTTTGGGAATTTGAGGGTTTAGCTTCTTTACGAGATCCATCTTCGCAAGACTCCTCTTCCCCCACTCTCGTATCACACTGTGATCACACTTCTTAGATAAACCTGTTATTTTTCATTTGGACAGTCCATAAATATTGTGCACGCCTGAGCCACAGGACGCTGCTCTGCTTGAATCTATTGTCTTGCACGGTTTGTTTTACTTTCAATTATAAATAGTTGCTATAATAAATACCTAACCCAAACAACTAGAGGAAGAAGGAATTTTATTCAGCCTACCATTTCATGTTACAGTCCATCATGGTAAGAGGTCAGTCACTGCACGAGCTGAGGAAAATGGCCATGCCACATCTAATGTTAAGAAATCTAAAGGGGACCAGCCAACGCTTGACAACCATCTTTATGCAACCCATATGTACATCTGTACATATGTACAGATGTACATCTCCTGCCTAGGGAGGAGATACTGCCCACAAGAGACAGGAATTTCCACTCAATTAAAGCAATCAAGACACTCTCCTATAGGCTTGCTCAGAGGCCTGCCTTAGATAGACAATTCCTCCCAAGTATAACAAAAGCCCACCTCTCAAGTGTCAATATAACAGTTGAGACTGTCACAGTCTCCTTCCAGACTTATTGTCTCATTGCTTATCTGCTGCTTCTCTAGGCAGGACTTACTAGTGTCTACTAGAATTATAGCTATCCTCTTGATAGTCAAGTGCTCTCCATAACCTGTCAGCTTCTGTTTGTTCGTGGAGACCTACATCTAAAAACACACTGTTGTTTTGTTTGACTCAGTCTGCCGCTGTCTAATCTGCTGTGTGGCTGTAATCTAGCACATTGTCCCACTAACCCTAGAGGTTCCTTCCACCTTTCTCTTGAGCTGGAGCAATAAATTCCTGACCCCTACTTCTCCCTGCTAGTGATGCCTCCTGTGGCAGCATAGCATTAGGCACTGGATTAGACCTTACCTGCCATTTCCATGGTAATACTCTTAAGCTAATTCAGCCGAATCTGTTTATCGCCTAGTCAGAACTCCCACCCACAGGGAAACTGACCCATGTGGAGATAGCTAAATAAATTGGGGCTAGGGAGCATGTGCCTTCTTGCACCTGGAAGCTTCTTTCTCCTCTCTCCTATCAGCAAAGAGTGGGCACTACAGGACCGCCATCATGTAACTGTGCTCTTAGGCTCAGAGAGTGAAGCTGTCCCTTCCTTCCTTCTGTGCTCTTGTTTCCAATGTCTAAGCATGTTTTCCCTGTGCTCTGGGCTTCCTCCCTGTTTCTTTGAAGACTCTATCTGTTGTCCACATGGCTGCTTGCCTGATCATCATGATTTTCTGTTCTTTTACGTCTCCTCCTCTCAGTTGGCCTCTTTAGATACTGCCAAACTCTGTTTTTAAGTGAGCAGAAACACTCTCAATCTCTTCTGGCTTAGTAAGTCAGTATTTTGCAGAGAACATGAGCCCGTGTCCATAGGCTGCAACTGTATCTCCTCTCACGGCTTCCTGAGACAGGCTGTGAAGGGAAGATTATTTATGAGGAGCTGACTGTCTGGAAATGTCCTTATTTGACACTGATTTGGTTGTCTGGCAGAATACAGAGTTCTAGGCTAGAAGTGATTTTCCATCAGAATTTGGAAGGAATTTTCTTCTTTCTCCTGTGGCAGTTAAGAAGAGTTCTTTAAACAGTTTGATTCCTGATGTTTTTTAAGGGATGAGATTCCCACCTCCTCACCCCACATAGCAACATTTGTGTGTTGTTTGTTGACACATGCTGGGCTACATAAGACAGTTAGTTCCTCAGTGCGGATGCTTTGCCAGCCCTGCGCGATGGTGCTCAGTGAGCCTTCGAGCTATCATGTATGGCTCTAGTGTGCCCGCCAAAGATTCATGTGCTGAAACTTAACCCCACTGTGTTGTCTCAAGAAAGTTAAAAGTTAATATCAAGGTGTCCAGAAGTGGAGTGGTTTGGACATAATTACATCAAATAATGTCCACAGGGGTGAAACTCTCATGAACAAATCCTGGGGACTGTAAGAAGAGGGAAGGGAGGGAAGGGATGCGTGGTCACATGCTGCCTTGCCTTCTGCTATGTCATGACCTGTGTTATACCTTGAGAATCGGCCAGCAAGTGGGCCATTCCCAGATGTGGCCCTTAGACCTGCAGTCTCCAGGACGATGGGTCAAAACAAATCTTTGTCATTTTGTTAAGGTTTTGTTTTTATGAGACAGGGTCTTACTGCATAGTGCTGACTGGTCTTGAACTCATGGTCATCCTCTTGCCTCATAGGCATGTGCTACTCTGATTGACTTCATCTCTTTATAACTCAGCCAGTCTGAGGTATTGCATTATTTGCAATATAAACTGATCTTTTATATCCATCTTTTGTGAAGGACTCTTGTCACCTCTGCGCTGTTTTATGTCTGTGACTTTAAAGTTCTCCTTTTGTCCTTATTTGTTTGTTTCTGTTCTTCATACTAGAGATGCTTCTCAAATATTAAGTGTCCTTGGTTACTCATGTTTAAGAACAACACTCCAGAATGATACTCATGTGCGTGAAGAGGGCTGCTGGGTGGTGCACTTCTGAGTGGGCAAGCTGACGGAGATACAGCCACTTCTTTGTGACAGAGGTAGATTTCTAGAGGCAGTGAGAACAGTGAGAGAGACCAGAGGAAATCAAGCGAGGCCACAAGCCTCCGTGAAAGACAACACATCCCAGGCCTGAACCTACACTGCACTGGGCATGCGGGCACCCCGCGAGCGGGTCCATCACAATACCAGTCAGTGGGACTTTCAAACGTGGTCCCACCAGTGACCACCAATCAAAAGTTAGAGAGGAAACTAATAGACAGTTTCCAGTTTTGATGTCTCAAAAATTCCTAAAAGGAGCACCCGGGGTCCGGAGCTTTGTAGCAGTCTTGCTCCACCTCGTCTTCCCTGAGCAGCCAAAGACTACTTCTTGCTCCCCCTGATTTTCTACAGCAAGCAGGTGCCCTGCTCTTCCCTGTTTTTCAGACGATTTTACTTCAACTGTTCAATCGCATCCTAGCTTCAGTCTTCGAGTCTGGGATGCGGAGCCTGGACAGAAATCCCTGAGTGTTTTGGTATACACGGTGTACTGTTTTCTCAGTGTTGGTATACATGGCTGTCTTCTGCTGAGACGGCTCACGTCATCGGAGAGGACTCTTCTCGTTTCCTGAATGCTGGTATGTCGGCTTGGTTGCCTGCGCTCGGGCAGGAGTGTGCAGTAGAGTCTTCCATTTAACAGGCTTTCACTCTGGTCCTAGCCCATGCTCTGCTGTCCCGTTAACTCAGGTTCAGTGTCTTTCCCATTCAGTTTTCCTAGAGAACAAACCTGAGGCTTCTTGCCAGGTGGTTGGTGGCGATGTCACGGGGACAGAAGACACCTGAAGGTAATTGTGCTCCTTTCCCTGGCTTCCCAGTGGGCCTATGTTCAACTCCGCTCTTGGTCTCTCTTCAGAGTGTTTTATGTCTCCAATTCCTGAGTCTCCTTTGTCCCATCAAGTAAGGGGTCCCTTTTAGAGCTCCTCATTCTCAACCCCATAATCCCGAGGTTCAGTATTCCGAATTCTCACTAGTCAGTTATTTCTCCGCCATTTACTTCCCATTTTCCAAAAGGGTTGTCTTCCTCATCAAATATCCACTCTTCCCTTGTTCTCCTTGTCCTCATGGATACTTTCTATTCGTCATTTGCATTTATTTGTCATTTTCACAGCAATGCAGTGAAGCAGGAATGAACACATTTGTCCCACTTTCCGTGTTTTCATTTCTGAGTACCACGAGAAGGACTAGAAGCATTTGAAACGTCTGCCCTTTCCCCCCTCTTATCTAAGGTCTTAAAACAACAAAAAGGTTGAACTCTCTGCACGGGTTTTCCTTTGATCTATTCTTTTTTTAAAACCGTTATTCTTCTTCTAGATCATAATAAGGCCCTTTATATTGAGCTGCACTGTCTTGACAGGATTCGTGGGGAACTCACACAAGGGGAAGAGTGGTAGCAAGAAGCACGTGGCCCATCTTAATTTGGCTTTAAAAACAATATGCTGTTCTCTTAACATTAACTTCTGGCTTCCTTTCCTGTTTTGGGCGTGTGTGTGTTTCTGTCATTTTAGCTGTTCATTCAAATTTACATTTTCAACATACTTTTTTGCTTTCCATTTTCTCTCCTCTTACCAATAGTATCACTTTGGGGGATCTATCTTGGACTAAGAATGTTGTTCTACTAATCTGTTAGATTAAGGAAGGTCTATTTTGCCTCGCACAGAAAGACTTCAGCATCTCTCTGACCCTGAGAACTCTCTGCACAGCTAAGAACACAGTGTGCCCACTCTTTGGCCTCTTGAAAGAGAACAGAACTTTCCTTCTCCTAATTAGCGTCCTTATTACAACATTAATTTATTTTTATTCTAATGGGGATTTGTTCTCCATTAAATTGAAGTTTTATTTCTTTAGAATCCAAGATACTTCAAGTGTCTGGACTACAATATTAAAAGCGAACAGTGTTTTTCCTTGACACGCCTCTATTTACAGCTTCTGTTTTTTTCCGGGCTCATAAATCCCATCACTTTCATTGGCTCATTTCCCATTTTTTAAGCATATTCTGGACTTTGACATGCTCAGCCAGAGGAACAGCCTTAGTTATTATGTACTTACGCTCTGTTTCAATTATGAAATTTGTGGTGACATTTTGGTAACTTCTACCCTTTCCTCCTATAAAAAGAAACAACCCATCGTGTATTTTACAGATGATCTTTTCTCCTCTTCAGTAAGAATCCACGATCATTATGTACTAAGCTAATGTCTTCTATCTTTCGGAAGTCTGTATTTTTAAAAATGAAACCTGTCTTCTGAGAGCTATCCCTTCTCAGCTAAGGAGCAAGACGAACTTCCAGCACAACTCCTGTCTGGTAAAGAAATCACTGCCAGTCTTGCTAAAATTCCCTCCACGAGATCTCCCCACTGATCTGAAGTCCTGAGAGTCACGTCTTACCTTGAGTGTGGTTGGACTTACTGAATCATTCTTAATGATTAAAACACAAAGGAAGTCGTGGGGTGTCACTTCTGAGACTAGGTTACTTGAGGACTGTCTTGGTGCCCTGTCACTACTTGTTCTGAGAGAAAGAGCAGACAACACGGGGGCATGTAGCATAGCACTATGGGAGGCTTCTCCCAGGAGTCAGAGGGCTCCACGCAACAGTCTGTAAGAACATTAATCCTGCTAATAAGCCTCCTTAGCTAAGCTTCTAGCTGAGTGTGGTGCCCCACGGACACCCTCACACCAAGCTCATTAAAGGCCCAGAACCAGAGGCACCCAGGTGACAGCCCCAGATTCCCTACCCACTGAAATGAGATAATCAATCCTTGTTGACTAAAGCCATTGGCTTTGAGGGTAATGCTCTTAAAGTGAATTATCTAGCCTTTACTCTGTTTCTGAGATGATAAATTTCTGTTTAGGTCATTCTTTTGGATGTTAATTGCTCATGCGAGGCTTTAAGTTCTTCTCAGAAGGTAGAAAGTAGCAAGTATCAGCTTTGTTCTCAATAACACCTGTCCCGCTTAGACAGTGTCTAGCCCCACATGGATGGTAATTTACATTTTCTGAAGGTGACTCTTTTCCTTTGTCCTCATTAAGCTGCTCCTTATTTTCTACAAGGCCGCCTGTGTGCGGATCCGGACCTGTTCGTCTAGTCACCTGGATCTTTCTCTCTTTAACAGGCTGCTTCTGTTCCAGAGAATCAGCACAGTCTCCTGTAAAGCACATCAGCGCTGACTCTCTCCTTCTCAGTCTCTCCTGCTAGAGCCTCCTGCCTGCCCCTCTCCTCCTCCTGCCCCCCTTCACCTGCCCGCTCCTCCACCTGAACCCCTTCACCTGCCCTCTCCTCCACCTGCCCCTTCACCTGCCCTCTCCTCCACCTGCCCCCTTCACCTGCCCTCTCCTCCGCCTGCCCCTTCACCTGCCCTCTCCTCCACCTGCCCCCTTCACCTGCCCTCTCCTCCGCCTGCTCTCCCTTCACCTGCCCTCTCCTCCACCTGCCCCCCTTCACCTGCCCGCTCCTCCACCTGAACCCCTTCACCTGCCCTCTCCTCCACCTGCCCCCTTCACCTGCCCTCTCCTCCACCTGCCCCCTTCACCTGCCCTCTCCTCCACCTGCCCTCTCCTCCGCCTGCTCTCCCTTCACCTGCCCTCTCCTCCTCCTGCTCTCCCTTCACCTGCCCTCTCCTCCTCCTGCCCCCTTCACCTGCCCTCTCCTCCGCCTGCTCTCCCTTCACCTGCCCTCTCCTCCTCCTGCTCTCCCTTCACCTGCCCTCTCCTCCACCTGCCCCCTTCACCTGCCCTCTCCTCCACCTGCTCTCCCTTCACCTGCCCTCTCCTCCGCCTGCCCTCCCTTCTCCTGCCCTCTCCTCCACCTGCTCTCCCTTCTCCTGCCCTCTCCTCCGCCTGCCCCCCTTCACCTGCCCTCTCCTCCGCCTGCCCTCCCTTCACCTGCCCCTAGCCTCCTCTTCTTCCTCCTGTCTGCCCCTCTCCCTACCTTCCCCCAGTCTACTCTCCTCCCCCCACTTGTTTCCCCCCCCTCCGCCTCCCCTCCCGCCTGCCTCCGCTACCTGTCTTCCCCAATGCTTGCCCCTCCTTTCCCACCTGCTCCTCCAGATTCAAATCTTAATCCTGCTTCTGTGAAATCCTATGGCCTTGTGAAAACTATTCAACTTTCCCAAGCAGCCCCTTGGCTGTAACATGAATATAATATCTGCTCTGTAGGGTTAGGCATTGTTCTTGATCTAGTATTTTGTCCTTTCCACAGTTCATCTTTATGATTCTTTGTAATAGATTCACTTCATATCTATACTGATGACATAAGTCTTCAACTGTGACTGGAAATTTAAACGAAGCAAAAACAAGTAATACTTAATGTTACTACCTGATGGTGTTACTCACACCTTTCATTTATTTCACTGCTAAGATGCTACTGGGGACCAATGAAATATTACTTATTAGTATTCAAAACCTTCCATCTATCTTTTTCTGTTCTATTGTGATAAATGGTATTGAATATTATATATTGCACCACTGTTTCCAAAATGCTTAGCAGTTCAGAAATAAAACTGGTAGAAAAAAGTTTTCAAATATAAATAAGTTTACTTCAGGCTAAAAAACACTGCTGAATTAATTCTACACACATAAGTATGTAAGCATCTGATAAGATCAGGTTGAGAAATATGTAAAATTGAAAGTCATATCCCTTTATAGTGTTTGGATTTTTTAAAAAATTTAAGCAGCATGCATTCAAAAAGTCTCTTTGGAGTCTGGGTAGATGACTCAGTAGTTAAAGCACTTGCTACACAAGCTGAAGGACCAAGATTCAGACCCACAAAGCCGGTGCAAAAATGCCAATGGTGGGGGAGGAACAGGGTGGCCGGTCTGTAATTTCAGTCCTGGAAGGCAGAGTCTGGGACTCCTCAGAGCAAGCTGGTGGATTTGATTTGGTTTGATTACAGATCCAGGCTCAAAGCAGTTAGTAATAAAGGTGGAGGATGCGTTCTAACACCACCGCGGGGTCTACGCACACATGCATGCTCTCCTGCACCCACATGTACGCACACACACATACTCTATGTACACATACGTCTGAAAGGACCGTGCGCTAGGCACAGGGCACAGCAGCTGCTTACCTCTTCTTGAGCCTGGTTGAACTGCTGCAGCAGATCTGCCTGGACCAGCATGAGCCTTTCCAGTTCATCCGACTTCAGTTTCATTTCCTTCCTCAGGTCTTCCGAAATGGAATTATTGCTGTCCATTTCCTTCTTCAAGCGAGCTTCAAATTCTGCCACCAAACTTTTCAGGGCTTCAATTTCTTTTTGCTTTGACTCAGACTCTTCCGTGTATTGCAGGTGGGATTCATAGAGTTTTTCTTCCAGAGTGGTCAGTTCTAGCCTCAAGTCTCTTGTAGCGCCTGCAATTAAGTCGGATATCTGTAAGAGAAATCTTTTATTAGTTTGTATACAACAATTTCTGGATAGCCATAGTTGTTTATTCTAATAAGTCAGTGTTTTTCTTACCAGATGACACAACTCCTATGACATATGTGGTCTATCAAGATTTTATTTTTTACTATTTGTTTTGGTAGCACATATATTAAAATTGAAGCAATACAGAGAAGGTTAGCATGGCCCCTGAACAAATTCATGGAGAATTCTATTTTTTAAGTTATTTTTTAAGTTAACTCTGACTTCTCTTTTTCTATCTAAATGGCATCACATGAATCACTTGAGCACCTTGGAAGTATTTGCATCTCCATGACTACTGAGCTATCAGGCAGCTCAAGTCTCAACAAGCAGATTGGTGGTGGTTAGGGGAGTGGTTTAGTTGGACCTAACTGGGTTGTCTTTGGAACCTCAAAATACCTGATGTTTGGAGACACAACAGTTATATGCTCCTCACACCTCACCAATGCATTTCCCTTGGACATGTTTCTTTTCTTTCTTGTGGAGGCACCCTGCTCACTAAGCTTATCTTCCGTGGCAGCTCCCTCACAGAACTTCTGGTGATGATAGAAATAGTCTGTGTTATCCAATATGGCAGCCATTGGCCACCAATGGCTACTGATAGTGGAGTGCTGGAAAATGAGCTCTCAAGACAAAAAGGTCAAATTTGCATCTAATTTCATTGGTGAAGTCCTCTTGCCTTCACTACCAATGTGACACTACTGACTATTGAGTTGGAAGAGACACACTGTTGACTATTGAAAACTGGTAGTATTTGTGTGCTAATGTGACCAAAAAAAACTAAACACCTGGTTTTGGTGAAGTTAATGAAATACAAGAATGTATTCTGAAGACTATCAGAACACTATGAACATGAGTAGCTTCTTTAGGTTGGACCTCCAGATAAAATGAATGAAGTGTCTAGAAGGGAAAAGACAGTTCTTTTTTCTACAACAACAGAATCAAGAGCCAAGCATGGTGGTTCATATTGGTAGTTTTATTACTTTAGAGATGCAGGCAAGAGAAACATGGTGGGTTTGAGGCCCCCCTAGGCCACATGATGAGCTTCAGGCCAGTTTAGACTACAGTGTGACTCTGTCATAGAAAAAAAAAAGACAACTAAACCCAGAAGAACAGAAAAACAAGAGCAGAGCTACTTCTGACAATATCCTCATTACTTATGCTACACATATTGTCATCAATATTAGTGCAATAAGAAACCAGGCCACAAAAAATCTGGAAACACTTATGGACCAAAGTTCCAAGGACTTTGTGAACTATTGTTTAAAAGTATGATGTATCTAAAATTTGTTTCAAATGTTAAAATTTCATAAGGAATAACTTTTGGGAGAAATCTATTCACCACAATTAGTCATTTTATGATTTAATATTCTATTATTTCTCAGTCATCTAGAAGGGAAAGGAGGTCACTGTTAGGTCTGAGCGGGGTTGCCAGCATCCACAGGGGGCTGACAATGAGGCAGAGCGTTACCCTTGCCCCAGTGCATCCGCACAGCCACAAATATGTTCTGATTTTTAAAAAGGGCAGCAGCATTTAAAAGTCAGATTCACTTATGAGATTTGAACTTATGACTTTGCTTAAGTAGCTGTATAATTGTGACTGAGTTTCCCTGCCCATGGGCTCCTGAGCCACCCAGAGCAGCTGCTGTCACGAGGTGCGGGGAGAAAGGGAAGGAGGCATTTGATGCCAGGAGTCAGGAAGTCAGCAGCCAGGACCTGCACAGAGCAAGTCAGATCTCAGCGAAGCCAAGGCTTCCGGCTCAGGACCTATGCCATCGTCTCATCAGAACTTCTTTCTAAAATAGTCCATCAAAGATGAAATTATTGGGGCTGAGCATCTGACCATAAACCTGGTGGCCTCAGTTTGATCCTCAGAAGTCCCCATGATGGAAGGAGAGAACTTTCAAAAGATGTCCTCCATGGGCATGCATTCTTGTCCCTCTATCTCTTGAAATAAATGAATTAAATATAAAAAGAGAAAATTATCATGAATTTCAAGACAGCAACATCTGCAGACCATAAAATGCAAAAAGCCTTTCTGAGCATGGGCCCGAGTTGTGACAGTTGTTATACGCCCTTGAAGCTGGTCCTACTTGTTCACAGCGAACAACCAGAATGGCTATCTTGTGTCTTTTTTATAGAGTCTATGCTTAATTAACAGAGACCCTTAGTGAGCTTTTTCAAAATATCATTTTCACGCACACACACCCCATACAGAATCCCTCTCTATACGTAAATACGATAAAAACAAGAAAACCTCGCCATTCATGGTAATCTGTAATACAGAATCCCTCTTTATACGTAAATATGATAAAAACAAGAAAACCTCGCCATTCATGGTAATCTGTAATACAGAATCCCTCTTTATACGTAAATACGATAAAAACAAGAAAACCTGGCCATTCATGGTAATCTGTAATCCCAGCATTTGGGAGTCGGAGATAGGAAGATGTGAGCCAAGGAAGCCCAAGTTACAAAGCACTCTCCACTCTCCTAAAAAAGCCACAACAAAACAAAAAACAGGGAAACTTTGACAACATCTTAGAGGAGGGCTGGGAAACACTGTCCTCGGGACATGACGTGGCTGTCGCGCTCAAGAACTCACAGCCGCTGCGGTTACCTGCGCAACACTCATCCCCTGCATAAGATCTCTCTAGTCACCAGGCCAGCACGGATGGAGGAAGGGCTCATGAGCCCTCCCGAGGGCTGAGGAACTAACGTTGCCCGGGAAGGGAGGACCATCTTTCTTTGGGGCAGTGGCTGCTGGCAGGATGCCTATGTTCCAGTAGATGGGCCATACCCACATGGATGCAAAAGCACTAATGAAATTCAGTGGGTCATTAAAAAAATAGAGGACGCAAAGTTGGGAGAGGATCAGGAGGAGCAGGAGGGAAAATAGGGATGCACAGGGTTAAGATACTTTGTATGTACATATGAAGTTCATAGAATTAAAATTATTTTTAAAAAGACATAATTTAAGAAACCTATAACTGTGTCATTATTTTTGATGTTGATGCCATGTTAATTATTAGTCATTAAATTTATTCTGTCTTAAAGATAAGTTTATTTATTTTTACAGAATCTTATAGCTGGACTGAATGCTTCTGGAACTTATCCTTTCTAAAAGACATGCAAACCATTTTGCCTGGACAGCAAAAAAGAAGGCGTAGTGGCTGTGAGCAAACTATTGGAGTGACAGCTACTGAAGGTTTCTGCAGAGGAAATACCAACATTTGTAGTTTGAAAACATTATATAATGTTATATAGAATAATTACAAACCTTCAACTGTAGCTCTTCATATTCTTTCTTATACTTTTGGATAATTTCCTGGTGTTTTTCTTTTTCAATATCCAGCTGCAGTTTTGCTTCTTCCTTAAAGAGAAGAGCTTGCTCCTGGAACTCCATTAAATGCTGGGCTCGCTCCTTGGCAAGTTCAGCTTCAATCTAGAAAGCAGCATTGGGCAGAAATTAAATCATTTCACTTTAAAATAACTATGCTAGACTTATTTTCAGACTCCAATTTTTTATTTTTTAAAAAAATTTTTAATTAGACTCCAACTTTTAAAATATTCAAATATCAATATTTCAATTAAAATATTTTAAAGTTCCAAGGTGTAAAAAATTCTAACTTAGAACTTAGGTCTGCAAAATTGATCTTGGGCCAAATATCCTGTAACTAAAATTTGCAAAATTAGTAGAGAATTTAGGATGGTATAGTGACAGTTTTCAGAAACAACGAGAGTTCAGCCAATTACAATTATATGACTAAAAGCTGAATCATTTGCACAGATAATTCCATCTTTATCAGTAACTCACCAAAGAACCAATTTTCTGCTTTTGAGGCTTTTAAACTATGTTCAGCTGGAAATCAGAATGATTCAAAGTACAGATGCTGAATTTTTAAGTGTCCCTTTCTCAGTAAAGGCCATGGTGGGGTTTGGAATCTCAGACTGTCATTTTGATGTGACAGAGTGTGAAGGTGACTAAAGGCTTGAAAGACATTGATGTGTAACTCTAGACAGTGCTGGAAAGTTCTTCTGATTTTGCCTCTTTCACTTCTGCACAGTGTGGAAAATATAAACAAGGTCTTTGGTTTGAGATGGAAGTGAGTTTAAATCCTGGCTCTGCCACTTGCCCTCTCTGTGATCTGAGGTTTGTGACCATACCACCTCCTGGTGGGGTCCCAGCTAGTTCCTCGTGGGTCATTAGGAAGATGAAGCAAGGACAATCTGTGTGAAGTTCTAGCATGGGCGAGCGTCCAGTGGCCAGCGGAGACTCCCTTCCTGCTCTAGCCCTTCAGTGTCTGCCGTGGAACTGACAGCAGGGATGTTTGCTGTGTCTCCCACCTTCAGAAACGCAGCTCTCCCTCCCCAGCAGGAGTTTCCATTGCAGACTGTGCTGCACATTAGGCAGCTTTTCCTGTAGTGGCGCCAACAGCTTCCTCCGTTTCAGCCCCTGGCTTTAGCTCTGCCTATTCCAGGGAGGGAGAGGAAACCTACCATCCATGCTGCAGATTGCATCTGCTCAGCTCAGAGATGGGACCCCAAGAACAAACTGGCCCCAGAACTATGTTGTATAATGTCAAGACCATAAACTCTAATGGGGCGTGAATATAAGGTAACCTCCAAGCAAAGTGTGGGGAAACTGTTAAACCTTCCTGCCTTCTACTGTGGTTCTGGCCATTAAGAGAAGAAAAGCAGTGGATTTGAGTTTCTCAAGGGGCCACTGAAACCTTGCCAGGACACAGACGTTTACTAACCAAGTTTACAGGAGGCCTTTCCAATCCATTCAGTGAAAAGACTAGCCCCAGAGTCAGCCAAATTTATTGCCTGGGGCTACAACTGGACATTTGCCCCAAGTGTAGCTCAACACAAGGAGCTATTCTGGCTGCCTCGAAATACATTTCTGGGTTGTTGGGGTGAAAGACTTCTGTCACAGACCTGTTTAGATGGGCCGCCAGGGAAGAACAGTTACTCCTCTGAATAACAGGGGTTTAGATCCATGTGATTGCCATCAGACACAGTTCACAGTGGGAATCCCCGAGGGCATCCAATACACTGCACGTGCAGAAATCCTGACACAATGTCCCCCAAAGACGATTTTTCTTCGAGGTGTGCCCCAGGTCTGGACTTGCTGCCGCCATCTGTCTAGCTAGTCACATCAGTAACCAGAGCACCGTCTTCCATACTTCTCTCCCCTGCTCTCTGCACAAACAACAGATGTCTTCAGAACCATTTCTCTACGTCTTCTCTCCTATTGCCCTACTTCTGCCACTGTCTACTCTTTTTTATATACATTTTTATTATTATTTCCGCTCATACAAACATAATAGGTACACCAGTTCCCTCCCTCCCTCCTCCTCCCCCGAACCCCCTGCTTCCCCCCTCACTCCTCCCTCCCCATCCCCCAGTGCCCCCCCCAATTCCCAGAGAGTCCTTTCTTGTGCATGCCTGACTCTTCTCTGGGCCCTCCTCTCCGATGACGTGCCACTGTCTACTCTTGACAAGCCTTCTAACTTTTATTCTCGACTTTCTCCAGTTCATAGTACACATGACACAGAGTTGTTTAAGAAAAACAGATTTCAGCCCATGATATCTTTGCATGAGTTAGCTAAACACCCCTTTCCTTAGGAACAATCCCATGCCAGTGGATCCAGCTGGATTGCAGTTCTCTGCCCTGGCTTTCCCATCTGATTTCCATTATCTTTCCCACTTGACCATTATGCTTCAATGACACCAAGATAATAATTCCAGAGCATAGAGGAAAAGGACATTAAATCCAAAATATTTGAGAAAGCCAAAAGGCATAACTTTAAGACATAATAGTTTGCAAGATGACCTGATGCTAATTAAAAAAAAAAGAACTTAAGTATTTATTGTCCAACTTTTTTTTCTCCTTTCCTCCCTTTTCCTCCCTGCCCCCCTTCTTTGTACTGGAGATTGAATCCAGAACTGCATGCATGCCAGGAGAGTGCTGTAGCCCCTGAAAGATTTTGAAGGACTTCAAGATGAAGTTGTGTTGAAGTTCTAAAATATCAGGTCCTTAAAAAAAAAGTGTTGGTATTTAGTAGTTATTCAGGACAAAATACAGCTTTCCAGATATGGACAGATCCCTGGAAATTGGAGGATGGTAATGCCCATGAAGCAGGCAGAGCAGGACAAACCATACACCAGATGGACCTTTTCAAAGGAAGCGTCAGTGTTGCTTCTGGGGAGAAGGTCACTTAGGAGATCAGTGGAAGCATCAGGAAGGCAAAGGGCGGCTAATGTCTGAGTGACAAAAACGTTATGAGCGACCCAGGTCAGAAGCAAGAACAGCCTCAGACCGTGACAGGAAGAAGAAGAAAAGACAATTTGGGGAATGGCAAAGAAAAAGCCCTGTGAGCTGGAGGGAGGAAGATGATGAGTTTGTTTTTCAATTAGCACAAATTGAGGAGGACAAATAAAATAAACGAGGTTCAGGTGGATTTTCAGCACTGTGGGGAAGCTGCAATGATGCCAAGAGCCATCTGAACACGTTGCCACCTCGGTCCAAGGCTATTGCTTTCCTCATGACTTCATGACGCGGGACAAAATGATAAGCTACCAACAAACGCGATGACTCCCTCAACGAGGCTACTTGCCAGTGAGAAGAGTAATTCACGCCAAATAAGATGGTCATGTGTTTTGTATAAACTGTTTCGAGAACCTTGGATGGCCAGACAGGCTTTATGCAGGACAAATGATTCGGATGATGACGCAGGCACTTAGCATGACCACTTTATATTTACATATAATAACTAACAGTGACTTTGGTAATAGTGATTGCTGAGGAAAATGGATTTCTGAAAGAAACAAATAACATATAGTCTCAAGAATGGTACAAATAAAATCCATGTACAATTGTTTTTGTGTTCATGTCTGTATCTTTTAGTTCAATCCGTATCTCCACAGGAAAGGCTCCTGATGGCTCTGGAGCAACTGGAAGCAGATATCCTTTGATTCATTTTGAATATGTTACTACAATACAGGGACTTTTTTAAAAAAGAAAATCTGCATCTAATACTAATGTGGAATACACTCTCTTTTCACTATTTTTCCAAGTGAAAACTTTGTGTTAATTTTTTCCCATGAAGGCAATTGCCATGCTGTATAATGGTTTCTTGTTACTCAGTACCTTTAAAATCCATGGAAATTTTGGATGACAAAGTAGGAATCAGAGCAATTATTTACATTTGATATGCATGTGTAATTTTTGAAACTATTTCCTACAAAGGTATTAATAGACTTGTTTCCAAATGTCAAAAACAAATACTACTGAAAACTTTTTTAGATTAAGAAGTAGGTTTACAGTAAACTAGAAAGGACCAGTAAAGTGGTGTGGGGGGAGAAGAACGTTAAAAGACGTGAGGTAGAAGACCACTGATGGTATGAAAGGATGGTATGAAAGGTAGAAAGGAGAATAATTGAAGGGGGGGGCACTTTATCAAAGAGGGGATGGCACAAAGAAAACAAACTGGAAATGACCTGCAGTTATTTACTGCAATGTGGACATTTTCTTCCCTGCAGGCTAGCTTTCATAATACCAGAGAGAGCTTTGCAAACTGCCGAGAGAGAATAACCCATTAACATTTTCACCTGAATGTGAATTCTATGAGCCATAATAACCATTCCCCTGGCAAGAAGGGTCCATCAGTCCAACAGTGGCAAGAATGTTATGGGACTAATCAACCCATTTCTGGTAAGATTTAACCACCACTCCCCCTTTTTTTTGAGAAAACTCATGCCTGGTACTGCAAAGCATGCTAAGAACTTGTGGATGGAGGGAGTGGGGTGGCGGTTCACAGGCCTCGGGGGAGAGCCAACTACTACTGCTTTGCTATGGACAAGATATCAAACTGAAACTCTCAACCTTCAATTGTGAAGCTTCTCCTTGCAAAGGTGTTTAATATAGAGAATCACAACTGACCAAAAGGCAGAGAATAAGTGATTGTGGAAGTATCATGGAAGAGTGGTCAGTAGGTGAGTAAGAGCTGAAGGATGGGGAAAAGGGCCGCGGGTTAGTGTTTTCAGGCTATCACACAGGCTGTTGTGCATGAATTTATGGCAGTTGTAGTTACCTCAACAAAACTTGCAAAAGTCCTGGCCTATCCACATTTCATCATGGAAAAAGGGAAGACCAAATGAGGCACACCACACCTTTTTGAAGAGTGAGGGTGGATGTTGGCTGGGCAGGGGAGCTACTTTCTTTAGTGGTACATGCAGTGTTATATCAATCATGCTCATGCAAGTGGCCAGCCACATGCTACTGTAGGCAAACCTTATGAAACTCAGTGGGCCTCACATACACATAAAAAACATGAAAGTCAGAGGCAGGCTGGTTGGAAAGATGAAAACTTTCAATGGGAAAAAGAGTAGGGATGGAATCAGGAAATATGGGGTGAAAACTATTTGAATTCATTGTATACATACATGAAACTGTCCAAGAATAAAATAAGAAATAGGCTTAGAGAAAAGTGCAGCAATAATGTATATATGAAAATGAAACACATTATTTACATTCTAATTAAAAATAATTTAAGGAAAGCAAAAGAAATAGGCTCAGGAAAGTTAGGTAATTTCTTCAGAATCATAGCTAATACAGAATGGAGCAGACATATCCAATGGTTCTGGAGGATTCCAGCTCAGGGAGCTTCCCTCCCCCATTGAACTTAACCTGTCTCCCACGTGTCTATACAACACAACATTAAGGGCATGAAATTGTTGACTATTAAGCTTCAAACTATTTTCCAGATAAGTCTCCGTTAATGATTTCTAATTCTTTATTCTGTGTATGTCTTTCTCTTCACAGTTCTACCAGATTTCATTTCATGTATTTTCATTGATTCATTCAATGATTGATCTGTTATTTTTTGACAATTTCCTCCAAGTCTACAGTGTATTTTGATCATATTTGCCTCTATTACCCTCTTCTATCTAACTCTTGCTGAACCTCTTTTTCTTCCCAACAAATCCTTCTCCTACATTTTTTGTTTGCTTGTTTTGTGACTCACTGAATTTAAAATCCATATACAATTGGGGGGTGTTGATTGCTGCAACCAATTGCTACACCTTGAAGGAACTGACTCTCCCTCCCCAGCAACTATTAGTGACCAACAGCTCCTCAGGGAAGGTTGGGGCCTCGTGAGACCCTCCCTAACCCATGATGGAATATCCACAGGCACAATCTTCTACAGGCAGCCATAGTTGCTTTGAGTTTGTAATTACAACAGCCACACCATGTCAAGGAGACAGAAATTCACAGCACTCCTCCCTATCCTCCAACTCTTCTATTATTTCTCTCCCCTCTTCCACAGTGTTCTCTGAGGCTGGGAGGGGTGATATAGCTGTAATGTTTACAATCATGTATGTGTACTATGTTACCTAGGTGGATAAGCATTTGGAATTGTTATGTCCTCATGCTGAAAATGACCCCTTTGTCACTGTGAAATGATTTTATCCCTGAAAATGTCCTTTGTGGCACTAGGGGCTCAATCCAGAGCCAACACATTCTAGACCAGAGCCGTACCATTGAGTTAGTACTCCCCTGGCCCCCACTCCTGCTCCATGCCACAGCTTGCTCATGCTCTGTGGGCTTTATTGTTTCGAGACTTTCTTTTCTCTTACTCTAATTAAAAAGCTTTTCTTTCTATTGCTGTAACCTCAACTGCACCTAGTTTCTCTGTAGAGTGTCTAATCTATTGGTCCAATATGTCTGACCTGACTACTTTCATCTTCAGGGGTTCGGTTTACATTTTGCTTATATTCCATGGCTCTTGTTCACATGGGGAATCTTCCCTTTCCTCTTTGAACATATGAAATGGACTCTTGGAATTGTATTGAATGTTCTCATTTGCTAACCTTAGCCTCTGAGCCTTTCTGAGTGAGTTTTTATTTTTTGATGTTAGACATTTTAAGTTTTACTTTCTTAAGTACTTGTAGTCTGCCTTGCTTCTTGAATCTGGGTATTTTTGTATTTCTGTGCATATTCTTCTGGGAGACTGTAAAGTTTCTTAGAATCAGTTTGGTTATTTTAAGTTTTCCTTTTGAAATTTTTCATGTAGGGCTAATAATTCTCATTAGATTATGAAAGACCCTTCTAAGTGCCCTGTGAATTCCAGGTTTTCCTGTCTGGCTGGTGAGAAGGGGCGTTCAGTCCTCTGCATTGGAGGATCTGATTCTTCTGGGTCTCTCAGATGAGTGCTTCTTGGCTTTAGGTAATTCCCCACATGTACATGTGGATCATACACATAATAGAGGAGTCTTTGTGCTTGCTCTTCATTCTTCCTCTTTGAAACTCTCTTCTGCAAACTGTCTCATGAACTACAACTAACTTGATCTCTCTGAGTTCAGTTCAAAGAATCTGCCAAGCTCAACCTGGATTCCCTATTCCTGTATCACGGTCTGAGGATTTCCAAGGTACTAAGCTGTAACATTCATAGGACTCTTTTTCCTGATTCCAAGAATTACTAGATTGCATGTCTTGAAAGCTCTTTTCTTTCTTGTACCTACACTCTTATTTGATCTAGACACAAGGGTAAATCTGGTCGTTGTTACTGCGCCCTGGTGAGATGCAGAAGTTTTGGGCTTTATATTCAGATATATTCTAGAGTAGGGGTGGTGGACCATTTCATCTTATTTTCTTATTCTGTAGCATTAGCACATTACCTGACTTCTAGGAGTCTTGTTTATTTCTTTTTCGGGTATAAAGCAGAAGCAGCAATATCACAAAATTTAAAATTACACTTATGAAAAATAGTGCAAAACCTAGCATATCAAAGCACTCTAATAATGGATGCCATTTTATGGATTTATAGCAGATAATTTTTGCAAGTGCTTTCAGCTCTAAATTGTTTAGATGTTATTAATTATCAAAATTGCATAAACTAATTTTTAAAATTGAAATATACCCTCAATATTTCAGCTGTGTATCTATCTATATACAATTGAAAATATACATGTTATAAATAAGTTCATCCCTGTTAAACTTTTCATTCTTAGAAGTTACGATGCCATTTGGATCTTCTACTTGAAGAGAAATTAGAGATAGTTTTGCCTGTCTCTAAAACTGGAATTTATTTTTATTTATTTCTTTTTTTTCAATTGTGTGTATGTTATGTGTGTATGTATCTGTGTGCACAAGTGTGCATGTGTGTGAGTGAGTGTGGGCACGACATGCCATAGCACCTGTTTGGGATCACAGGACATCCTCAGCTATTGGTTCTCACTTTCCCTCATGTTTGGAACAAGGTTTCTTATTCACTGCTGTGGTCACCAAGCTATGAGGCCCCCAAGCTTCCCAGGATGCTCCTATTTTGCTTCTCATCTGGCCACAGGAGTCCTGGGATTACAGACACTTACTACAATGTTCAGCTTTATGGAGGCTCTGGGATCCACACTCAGACCCACATACATGCATGGCATTTGACTTTCCACTGGCTCCTCTGCCAGCCAGGAATTTATTTCTTCTTGAAGTGAACTTTTCTCCCCTGCATGTACACAATCAGTGCAGGTATCCCAGCCAGGAAGCAAGTCTTATTTTCTAAAGTTTTATGCGCTACTTAAAATCAGGTCATTAGTCCAATTTCGAACTGTTTGTAAATATAGTGTGCTGGTGATAATTTAATAATAAAATATTTGGTTGGAATTTGTGAGAGTCATTAAGGGATGTGAACTGGTTATGTAAGTAGTCAGGCTAAAATTCTTTAACTATAAAATTTTAACTGAATAGTAACAATATTGTATATCTGGAACCAATTTTGAAGGCTCATCATGCACATTAACTTCCTTTCTTTGCATCAAAGCAATACTTAAAAATAAAAATTCACAATAATTAATAAATACAGCTATTTTAAAATGCACTGCGCATGTTGCATAGCAACTCCTGGTCCTGTGATATGTTTTTTACATACTCTACAATAATTAAGGGAAAAAACTGCTTTTTAAAATGCTAAAAGCATTTAAGTTTTGAAGTTTATTCTAATATGTGCATTATATATTTGTAAAGGGAACATTTCATTCCCACGCAAAGGCACAGTGACCCAGGAAAGAGATGACAATGTCATATTAACGATTTTCCTTTCTTGTGAGAGGGCTTGCAGGAAACTTTCTATCCACAGGCCTAATAGCGGACACAGTCAAGATGCAGTTTTTATTCTTTAGCTTTACTGCTTAGATCTTAATTTACTGTTGGTTAAATGGCAACATTAATTAAGAAGCTAAGTTCTATTGGCAAGATAATGTAAATGCCTATTGATGCTCTGGAAAACTGCACATGCCAAAAGATATTTATGATACAAAGAATATGTTGTAGAGAGAACATGCACTTGATAAGAACTTTGATATGACTTGTGATTATTTTCACCATCAAATTAACTTGGTATAAGCAAGAATACTGACTTCCTTTTATGAATAGATTCTAACACTAACTTGATCTACTCTGCACTTACAGGATCAGGGGTCAATGAACAGCATATTGAAGGACTCAGCTCAGTGTTAAAAACCTTTACTCTCGTGACATGTATCCAACCACCCCAGAGGGTGTGAGTGCAGAGACAGAGTATCTCAAGCAAAGCCAGGAAAGTTTACTTTGCCCGTCTAGGAGAAAGAAAGGACTGGCGAATCTCTCTCTCCATGTTAATTTCATGAAACAAATTTCTGAGTCAAAAGATGGGGTATTTATAACACCTCTCAGTAAATGTTGACAAACTCTCCACAGAGTTTGCTTTAATTTCTTATTCCTTGTATAAGAAGTATGAGCCACTACTTCACTAGGCCTTCACCATAGCGCCAAAGCAGATCTATCGACTGAATGTCAAATGATACACCCCCCCCACTTTAGACAGATTGTTTTGGTGGTGCTGGGAATGGAATCTGGAGCTCTGCTCTTGCTAAGCAAATCACTTTGATTTTGAATGTTAGAACATGAATTGGCAAGGGCAATGAATACACACAGACCAACCAATCAAGTACATTGAGACTCATAAAAATTAGAAGTGAGGGCTTCAGTCAAGAAAGAAAGGAAAAAGTCTTCTTTGCCACATGGTAAGACCTAACCGTTCATAGCGATGCACTCCATAGTCTTACGTTTTATTCCCACTGATATGAAATATACTTGTAAGCTTTTGTTTTGAGATAAGGTCTCACAACTCAGACAGGTCTCAACCTCTTCTTTCTTTAGCCTCGGTGCTGGGATTACAGATGTGTACCACCATGCCCAGCAGATAGATCATTTCCATTACAGACTGACTATGTACTCTAAGGAACTAGAGAAGAGATATTGATTTATGGTGGGCCAGTACTGGCTGAGGATAGGAAATGGAAAGGATGAGCTTAGACTCAACCTGAACCATTGATGTCAAAGGGTTTCAACATTCTGGGTGGCAGAGTGAGAGACTCTCAGTGGAAGCACCAGTTGGACACTGCTTGTTGCCTGAAGTTACAAGTGCTAGTAGCTGGATCCAGTCCCCCAGAACGGGCAGATCATAGCTAAGCAATTTGCCTGGGCTTCGGTTAAACAACTCAAATTTCAACAGCCAGCCCCAGTTCTAGAGAAAAACATAAACCATAATAAGAAAACAGTGGCCTGGGGATGCAGCTAAGCGGTAGTGTGTTTTGTCTGGCATGTGCAAGACCCTGGGATGCATCCCAGGTACCACTCCTGGCATGTTGCAAACAAATAGCAGCAAAACTGAGGGAGAAGGCCCAGATAGGCACAGACAGAAGCTGGAGAAGAGAAAGGCAGGAAGGTTTGGGCTCAGCGTGCCAGGCTGGCAGGGTCCAGTGAGGACTACTGGATGTTTATAACAGTCGGGAATGGCCAGCTCTCCCTGTGACTGGAGTATGTGTGGCATATAACCCTGAAGGATGACCTTAGGAAACATTTGTAAAACTGAAAACTAAACATGAAATTCATCAAACAAACAAACAAACAAACAAACCCCCAAAACCTTGGGCTGGAGAGATGGCTCAGGGGTTAAGACTGTTTCCCAAGCAGAAGATCTTAAGTTTGGATCCCAGGTCCCACCTAAAAACTCCAGGTGGAAATGGCAAGACCACCGACCCTGGTGGGTGAAGCCTAGGAAATTCCAGAGTGAAACAAAAAGAAGGTAGAAGTAATGGAAGATGATTCACGAATTCACCTTTAGTCCTTTAGAGGGACACACAGTGCCCTCTGACACACACATACACATACACATACACACACACACAATAAATAAGATATATTTAAAAAAAAAACCCAAACCTTGAAAGTATAGAAAAATCCCAAGAATGAATCAGTGTAATTTTTTCATATCTGAATAGCAAACAATTCTTTATAAATAATAGCAAGCTAAATGGTTATTCATTTAAACAGCTTGAAATTTCAGAGCAGGGCTTTGCAAACACCAAGGTTAGAAGGTCCCTAGGACCGACCCCTTACAATCTGGTCTGCACTAGCCCTCTGTCACCTCACCCTTGGCTTGGCACCACAGAGCATCCTGCTGACATAGAAGCCAGGTGATGGCACAGACTGAACACTGGGATCCTGCCACCTGCAAGAAGGCTGTGCCCTCAGCTGTAAGATAAGGACAGCAGCCTGTTCGTGGTGGCCTCCCAGAGCCCAGTCGGGGCCCTGAGGTCCTTCTGGAGGCTTATCTTAAGCTCCAAGCAGGAAACCAACACCTCCAACAAGAAGTTGCAGCTCAGGGCTAGCAAGACGGCCAGGTGGGCATTTCTTAAGCTTACCGGGTGGAGAGGAAACCAACTTCCTAAAACTAACCTCTGACTTCTACGCGCACCATGACAGGCATGCATGCATCCATCTCTCTCTCTCTCTCTCTCTCTCTCTCTCTCTCTCTCACACACACACACACACACACACAAATAAGTTGCAGCTAATTGAGGACTATTGGAAGGAAGCAGAGTTGGAACTGAGATCCATCTGTATCACTGTCCTGGAATTGCTGGTGTATTTATTTTTATCTTTAAAAATATGTTTATTTATTTAATTTGAGAGAGACAGAGAACATGGTAACTTCTTCACACTTATGTAGAGGACTGAAAATGTACTTGGCATTGAAATCTGAACTAGTTCTACAGATGACTATTTCATATTATAATGAAGACATGAAAATGTGGCTAATTACAATTTCAAGTGTTCCACATAGCTTCTTAATGTCTATATTCCCTCTTACTCTTCCTTGATGGGCTCCTTTTAGAAACAAATTTCCTTTGCTTTTGCCTGTGCTCCTCTTTAGTAGGAATCCAGAAGAAACTGAATAGGAAGGCAAATACCGTGCCTCTCCTTGGGGTCACAAATAGAAATGCCTACTTGTCATATATCTGGAGGTCATGTCTGTCTGCTACAACAGGAAGTTTTTTTGTTTATTCTGCACTTGAACTGACAACTTCCCAGATAAAAATTCACTTATACTTTCAAAAATATTTCATAACTGAATAATTTTAAGTAACTTTCATTCTCTTATCTTAGAATTAGGGGTGATAAAATTAATTAGCATTTCTCTGTTTTAACAAATATGATGAAATATAAATATTGACATTTAATACGAGACATAAAGGTTAATATTTTGCTTTTCTACATAAGCACCAGGAATATTTCAACATTACAAGATTTTACAATTAAAATTTTGGTTTTGCTTATCTTTTTTTCTTTTCATTTCCTATCATTATCTAATGTTTTTGGAAAACACACACATCATACATATATTTGGTGTTGGAGCAAAAGTGTCACAGAAAGAATTTCTCTGGGATGTCTTCTGACTGATGGGCAGATGGGCGGGGCTTTTAGAGAGCAAAGCAAGGCACAGGTGGACGAGAAGGTGGAGCTGAGTTACCTTCTCCCTCCAGGTCTCATCGCTCAGCAGCTTCTGTCTGAGGGTGGCCTGTAGCTGCTCCATGCTTTTCTGATGTGAAAGCAACATCAATTCCCTGAAAACCAGAAGCCAACAAATGAGTCAAGACTCACTGAATAATCGTCCAGCGTTGTGATTACTGCTCAGAGAGTCTTCCATTTAGTCTATTTAGCTACTGCACACCATTTTAACGTCGACAACAATTTACAAAACTGATTTTTACATGAAAGAACAACACACATGGAGTCAGAAATTGATTAGAAATGTTAAGTTCAAATGATTGAATTCTAACATTAGGGCCAACAAGATGGCTCAACAGGTAGAAAGGCTTGCTGCGTAAACCTGATAACCTGAGTTCTAGCCATAGAACTCACACAAAAGGAGAAGAAGAACGCATTCCACAAAGTTGTCCCCTGATTGCTACACTCATGGCATGGCACACATGTGCACTATTCTCACACTTACACCATGTATACATCATGCACATATACAAACTTATACAATAATAATAAAGGTTTTTTTATTTATTGTGTGTGTGTGTATATATATACCAGAGGGCACTGTGTGTCTCTTTGGTGGATCGAGGGTGACTTTGGGAATCATCTTGGATTACTTCTACCTCCTTTTTGTTTCATTCTGGGATTTCCCAGACTCTGCACACCAGGGCCAGAATCTCAGGCCGCTGCCATTTCTACCTGGAGTTTTTATGTGGGACCTGAGATCTAAACTCAGGACCTTCTGCTTGGGAGGCAGAGTCTTAACCACTAAGCCATCTTTCTAGCCCAATAATAAAGTTATAAAAATTAAATTCTAATACTAGATGATATTTTGTTAATAAACACTCATAGCTTCACTAAGATTAGTTTTCTTTTACTAAAATCTACAGCCAATTTATTTTCAATAAAGATGTTAACAACTTGCCACAAGAAATAAAAGCAAAACAGACAAATGTAATTTCATCAAACCAAAAAGTGGCTGCTCAGCAAGAGAATCCCTAGAGTAAAGAAACAATCTAAAGCATGGATGAAAACATTTCAAACTACACATCTGATAAGAAGGTAATATCCAGAGCTGGAGAGGTGGCTCAGGGGTTAAGCCTCCGCCTTGCGGGCAGAAGGTCCTGAGTTTGAATCCCAGATCCCACGTATAGACGCCAGGCGGAAGCGGGGGGCGGCCTGCACTTCTGATACTGGTAGGGCGGAGTCTGTGAATCCCGGGGCAGAAGGAGGTGGAGGCGGCCATGGTGGTTCGCGAATTCGTCCGTGGTTCTACACATGCACAGACACACAGACACACAGACACACAGACACACACACACACACACACACACACACACACACGCACGCACATACACACGCATATGCACACAGTTGAATAAATGATAACAATAATAATAATAAAAATTAAAAAAAGAAGGTAATATCCAAAGTATATAAGGAATTCAAACAGTTCAAAAGCAAAAAGGAAAAAAATGTACAATAAACAAATTTCTCAAGAGAAAACAAACAAGTGGCTCCAGCAGGCATATGCAAAATGTTCACACCACTAAACATCAAGAAATTGCAAATCAATGCTGTAAATTAATACACTGACTCAACATTTCAGAAGCAAAGGAGAGAGAAAGGAGGGCGATGCTATAACGGGGGAGAATAGTACAAACTGATGGAAAACACCAGTCCACAAGTCCAGGTCCTAGGTCCTAGCAAGTCCTAGGTCCAAGCAAGATAAATCAATGCCATTTCATAGCAAAGAGGAAAAGTACCAAAGTTGGAGACAAAGTTTTCCAAGTATCTCATGCACCAAAATATTTTCATGAGAAACAGAATAGTACATACAGGAAGAAAGCTCCGAGTGCTATGAGAAAAGAGCCCTTCATCTAAAACTGACAACCAGCAAAACCATGGTTAGCAACACACACACAGACATATAGACACACACACACAGACACACACAAACACACACACACAGACACACACAGACACACACACAGAGAGATAGATAACAACTGAGGGTTTATTATTAGCCCAAGAACCTTGATCAAAGGAACGTTGAATGAATCTACTGTGCAGGAAGGAATATGAGCTCAGAGCAAAGGTCAGACACATGCATGAAGAAACATGCAAAGCAATTAACAACAAGGGAGGAAGGGCTTTTTAGGAGCTCAGCTGTACCAGGCACCAGATTCAGATGAGAACTCTGAACTTCAGGTTCCTGAAAATGTTGTCACCATTCTGATGTCTGTAAGAATACAATCCTCAGTTGTTTTGTATTTGTTTGTTTGGTGAGTGAATGCGTGCGTGTGTGCGTGTGCGTGTGTGTGTGTGTGTGTGTGTGTGTGTGTGTGTATGTGCGTGTGTGCGTGTGTGTGTGCTTGAGCTTGGGTGTGCAAGAACGACACTGGAAATTATCCTGGGTTGGTCTATCTCCTTATTGTTTTGCTCTGGGGTTTCCCAGGCTCTGCTCTCCAGTGCTGGAGCTGCAGACCCCAGCATTATCCACCTAGCAATTTTATGTGGGATCTGGAATCTAAGCTCAGGTCCTTTTGCTTTTGAGGGAAAGGCTTTAATCCCTGAGCCTCTCTCCAGCCCTGACTTGTGCTTTTAACTTTATTATTTATTTATTTATTTATTTATTTACTTACTTACTTACTTGTGTGTGTGTGTGTGTGCACTGTGTGTCCCTGTCGGGGGACCAAGGATGATTTTGGAAATCATCCTGGATTACTTCTACCTCCTTTTGTGCTCTGGGATTTCCCAGCCTCCACCCACCAGGACTGGAAGTGCAGGCCTTGGCCCTTTCCACCTGGCCTTTTTTATGTGGAGATTAGGATTGGAACTCAGGTCCTTCTGCTTGTAGAGCAGAGTCTTAACTCCTGTGACATCTCTTTAGCCCCTGAGTTGTATTTTTAAAGAATGAGGTAGATCAATCATGCATGTGCCAGATTCTGTCAACTCTGACACAGTCTAAGCCTTTGCCAGCTGGTTGCATGCCCTGCTTTTGCCCAGGGGGACAGAGCCATCCTCTGCTTTGTGTAGGAGCAGGGCCGGGACCTGGGCATGGTCAGTGCCAGCCAGAGCCTATAGCCGCCTTTTGTAGTTCATGTCTGAGGGAGTGAGACATTGAGTAGAAACAAAACACCCTGACAGGTTGAGACACTACCACAGAAAGGAAAAATCTTCCTGCTTTTGAATGAGGAGATCTACCTTTTCACTTTCATTTGTAGTCAGCCTTGCATAGCCTATGTATAAACTAACACCATCTTTATGAAATAATTTTTTTGTATGTGCAAGTATAGGGACTAACATGAAATATCCTAGAAAATGGGAAAAATGTCAAATGTGTGAAAGAAAGGTACCATTAGTGCTCGAGGGTTATTTTTCTACTTGAGAGGAATTTAAGTTAAGATTTTTAAACTTCATTAAACATACATGACAAAATTTCAAGAGTATCAACTAAAACAATAGGAATGAAAAATACTACTAGTGGAAAATATACTAAGGAAATAAAGAAGTTCCAATAATTGTCACCCCCAAAGATTACCAGGCACAGAAAAACAGGGAGAAACAGAAGCTTCAAATAATAATCACAATAATGGTAAATGAAGAAGCACGACAGAAATGAATGAACTAACCAACCCCCAGGAGACATTTTATAGGAGATATTCCTGAAGTGAGAAAAACTGAAAAGATAACAGCAATATAATAAAAGAAGGGAAGAGTATAACTGTACTATTATCAGGCAAATAGACTTCAGATAAAAGTTATCATTTGGGACTAAAGTCATTATAAGATTAATTTATTGTGAATATTCTAAATGTTTTAAACACATCTATTATAATAGCTTCAAATGTATAAAGTGATAGATATAACTCTAAAGTGAAACTGTCAGTCTCCATTGTGGTAGAATTAAACACAGCTTCCTCAGTTATGACTAACCCTACAAATGACTATGGAAAAATATGCTGCACAACCAAGACTGTTATGGAGCTGGAGAGGTAGCTTAGGGGTTAAGCCTCTGCCTTGCAGGAGGAAGGTCCTGAGTTTGGATCCTAGACCCCACGTATAGACCCTGGGCTGAAGCAGGGGCAGCCTGTGTTTCTGATCCTGGTAGGGCGGAGCCTGTGAATCCCAGGGCAGAGTAAACAAGATGGAGGTGGAAGAGTCCATGGTGGTTCCCGAATTTGTCCATGGTTCTACACACACACACACACACACACACACACACACACACACACACACACACACACAAACACACGCATACATGCACAATTGAATAATAATAAAAAATTTAAAAAAAAGAAATTAGTTAAAAAAAAGAAAGACTGTTATGTGAACGGTTCTCTGGTTATGTGATGGTCAAGCGGAGAAATAACTCAGAAAAGAGAGAAGATCTAGTGAAACAAGAAGACTGACTAAAGGTTAGTGAATGGAACCTGTTATACAAGTGGTGGAAAAAATGTTAATTATTTTCCAGTTCATATGAAACTGACCACATTCAGACCATAAAATAAGTTTCACTGAATTTCAAACAGCTGTATGTTTGAAATATTAGCATTGGCTAAACGATAGGCACATTTACTTTGTGTAGCTATCAAACAGTTTAAATATAGTTAGACCAAATTAGGATGTTCTATAAGACATTAGATTTGAAAATTTAGTCCAAAAATCTGAAATAACAACCTTTAAGGACAATCACAAATATTAAAATTTATTTTCCCTATTTTTATTTCATTAATGAGCAACCAAGATATCTAAATTACATACACTTAACACTATATTCCTTATAATGTAGTCTCATTCTATGAAAACACATGCCACTGACAAAATATAAATAAAAGGTTATTGTGTTTGGAAAAGAAAGCTTAAAATATATTTCTGAATAATCCATGTGTTAAACATAAAGTCACACGTAACATTTAAATATATTCAGAACTAAACAATAATGAAATCCCTACATATAACTTATGAAATAAAGCAGAGTAGATTAATTGTGCTATGCATTAGAATACAGTCACTGGAAGAAAGGAGTGATCCTCAATACAACATGGACGAATCCTTGTTACATAATATCAAACACAAAGAACAAATCACATACACTATGCAATACAGTATTATTTTGTTTTTATTTCCTTATTTCATGGTGCTGGGGTCAAACGGAAGACTTCACACGGGTTATACTGGTGAAGTTACAGACAAGCAAGGTTACAGCAGATGTTATTTGCAGTTTTTTATAGATGTTCTTTATCAGTCTGTGAAAGTTCCTTTCTATCCTAGCCTGCTGAGAACCACAAAGTGCAGGTTAAAGGTCACCATTTGGAGAAGATGGGACTGGGCTGGAATTGGCAAGAGGCTCAAAGGGACTTCAGAGCTAATGGAAAGGTTCCTTCTAAACTCAGCAGTGGCTGAGAGAGAGGTGAGGAGAAATCAAGGTCAAGACCAAGGTGTAGAAGTGGGCATGTGAGTTGGCAAATGGGTTTTCTCCTGAGTAGAGGGTTTAGTTGTTCTGTCTGGGCAGGACAATGCCATCAGTTTGTGGAGACAGGGGTACTGTGGAAGCCCGGGTCACTCTAATGAGTGCTGCTCAAAAACCAGTGAATGAATAAATGAAAGTCATCTTGAAGCGTGGGGCACACACAGCAGGTTCTGAGAGCATGCACAGCCATCTTCAGACTCGAGAAAAGGAAGTGAGGCAAAGGAGCAGAGGGAGGGTGGCCGAGCAGGCTCATGTTGTGCCTGCCATGTGATTCCTCCAAACGCCTGGACCTGCTGTCCTGCACGCAGCCTCTACCCAATGCTGACACTCGCTCCGCCCAGATACATCCCCAGTTCACACACACTCTGAGTTTGACTCGTCTCCAGCTCTCCAGCCGACAGATAGCTAGCTCTCCTTCTTTCACACACAGCTTAGACTTAACATCTGAAGTTTCAGATCCTTCTAAAGCAAAGGTTTAGTTTTGCCACTGCAGTGTGTGTCATCCTCTGCTCCTGCATGTGTGTCCTTCCAAGACGTAGCCCCAGGACAGACTTTTACCTGGGGATGGTCCTTTTGTAGCAGATAAAAAGGAAAATGACTGCGACACAGGATCTTTGAACATTTCTGTCACATGTGAGTATCACATGGCCAGCTCTGGTGAGAACTGTGAGCCACCTGGCCCCAGGGGGCCCATCTCAGCTTGCAATCTCAGGGGTGGGGAATATTTCCTGGTTGGACTATGGTTCTCTCTAATAGAGGCTTCTTTATCTAGTCCACAGTTCCTGTCTTTCCTCTTTGAGTGAGATGTGTTTCTTTTTCATAATGCAGTGTGGCTGCATTAGAAAAGGGGATTAGAGGTGTGGCCTTAATGGGAAAAGAAAAGCAGTTCTTTTTTCTTCTTTTTTCAGATTCCTTTGGATCCAAAGATGTTGGGGTGATCTGTACCTCTCTTTAATTCTCCATTTTTTCTTTTACCAATGCAATTCAATCAGTGGTTTGCTTTCTGTAGCTAGGTTATGTTTGCAATTTCAGAGTGTTTAACACCATTCTTTTAAAACTGATCCAAGTGGTACCATGTATCACTGCTGAGTCGTATGCCTTCCTACAGACTTAACCACAATTTGTTTATCCACTCACCTACTGATGAAGGCTTAGATTGCTGCATAGATATTGGCTAGTAAAAATAAAGCCAATCTCCATATTTGTGTGCCCGTTCGTGTAGACATAGGGCTTTTATTTCTTGTGGGTAAATATGTAGGAGGAGCGAAATGTCTACAACCTAAAGTAGGCTTTAAACTGTTAAACCTAAAGTTTAACTTTAAACTGTTTTCCAAAGAGATTGTACCATGGTACACTGCTATCGGCAGGTATGAGAGAGCTGTAGTTCCTCTATATTCTTTCTAGCCTTGGTATTTAGGAGAATTTTTAGACAACACACAAGTTTATAATAGTATTTAATTATGGTGTTAATTTGTATTTCCCTAATGACTTACAACACTGAGTATCTGTATGCTAATTGGATTTGTTTGGCAGAATATCTGCATGAATCTTTTGTTCATCTTCTATGAGACCGTTTATGTTCATATAAATTGAGTTTCCGAAGTTCTTTACATATCCTGAAAACAAATTCCTTGTAAGAAATATCTTCTATGAATACCTCACTCTATGGCTTTTCTTTTCATTCTCTTACTAGTTCTCTGATGAAGATTTTTCAGTTGTGTTGAAATGTGAATGTCTGGTAAGATAGCACATTTATGTTGCTTCAACCATGAAATTTATGGTTATTGGTTTATGGTTATTGGTTATAGTATCAACAGGAAACTAGTACAATGGATTAACTTCAAATGATATTATACCATTAAACATCAGATTCTTACAATAGTAAACATGATCAAGTATAGAGCTATTCAAGTAAAGTACCCACTCATTATTTAAAGGCCAAAGCCATAGAGTAGACAAGGCTAATCAACATTCATGAGAAGTGGGCAGGAGGTAGAATTGTGGCAATCTGGTATGCTTTGATGATCTTTCTGTTTTAGGTTCACTTTACTTCTTAAACCAACCTTCTTATTTGAAAATAGAGCTTACTGATCAGGAAATCCCAAAGGACATTTCTGGATGGGGCCTGAAAATACAGTAGATGCTACTGTACTGTAAAGAAGATGATGGTTCTGAATATCTGAGGTGCTTGACTTCAATTTCTGAGACAGGTGTAACTTCGATACCATGAAAAGCTGAAACCCTGCCACGTGAAATCCTCCCATCTACAAAGCACTGTTCTTTAGCATGAAATACTAGGTCTATTGGATCATAGCAGCTTAAAGACAGTAGGACCAGTGTCCAAATAAAGTGATCATTATTCACTGAAGTCTCAAAGAATTATCATCTGTATGACATTTCCACAAAGTATAAGGAGTTTTAAGTGAACTGCTATAATATGTGTTTATCTCTGCGATGGTAATTTTGTTTGAACTTGTGGTTACAGAATGAGAACTTTTATATCCCTCTCACTGCCTACTGAGTCTCTGCTCTTGGCTCTAGAACTCTTTGATGGGACAAGGTAGAGAGAACAGTTATGCATGATATAATAAACACTCACTGTCCTTGAGTAGAATAGAATGGGTTCAGAGATGACTGTATGTGTGGAAAAGGTAGTCCTGGTTCCCAAAATGAAAACCATGCATATATAGTGTATCTATGAGAAGGCAAGCACAATGAGATTACAAGATCATCTAAGTAGATACAGGTGTCAATGTGACAACTGAAGGCTGAGTTCTGGGCACATCATGAGAATGAATGGTTAAAGCAAGCCTGTGGGATATTATCTAATTGATGTATGGAGACTCGGACCACAGCACATGAAACTGTTTCCTGGACAGGTGGGTAAGACGGAGAGGCATATTGGTAAGTAGCCGGCTTGGCAAGTGAGAAAATTTGTCCCTCTTTCAGCAATTCCTGTAGACATGGTACGGCCAGTTCCTTCAGCTCCTGATGTTGTTATGAATTCTCCTGCCAAGCTAGACAATAAACCATAACCAGATCTTAGGCAAGAAGAAAACCTTTTGTTCCCCTAAGTCGTTTGGGGATAGATCTATCAGTAACGTGAAGAAAAATGGCAACAGAATATGGTTCCAGAAAAGCGTGTGTGTGGGAGTAGCTGATAAATTGGAATGTGGCATTTGTAGATTTTGAATGGTCCTAGTGGAGAAATGAGGAAATGTTTGAGGACTTGAAATTGAGTCCTAGAAGAGTCATTGAGCAGGCTCTAGTGGACCATTTGGAGAACAGAAATGCTGAGAGAGTTGTGGATTGTTTAGGCCAGGATTGGGATGAAGAGCACAAGGATTTTGGAAAAGTTGAACTTAAAGATAATGCACTGGGTTTGGCTAGTAGAGAAGGTGAGGAAGGGCCAACAGAGCAGCTCTGGCTACTGGAGAAATTGACATCACTGAAGAAAAACCTAGGGCTTGTATTGGGATGGTGGAAGAATGAATACCACCGTGTGGAGAATCTGTATTGTGAAAATCTAATTTATTTAGTGGACAAAAACCTAAACTGAAGCAGATTTTTGACCATTGGAAAGTTTTGGCTGCCTAGAAAAGGACTTTTTTAGGGTCAGTACACCGAACTTGGTACAGCTGTGGTGTGAGTAGGTCAGGCTGCTTCGCAACCTCACCACAGAATTTGACAGCACAGTCCAAGTGGTTCCAGTTTCGATGCAAGATTGAGGAGTGCATGGATAGCAGTTGGGTAGCTGGTAGCAGCTTTGGATTCCTGCTAAGGAAAGTGAAGATTATAATTGCAGTAGAAACCCAGATGCTGGCAATGGTTTTGGCATGTATGCTGAGGAAGGCTGCAAGCCCAGATCAGAACTGGGTCCAGAGAAAAGCTGTCTGTGAAACTGTGAATGGTAAAACAGGAATGATGGGATCACTCAGTGTTTTTCAGTGAACCTGATTTCATGACAAGCAAGAAAAGAAGGAGACTGAACTACAGGATGTGGCATTTCCCCTGCCAGACTTTGCTCTTAGTTTTGGCTTGATTTGGGTCTGAGCTTTGATTTGACATTTCCTTGCTATGCTGTGAAGCTTCCATTTGAAAATAATCATGTTTTTCTGTGCTGTTGGAAGTATTTAACTTGTTTTTAAATTTACAGGGTGCATAGAGTTAAAATATGTGGGACATTTTTAAAAAGAGACTTTGAACTTTTAAAATGCTAGAATTGAATTATTGATGACTATAGATATTTTAATCTTGGATTATGAGAACTTTTCAAATTGAACAAAATGTATTTTATAATAAGATGAATGTAACATCTATGGGGACAAAGGTTGAAAGGTCATGGTTTAACTTTAAAAATAATGTGTGTGTGGATAAAGCTGACAAATGGTGGTGTGTGATAGTCACAAACAGTACTAATTTCGGTGTTTGAAGGAGAGCTCTGGAAATGTTTGGGAAGAAGTAGTAGTTAAAGTAAAGTAAGCCCTAAGCAAACCTGTATGCAATTATGTAATTGATGTAGGAAGATCCAGTCCACAGTAGGTGGGCCTATTCCCTGAGCAGGTGGATAAGATAAAGAAAGACTTGCTCTCTCTCTCTCTCTCTCTCTCTCTCTCTCTCTCTCTCTCCATACTTTGGTAGAGTCAAATTGCTGTCTCTCAGCACTTCCTGTGAATATGATGGGTTCAGTTCCCTGGGCTCCTGGTGTTAGTGTGAACTCTCCTGCAAAGTTGGCCTATGAACAGTAGCCCGAGTCACAGACAAGAATAAAATTCCTTGTTCCCCTAAGTTATTCAGTCACATATTTATCAGCAGAATAAAGATAAATGAAGACTAACCCTGACTATAGTGTGACTTTTTGCTAGAAATCTGGATAGAGTACTGAAGTTAAAACATCAATTATAAAAACAAAGTCCACATCTCAAAAATCTGAAAATATGCAGCAGTGCAGATAAACTTGAGTTCTCTATAACTAACTGGTTCTAGAGATGTTGATGCTTCAGAATTAGAGGAAACACCACAGACTTAAACCTTAAACTTGAACTTGACTAAGAATCACATAAAAGAGTTTTTAATTTGAACCTGACCAAGAATTACATAAAGGAAAATGCCTTTATAATCTGAGAGTTTGCTTTTTACTCCCAGTTCTGACTTTTCAGCAAGTCAGAAGCTCTCAGGAAACTAGGAGGAATCCTGTAACCTGTTCAGTAACATGTCCTGGGGGCCCACAGTGTGCCAGCTACTGCAGTGGTCTCTCGCATGAAGTGGTTCTTGCTGCTGTTTCTTGCTTCTTCCCATTTTAAAATAAATGGAGACAGGAGGGTAAATGTCTTCGTGAGGTGATCCACAGGTGACTGTGCTGATGCTAGCAAGAGCTTGTGCCCACCCAGAGCTTTCCGCACTGCAGGAGGTCACGCTGCCTTGTGTTTCCTGCATCTCAAAGGGAACGGTGGCTATTTGGAACACTGTACCCTGAATCTTTCCAGAATTTTAATTAACATTTTCAGAGTTGACACAATAAACAAATTAGGATGTACTTGCAATTAACAGTACTTATTTCAGAAACTGTAACTTTTAAATTCTTAGCCTAAAAAGAAAACGAGAATCTAATTTCTTATATGAATGCAAAACTTGAGATTTCCTTAATTATAGTTGAAAACGTAACTGCAAACAAACCGTCAAACCATAACGCCAAAACAACAGCTTTAGGTTCTATTTCACACGCTGTTCTTTTAGAGATGTCTTCACATTGTCAATCACGGAGATAATTTTGATTTTGCCACAACTCCTGCCTACATTAAAAACAGCAAGTGTGTGATATCACAAGAAGTTGGACAAGTCAGTTGTTCTAAAAGCTGTTGAGGGATAGGAAACCAGAGAAAGAGGTGAGTCTTGGGTGAAAAACACAAGTTATAATATTTTAGAATAACTATCAAAATGGAATCACTGCACAGTTTAACCTTGACAGCTGTATGGATAAAGCCGATAAGACTGAGTTCAACAAATGTTTACTGAATATCTACATAATGAGCATAGAGTGCATAATAAGTTACGATGCTTTAAGGAGTCAGTAGTCTGAAAACAGATGAAAGAAAAAAACCCTGCTATTTCCTGAGTATCTGCAACCAGCAAGGAATAGCACCGGCTGCTTCAATATTCACGAAGACAGGTGTGACCAGTAGGCCCATTTTACATGAGGAAAAGGGGCCTTGAGTTGGTTCAATTGCTTAATAGACAACACATCACTGGTATTGCCAGTGAATTTTGTTGTAGTTTCTGCTGTTGTTCATTGAGGCAGAGCCTCACTAGGTATCCCTGGCTGGCCTAGAGTTATGGAGTCTAGGCTAGCCTTGAACTTGCAGTGATCCTACTGCCTCAGTTTCCTCGGTGCTGGGATTCCAAGTGTGTGTCACTATATACCTGGCTCTGAATCCCCCCTTCATATTGCCCCCTCTCTCTTCTTTCTCTCTGATATTAGATTGATCCTAGGTTTTATGAAAATATTATAAGCCTCAGTAAAGTAACTAAATTCTAAGCTCTTGATCTTTTAGAATGTAATTGTCCAATGTATTGTTCTATTTTCAATCTGCAAATATCACTCTAATTCTGATGTTATTAAGACCCTAGAGAGAAGATGCTGGATTTAATGAGGGAATGGAAGGATAACAAAGATGTAGGGGCAAAAAATAGGACCAGAGAGAGAGCACAAAGGGAGACTTTAGCTAAACTTAATCCTTCGAAGAACAAGCTGAGAAAGCTTGTTTCCTGTATTTGCACGCATTGCGATTCCTGGACTTGGTTAACCTTAGGGTCTTCATTCATAAAATATGGAAAATGAATGAGGGGAGACACACGAGCTAAATGAAAACAAAAAGAAAAGAAAGCAAGAGTTGGGACGTTATTACAGATCAGACTAACACAAAGATAATTTAGTTGAACAAAACTATCTTGGGAAGCTGAGCAATATTCTTCTTAGTAATCCTTGATCCCAACTACACAGAAATCTCTTTAAAAATATGCTGGAAGACAGATGAAACTTAGGGACCCATACAAAGGAAAACTGATATAAAACACTGAAAATAAATTTGACCAACCACTGACCCATGTAAAATCTAGTGGTATAAGCATTCACAAAACATCTAATTATTTTCAATAAAAATCTGGCACTGTAGGCACCCCAAATTTCATTTCTACTTTCACTGTGAGACTTTGTGCAAGCAAAGAATCAAACCAGGATCCAGTGTAATCATTTGAAGGCGAGGAGGAAAGGTACAGTGAGCTCATAGACTTAATGTTATTATAGTGTGTACTTTGATGTCTCACATATATACTGAAAACTTATTTCAACATGAAATATTTTCCTAAGAATCTACACTTTACTGCACCTTTCGTTTTTCAGGGTTGCAACTTCTTCCTTTGTCTGACTCAGAAGAGTTTTCATTATCTCTAGTTCACTTTCTGCAAGATTAATTCTTCTTTTTATGTCTTCTTCTTGTCTTTCTTTTGTAGTTAGCTCTTCCTGTAAAGTTTTATATATTTGCTTACAATTCATGAGGGAATCTTCTTTTTCTTTAAGCAACCTACTGTGCCTGGAAATGGATAGGAAAAAAAAAATCTCACAAGCAGGCATTAGATACTGTTTTAGTTTCACAACCCCACCACTTCGTTGATACTAGTATTTGTTTCAGTTTCCTTTTCCATTGTGTAATCAACACCTGACTCAAACAATTTAGAGGAACGAGGGGTTTTATTCCAGTGTACAATTCCAGGTTAGAGTTCACTGTGCAGTGGAAGTCATACCAGCACTAGGAGCTGAGGGAACTGGGCGCATGGCAGCCACATCAAGAGCACAGGCAGGGACCAATGCTGCATTCTGTTTTTTTAGATTTCCAGTCTAGCAGATGCCCGCTAGCTCTTGTTCTCTATGTCTCTACCCATTTGCCCAGGGAATAATCCCATTCACGATGTTAGTGAGTGCAAGTGTGAGTTGGTGTGTATGTGGATATGTAGAAGAGGGCACTCGAGTGTGTGTGCTTGTGGAGGCCCAAGGGCAACACTGGGAATCATCCTGGATTGTTCTACCTCTTTACTGCTTTGCTCTTTGGATTTTTCAGGCTCTGCTTTCCAGAGCTGGAATTGCAGACTGCCTCCATTTATATCCAGTATTTTTACATGGGATCTGGGAATTTGAGCTTAGGTCCTTTTGTTTGTGAGGCCAAAGGTTGTTGTAACCACTTAACCACTCCCTGACCCCTCCCCACACCTCCCATTTGGAATAGGAATGCTTACTTTATGCACTGAAGGTGACTTTTTATTTTTTTTATAAATTTTTTTAAATTTATTCAATTGTGCGTATGTATGTGTGCACGTGCGTGCATGCGTGTGCGTGTGTGTGTGTGTGTGTGTGTGTGTGTGTAGAACCACGGACGAATTCGGGAACCACCATGGACGCCTCCACCTCCTTCGCCCAGGGATTCACAGGCTCCGCCCCACCAGGGCCAGAAACGCAGGCCGCCCGGCTTCTGCCTGGCGTCTATACGTGGAGTCTAGGATCTGAACTCAGGACCTTCCGCCTGCAAGGCGGAGGCTTAACCCCTGAGCCACCTCTCCAGCCCCAATGACTTTTTATTTTATAGGGACACACTCAAGAGATTACCTTAAATCTCAAAGGAGACTGTAGATTTGGAACACTTTGGGGATTGTAAAAGACTATGGGATGTTTAGAGATGGACCAAGTGTTTTTGTATTATGAGATGGAAGTAAGGCTTTAGAAGCCAGGAGCAGAATGTTATGAGTCAAAGTAACATGCTTGGGCATCGAGTTGATGGAGGTAGAGGCATGATGGTCAATGTTTATTGTCAACGTGTCTGGATTTAGGATCCTCATGGAAATGCACCTCTAGTTGTGTATAAGGGTGTTTCCAGAAAGGTTTAAGGAAGAGGAAGAACACATTTCTAAATGTGGGGAGCACTATCCTACAGGCTGGGACCCTGTACTGAGGAAGAAGGGGAAAACAAGTCGAGTACCGCATGCGTCTCTCTCTGCCTTCTAACTGCAGATGCAATGCGACTAGTCCCTTCCTGTTCCGGTTGCCATGCCATCCTTGCCGTGATGGACTGTATTCCTCAACCCATGAACGAAAATAAACCCCTTAGGTAGTACTGTCACAGCAAAGAGAAAATGAACTGACACACCCATGCAGGCAGAGGCAAAAATAATAAAAAAGGTTAGAGATTCACATTAGGTATTGTATATGTAAAGAAGAAAATAAGAAAGGGCAAGTAAACATTAGCCAAAATACGGTTTCAAATTCAATTATTAAAATATTAAATATTAATTTAAAAATTTGCAAGATACCTTGACTCAGAAATTACGGATTCAAATTTTAGTTTTCTAAGTTCTCTTTGACAGTCACTAGCTTCATCAGATTTTTTCCTAAAAGACACAAAGTATTTTAAATTAGTTAAAATATATTATTTTAAAACAAAATACAGGTGTTTTCCATATGATTATTTTATATGTCCACATAAAGAATTTCTTTACATTACCATATTATTATTTCTTTAAAAAACATTTAAATCATCAACATACACGATGTGCATACAAAATAAAATGCTATGTAAAGGCATTGGAAAGTAACCAAATCAGGGGAGTCTAGAGGAGAGCTGGCACATGGATGCGGTAACAGCAGGCTGTGTTTTGCGTGATTTCAAGCTTGGGGAAAGTCCCAGTATACTCTCTGCAGGATGATTAAAATTCTGTTTGAAAACTAGTACTTCTGGCTTGCAGAATCAGAGAAAGGGCTTGGAGGAACTTCAACTACTAGAAGGGGAAGGATGAACCTGAGGAGGAGACAGCCCCAGAATGGCAATCCCACACATAAATTTGCTGATCTCCAAAGCAGATTCTAAGCAGACTGGTTAAAGATAAAGGAATCCACACACATTTGAGTTCTGCCTTAAAGATGAGTTTGTAGTTGGAGGCCAACCAAGTTAATTGTCTGCTTGTATCACCACCATTTGCTTTTCTTCCCCACCTCCTCATTGTTTGGAGAGATATCACAAAGCTGAAGTCTTTATAATATTCATAGTGTCAAAAAAAAAACAGTAAAAAAGTTTAACTTATAAGCAAACAGAAAAGTGTGACTTATTCTCAAGGAAAAGTTAGTTGATAGGGACTTCTTCGGAACTGACTGAATAATTGAAATAAGCAGACAAAAACATTTGAAGACACAATTATAACTGTGCTCAGAGAAACAAAGGAAATCTGTTACAATGACTAAGCTGACAAGTTAGCATGGTGGTGCTCTCCTGAAATTCCAGCACTCAGAAGGCAGAACTAGGAGAATCTTCAAAGTTCAAGGACAGTTGGGTCTACAGAGTGAGTTCCAGATTAACCGGAATTAGAAAATGAGACCCTCCTCCAAAAATTAATAATAAATCAATAAGCAAACAATGAAAAATAAAGAGGTAAAAATTTCAGTAAAAAAACAGCCAAATGGAAATGCTAGAGCTAAAATAAACATTTGCCTTGATTTTATATGACTGGATTTTATAATAATAGTCAAAAGGTTAGTGCATTAAGATTAATATTCCCCTTTCTGCCCCGGATCCTGACCCAGACAGACTCCCTGCTCCTCAGGAGGTGACTTTCAATACCAATCAGGATGGAACCAAGGCAGTGCAGGAACAGCAAGATTGAAAACAACAACAAACTAATTCAGAACATCAAAGACCCTACATTAATCACCTGGAACCAGACTAGCCAAATCTCTCCCCATCCTAAAGGTTAGGGAACCTTGCAGAAGAGGGGGCAGCAAGATTGTAAGAGCCTAAAGATGGGGAAGATAACAATATGCAAGATACTCCATGCAAGTTAGGACTGCAGCAGCCGTAATCAGACTTTGCATGACTTGCACAATGGCTAACATGTCAATGATCCCTCCAAATCTAGCATGGATCACTGGCAGTAGGATCCTTAGAGGCAAGGGATTATCCGTCCTATAATACAGTTCCCATACTAGAGGGGAGCTCAAGAAAGGGCTCCTGGCTATGGCACTGAGTCCTTACACCTCACACCTCGCTAGGATGGAGGACTCAGAGGAAGATTTGGCATTCACACAATAGAATGCTCCAGGGGATGGGAGGGGAGAAGGAGGCGGCACTGGGAGAAAGAGAGGGAGGGTGAAAGGAAGGGGAAAAGGGGGGAACAGTGCAAGGAGGGACTGGGAGGGAGTGAAGGGAGGGAGAGGATGAGGGTACCTATTGAGCTTGTATGATTGGGAAAAAAGATTAATATTCCTATTTGCATTTATTTAGATGGATCATTAATATTACTTTCTGAATGTACCTCAAAATTGATTACAAAATACACTAAGAGACGTAACAGATTATAAATGGGTTTCTTTATTTTGCAGGATGAAAAATGAGAATATAAAAATCAACATTAACATATACATTTATTTATTCTTAAACTTTTTATTGTAAAATATAAAAATTATAAGATATAGAAAACTGTATAAAACAAATATATAATATGATGAATTACTATAAGAAGCACAGTCTGTTACCTACCATCTAGGTTAAGAAAAAACTTTACTAACTATTTTAATAGTCTTTCATGGTTAGTGTCCAGCACTAACCATTCCCATGATTTTATGACAATCGCTCTGATTATCTTTGGAGTTTGATTACCTAAACTTATTATCTTATTTTCTTGATCCTAAATACTATTTTCATTTTGGTTTTATTTGAATGCTTTTTGAAAGAAAGTTTTGTTTTCTCCATAGTCCCCCCTTTTTTGGTAAAATAGATCTACAAAAACATTGCAGTGACATGCAATAAACTATATATTTTTAAAGCTGATAAGTGCACATACAGATATGTCCATGAAACCATCGCCATCAAGTGGTTCGCATGCGCCCTCACGTGAGGGACGGTGGCCTTTGCCACCAGCCTTCACTAAGAGAAGCAGGACTACTCAGTGCTGGGGCTGCTTCCAAGGCTGGCCCAGAATTGGTATATGGTAAATAAGTGTTTACATTCTAGCATTAGAAAACCTATTTAAAGAGCATGTAAGAATTAAGTACAATACTAAATTTTACATCAATGAAGAAGAACAGCAGATAAAGCTATACAATGAATGAATGAATTAATGAAGGGAGTCTCTGTGTACAGTAGAATGGCAAGTATTCATAAGTAGGCAGGATGACTGTGGCAGTTATCCTACATGGTTGCTGAGAAAATTATGACAAAACAGCTTCAGGGAACAAGGGGTTTAATGTTGGCTTCCAGAAGTCCAATTACAGTCGTTTGTCCAGCTTGGCAGAAGAGCCCACACCAACACCAAGGACCAAAGGAACTGGCCACACCTATCCACATAAGAGCTGTGTTATATAACAGCTCAACCATGGGGGTGAGAGAGGGAGAGAGAGCAGAGGAAAATGGAATGGGAATGGAGAGAAAAAGACAGATTTCAGAAAGAGAGAGAGAGAGAGAGAGAGAGAGAGAGAGAGAGAAACAGAGAGAAGGATGGGGGATTTAGGAATCAGGAATAATCGTCAACAGCCCGTCCTTGATGCCTCATTCCCCCAGGTAGGCTGAACTCCCAAAGTTTCTAGAATCTCTCAAAACACCACCACCATTTGGGGACCAAGCACTTAAAACTATGTGATTGTTGAGGGCATTTCAGAGGTATACCTTAACATTCTGCCCCAAAGTCTCAGGCCATCTCAAATGTTCATGACTATTTTATAATACATAACATATTCGATACGACTTCTAGAGTTCCCAAAATCTTAAAAGGTTTAAAATGCTCAAAAGTCTAATTCCTGAAATTTCTATTCAGTCTCGTTCAAAATATCAAGCTATGGGCACAATGCAAATTCTTTGCCAGAATTTAACAGAATACAATCGGTCTGTAGTCCAGGGCCAAGTCTTTGTCTCCCATCTGACTTCATGCCCTTCGCTGTCTTACTCCCATCGGCATCTGGCCTTTCAAACTCACCAGACGTGCTGAGGCTTACAGCATTTAGTCTGTAATTCCAAAGGCTTCCACATTCTTTGCACCACACAGTTCTAAAGACCTCAAAGCAACATGGTCAGGTTTCATCACATGGCAAGCCATTCCCTAGTGCCAGTGTTCTACTAGTACCAGTAGCTACTTCTGCAACATCCAGACCTGAAAGAAACAGCTCCAGGGAGGAAAAGTTAATTTGGGCTAGTTCTGAGGGGCTGGGTACACGTGGACGAACCAGGAAGCAGCGAAAGAAAGGCAAGAATCCTGAGGCTGGTATAACTTCAACGGCCCATACCTAGTGACACTTCTTTCAGCATGCCCCCACCTCTCAGCATTTCTAGAACCTCCCAAAATAGTGCCAGCAGCTAGGGACTCAGTGTTCAGAGTGCAAGTTTGTGAGGGCTTTTTCAGATTCAACTCTTAACAAATGCTAGAAATAAATCCTGGTGAAGGATATGGTACTTTTTTCACGTACAAAAGTGTCTCTTTCTTACCAACTGAAAGGCAAAAACCTCCTCTCTCCATTAAGTGCATAGAAAAGCAGCCACATCTGGACCAAGTGATCAGATTTCCCTCCACCAGCGAAGGGTGGACAGCTGTTGTGGTTCCAGATGTGATGCTCTGGCACGTCACTGCATTCATTCACCTAAAATCCCTTTCTACCTTTCAAAACAAAAATTCAAGTTCCCTATCTTGCTCCAGTCCCCTTGGAGAAGGATATATAAGCCTCCAGATATCACTGATCAAAGTAATAATACTCCTCAAAGCACATTAATATCTGATCTCTTATCAGTTTGTCCCACCAAATCTTTAAAGGACAAAGAAAAAAATCACAAATGCAGAAGTCGTTAAAAGATGAGATAAGTGAGATTAAAGAGACAGTTAAGCAGACTGGCTCTGGATCAGATTCTGCTCTATAAGAGAAAAAAGGCCGTAAGGGATGTAATTGGGCAAGCTGAAACATTAAGATGGGGGCCATCATAGGTCAGTTTATAACGCCATCACTCAGCTGGGGCTGTGTGAAGTGTCACAGTCCTGGGAAAAGAGGTTAGAGGTGAAAGGTCATGCTGTGTTTAGCTTTATCTTCAAATGATTCAGGAAGAAAAATCACCCCCATTGTGGGGAGAAAATATATGGATTAAAATATTGGCAACAGGTAAATTAGAGAAGGGACTACTCGAGTGATCTTTGAATTATGATTATTTTTAAATCGTTTTAAAGCTTGGAGTTGTTTCCAAATAAAGCAATAACACAGAAGAAATAAGGAAAAGATCAATTTACAACTATCAATTGAGGACAAGAGGACAGAGGCTATGCTTCAGGTATGTAACAAAGTAAAGAGTTCAAATACCCAGAAATGCTAGGACTGATCAAAAAATAGAAAAATGAGTATTTTTAAACACTACTGAGATTATAAATCAGTATAATCTTATTAGAAGACAACAAGTTATTCCACATTAAAAAGCTTAAAAAGACTCATGTTTGATTTTAGCAGAAATTACCCCAAGGAAGCAATTGTAAGTAGAAAAATTTATCTGATTGGATTTTCAAGGTAAGTACCTTTTGATTGTAGTAAAAACTACCCTAAGGAAATAATTATGAGAAGAAAGAATTATCTATATTGATTTTTAAAGTACCTTTCTTACAAAAATGAAAAACCTGAATTCTGAAAACAAGGGATTAGAAGGAAATAAATTATGGTTCACTCAGCCAGGTATGTAATGTCTTTGGATCAATAATTATCCAAAGTCAGGGATGGCATGAGGTACATCAGTAAGTGCAGAAAAGCTGGCAAAAATACTCATTCCTTAGTAAAATGGATAGAAGAATATATCAAAATATAACTATAATGTCTTCCATATTCCTGCATTTTCCAGATTTTACAGAAACGCTTTGAAAGGAAACATCATTTCTAAAGACCCTTCAAAATTCCGCTGCCCACCATAGCCTTCACTGAAAGTTTAGACTCTTACACACACTTTCCAAATCTACGGGCACAAACTTCTTTCGTAGGTATTTTAGAGAGTTGACCATTCGTGCACAAAGCGTTTGTAGAGCTAGCTCGCTTTGGAATTGTTTCCAAATAAAGCAATAACACAGAAGAAATAAGAAAAAGATCAATTTATGACTATCAATTGAGGATAAGAGGACAAGAGGACAGAGGCTATGCACATCCCAAGAACTGGCATCCCAAGAACGGACAGGACAGTTTAGCCACTGTATTTGGTCAACCTCACTACCTGTTTACACCTTCACCTTCATAGGGATGGGAGGAAACAGAAAGGGTAGAAGGAAAGCCTGTCTCTAAGTATTACATTCCTTCTTTACTCTGTAAGTCTTTTTACCAGTGATGAATAAGCATTCAAAAAGACCCCACTGCTGCTACTAACTGTAAAGCAAAGGAAGTAAAATGAAATAACTGGTTACTTACCCCTAATCTAAAAGATAGTGGTCCATACAGTTCTGCCCTCTTAGATGAAATAGCCATTCTTAAAGTACATCTTGATATTCCCACTCCCCTCCTCCCCACACCAAAGGCATCACAACTGACAGATGAAAATCCTTGTTTCTCAGTCCCCTGTTCTCCACCAATTTCTTGAAGATTTTTCCCACTTCAAGCAAATATACTCAACACAATGCTACAACTAAGAACGAATGTCTTATATATCTCATTTCTAACTTAAAGCAACCTTTGTTGCCATTTTATAATAAAAGCATTTTTAGCAACAAGAAAAAGAAATGGGAACAGAAAGATTAGTAAAGTCCTAGGATTGGAGCCCTAGCGCTGTGGCGTGGAGGCTGTGCTTCTGGTCACGGTGCTCGCCTCTTGCAACTGTCTAGCCAGATGCCCAGCAGCCTCAAGTCCTGTCTTTGTTTCCTTTCACTTCCAGTCTTTTTGCTCAGCCACATTTACTGTCAGTAAATTCTGCCCCACACATATTCCTCTTTCTCCATACTACATTGGGTTAAACCATAGTTGCTACTTTTCTTTTTAATGTTCCATATGTGAATATAGTGAATTCATATTTTCACTGCTTAATCTCCATCGTATTCCCCCTCTTTTCCCCCTTAAAACCCTTCATCTCCCCTGTCAGACTCCATTTTCAAATCTTTTCACTTGTATGGCCCACTGTGTTTCATCTACTTTGTCTTTGATGTTGTAGTCTGATATGATTCATGCTCCAGCAAGTATAATGCTCCAAGTATCACAAATCAGTGGATATACCATTGAGGAAAGAATCTTCCTTTTCTTTCCTATCAGCATTTGTCCTCATCAATCTATCAGGGAGGCATGGTTCTTCTTGATCTTTTTCCTTTCATGGTGAATGTTGATAGGACAGTTCTTGTGGAAGTATACGTATCTGCCATGAAATCTTGGATGCCACAGCCCCGTCATGTCCAGGAGATAATGTCTGACGCACCACTGTCCCAGTTCAGGCTCTTACAATCTTCCTGCCCACAGTTACTTTTCATGTGTATGAATGTGCAGCCTCTCCCCAGCCTCCTGGTTCCCTTACTCTGACTCTTGTCCATTCTCCAAGTATGTCACAAGACTTTGATAATATACATGAAACTTCTGCCAGAAATTCTCCACACTGTCCCACTGCTCTTCAAATAAATCCAAAGTCCTTTAGACATGTTGGCAAGTGGATCTTTCTCATTGCTTAGTGTTCAAAGCAACACAGATTTATTATATTTTATAGCTCTGGAAGTCAGAAGTCCTAAAGTCCAGGTGTCACTGGAGGGCTGTGTGCCATGGGAGAATCTGTGTCCTTGGTTTTCTAGTTTCTAGAAAAGAGATCATTCCCATTTCTTGCTGTGACCTGTTTATCTTCCGATCTCAACACCGAAACCTCTGCTTCCCAGTCTTATCTCTATTTTTATGCCTCTAACCCCTTGCCTTCCAAGAGGATCCTTGTGATAACACTGGGTTTGCATAATCCAGGATAATCTTTCCATCTTAAAGTCCTTAATTTAATCATATCCAAGAGTCCTTCCACCATGTCAGGAACATGCTTACAGACTCCAGGAATCAGCCCACTAGAATCTTTGGGAGCCCACTGTTCTAACGCAACTGGGAGTTACACAATTGGATTTTATACTAGGAAAATCCACTTCCAAAATGGTAGCTTTGTTCTTGATCTCTCTGCTCTTCAGATGTTGGAAGGTTGGCACAGGTAGCTCATTTCTGTCATCAGATCTTAAAAGTCATGGGCTTGCGAGTGCCATTTCAGAATTATTTTATGTCTTTATTTGAGAGAGGAAGAGGAGAGACTGAGAAGCAGGGACATGTGTGTGTGACAACTTGTGGAGGTCAGTGGACAACTCAGTGCTCTCTTTCCAGAGATCTAACACAGTGGCTAGGTTGTGTGCTGGCACCTTTATCCACCGAGCCATCCTGCCAGTCCAGTAAATTCAATCACTCTACCAAAAGCTTATTGTCTCTCCCCATTGCTTACATCCTGGAATGCCTATTAAGTAGCTTATGGGACCTTGTCACATGTCCCAGTCTTGCCATATAATTGGCAATTACGAGATAATTTTGTTTGAATGAATGACATGACATGAACCTAGTGTATTCAAGATTAGATCATGTGATAGTGCTACACAGCTCTACACACTGACATGGAGTGCTACCAGGCCACCTTCTACTTGCCAGACAAAAAATTCTCAAGAGTAAACAGCACACTGACAGTTAGTTTTTAGTGAGTGGCCAACTTCATTACATGTTGTCAAGAGGGCAAGTTAGAGCTTTACACATCAGTAATTATGACAGTTATGAGCTCAAAGCTGCTCAAATTGTTTAGTGAGGAGAGAGGACTGCTAACAACATTAAAGTGTAAGCATGATACAAAGGGCCGTAAATTAGGTAATGCACTTTGCATCACCATTTTAGATACACAGTGGTGGTCCCCCTTCTCTGTGGTTTTGCTTTCTGCAATTTGAGTTTCCCATCAGAGTTCAAAATATTATGCAGCAAATTCCAGATATAACTCTCCAGTTCAAAACAGTTCTGACTACTATTATGAAAGCTCCGGCTGTCCCACTTCATCCCAAGGGCTGAAGCACTCTGGGTCTTCGCACTGTACACACTCTCCCATCTTCCCAGTTCTTAAATCCACTACTGCACTTCCACAGCAACCCTCACACAGAAGCCCAAGACTGTCTCAGGGCCTACCTGGGCTGGCGTCAGAGCATCTCCTTGGAAAGTGAGTGCAGTGCAGTAAGATATTATGGGGCAGCCCTCATTCATGTAACTCAGAACTATTCTATTTTTCATCATTTATCTCATACCAAACTTAATATATAAATTAAATGGGCCACAGTTAGGCAGATAAAGCATAGAGAGAGAGAGCGGGTTCAGCACTAGCCGTGGTGATTTTAGGCAACTTTGGGCATTCCCTCCGTCTTGGAACATATCACTTGAGAGAAGGTACAGAGAGCGCTACATTAATAATAACTGATAAATTCCAAGTCATTTAAGTGAGTGAGTTTATGTACCTACATAAAGTAAAGTAAGATTCTCCACAAACCCCACACTATCATTCCTATTTATTCCTACAGATAACTGCCAATAATTCTACCAATTGTTCACTCAATGGATTTAGACCCATACACACATGTATATGTTCACATATACTTTTAATATGAAGAGACAATATTTATACATGTGCTCATGTGTGTATACATGAGCACACAAAGGAAATGGTCACTGTCACTGTCACTGTATACTGTGTAGGTGGGTACACATGGGTGTTCTGATGTATATGTATGTGAGTGTACATGCATGTGGAGGCCCAAAGATGATGGTGGGAAACATTTTAATCACTCTCCACTTTATTATTTTGAGCCTGGGTCTCTAAGCCCAGAATATATCACTGAGGCCAGTTTAACTAGCCAGCTTCCTCTAGGATTCCCAGGTTCTGCCTTCCAAGGCTTGGAATTACAGGTGTGCTACCACCCCTGTCTGGGGTTTTTTTACATGGGATCTGGGGATCCAAATTCTGGTCCTTGCTTGTATGGCAAGCACTTTAATTGTTAAGTCATCTCCCCAGCATGAATGGGTAATTTTTGTGATCGTATTTCTAATCTCTCTAGTTTCTAATAGCTTCTTTCTCATAATAACCCATTTTTTCTTTTTATGTGTACAACCCTGAACATACTTTCAGGATGTCAATTATACCGATTTTAATGTCTTCCATTTGGCTGTTGATTAGTTTCCTAAGCACTTAGAAATTTCCTGAGAGAATTCTCAGCTACTCTGGGATACAGTGGGGCTGAGAGCAGGATTTTTCCATACAATTAATAATCACTATGTTCACACTTAGCCATGTGACCCTCTGCTTGTCAGCTGTCCTATTTAATTTGGCTGTAGGTTATTTTTGGAAGAGTGGAGGAGAGTGGGATATGCTACCTGATAGGTGTGCTGAAGTCTGTTTCGGATTATGGCCTCTCCAGCTCCGGTCCCTAGATCCACTGCTTTAATCTGAGAGGTTCTAGAAGTCTCTGCAGATGTTGCCTTGGTCGAATTCCCAGGATTCTTATGTAGATAAAGCCTGAGTAGCTGGGATTATAGAGTTCCCCACCAGTCCATCCTCGCAACACAGCATGCCCATGACAATCATGAGCACACAAAGGAAATGGTCACTGTCACTGAGCCTACAGTCCACCCACCTGGCCAATGGTCAACCATGAACTGAAAAGACACCCATGGGACCCTGCACATTACTGGCGAGCAAAGAGCAATCAACAGATTCATGGGCATGGGAGAGGACACACAAAACTCCCTAGCTGTGTGCCCATGGTTCATGAAACAAACAGGAGCTTCATTCCTCCTCTCCTGTGAGCTTATTTCTGTGTTTGGCATCTGTCCTAACTTCTAAGACTACACCCGAAACATTGGTGTGATCACGAATTCTCTGTTACCACTTTTGGGTGCTGCCACCAGTATCCCTCCTCCTCCTTTGAGTTCTAGTCACACAGACTACAGCAACTGTGGCCTGATGAGGCTGTTTCCACATGGTCACAGCCTTCCTGGTACTATTCAAGGGACAGAACAATAATTTTCTATTTCTGCAACCACCATCTTTTTTCTTCTCTCTGTTTTTTAACTCTCAGAAACTCATTTTCTGGGCACAAGAAGCGTCTCTGAGGACATTCTACCCTTGCTCTCCCACTCCTTCACCCCAGTCTTGTACACTGTCAGCTAAACTATCATCCTTGGCATGCTATGAACTACAGTGTTATAAAGTATGGATATTTGGTTCATTTTGTTTTTCTAAACAAACTGTCCACTATAAATAATCTGAGCATGCACTAATTTGACAAGGCATTTTTGGAATTTGTTCCTTCTTATGTTGTTCATACTTGATTAAACACATTGTACTTAGGAATAGCCATGGTCAACATAGACATTTCGTTGCTAAGCATCCTAAATATTTATGTTTCCTATGAGGTTGATCCTTATAAATACAGGAACTGAAAACCAGAGATACTACATTATATATTAAGAAGAAAAATGACTTACTTACTTTTCAAAGACTACATTCCACTTCATTATTATCGACACAGATATACTAGTTTTGTATTATAAAATTATTTTTTAATTTCTGAAATAACATTAATTTTTAACAGTAATACTGTTCTAGATATTACATAAGGTCATTTTCTTATCGTTTGTCTTCTAATATTTCTTTCTCTTCATATAAAACAAATATATCAGCATTTCAAAGAAAATCTCTTTTGAACTTAAAACTGATTTAATAAAAATTAAAAAAAACTTACCATGTATGTATATATATATGGTGTGTGTGTATGTGTGGGGGCATGTGTGTGTGCAAATGTGCATGTATAAGTGTGCAAGTTCATGTTGAGGTCCAACGTTGAATACTGGGTGTCTTTCTCAATTATACTTTATTCACTAAGGCAGGGTTTTTCAATTGAAACCTGAGTTTGTCCATTGACTAGTCTATCCAGCCAGCTTGGCCTCAGCATCCCAAGTGCTGGAATTACAGGTGGCCACCACACTTGACCGGCTTTAATGTGAGATCTGGGAATCCGAATGCAAGCACCTTATCCACTGATCCACTTATCTCCCCAGCACCATGCTAGAAAATTTAACAACTTTAATGCCATGGACAAAGAGTGAGGAAATAAAAATGATGATAAAGTTCAGAGAATACTTCCCATTAAACTGCTTCATTTGAAGAACTAGGAAAAGTATGGCTCTACAGAGAGGTAAGTTTCTATACCTGACCTGAACTGAAAGGCCAAGAAGCAACTGATGAGTTTATATTAAGGGAAAGAAAGCTTTATTTAGTTAAAAACATTTAGATATCCTTCAATACCCAATGTGAGCCACAGAGCAGCCAAGAAAAGCAGCAGCGAACTGTTGCTTACACAATGGAATCACCGCCACGTAAGGACACCCTGGTTCTTTCTCAATTCTTCTCTTGGTGACACGTAAACAGGATAATGAAATCTTATAGTTTATTTGGTATTCATCACTTACATGAACATTTCTTTATAGTTGTCCAGTTCCATCGCTGTATTCTGGAGTTTCAGTCCAAGTGCTTCTACTTGGCAGTGTAAATCTGAAATGACACAATGTGTTCATCTCATCAGTGCATATTTTCTTAAAACAAATCATACCCTTTCAAAGTTTCCAGTCAGCTCCTGGAGGATAACACAGCTGTTCCTTCGGCTTGGCCAGTATAGCCTCGTGCAACTTATCCAACCCTCCCTATCCGGACACTCCATACAACTAGTCCATACAACTAGTAGATCTTGACGGACTTGTTTCATTGGCTTCTTTCTGCCCTTACCATCATGCTAATTTGTAAATTCCTGACAGGTGACGCTTTACTAATGTTTTCAAGGGAAACATACATAGCTGACACGTGAATGCATTTTCTCATCACGAAGCTTGCCTGAGTTCACGCTCGTGATCCTGAACCAAAAGGCCTCCCGCGCAGAAGTGAAATAGACCCATCTGTGCCAGGATCACAGTCAAGATTTTGTTAACCCTGTGTAGCATCTAAAAGGTATTTCAGTGACTTTCAATAGTCAAGAGAGTGAATTGGTTTGCCATCTTCAACTGGGAAGCCTAGGCAGTAGTTGAAGATCATTGAAGAAGCTGTATCTAATGTGTGTGTACATAGAGCAGCAACTGAAACAGAAAGTTTCATCAGCGCTACCATTAGACTGCCTCCAGCAACTGTAATAGAAGCTCTAGCCCTTGGACAGCCCTTATGGGTATTTACTTTTCAGGAATCACTGTTTCAGGAATCACATAGATGAAGTGACTGGACTCTATAGAAACAAGTCATTCAAACCATAGGTATTATAAAATGTTTAGTTATATCCACCTCAAGAGTTTTAGTAACCTATTTTTAATACTAAGTTTTAAAATATGAAGTCATACAGATATATTCAATTTCTGTTTAAATTAATTAAAATTACATGTCCATGATGAACAACTTTGAATACATATACATCATATAGAATAAATGCATCAAGTTAATTAATACATATATTTTCCTAATACTTACCATTTTTTGTGAGAACACTTAAAATTTACTCTTAAAAATTTCAAGAATACAAATGTTTGCTGCTAGCTATTTTCGACATGTCAAAGACTAAAGCTCTTGAACTTAGTCACCTGTCTAAATGAAATGTTTGTGTCCTTTGGCCAACATCTCATACAGATAGGTTCTAATAGTCCCATTCTGCAGATGAGGAAAAATTGGAATCCTCTCTGAGTCCCTTGACCAGTGCTTACAGTCAGTTATCAATCAGCCAGCAGTCAAACTAAATGAAGATGATTAACTTTGCTGAGGAGATGAACGCTCAAAACAAGACCCAATTATGTACTCACTAGATAAATATTTTCAGGGTGTGTTTTTTCTCACTGATGAAGGGAATAGAAGATAACTTTTTTATTATTATTTTTTTAGTTATACCATTCTCATGAATGTTCTATAATGTATTGTTCTACTATTGAGCTCAAATAGGTTTCTTGAGTTCTTCACATAGCCCCTAGCAAGCAGTTTTGATAGCGTTTGCTTTGAAGAACAAGGCAGGATTTTAGTAGGATAAGATGTTCAGGCAGTATGCATGGTGCTTGGTCCTACAGCATTTCATTTTTTAGTCATAGTTACCAGGAATAAGAGGCAGACATTTTGTTTGTACAAGTGAACTGTCTAAAGAACACATCAATCGCTCAGCTACTTAAGCAGTGAGCCCATAATTAAAACTCAGTTCTTCCTGATCCCTAAGTCTTTCCTGCTCTTACCAACTCTTGAAACATAAAAGCTGGTAAGAATGGCTATTACACTTGATCTTAACCAAAAGGTCAAAAAATGATTTTGTTCATGGCTTGGGAACTTTGTTTCTTATACAGTGTTATTATTTGTAATAATAAAGTTAAAAAGAGGGGGCGGTAAGAGTGTAAGAGCAAAAGGATGGGAGGAGCAATGATATGTAAGATACTCCATACTAGTTAGGGCTGAAGCAATCATAATTGGACTTTGCATGCCCTGCGCATTGTCCAACACACTGTTGACCTCACAAAGTCTAGCATCTGCTAAAGGCACCAAGATCCTTGGAGGCAAAGGATTGGCAGCCACAATAGTGTTCTTATACCTAAGGGGAACACGGGAAAGGGTTCAGGGAAAGGCCACTGGGTCCTTGTACGTCATCGGAGAGGAGGGCCCAGAGGAAAATCAGGCATGCACAAGAAAGGACTCTCTGGGAATTGGAGTGGGAGGCACTGGGGAATGGGGGGGAGGGAGGTGGGGAGAGGGGAGCAGGGGGTATGGGGGGAGGAGGAGGGAGGGAGGGAACTGGTGTACCTATTAAGTTTGTATGAGCTGAAATAATAATAAAAATGTATTAATAATAAAAAAAGTAAAGAAACATAAAAGCTGCAAGAGAGAGCTGGGGAGACAGCTCAAGATAAAACCTTTGCTTCACGAGCAAAAGAACTTGAGTCCCTAGACCCCACTAAAAAAATGCAGGGCAGGTATGGTGTCCTGTAATTCTGGCCCTGGAAGGTAGAGCCCAAGAATTTCTGTGGCATGCTCTGGGATTAGAGACCCATGCTTACAATAATAAGATGGGAAAGCATTCGAGGATGATTCCTGACATTACCTTTCATAGGCACAAAAACACTCAAATGCACTCGTGCACATAGACCCAAACAAATACATGTGCTTACCCACATGCAAACATACAAACACACACACACACACACACACACACACACACACACACACATACATCTGAAACAAAAAAGCTACAAAAGAATATCATTTTGCCATGACAGTGCAGCTAGCATTTCTGTGGCTCAGTTACCACATTTCTAGAACTTTTTAAAGAGATATACTTAAGACAAATGAGAACTATTATTTTACTAATAAAAGAATTAAGACAAATGTGTGTCCTTGTATTTAATTTTGTGAGACTGACATCACACAGAACAATTATATCTCTCATTAAATATTCCCAGGTGCTTTCATCAAGATATAATCTTAAACTAGATGAAGCATAGATCTGAATGTATGTGATACGTTTTCTGCTATTTCTTCTAAATGCAGCTATAGTTAAGACAAAAAACCTGATTAGCTTAAAAATAAACACCAAATAACTGGTACTCAATATGTGAATTTTATGCAATCAATTCACTCAAGATTAGTAGTTGACAGAATACAGCCATTAATTCAAGTACATTTTATAGCATTAAAGAGTATTAACTATATCACTTCTGAGAATATTCTCAAAAAGACTCTTCATCTTATTACAGAGACATCTGTACATCCATTATCTAGTCACAATAGCAAAGAAATAGAATAAGGTTACATGTCCATCAATGGATGAATGGGTAGTGTATATATACAATGGAATACTATTCAGCTATCAAGAAAAATAAAATTATGAAATTCATTGGTTAATGAATAGAACTGGAATGATTATATTAAGCAAGGTGTATCAAGCATTGAACCTTCGAATTTACATACTTGGTTTCAAATTCTTACAACAGCCAGAAAATCTGAAAGAGATCATTAAGGGTGGATGGGAAGTAGGTATAGGGTAAAGACCTTGAAGGAGGAGATATAAAAGACCACAGGTGATAAAGTGGAAAGGGAAATAATTGTGGAGGGGCTTAAGGACGAGAGAGATAAGGGCACAGGGGACATCAAGGACTGAGGGAGTAGCAAATAGCACTAAGGTTGTAAGATACAATCAGACAGAAACTTTCTATAGTATATATAATTTTTTTTTGCTCAAATGATTCTGAATATACATGCCCTATAAAGTGGAATGCAAAGAAAGAGTATTTAATGGAAAATGTCCTATGATGCTCCTAACAGAAATGATAAGCAATTAAATAAATTTCCAAGTTTCAGGATGGGATACCTCCTAATAAGCTCTTGATTTGAAAAGCCCTCTTTGCCATTGCTCTTGGTTTATTTCCAGAAACAAACAGTAAGACATATTCTTGAAGATATAATACACATTGATCACGGGACAGGGAAAAAAACAAAACACAATTGGAACTGATCTACAAACTTCTTTCTTGCTGGCCAGCTTTTGTAGTACTAGAAAGTACTGCAAGCCGATGGGGAGAAAAACAACACTCTCATTAATCCGGTCTTATTAATCCATGAAAACTGCAAGTTGCAATAACCACCACCCTGGCAAGAAGGGACTCTCAGTGCAGTAGTGGCATGCATCTCAAGGGGACAACCAACAGCTTTTTGATTAGATTTAAGGCCTACTTTTCAATAAGGATCACATTCCTTATACTGTAAACCAGGCCAAGAAACTGTGAAAGGGGAGGACATAGATTCTAGGTATGCAAACTACTAGGGTTTAGCTATAAAGACATTATATCAAACAGCCTTTTAAGCATTTGTCATTATACCCAAAGACTGGAGGAATACTCAGTACTCAACACAGAAGCTTTGTTTTGTAATGGGAAGTGTTTATAAAAGAAAATCACAATTGGCCAAAGTATGGAAAATAAGTGGCTGCAAATTGCCCCAACCCTAAACACAACATTTAAACTAACTTTGCCACCCAAGGCTCAAGAAACATCACAGAAGAGAGGGTGGTAAGAATGCAAGAGCCTGAAGGGGAACAGGGATTCAGCCAGACATTATCTTCTGGACATGACAGGACTGTTACATCCATGAATTCACTGACGTCATGTATGCTTCCACAAAATTTGCATGGGACTTGACTTACCAATATTTTACCAAAGAAAGAAAAAGTTCTCAAGGGTCCCACACCTCTCTGAGAGACAGTATACAGGAATGGCTAAGGAAGTAACGAATAGCACTGCTGAGGGTTCATGCCCACTGGGAGCGGGAGGGAAGATGGCTTCCTCAGGGGCATACCCACTGATGCAAGTGCTCAGGTAGCATACCATCAAAGGCAATCCAGATGAAACCCAGAGAGCCACACATGTGGAGGACATGAAAATAGGTAGGAAGAAGAAGGACTGTAATGAAAAAAGGAGAGAAAGATACTGAATTGAGTACTGAGATGTGAACATATCATAAATTCACTGACCTTATGTATGAAATTAAAAAAGAATTTTAATCTTACTTTCAAATATGTGTGTGTTCACTAAATTCTAAGTAAAATAAGCTGTTAACATGTCCCAAATGAAAAAGAAAGGTGAAGCTGTTTTACTTCCCAGTATTATTTTCTCAACCTATCTACTTCTCTGTCTCTCTCTCCCCTCTCGCCCTTTCTCTCTCAATTTCAAAATAAACAGATCAGTCTTTAAATCATGGTATCCAATAAACAGAGAAGCCACTTCCCCCCAAGATTAGATGCCATATGTCTCACAACTCTGACTGAAAAGTGAGAAAATAAACAAATATCTGTGGTTCTAAACAAAGTGTAAGCATCTTGTGGGCTTCTTACAGGCTCCCGTGCACTAGTGGGCATATTAAAGGATTCAGTGGACTAGTGGGATCCTTCTATTTTCCAAAACAGAGTGCCCAGTTCCTGTCCCGAATAAATAAAGAAACAGGACAAGCAGCACAGCGACTAAGCCACTTGCACAGACAGCTCCTTTGGTTTTCGAGGCCAGAAGCTCCTAAGTAAATGTATTGTTCTGCACAGTCCTTCTCTGTAGTCACATAAATTCAACTTCAATTTTCTGTCATTCAGCATGACATTGGATTATGAGGCAACAGGGCTAAATGCCTAGGAACAGAAAGGAAGCACTGGCTGTAAACACCAGGCAGATGCAGGGCGGAGCCCATGGAAGCCATCCAAGATTTCCAACAGCACACTCTACTGTGATGTGACTGCGTTCTTTGCAGATATTAAATAGGAAGCAAATGATTTTAAATGAACAAAACAAAAGGGCTCTTAGCCTCTCTTCATAGGAAGCCAGCTGCTTGCTGGAGAGCATTACCCCAGCACCAGATTTGCAAAAATTAGTCATTTAAAGGAACCCTGTGACTCTGAAAGGTTTCTAGAAACTGCATGGACAAAAAGTGTGTCTACTTAACTATTTTACAGGAAGGCAGAAAATTTTAGTAGTCCTTTAAAAAGTATATAAAGTTGACATCATATTTGAGAAAGCAGTAAGCAAAGCCCAAGCAGGACTATATTTCAAACTGTAACTTCTTGATCAAGAACACACCTAAAATTCAAAATTCTGGCTCAAAGTGCTATTTAGAAGGAAATAATTCAAAGTTCAAGTAGCAGGATGGAAGAACAAGCAGGCAGAGATAAAGAGCTATTTTTTTAAAAAACAAACTGAAGGCTGAATGTTTTATAAAGGGGGAAAAATCTTACTCCTTTAATATTTGCTACTTTTATTTTTTTGTGTGTGTGTATGTATACATGTTTGTGTGTGTACAGCCATATGTACAAGATGTGTGTGTGCATGCATGTGCGTGTGCGTGTATGTGTGTGTGTGCCTGTGAAGGCCCACCGATGACATCGGGGAACCCTGGATTGCTCTATCTACTCATTGTTTTGCTCTTGGGTTTCCCATGTTCTGTCTTCAAGGGCTAAAATTATAAGTTGCTGCCATTTCTGAACAGTGTTTTTAACTAGGATCTGGGGATCTGATCTCAGCATCTTTTGCTTGTGAAGCAAAGACTTTAACTCTGGAGCCATCTCCCCAGATCAAAAAGTTATTCTTTGTGTTTTGAAAATACTTTGAAAAACTTTACAGATAGGATTTAGAGAAGGGCCTTGCAAGTGAGTCACAGGTGAGCGTGCTCTGTCTTCAGAAGACCAGTCAGGTCGATCTGTGTATCTAGAATGCAAGAGAAAGCAAGCTGAAAAGGGAAGAAAAACTGCTGGTCCAATGAGTTAAAACAGTAATTAAAAGGAACCTGTCTGAGCCTATGCACTGGGAGTGGAAGAAACTGTAGCCAGAAGGGGATGTGTTAACAAGAAAACTTGTTTGTTTTCAAGGTTACATTTGTATTAGAGCACAATCCATTTTACAGAAAATCTGTGCTGTGAATTTAAGATATGACTTCTAACCTTCAGCTTATGTGTGAAAAAAATGACAGTTTTTCCAGATGTTAAAAAATTACCCAAATGGTCTGGGGAAGATGGTGGACTAAATAAAAGCCAATTCTGAGTGGCCTGGAATACAAGAAGAGTCAAGATAGAGGACAGCAGACTGGAGACTGACTGTCGAGGCTGCTAAGAAGTAAGCTACCCTGTAGGCACAAGACTATAGCAGCAATGGAGGCTACGGTGAGAGAGAAACAGAAGGGTGAAACAGAGCCCAAAGTCGAAATCCTTCACAGGTGTCCTGAAGAGAGTGGAATGCCAAATAGATTTGACCAGAGAACCTCTCTGTGAAATATTATAGTTAAAGAAGAAAGAGGGAGTCAGGGAGGGAGGGAAGAAAAGAAAGGAAGGAAGGAAAGAAAGGAAGAAAGGAAAGAAAGCAGGGAAGGAAGGAAGGAAGGAAGGAAGGAAGGAAGGAAGGAAGGAAGGAAGGAAGGAAGGAAGGAAGGAAGGAAGGAAGGAGGGAGGGAGGGAGGGAGGGAGGGAGGGAAGAAGGGAGGGAGGGAGCAAGGAAGGAAGGAAGGAAGAAGGGAGGGAGGGAGGGAGGGAAGAAGGAAGGAAGAAGGGAGGGAGGGAGGGAGGGAGATGAGGGACAAAAGGGAAGGGGAGGTAAAGAAGGAGGGAGGGAGGGAGGAAGGAAGAAGAAAGGATAAAAAACTATAAGGAAAAAAATCAACTCACTTATGTAAGAAGCATATCAGAATGACATCAAATCTTAATTATATTAATAATCCTAAATGTCAGGGAAGAATGGAATGAAATATTTGAAGGAAACATTCCTTCACAGTAATAACTCAATCAAGATTACAATGTTCGAAAAATTATCTCTTAAAATTGGTGGAGGAAAAACACAAGAATAAACCATAGAAAGTCATGACAACCAATTCAGCATGGTGAAAAAAGGAATACTATACACAGGGAAAGTAAAAAACACAGCTTTATTCATGGGAGCACAATAAAGAATAAATTTCATGAAACTGAAGATGAACAAAGGAGAAGAAGGATGGAATCCACTCTGTCTAATACAGTAAACCAGCAAACCCCTAGGGAGGACGAAGAGAACTACAAATAATCCAAGCAACCAGAAGACAATCGACAAAACCACAGGACAGCAAAGTCCTCTCATTAATAGCTTTACCTGCAAATGGTTTCGACTCAGCATTTAAAATACAGACTTGCTGCAGAGGGCCCATCTGCCATCATTCAATTTAGGCCTTACACACTGTTCTCATCAAACTTGGGGCCAATTTGGTGCTTGTTACCTGAACTTCCAGTCCTGGTGGGTGGAGCCTGGGAAATTCCAGAGGAAAGACCAAGGGAGGTAGAAGTAATCCATGATGATTGCTGAAATCACTCTTGGTCCTCCACAGGGACACACTGCTTTCTTACACACACACACACATACACACACACACACACACACACACACACACACACACACAGACACATACACACTAAATGAATAAAGTTTAAAAAAAAGATATAGACTAGCTGACTAAATTAAAACACAAGATCCAAGTTACCTACTATTTCCACGGAACACACCTCAATGGCAAGGATATAAAATTAGAGTCAAAGGACAGAAATCAACCTACCAAGTAGATATAAACTGAAAACAACCCAGCATAGTTATTACAATATTTAAAGTAGACCTCAAATCTAAATTGGTCAGAAGAAACAAAGAGGGTAATTTGACTACATATTAATAAAAGGAACTATTTGTCAACAAATATAACAATTATCAACCAAACATTGGGACTCTAATTTAAAACAAAGAAACAGACAAACAATAAACACTGAAAGGTATAAAAGGCCAGAAAGGCCCTGACAAAGTAATAGTGTAAGATTTCAAGACAACACACTCATGGTTAGAGTATTCTTTCAAAGAAGACTGCAGAGTTAAAACTATGCCAGATATCTGCAGCATATGTCATGCAACAGATACAGATATACAGTCTTCTCAGCAGTTCTTGGAACCTTCCCTAAAATGTTCACATCATAGCTTTGCAAAAACTTCAACAAATATTAAAGATCCCAAGTGACTGCTTGTATCATATCAGATCATAATGGAATAAAGCTAGACATAAACATCAAGAAAAACTATACAAACTACAAATATTTGGAGTTCAAACAATACACTGTCAAATGAACTATGGATAATTAAAGAAATCAGGGAGGATATTTAAAATTTCCCAAAATAAGTGAAAGTGATGGCCAACTCAGCATAACCCCAAGGATATTCCTAAGGTGATTCTAAGAGGAAATCTGTATGTACTTAAAATAAAAAAAAGATCTCAGGTAAATAATATAATGATGCATTACAGGGTCCTAGAAAATACATCACTACCAAGTTGATTTCTTCTAAAGATTCAAAGGTTGGTTCAACATATGCAAGTCAATAAATGAAGGAGATTGTAGAAATAAGACAGATGATTATCAGCTTCAGAAAAGGCATTTCATGATGTTCAATATCCCTCATTGTAAAAGTTCTAAAGAAACTAGAAATAAAGGGCATACATCTTAATAAGTATTACCTAGTACAAACCTATAGTCATTACACTAAACAAGCAAAAACTGAGACTTGAAATGTTAGCTAGATTAAATAAGCAACAAGAAATAAAAGGGTTTCTTTTAAGAAAGGTAGGAGCAAAATTATTTACTTGCAGATGGCATGATCCTATACTAAAGACACTAAAGACTGTCAGAAAACCCACAGACCTGATAAACATTGTCAGAAATGCAGCAGGATACAAAAATCACCAAAACTCAGTAACTTTTCTGTATCCCAAAAACAAAGTCACTGAATAGGAAATAAGGAAAACATCTTCTTCATAAAACTTCAAAGCATATATCTAGGAATAAACCTAAACAAATAGGTAAAAATCTCTACAGTGAAATTTTTAAGACCCTGAAGAAAAAAATTGAAGACAATGGAAGATGGAAAGCCCTTCTGGAGTCATGGTTTGGCAGATTCTCCAATGATTTTTTCACAGAAAAAAAATCCTTAACTTCATATGGATAGATCCTAAATTGCCAGGCACTGCTGAGCGGGAAAAATAATGCTGGAGGTAAAGCAGAGGTGGAAAGAGAATAGAAGACAGAAATGAAGACACACAGTTTCATCCACTTAACTTGTAGCAGCAGCCTTTGGAAGACAGAGAGCCTGTCTGACAACTGGTGCTGAGAAGGTGAATATCCACATGTAGAAGAATGAAACTAGGGGCTGGAGAGGTGGCTCAGGGGTTAAGCCTCTGCCTTGCAGGCGGAAGGTCCTGAGTTCGGATCCCAGATCCCACGTATAGACGCCAGGCGGAAGCGGGGGCGGCCTGCGCTTCTGGTCCTGGTAGGGCGGAGCCTGTGAATCCCGGGGCAGAAGGAGGTGGAGGCGTCCATGGTGGTTCGCGAATTCGTCCGTGGTTACACACACACACACAGACACACACACACGCATGCACATGCACACACACATGCGCCCAGTTGAATAAATAATAATAATTAAAAAAAAAGAAGAATGAAACTAGAATACCATCTCTCATTCCACACACCCACACACGCACGCATGTACACATATGCACACACACAAATATAGAAACATAAACATATATATACACACATATACACAAACATACACATACATACACACATAGTAAACACACAATACCAACACATGTGTGTATACACACGTACATACACAAACACATACACACACACACACACACACACACACACACACACACACACACACACGGAAATTTGAAATGGATAAAAGACATTAACATAAAACCCAAAACTTTGTAACTGCTAAAGGAAGACACTGAAAGATTACATCTAGGCAGGAACTTTCTGAAAAGAATTCCAGTACATTGGAAATAACTCTTAAGAGTTACTTAAAAGCTCCTGTACAGGAAGGGAAACAATGATTAGTCTGAAGACACTGCAAAAAAATGGGGCAAAATTTGCAAGTAGATATCATTTAATATATGGGTTAAATTGTTGTTCACCTGCTTTGTTGCTGATAAAATCACCATCAAATGGCTTAAGGTGTTTATTTTCTCTTAGGATTCTTGGTTCCAGTTGTTTGTCCAGCCTGCAGGAGAACTTACACCAACCCCAGGGCCAAAGGAACTGGCCACACCATCTCCACCTAATGACTGAAAAGGGGACGATTCTTATTTGTCAGATCACCATGTCTGGCGAAGTATGTATAAGAATGCCAACTTCCTCAACCAGCTCTCGTATTTCATTCGCCTAGTTCCACCCACCATGTATTGAGTCTCCCCCCATCAACTAGATGATCTCCTGCAGGTTCGCTCTAGGCTCTCAGCTACTAATTATCTATAAATATAACCGGATCTCAAATCTTCAATCATCAACTGACACCTGTACCTACCTGAGAAGTTATAAAGATCTAATACTTGAAGACTGAAAGACAATTCTCAAAAGAAGAAATGCAAGCTGCCAACAAACAGTTGAAAAAGTCTTCAATATCCTTAACTGTCACAAGAACAAATTAAAATTACTTTGAAATTCCACCTCACCCGCATCGGAATGATGATCATCAAGAAAGTAAACAATGAATGCTGATGAGGATGTGAGGGGAAAGGAACGTTTACTCACTGCTAATGGGAGGAAAACTGGTAAAGTACTGTGAAGTGTCTTAAAAAAAGAAAGATATGAACCATATAATCCCAGTGCTTTCTTTGCGTGCCTTATTTCTCCCATGATCTGGATTCATGGTTTTAAGTATTATCTACACATGGCCAGATTTAAGTTTCATCTCTTGTAGCTACAAAAAAATACTCTGGCCCATGCAACTTAGGGATTTAATTCCTAATTCTAGACACCAGTCCATCATAGTAAGAAAGAATTCAGTCCAACATAGCAACAGAAGCTTGAAGCAGCTGGTCACGCACATCCATAAGAGCAGAGAGTAAGACCAAAATCATGCTTGTTCATGCTCAGTTTTCATTTTTATATGGTTTTGGATGCGCTGCAGGGGATCGATCTGCTCGCAATGGGCCATGTTTGGTTGCTTTTGCAGTCAAGACAATCCCTCAGAGGCCGACCCTATAGAGATCACCTCTCAAGTGGGCCTGGACACCTGCCTCAAAAGTCAAGTTGACAGTACTAACCATCACATCTATCGTCATTGCTGCTACAACCCAAAGAGTTTACAAGTGAACCTAGTAAGTTCTATGTGAAGAGGGACCTTAGTAGCTAGATCCATAGTGCCCAAGGATAGAAGTTGCTTTACAATAATCACTGGAAAGTAAATATAATTTTGTGCACTTTAGAGATAAGAATGCATACAAACACACTCAAAATTAAGTGTCCAAAGTCAAATTATATAGAATAGAAATAACTGTATAGTTTTCATTAATATTATATGACATTTATCTTACTGTTAAACTACAACCCTTGTAATTTTACTTTAATAATATTGAATTCTGAGTTTATAGCTAGGTCCCATGCTCCTTGGGTATAAATATAAATAATATATAATCTTTTGCAATTAGACAAATTACAATCAAGTGTTCCATTTGGCTTTGATGAGTGATAAATTATGGTCTCTCTGTATGTGCTTATGTATGTATGATACACGTATATGTGCTTGTGCACATGCATCCATGCATGTGGAGGTCAGAGGTAGGTATCTTCCCAAGATATTCTCCATCTTATTTTTTTGAGTAGGGTCTCTTACTTAACTTGGATCTTATCAATTCAGCTAGACCGGCTAGCCACGTGCCCTAAGAATCTTCCAGTCTATGCCTTCCCACACTGGGGTTACACGTGTGCTGTCAAGGTATGTGTGGGTGACCTCGAGTCCTTATGTTTGGCTGGCACTTTACTGACTAAGCCATTTTCCCAGCATCAAATAATGTTTTAAATATGAAATCAAGACATTTTTCTAATCCCAGCACTCATGAAGCAAAGGCAGGATAATGGTAAGTTTTAGAACAGTCTGGGCAATTTGGTGAGACTGTCTGTCTTGAAGAAAGAAAAAATATTAAAAAAAATTCAGTAACTCCACTAAATGAAAGTCTTTTTTAACTTTTAAAAAGTATTATATTTAGTTCATTATGAATTTGAAATTGTGGGATTTCTGTACAGATTAAACTTGACTTGAATGAATAAACCAGTTCAAAACAATAAAATACATAAAATTCCATGAGACTGATGAGTTTTAGCCCCTTTTAAAAGGGGAATCTTTATCAAGTTTGTTCAAAGAATCAACTTTTGCACATGTGAAGATATGCGCCATCATTCAAACTGTCAATCCCAATTGAACATACATTGTTTGGCACCAGTTTGGCACAGTTCCGATGGTGATCTAGCCTTTGAGACCATTCACTGCACTTCAAGGTTCAGTTTTCAAAGACGTGATTCACATCTGTGCTGAAGCAAGTATTCTGGAAGTGTACCTAACATTTTTCTTCATTATGCCAAGAAGAGACTGAAATAGCCTTGAGATTTTAATAAATCTGATGCCAGAACAGGTGTGGATTCCCAACGAACAGTTGCAATTCAGTACAGATGTAATTATATTAAAACCAGAAAATTATTTATGTGTTAAGGGGAGAGATGGGAAAAGGTGTGATGTGGTATGCATTAAATCAAGCTAAGGCAATAATTAGAATTCTTATATAGTTTACAGATGAATTATACCCCAACATTAAGGATTAAAACTTTCACTTAGAATTGCACATGTAAAAATCCAACTAAATTTTTTTCTGTACTTTTTACTTTGAGCATTAAACCAACCTCATAGAACAGGAAAATAATTATTATTAATGGACATAAAAATTGTGTATGTAAGGGAAACAAAGGGAGCAGCAGTAAGTTATAGTTGTGGTTTTGGTCAAATTGTTAAATTATTTAATAACTTTTTCAGCTGGTAAAATTAACATATTGTTTATTTATCTTACCTTACAAGGAACAAGTCTTAACAGATTTGGAAATTCTGAATGTTTCAGCATTTTTCTTCTTGATCAATCTATCCAAGTAAATTAATTCACAATGACATGAATTTACAAGCTATAATGAGTTTTTGTTTTAAAGCTGAAAAATTTTAGTAAAACATGTGGATAGCCCAGAGTAAGCTAGGAAGATAGAGACCTACAATGAAATGAACATAGTATATTAACTAAAAAAATGTACAGGATAAAACAGAAAAAGATTTAGGTTAATAATAAGATGGAAAAATTTATATCTAAAGCTTAAGATTTCTCCAACAGTCAGAGAACCACATATATGCCCACTTCCTTGAAGGAGTTGGTGTGTTTCATGATCAAAGCATTGCAGAGATCATTTATGCAGGACTAATTCGATGCAGAGTTGTGAAAGGGGTGATGTGCATCGTCAGCCACATAGAACACTGATTTCCTTCCCGTACCTGTTCTCCCTGTGCCTAGAGGTCAGTAAGACAGACAAAGGACAAGACCCACTTTTATGCTACAGAGCTACTTTGAGCTAACTGCATTTGAAAAAAAATTTGGCTACACAATTTTGCAATATAAAAAAGCAAAACTAAATTGACGTATAATTTTAAGACTGAAGCTATTTCAGGCAGTATTCACAGATACATAAAAATAAGAGGGCTGGAGAGATGGCTCAGGGATTAAGTATCTGGCTTGCAAGCCGAAGGTCCTGAGTTTAGATGCCAAATCCCACCTAAAAAACTCCAGGTAGAGGGGCTGGAGAGGTGGCTCAGGGCTTAAGCCTCCGCCTTGCAGGCGTAGGGTCCTGAGTTCGGATCCCAGACCCCATGTATAGACGCCAGGCGGAAGCGGGGGCGGCCTGCGCTTCTGGTCCTGGTAGGGCGGAGCCTGTGAATCCCGGGGCAGAGTAAACAAGGAGGTGGAGGCGTCCATGGTGGTTCCTGAATTCATCCGTGGCTCTACACACACGCGCGCACACACACGCACGCACATACATACGCACACACGCACAATTGAATAAATAAAAAAAAAAAAAACTCCAGGTAGAAATGGCGGCAGCCTGTACTTCCAGAGCCTGGGAAACTCCAGAGCAAAGTAAAGAGGCAGTAGAACAATCCAGGATGGTTCTCAAAGTCACCCTTGGACCTCCAAAGGCACACACAGTACCCTCTGATACATACAGACACACACACATATACACAGAAATAATTTAAAATATATATAGCTATAATGAAGCTTAATAAAATATAATTTTAACAGAAAAAAAAGCAGTGTTTCTTCTGATACACTGCCGCTTGTCCATGGTCCTCGGAACCGTCTCTGCTTTCCCTTAGCCAAGCTGGGCGTGGCTTGGCCCTGGAACCCTCGCTGAAGTGTAAGTAAAGCCAGCAGTGACATGTGTTTTGACCTTATAGGCGATGGAGCCGAGTCGCAGCCCAGGTTCTGGTGGCCCCATCCAGACTCACGTCCCAGTTCTACCAACCAGTGACCTTAGTTAGATGAGGCTCCAGGTCTCAGCAATCTCCTCTGGAAACTAGAGAGAAGGTCACGGTAATGGGGTATTGTGTGACTTTCTGGGGGCAGGGTAGGCAGAAGAGAGACGTAAAAGAAACATCTATTCACCCAAAACAGAGAGAGGGCTAACAGGCCACAGGGAGATTCATCACATCCAGGTTGGCAAACAAATGAGTTTATTTTGGAGTGACTCACAAGACAGCAGCTCCGCTGAGGAGCTACGCCTCATCCGCCTGTCATGCATGTCAGCATTTCCGTGAGGATCAGACAGACGAGTATCTTTGGAATCTCAGGGGAAGGTCTTAGGAGACCTGAGCTCTTGGTATTTATCTGGCTATTTTCTGCAATGACTGTGGGTGAAAACTGTCTACAGAATACCACGGCTTGTCTGTTTCAGGATGACAGTGGCTATGTCAAACCTGGAGGAAGCAGCCAAACTCCTCCAGGAAGCACCTTGATGAGCCCTGCACATAGGAGGAGGGGCTTTGCAAAAGTCAGCTGCTATGAGCTCATAGTAGGCACTCTACCCTGCACATAGGAGGAGGGTCTTTGCAAAGGTCAGCTGCTGGGGCTGGAGAGGTGGCTCAGGGGTTAAGCCTCTGCCTTGCAGGTAGAAGGTCCTGAGTTCGGATCCTAGACCCCACGTATAGATGCCAGGAGGAAGCCGGGCGGCCTGCGTTTTTGGTCCTGGTAGGGCGGAGCCTGTGAATCCCTGGGCAGAGTAACGAGGAGGTAGAGGCGGTCCATGGTAGTTCCTGAATTCGCCCGTGGTTCTACACACACATACACACATACATTCACACACGCGAACACACGTACACACACAATTGAATAAAAAAAAATAAAAATAATTTTAAAAAAAGGTCAGCTGCTATGAGCTCATAGTAGGCACTCTACTCTCGGGCATGTTTGTATTTTATAATTCTTTTAATGATGTGGGGCAGTATTGGCTAATGGGAAAGAAAGGCCATATGTGGTGATGCCACCAAGAAGTAAGAAACGTCAACTGACCAAAAGGCATTTATTTTTCACTCGGTTAATACTGTTATTGTTTATGTACTGGGCCATAAATGTGGGGTGATCCAAAAATGTCTGGAAGCGTGAAATCATTGCTGTGCCACAGGACTGCACTCAGAGGGGTCAGAAATGACAGCTCCTTCCTCCTGCACTGGCTTTGGGTCTGAAATTTCCCCAACGGCTTCATGTTTTGAAGGCTGTGGAAGGTGAGGTCTGGCTGCAGAAGTAGGTCACTGGATGGGCCTTTCAAGGTCATAGCTTTGTCCTAGTCATAATTATGCATGTCTTCTCATATCTGTGGCATAAAAGCAATTTATAGTATTGCAATATGTTCTACTCATTTATGAGCTGTTGTGTTCACTATAAATAAGGGTCACTGTAGGCCTCCTTGGTTTGGTGATAGAAAACTACCACTTTTCCTAGAACTGGGGATGTAGCTCAGTGGAGAGTGCATACCTAACCTGTGAGGCATATTCCATTCACAAGAGTGAAAAAAAAATAGAGAGGGAGGGAGGGGAAGGGAGAGGAGGAGGGGAGGGGAGGAGAGGGGAGAGGAGGGGATGGGGGAGGGGAAGGGAGGGGAGAGGAGAAATTGCAACTTCCCCTTTTACTGAAGTAAAGTTTATGTTATTCTAACTGGAGTCCAAGGACTCAAAAGGAACCATAAAGACTGGTCAGGCTCGCACAGTACACCTGCCAGAAAGTTACATCTTGCAGATAAAGTCAAAGTCTTGCCCAACAGCCTAGGAAGGTGATTCCTGAGTGATTGACAGCCATTCCCACCCACCCATGCATCTTCGAACAGGCTGACTGCCTTTCCAGCTCTCCAAGGCCCACCTGAAGATAAAGTAGTGAAAGTAAATGGACTTTTTGACTAGAAATTAGCATTCATGGTTTTCTTTTGTGATATGAGTAGTGTTTAATGAAATTCCAATACTTGCAGTCTAAATACAATAATTCAGTTTGCTGTCACTTTAAAATGCACTTTTTGTATTCATGCACCTCTTCAGACATCACATTTAATTTTGTTTATTCTCCTAATATTTTGAAGTGTGTCATGAAAAGACCATATTCCCATTTCAGAGGTAAAACAACTGAGTCAAAGAAATTAATAACCTATAGAAGAAAACCTGGAGAAGGCATCCAGAGGCCCCCAAAGCAGAGGTGTTCAGCTTCTGGATGAGTACTGTTTTTCTTTTTTAACTGAACCTCATCATTTATTTTATTTTTTAAAAAAAATTTTTATTAATTTAAAATTTTTCTACTTTTACAAGCTGTGATAGTTAAGTCTGGGTGTCAACTTGACATACCTAGCATTAGCTAAAATCAGCTGAGAACACACCTGGCAAGATCAACTGAGACCACCTGAAGAGATTATCTGGATAATACAAAGATCAGCACTAGATCCCATCAGAACCTCCATAGATTCCCATGGGAACCTCCCTGTAGTGGACCTGATAAAAGCAGCCACAGAACAGAAGACAGAAGACTGAAGAAGACAGACTTTAGGAATGCTCCAGCCATGCAGTCGTCTACTGTGACTTAGCCTGCCTGCTAGCTTCCGCCAGCCAGCCACGCCATTTCTGCTGTGAAAGACTGTTTTATCCCCCTCTGGAACTGTAAGTTGAATAAATCTCCCTTTCTTCCATAAGCAATAGCAATAGTAAAAAGTAACTGTTACACAAGCATACTGAGTACACGTTCCCTACTTCCCTCCATCCCTTCCCTTCCCTTCATCAACCTCTTCCACTCCCTTCCACACTCCTGCCTGTCTGCTTCTATGGAACCCAGGGTTCACTCTAGCTGGTCCATTCTTGTGGGGGTTCCCTATCATTTTTTTTGACTCTGTGCAACTTACTAGAGGAGCTACTATCAAGAAAGGCATGCTTACAATGGTTTCTACATGGATGAAACTCACAAGCATTATGCTAGCCAAAAAACTACTGTATACTCTATGCTCCTACTGTAAGAATTATACAAGATATGCAAACTTATAGGAAGCAGATGATATTTGTTGGGAGAGGGGCAGGAGTATATGGAAGTGACTACTAAAAGCTTCAAGTTTTCCTTTTTAGTGATGGAAAAGATAGAGATAGAATAGAAAGAATATGGCAGTGGTCACACAGTCTGTGTATACCCTAGTAATCGCTAAATGGCACATGTGACATAAGTGAATTTTAGGATGCAAATTATACTTCAATAATGCTGCTTTTCAAATTTTAATTAGAACATTCAAATATCCCATGTAGAATAACTTCATCAAAACATGTTATTTATTACACAGCTTACTAACAGGGAAAAGTTTCAAAGTATTTTTTCTAAAAAAAAAAAAAAAACCTGGGAAACATTTAAAAGTTGGCTGAATAAATTTATGGAGAAATAACACTACTGGAGGGATTTCTCCTCACTCTATCCTCAGTATTTGTGACAGCTGAGAAAAAGTAAGGCCGCATGTTCTCCCAGGTGGAGGAGCCATGCGAGAGGACAGACTGCGGGTCGCAATGACCTCGTAGAGGAATATGATCAATTGAGATAAACTGTGCATTTTGGAAGTAATATTAGTATGAGCTAAACAGAAAATTACAGAAGTCTTGTAAACAAATTGTTTAAAAAGGGAGCTAAGAGTTTAGTCTTCATATTTTTATTTTTATGGAAAATTTCAATGTGACCATTAAAGTCGGCTCATTATTACTCTAACAGCACTACTAAACCATAGGATTTAGAATTAACATGTGTATTTAAAGATTGGGCATCTGGACTTCAAAAGAAAAGTAAGGGAAAATAGGCTTCTAATGTAGAAGAGTATGTTCATACAATTTATAAAACCAAGGTTGAAAATGGGCCACGGTGTTTTAAAAGAAAATAAAAAATACAATGCAAACACCAACCCCTGGAAACAAGGAAACACTGTCAGAGTTTGAATCAAACCAGATCCAGAGAAGCTACCCACATCTTAGTTCGAACCATTTGCTGCCTGAATGGACCTCACCAAGAATCAATGACATGTCACACAGCCATCTGAGCAATGTATGGTAGAGAGGTTACCATCTGACTCTAAGCCTAAAATGCTTTAAATTAATAAGTATAAAGAAATGAAGATATTAAAATAGTACAAAAACAAAGTGAGGGCTGGAGAGATGGCTCAGGGGTTAAGACTCTGCCTCGCAAGCAGAAAGTCTTGACTTCAGAACTCAGATCCCACGTATTGTCAAGTGGAAATGGTGGTGGCCTGCATTTCTTGGAAATCTCAGAGCCAAGCAAAAAGGAGGTAGAAGCAATCCAGGATGATTCCCGAAGTCACCCTTGGTCCTCCACAGGGATACACAGTGCCCTCTGGTACACACACACACACACGCACTTACAAAAAAGTGAAAACTCCCAAGGCTTTGAAGTGCTGTTTCAGACTCTCAGAGAAATTCATGACTAAATCTATCAGGAATATATATGTACACATACACACATACACACACACACATACACACACACTTACATATATGTACTTTATATCTTAATAAATCATATATATACTCATTGTATATGTACTATATATTTATTTTATGTGCAAATGTAAAGTTGAACTAGTAATTCTTTGAAACTTTAAATTTTAATAATTTGTGCTGAGTATCTCCAATGAATACATGGGATGCTAATCTACTATCCTTTTATTTTCTTAAAGAATACATGCTAGAATTTGTATCAAAATTACTTAGCCTTTATTATGTCGGTGGAAACAGAAAAAGCTAATAGAATTAAAAAACCTGCCAGATTGGGGAATACAGAATGGAGGGGTGGGGGGAAAAAGACACAGAGACACAATTACATAGTTTAAGATAGAGGAAGATAAAGGTTACTGTGAAAGTGACTTCTAAAAGTAAGGGACATAGGAATGTAAAATATGAAAACTTTCTTTTTAAGGAAAATATATTGATACTGTATTTGGCACAGGTTTATAAACTCAGAATATAAAGATATATATTTCAGTTACTCATACTTGTATGACATATTAACTTATTCACTAAGGGAAAAGTTGAGGTTTAGGAACAACAGAAATGCAAGTTAACTTGCATCCAAAAGGAAGTCATTTCTGATGCTTCCCTCTCAAAGTTTGTACAACAGTTATGAGATGACAAAACTGACTTGTTGGTATGAAGTATAGACAAGCAAATGCTTAGAATTTGATATAAGATTCTTAACTACAATAAGCCATTTATAAGGTTCATATTAAGAAAGTGAATTTTAAATCTTCTGTATTGTATTCTTTCAAAGATTCTTGAAAACAAGTCAAGAAGAGATGACTGTCAATCTGCCTTTGATTTACCCACAGAAAACCTAAACTGTATGCCCAATTATGTTAATGTCTGGTGGATAGAAAGTTACAGCGACATTGGTTATCCCATTTCTCAAAAGGGCAACAAGATTTCTGGAAAGATATTTATAAGTTGTACAATCAAAATAAGAGGAAGCCAATGAGCTCAGTGGCCACACCAGGAAGTTCCATCCCTGCAGCTGGTCCTGCTGTGAGTTCAGAAGCTTTGTGATGAAACTCCAACTCCACCCACAGATAAGCACCAATCACCTCTAGGGCTGACCTTCAAGCAGCTGCCATCCCTCCCTCTACCAAGGTCAGAACAGGGTGATCACCCTTTTAGTTGTCTTTGGTGGTAGTTTGTTGGTTGGCTGACTGGTTGATGGGCATGTATGTTTGTGTGCTTTCGTTGCTGTTCTTTATCCTTTGAAGCATCTGTTTTTGTTTCTAACATTTTGTAGTTTCTCTTTCTAATTTGGTTATTTTATAACTACTTACAATTTTGTACGTTAATTCTATTTTAAACTCTAGCTCACCAAAATATGACTGCTCCTCACTTTTCTACACCTATACAAATTTTTTCTACACTTCGACATCTAAAATAGTTCCACCACTACCTTTCATACCTCAACCCATGTATAATCTCATCCTGTACCTTTCTTCATTTCCTCATTCAATCTTTATTTAAAGATACAAAGATACTGATATAGAAAAAAATCAACAACATGATCAATACTTCTGAGAAAATTGAGTGCATTGAAGAAACCAAACTTAAGAATCAATGATGGAACTGAGATTAAAAAAAATCAAAAGAATTAGATAGATTATTTAAAGAAATCATAGGAAAAGATTATCAAACCTAGAAAAAGAAGTTGCTATTCAACATAAGAGACATTTAGAATGTAAACTAGCCCAGAAGCTTTGGCAATAGCTGGTGGTCAGTAGAGAGCAGATGATGGTATAACATTCAACTCTAGATGGACATCCAACCCTCTCCCCTCAAGTACCAGGGAAATTAATTGAAAAAAATGAAGACAGTAAAATAGTACAAAAACACAAAGTGATGAATGAAAACTCCCAAAGCTTTTAAGCATCTTTTAGACTTCTGCTTAAGAAATTCATGAGTAACTCTATCTGAAATATCTCTATCATGGTTTGAAATATGCCCCCACTATCTCCTGTTGTTGGGAAGGTCTTGGCACCTTGAGAGGTGAAGCATTGCAGGAGGAAGGTGGTCACAAAATGTGGGCCTTGAGGTTGATGAGTCCCACCCTACCTCCAGGAGAGTCTGCCTTTGCAGCAAGCAGTCTGGTAGCTCTTAGCCTCTCAGATAGGTAAGACATAGTTTGTCTCCAGCTTTGGCCAGCCAGCTATGCAGCCTAGACCATGAAAGACCATATCTCCCCTCTGGAACCAGAAGCTGAATAAATCTCTCTTTCTCCCTTAAATTTGAGTGCTCTCTCATAGCAATAGAGAAGAGTAACCATTACAATCACCTTAAGAAATTATATATACTCATTATGTATATACACATATATACACTCATTATAAGTAGAGTTTATAGTTCTTACATACACAAATGCAATTCTTTGCAACTTTTTAAAATATAACAATATATACCATATATCTCTCCAATGAATACATATGATGCTGCTTTACTTTAAAGTATGTGTATCAAACTTTTTTAACTTTCATTATATGGATAGAAACAAAATGATATTAAGAAAAAATAAGTAAATTTTTATAAAAGGACAAAACAAAAAGTACTCCAAGAACAGCCAGAGAAGAACTGCTTCAAGATGCATCATAACCAATATACCAAAAATACAAAGAACCAATACTGAGGGTTGTAAGAAGAAAATCCCACTGACATATAAAGGTAGGAATGTCCCTACCTACCCTAAAGGTCAGGAAAATATGGAACAATATATTTCAAGCTCTTAAACTTAATAACTGCCAATTAAGAGTATTATGCCCAGTTAAGTTATTTTTCAAAACTGGTAGAGAAATACATATATTTAAAGACAAACACAAATTAAGGCAATTCATGACAACCAACCAACTATCACTCCAGAAAATTCAAGAAATAAAGAGACAAAGGGTTTAATCTGCAAGAATGCATAAAAGAATATACCCCCAAAAGGAACATATGAACCAGCAAAGGCAATCTAACAATCAATCGGTCCAACAGAACAGAGCAAATACTAATAGAGGAGGAATAACCTAGCCAAGGAGACGCTCATCTGAGGAAACCATAGGTAAGTTCCTGTACAGTTTAATTTTACTTGTGTGTTCTCAACTCACAATAAAAAGATGTGAACTAATTGACTGGATTGAAAAGCAAGAATCAGCTGTCTGTTGTTTCGAACAAACATACCAAAGTAGCATCAAAACAGTAAGATGGCTCAGTAGATAAAGGCACTTGCCATATGATACGATGAACCGTTTGATCCATGTGCTGGAAGGAGAAAACCAACTTCTGAAAGTTGTCCTCTGACCTCCACATATTCTAACAATTCATAAAATGCAGAAACAAGTGCAACTTAATGGGAAAAAAAACCCTTCTCTTCTGCAATAGACATGCTTAGCTGAGCAAAGAGGCAACTTAAAGAATGGGAAAAAATCTTCAACAGATGGACACTGACAGCATTAGTGGCCAGAATGTACAAAGACCTGGAAAAAAGTTCTCCTAAGCCAATGATCAATTTAAAAATAGGCTAAGGAACACATCAGAAAGTTCTCAAAAGAAGAAATACAAACAAGCAAGAAATATCTGAAAAACTATTCAACATAAGCCGCCAGGAAATGTAAATTAAAAGTACTTTGAGATTTCATGTATCTAGTCAGAATGTCTAAGGTCAAGAAAACAATAACAAATGCTGGTGAGGACGTAAAGAAATGGGAAGATTTATTCACTGCTGGTGAGAGCCACTATGGAAAACAGTCAAAGTTACTCAGAAAAGTAGAACTAAAGCTATCATATGACCCATTACCACTCCTGGACATACAGAGTTACTCACATACCCATTTTATCAGAGTTCAAGTCGCAACAGTAAGGAAATGTAGTCAGCTCAGATTTTTATGAACTGATGAATAGATAATGAAAATGTGAGCATATACATAATAGAATATTACTCAACTATTAAGAAAGATGAAATTATGAAATTGACAAGCAAATGAAAAAAAATTACACTGTGAATTAACTTCTGACCCAGAAGACAAACACTACATGTTATTTGTTATATGTGGATCTTAGCTTTGAACCTCCAAGTTTGTGTCATTAACTTGGAATATCTCTAAAAGTAAATCTGAAAGAATTTATTAAGAATTCTTAGGTGGAGGGTTAATGAAGGAGAATAGAAGAACACTAGTGGAATGAAGGTGGAAGGGGGAACATGGGGGCAAGTTTAAGGAAGAAGAGTTAGAGAAAAGGAGAGGTGGGGAGGGACAAATATCACTAACAATGTATGATAAAGCTGTAAAGAAAACTACTAATTTATTACTTTATTAAAAACACGATTAAAGAAAATGTTGGCAGAAAAAATGAAAAGATGGCAGAAACCATCCAGAGATGCACCTCTCAAGAATCAAAGGTGATGAAACGAAATTCTCAGTTCCAAGGGGAGATACCTCCGCAAGACCTGTGCGTCAGGGAGGTCCTAAAGGATCAATATAGGCTATTTCCTTGGCTCTTGGTTGCCCACCAAAACCTAGTAATAAGACCCTGTTATGAAGACTTCATACGCTTCAGTCACAGGACCTGGCAGTGACCTGGAAGCTTCCTCTTTACAGGCTAGCTTTCCTAGCACAAGAAGGTATTCGGAAAGAAAATTAAAAAGCTATTAACAGCGTTATCCAGCCATGGATACTATGAGCTACAACAACAAGAAAGGCAACCTGGCAAGATGCGCCCCTTGATGCAACAGTGGCACGAACGCTACGAGGATAGCCAACTGCTTTCCCACTGAATCTGAGGCCCATTCTGCTCATGTGAAGAACCCAGGGATAGGCAGGTCCAAACCTAGAGGGGAACTCATAGCTAGTATTTTCTAAATTGGCCCAATTTCAAAGGCTTCTAAATACTTATCTTTAAATCTATTGATAAGTGCAGCTAAGACTTCATCCCAGAAGCTTCTGTATGCAATTGATGGTGGCAGGCAGTGAGTCGGTGAAGGTAGAACTCTCAGCCCTGGTGAGATACCTAACTTCTCCTCATCAAAGATCAGGAAATATTATGGAAGAGGGACTGGAAAGAATACAGTGACTACCTTCACACTGAGAAGCCTCTCATAACATGAAAGAGTGACACTGAGGATGAGTGAAGGCCGAGGAACTGGTCACGGTATGGCATGTACACTACCCCAAAAGCTAAGAGACCTTTGCAGAAAGAACATAAGAATGAGAAAACAAGAACAAGGATGGGATACACCATCCTACTGAAAAGACATGCCCATGGCAACCATGAGACCATGACACTGGCAAGAACCAACACTAAGCCTACAATGGACCTACCCGGTCAGAGGTCAGCTATGAACTGAGAAGGAACTCCTAGGATCTTACAAAGTACTGATAAATGATAGGCAAATGGCAGATTTGGGTAGGGAGGTGAGAATCCAGTTGTATACCCACAGGGAGCCTACTAGATTCCAAGAAGTAGTCCCATGCACAGGACAACACAGCAGGTGGTACTGCCATGAACAGACCCAACAAGGCACAGGACAGGACAGAAAGAAAGGAATGTGGTAGGAGAATTACAGGGAAGTGGGGGTTGGTGAGGGGAGGGTGGTCAGAATGGACTGTATGCATGTACAAAACTCATCAATAAACAAAAGTGAAAATATCCTAAAAAAGGTAAAAAAAAAAGTTGGAAATCAACCTATCAAGTAAAATGAAACTGTAAACAAGTGGACATAGTTATTTTAACATCTGATGAAGCAGACTTCAAACCAAAAATTGGTCTGAAAAAAGAGAGGCCCATTACATATTATTAATAAAGAAGAACTATTCATCAAGAGGACATAACGATTGTAAACATTTATGCACCATACTGTGACTCCCAGATAGTGGCAGAGTTTAATACCTGACATATATTTAGATAGGTCAATCTAACTAAAACTCAGCAAAGATACTTCACAGTTAAATTACACATAGACCAACTGGATTTAACAGATCTACAGAACATTACAATTAACATAGGGAATCACATTCTCCTTGTAGTTAATGGAAGCTTCTCCACAAATGATCACACATGGGCCACAAAGTCTTAACAACAAAAAAAAGAGATATTAACAATTCCTATTAGACCACAGTGTAGCAAAACTAAAAATGAGAGAATCTTCAGAAACCACAAAAATACCTGGAAACTGAAAATATACTCTGAATGAACAGCAAATAATTAAAGGAATCAGAGAAGAAAATTTAAAAATTCATAGAAACAAATAAAAGTGATAGCATAATCCTATGAGATACCACTCAGAAAGTACTAAGAGAAAAATGTACAGCTATAATCACACACATTAAAAAACAATCAGAGAGATCTCAAATACAACCTAATAATGCGAATTAAGGATCTAGAATAACAAGAAGCCAATCCCCAACTCAGTAGACAGTAAGAAATAAAAGACTAGGATAGAAATGAATTCTATTCACCATATAAATGACTATATGCACAGAATTACATAATCAATTCAATAGATGCAGAAAAGACATTTGACAAGGTTCAACATGTCTTCATGATTAAAAACCGTGGTGAAATTAGGAACAGACTAAACATGACTGAAATATATATATGGTCAGCATGTTGCTGAATGAGGAAAAGTTGAAAACATTTCCTCTAAATTCTGGAATGAGATGAGGACATCCACTGTTTCCATGATTATCCAACACAGCATTCAAGTCTTAGCCAGAGCAACAAGATACAAAAGCAATTAAAGTAGAAAAGACAGAATTGGAGACTGGAGAGATGGCTCAGGGGTTAAGACTCTGTCTTGCAAGCAGAAGATCCTGAGTTTGGATCACAGGTCCCATGTAAAAACCGCCAGGTGGAAACAGAGGTGGCTTGTACTCCTGGCCCTGAAGGCAGAGCATGGGAAATCCCAGAACGAGGCAAGGAGAAGGCAGAAGCAATCCAGGATAATTCTTTGGTTACTCTTGGTCCTCCACAGGGACATAGTTCTCTCTGATACACATACACATAAAATAAAAAAAAATTATTCTTTTTTTTTATAAGGTATTTTTTATTCAACTGTGTGTGTGCGTGTGTGTGTGTGTGTGTGTGTGTGTGTGTGTGTGTGTGTGTGTGTGTAGAACCATGGACGAATTCGAGAACCACCATGGACGCCTCCACCTCCTCCTTGTTTACTCTGCCCCGGGATTCACAGGCTCCGCCCTACCAGGACCAGAAATGCAGGCCACCCTGCTTCCTCCTGGCGTCTATACGTGGAGTCTAGGATCTGAACTCAGGACCTTCTGCTTGCAAGGCAGAAACTTAACCCCTGAGCCACCTTTCCAGCCCCAAAATAAAAAAAAATTTAAGAAAGAAAAGACAGAATTGTCTTCAGATGATACGATCTACAAGCCATCTTATAGACTCTACACTTACCTTTTCAGTGAAGTTGCAGGATACAACATCAACATGTAAACATAAATATCCTTCATATATTCCAATAAAGGGCTTGTTGAGAGAGAAACTAAGAAAAATATCCCATGCACAATAATTCCCCCCAAAATCAAGGAATAAATCTCACCAAAAGTGCGAAAGAGCTTTAAGAAAAAAACTTGAAAAAGACTCTGAAAATAGAAATTTAAAAGGATATCAGATGGAGCTGGAGAGATGGTTCAGTAGTTAAGCCTCTGCCTCGCAAACAGAAAATCCTCAATGTGGATCCCATGTTTCAAGTAAAAAATGCCAGATAGAAATAGGGGTGGTGGGGAGGCCTGAACTTCTAGCCCTGGTGGGTAGAGCTTGGAAATCCCGAGCCAAAGCAAAGAGGAGGCAGCAATCCAGGGTGATTCCTGAAGTCACCCTTGAACTTCCACAGTCACACACCTTTCCCTCTGTTACACACACATACACACTACACACACACACACACACACACACACGCACACGCACACGCACACACACGCACACACGCACACACACACGCACACACATGCACACACATGCACACACAAATGAAAGTTAAAAAAATTTGTATCAGATGATGGAACAAACTTCCATGCTCCTGAATTGGCAGACCTAACACTGGAAAAAGGTTTTGCCAGTCATTCTAAGAAGTAAGAAACTGTGCTGGAAGTATCATAATGCCTGGCCTCAAATTATGCTGCTGAGCCACAGTGACAGAGATACAGCAGCAAGGGCACAAAAACATGTACAAACCAATGGAACAGAACGAAGTGCCCAGAATAAACCCACACAGCGATGGCCACTGAACTTCTGACAAAGCCACAAAAACCTTAAAGACAAAACACAGCCTAGTCAACAAATAGTGTTATCAAAAACTGGTGATTTACTTGCAGAAGAATGGCATTAGATCCAGATATCACACTCTCCACAAAAATAAACTTGAAATGGAACAAAGACCTTTAAAGCTAGAAATGAAGAAGCTGCCAGAGGAAAACATAGGAATACATTGAAGTTACAGGTTTGCAGGAACTTTCCGGGTAGGACTCCAATAGCATGAAATTGGACTTCATGAAATTAAAAAGTTTCTGCACATAAAGGAACATCAGCAGAGTGAACAGACCACCTACATACAGACATTGAGAAAAACCTCTGCTAGATACATCTAAGACAGGAACTTGGTATCACTTGGTATCTAGACCACATAAAGAACTAGAAAATAAAATACAAAAAAAAAAAAAAAAAAAAAAACACCCCCAATGGGTCAATGAAATAAGCAGAGAGTTCTGAAAAGAAGAAGCACAAATGTCCAGTAAATACAAATACAGGATTCACATTTCAGTAAAAAATGCTGCCAAAACTTTCTATTGGAATCTTGGTTATCTTTGAGGACTAGGAAACTAGTTTGGTCCAATTACTTAATTCATCAGGTAGATCTTAAAGTTTATACCTGGCAATGAAAGAACACGAGAGGAAACCCTTGTGAGAGGCTGCTTAGCATGAGATGCTCTGGGCGTCTTCCATTAAGCTCGCCTAAGCAGACTGTTGCCCCGCGAAGGAAGGCACACACCATGGTTCTTTCTGTACTTCCTTGCTGAGTGGCAGTTGTACTTACCACAGGAGCACAGCAGCTATCTCCACAGACCCAGCAGAGGCCACTAACACACTGTCAGAAAGGAAGACACAGAAAATGCTGATAGGAAGGGGCTGGGTCTAAACAACTCCTAAAAGAGCATGCCCCTCAATCACCTCTCGCCCTCTAACCAGACTCCACCTCTTAAAGATTCTGCCATCTCCCAGTAATTCTATAGTATAGGGGACAAGTCCAATACACACACCTGCATGGGGCACTTACAATTCAAATTATACTATCTTCCTAAACCACCATCAGCATCACTGCAAAACGAAATTTCTTTTTAAAGGTAGATTCAACTCCATGGAGAAAGGTATCTGTGGGTAGAGCAAGAGATACATTTATGAACATATTCTAAGTGTTTTCATGATTTCTATAATGGGATCCCAACATGGAAGCAAGATTGTTGTTGAGTAAAAATAATCTGGTACTCATACAATAAACACATAGGACACTGTATCAGTATTTACAAATTGAGAGTAGCTCTCACAAGTCTGTCTATTCCCATTATCAATTCGAATGGTTTCAATGGAGAGGAATGTCACAGAGAACCTTTCAGATGGTCCCCAGTCCGTCATTGCAGTGTAGGCAGTGCCCATGGAATGAATCTACTTAACACCACCAGCAGGAATGAAACTCTGGTTTAGTCTTGAAATTTCAGCTCTGTACTCTGCAGTTACACTGCTCTGTGGACGAGGTAATCACATCTCCAACTGTGCAAGCTGTACCAGAAGACTGGCTAATTCAGAGCTCCCCTGGGTACTCCTGATCTGAGTGCAGAACGTACTGAGCTAAGGTGAGGATTTAATGGATGTAAAAACAGGTGGTCATCAGTGCTGCATTCTCTGGGACAGGGTGTTTACTGTAAGAAGTGGAATGTGTACTAAATTTCAAAAGATGTGCAGGATTTTTGAAACAAATTTTAGTTATTGTTAAGTAACATCTGAAGGAAATTTAAATCAAAATAAAAGCACTCTAATCTCCACTATCCTAAATTTTTTTTCACATCTCTATGTTCTGTTTTTGATTTCTGTTTACAAATACATCCATCCCAACACAGTTTAGCTACACACTGATACTTTTTTTTTTTTTTACTGTGAAGCATGATCACTAGCATGTCTGCATGCTGAAGGGAGTGTTTACAGGTTGTTTCTAAAACTTGCACACAGGGCTGGCGAGACAGCTCAGCAAGTAAGGCACCTGCTCACAATCTGAGCCCTAGCCCCAGAAGCCCACATGGTGGAGGGAGAGAACTGATTTGCAAAAGTTTTCTCTGACCTCCACTTCCATACTATGGCATATATGTGCACACTTTTCCTCTCTCCTAATCTCTAAAATGAATACATAAAATATTTTTTAAAAATTTTCTGTAATGTTGCAAATTATTCCTAATCATTCACTATTATAACTATGATTTTATTCTGGAGAAAAGGTAATATTTTAGCCCAGGTTAGCCTTGAATTCAGCATGTGACCAAGGATAATCTTAAAGTCCTAATCCTCTCACTTCTACCTTCCAAGTATTGGACTCACAGGTACATATCTACTATGCTCATTTCTCTGTGATCTTTTCAACACGAACAATTCTCTCCTTCTGAACTATTTCCTAAGCTTACATTCTCCATGTGACTTGGCTACAGAAATGTTAAACAAATACAGTAACAATTTATATCAACAAATACAACTTGACATATGCCCTAAGTTAAAAATGCAGGGTGGGATTTAGTTGGTGGGAGTTGAGCCCTTTGTGTTTACTTACCATGTGTCCGACCATGTGTCTGTCTCAGTTTTTCAATCATTTGCTAACTTAGGTGCTTGGCATTTCTTAAATAGCGAATTAAACCTCCCTGTGTGATCTTTAATCTTTTGCATATCATGCACCAAATCAGAGTTTGTGTTGGCTCACTTTATTTAGGTTTGGGACAGGTTTTTTTTGAACTCAGACATTCCACAGTTTAAGGTCAAATACCTAACTTGTTGTTTACAGTGTATAAAGACCAGCACACTTTATTTTTCTACAGTAAAGATACACTTTGAATCTTTTCCTGCTTAGTTTTTCTTGCTGTTCACTTAACTTTAACTTATGTGCCTTAGTTATCCCTAAAAATCACTTGCTACATATTTTTCTTGATCTCACAATTGATAATCCTCATATTAAAATTTGATTCTACTTCTGGATTTGCTATTCTGTCCTAAGACACAGACTATTTTCACAGCTGCAACACATCAGTATAACAGCACAGTGTACATATGTTGGAGAGGGGAGAGGGAATGGAGGGGCAAACGCAGTTCTTCATTTCCGGAATATTTTTAAGAAAATTCTTTTTCCAAGACCTGATCTGTGAACAATGACATCAAGCTACTGAAGTAGTAGTGGTGTCTAGAATCTCCTTCAAGAGGAGTGGGTAGAGACCTATATAATTACTGACATACCAAAGTGCCCCCATAGACTACCTAGAAACTCAAGAAGGATAAGTACAGTGGAAACCTTGGGGACTAAAGCTGGATGAGTGAAGGGAAACACCTCTATCAGTGGGGTGGACTGAGGATAGGCAACTTGGTATGTCACAGAAGCCTGAACCCCCACAAATGTAGACAAGCCAGAGGAAACCTGGGGTCCATAGAAGCATACAGGCAGGAGGAGGGAGTGAGAGGGATTAGTAGAAAGAAGGGAGGAGATAGGAAGGAAGAGGAGGGAGGGAAGCAGAGATGAGTACTCTATGCTTGTAAAAGTAGAACACTAAAATAAAGTAAGAGGAATAGGCAAGTTGCATAGGTCCAGTGTACGGGAACACAGCAGCTGTGCCTTTACCAAACAGTTCTTATGGCATGATTTTGGCTGGCACAGCTGTCAGCCCTCCCAACCACTTCCAAAGCTTGGTTCTTCTCAGAGATTTTGGATACTTAAAAATATTCCTTCAATACATCCCTTCGTTGCTGGAATTGTCAGTTTTGGCTGCTTTTAACTGAGAAACCTCATAATTTCTTTTTGAAAACTAAGCTGCTGCCATTTCCTTCTTGTCTTTTTTTTTCAGTTGTGTTATAGTGTGACCACTCTTTTCCTTGAGATTGCTTTTTTTTTTAATTTTTTAAGTTAATAGTAAACTTGCCTTTTTTTAAGAACCACTTGGAGCATTTCCCAAAACAAGAGTCTTTCAATCTTGGAGATTGTAATTCAGTAACAAGACAGATGTTTAAGAAAAACAGATACTTTTTAAGTCTCGCTCTTTACTTTCCCAACCTTGCCCACACTGCACACACTTACCAAGTCACACAGCCCCAGCTATCGCTGTGGTCAGTCAACGCTGGAAAACACTGGCTACCTTAAATTCCTAGAGGACTTGCTAAGTCAGTGACCTATTTTCAAAAAGGGAGAAAACACTCCCTTTTGTTTTTAATTAAGCAAAAGGAGTTCAATGTTTTCATGTGCCTTTTTGGAATTCGCTGGAATGATTCACGGGATGCTTCTGACCTTGGGTTGACAACGACCTGAGTTGGAATCTCAGCTGTGTGGCCCTGGACTGTGCTATGTCTCACAGAAAGTGCTCACGTAATGACTGTATGGGGACCACAGGGAAGAATGCACAGTGCCAAAGCTTACATCACATGCCTGGCACAGGGGTGGGGGCTCTTGCGAGCAAGGGTCCTTTCTTCTCACTTGAAATCCCACAAACACCAGCAATTCTTTCAATTAGGAAAAGGTTGTTTCTTAACTTGCAATTTTCCATGCAATGTAAGACACCATGTTCTCTGATATTTTTCTGTTCCAGGAAACCGGAAGATTCAAGGAAATTATTTACTTTATATGTCAATTTTTAAAAAATATTTTGTGTGTATGTGTGTGTATGTGTGTGTATGTATGTGTGTGTGTGTGTGTATCAGAGAGCACTCTGTGTCCCTGTGAACGGCCAAGGGTGACTTTAGGAATCATCCTGGATTACTTTTACTTCCTTTTTGCTTTTCTCTGTGATTTTCCAGGTTCCACCCACGAGGGCGTAAGTACAGGATGCCACCATTTCTGCCTGGCGTTTTTATGTAGGACCTGGGACCCGAACTCAGGACCTTCTACTTTTGAGATGGAGTCTTAATCCCTGAGCCATCTCTCCAGCCCTTATAAGTCAAATTAAAAATCAAGACTAGGAGACAAGATATATGGTTTAATTTGATGGAAGAATTTCAGTTGGGAAAACTTTCTAATTCACAGTATGTATTTCAGCAAATATGTTCTTAAATTTATCTCTTAAGACTCAACAGAATGGAGCAGGGAGAAGTCTTAGCTTCTACATGCAAACCTGAATTCAATCCTTTGAGCCCAGAATGAGAGATTTCTGGAAAAATCTCTGACCTCATGTATAACTTCATGTGAACTCTCTCTTTCTCAAACAAATACATTAAACAATTAAAAAGAAAATAAACACTATGTCTACTATTTGATTCATAGGTTCATTTAATTTTATAAACATATTTAAATAGTTTTAAAAATATGAGATAAACAATAATTTTCCCCATAAAGTGGCTACATCTGTAAGAACACCTGTTAGACTAAATGTAATTACAGATGGGTACATACATAGTATTTATGGACATGTGTATATGCTATTAGTTAGCACAGACATATGCATCTTAGGTCTGTCCCTGAGAGCACCATCACACAAAGACATAATTGTGGACATGTGTATATACTATTAGAACAGACACACACACACACATGTCCTTTGCTCTGTCACCCAGGGCACTTAAAGGAAAGGACACCACTACGAACAAACACACTGAGTTTCACAAATAGAAATCAGAGCTCCTCGTTGAAATGGCCGATTAGGGCTGAGGCAGGAAATATACAGGATGTGCCTTCTTTATAGCTCCAGCAACTTGGAGAGTCACCAGCCCACCCTGATGGGAATGGGTCAAAGGGACACCAACCGAAAGAACTTCAGATGGCCAGAGCTATAAAACTTGAGTGGAAAAAAAAAAGCAGTATTAGACTATAAACTAAGTATAAAGTAAATATCTAAGAGTCTGTACTCATGTAAGTGGATGCATTTATTTCCCACGAAGAACAATTCCAGATAAGCTATATAGATTTCTTCCCTAATTGAGAGGTCAGCAAAGTTCCCACTCACACCTGGTCAAGAGTACAGTATGGGAAGGGGAAGGAGGGAACTTTACCGTGGGAAAACCAGACAAGTACTGCAGCCAGTGACCAAGGTCAACCAACGCCAATAGTCATAAATCACGTTGTGCTGATAGTGTTTGTTTCTGACAAGATACAGTGGAAATGGCAATCTACCTCTGAGCTTCTCCTCCTCCAAATCCCTGACTCCAGAGCAAGCATGAGGAATTGCTGTCCTCCAGAGGAGCCTAGGAAGGCATGGTGGCCAAATGCAGTGTAGTGTCCTGGATGGGATCAGAACCCAGCAGGTACACTAGCTACAATTAAGGAAATGTCACTCAATCTTGGGGTCTAGATGGTAATTTGTCAATACTGGCTTATCAGTTATAACAAAGGTGCCATAATAATAGGAAAACCAGGGAGGAGAATATGATGTGTGAAAACTCTATCATCTCATGTTCTTCTTTAAAGTTCAAATTGCTGTAAAAAGCAAGCATAGTTGTACATGCACATATTTAATACATATACATATGCGTACATTTATAACCAAAGTTTTAAAAGTTTATATTAAAAAGTATGAACATGCATATATTTTACATCTTCACTTTATGCAACTGTACCATAATGCACTGTTATGCTAACACAATGCAGTGTGATATACCTTGTTTTCCTTACCAGACAATATAGATTGGAACTTGTTCATTTTTTTATGGTTTCATGGAAAATGCTTCTTGTATTGTGCAATCTACTTATCAGTCACCTGTGATGAGCTTTTAGATTTTTTTCTCTTTTGCTACAGTGCTTCAACTTTATTCATCTATTATTTCACTTAATAATATCTACATGCTACTTATAAATGGAATTGCGATTAGTGGTGCTGACATGTATGGATGAACTACTCTCAGTACTAACTAGCTGCACCGATTTACAGTACCCCTAGCAAGAAACGACAGTCTCTCACCAGTCCAATTGGCTATTTATTGCAGTTTTGGTTTTGTTAATCTGATACGTGAACATTGATATATTAGTGTCTTTACTCTTCTTAAACATTATAAATACTCACAATGTTTAATTTTGATAGAAGAAAAATCCTGGAAGATCGGAGATAAACTCCAAAACATCACAGCTTTCATGAGAATCTGTTATTCATGAATTTCACAACAATTTATATTTTCAGTATTAATGGCTCCTGTGTGTGAGATAAATTCAACAAAAATACTTGTGCTTGTTATCCTATTTTTTTTTACTTATTTATTTTGGGGTATGCGGTGCACCTGTGTCTGTGGTCATGTACATGCCACAACCTGCACATGGTAAAGTCAGAGGCCAACTTGCAGGAGTTGGTTCTTTCTTTTTATCTTGTGGATTTCTGGAATTGAACTCAGATCATCAGGCTTGTAGGCAGCACCCTGATACCTACTAAGCCATCTCGCCAATTCCTTTTCAAGCATTTGTTATTTTTTCTTCCATTTTTATGTGTATGTAGTGTGTGTGTGCTTGCATGCATGTGATCACAAATGAATGTGCAGGTGTGCAAGCATCTACATGTACAAAATGTGAGGACCAAACCAAACCTGATATCAGGAATCACCTTCAATTGCTATTCCACCTAGTGATTTTTGAGCTCTAATCAAATACAGAGCTCCCTATAGGGCTAGTGGCCAGCCAGCTTGTTCTGGGCATTCCCAGGCTCTGCCTTCTGGGGATGCCACATATAACTAGCTAGGTGTGGGATCTTGGGATCCAAACTCTGGTCCTTTTGTCTGTGTGGCAAGTGCTTCTACCCCTGAGCCATCATCCCAGGCCCTTTCAATGTTTTTAATAAGCTTTCCTTGAGCTAGAAAAGCATGTCAGTTCCCAAAGTGTCCAGAAATCTACAACCCTGGCAGCCATCCCATTTCAGCTCTTCCAGGTCAGGAAGGTAATTCAGTATATAAGTGAAAATTCAATTTCAAAGAAAAACCAGAGCAGCTCTCGAGTACAACTTGCCATCACGTGCTGCTTTTCTAGTTCATGAAATCAAAACTGTACATGCTGACATTTCAGGTAACAAATATGAGAAATTCATTCAAATACAATTTTCATACATTTACAGTTCAGAATTGAATTGATTCCTATAATAACTCATTAGCAAAAAAAAAAAAAAACAGTACTTTAGAATTCTAAGTCACCTTACCTTCTTCCAAACGTTCCATAATACACCAGAAGTGTACACTTAAGACTCAGCTCACTTCTCAATCAACAGGGTGGCTAGCTATATGTTGTTTAAAAGTCATAGGAAAAAAACTTTCTGGACTGCATCTTCCAAACTTTAAATTTCTGTTCTTAGTTAAGTTAATTGGAAAGAAACAGACTCGAGTTTCCCTTTCTCCATGGAAGTCCGTTAAGAAATGGGATATTGTTCCTCATAAATGTTCCCAGCTCCAGTCCCTCTGGAGTACTCCAGTGAATGAGCTCCACATTCCCAAATGCCAGTACTGAAAAGAGTATCCAGCACTGGACACATGGCTTCAGTTATAAAGCAAGTATCAAATGAGATGCTACATTTCATTCCTTTCATCTGGGCTTTGCTGTAACTCAGACATACCTTGTCTTTGTTACTTAAGAGCTTTGTAACCTAATGTGAAAGGCTTAGCTTGATGTTAAGGCTGAATGTCCTCACTAGCAACAAGAAGGGAGTAGTGATACTTAACCCCTGGGGATATGTGAGACTAAAACAAAGCAACAGATAATGCTTGGCACATGATGGGCAAACAGCTAGTGTTCACTAAATGTCAGAAACTGTCACGGTGTATGAATGGTAGAAACAAGAGAGGGCAGCTGCACACAGGCTGCAGCAATAGAAGCCTAGAGAAGTTTGGAAGGATGTTCAAGTAGGGGCTTATACCATATTCCATAGTTCAAAGAAAATCTGCAAGAATTGGTTATGTACTCAGCATAAAATAACGTTGCTTCAATTTACTAATAATGGCATGAAAATTGTCACATCAATATTCATAATGTAAAGAGGCCTATTACATTCCAGTCTTCTAATATCTGTATGGTTTTGGTAATAAGGTTATTCTGGCTTACAGAAAGAAATGATAAATATATTCAATGTTTGGATTCTTTCAAAAATACCATGTAGTAATTAAGAACATCAGAGATCCTACATTAATCACATGGAACCAAACCAGCCAAATCTCTGCCCATCTTAAAGCTCAGGGAAACTTGCAGAAGAGGGGGCGGCAAGATTATAAGAGCCTAAAGAAGGGGAGGAACAACGATAGGCAAGATACTCCACACAGATTAGGGCCGCAGTAGCCATAATCGGACTTTGCATGACCTGTGCAATGACTGACATATCAACGAACCCCCCCCAAGTCTAGCATGGATCACGGGTACTAAGATCCTTAGAGGCAGGGGATTAACAGTCATAATATTGTCCCCATATTAAAGGGGAGCCCAAGAAAGGGCTCTGGGCAATGCCACTGAGTCCTTACACCTCACTAGAATGGAGGACTCAGAGGGAAGTTTGATGCTCACACAAAAGGACGTTCCAGGGAATGAGAAGGTGGGAAGGGGGAGGGGACACTGGAAGAAAGGAAGAGACGGGGGTAAAAAGAAGGGGAAAAGGGGGGAGGGTGCAAGGGGGACTGGGGAGGGGTGGAGGGAGGATGGGGACTGGGGTACCTATTAAGCTTGTATGATTGGGAAAAAAAAATTCCATGTAGAAGTTGGGGATTTATCTCAGTGATAGGAAGTTTGCCTGGCAAGTGCTGGGTTCCGTTCTCAGCACTGAGGGAGGTGGAGGAACAAAGTGTAAAATTAAAATCATCTGCACTTTGAAAGTTTGGTAGAATTTGCTTGTAACATCTTTTGGTTTTCCATTTGTGCAAAGATATGGCTCTTTTTTTAAGCTTATAAGGCCTTTTTTAATTGGTCTTGATACATTCTTCTAATGATTTGTGCATGTCATCCAAGACCTCAAACTTGTTTGCATGAGGGTTTTCACACCATTGTTATTTAGACTGGCTGCAACTGCAGAGGCGCACGTGTAGCCCCAACACATGGGAAGCTGAAGCAGGAGGATGAGGGGCTGGAGGCCAGCTGGGGCCTGCTTCAGCAACAAACCAAACTGCAGAATGGGTATCTTTATTTTTCTCTTTTTCTTAGCAAGTGCCTTTCCTTCATTCCTTATGCCTTTTTTCATTTGTGTCTTTTTTAACAGGTTTGCTGGCATCCTGTCTTACTGATATGAAGTTGTTTTTTCCTGACCTCTTGAATATCTAGAGCTCCTGTCTGTTCTGTCTGGTTTCATAGCTTCCTTCCGTGTTCTTTTGATTTGTTCCTTTCTTCTTAAGTATTCATGTGTATGCAAAACCCAACTTTCACTGCATGCCTCAAGTTTTGATAACTACTATTTTAATTATCATTCATCTCTATATACTTTCACAGTTCGTTAGCATTTCTATTTCAATTAAAATTTTAAATTTAATTTAAAAATTAAAAATGATTTAGCAGTGTGGTTTCAGAAAATTGTTACTGAAACAAAGATATGTGTTACCATCATTCTATTCAGCGCATACATGAAACCCCAGTGAGTGTGTAAGAGTTTTATAAACAAGGATTAAGTATGCTCCATCCAGAGCCTCCTGAAGTCCAATGGAAAAAAAGAGAAAAAAAGAAAACAGAAAGGAAAAGAAGAAAGAAAAGAAAAGAAGGAAAACAGAGAAGGAAGAAAGAGAAAAAGAAAGAAAGAAAGAAAGAAAGAAAGAAAGAAAGAAAGAAAGAAAGAAAGAAAGACAGAAGAAAGAAAGAAAGAAAGATAGAAAGACAGAAAGTAAGAAAGAAAGAAAGGAAGGAAGGAAGGAAGGAAGGAAGGAAGGAAGGAAGAAAGAAAGAAAAGAGAGAAAGAGAAAGAAAGATTCTTTTAAGTTCCAAAGCCCATTTTTTAATTGGCCCATTTATTTCCTTGGTGTTTAGTTTTCTAAGTTCTTTGTGCACTCTGGATAATAGAGCTCTATCAGATATGTGGTTAGTGAAGATTTTCTCCCATTCTGTGGGTTGCCTTTGTGCTCGAGTTACAATCTCTTTATCTGAACAGAAGCTCTTTAATTTCACAAGATCCCATTTGTTGAGTGTTGGTTGTAGTGACTGTGCTATTGGATGTCTGTTTAGGAACTGTTGGCCTAGCCCAATCAGCTCGAGGGAGTTCCCTACCCTTTCAACTATGGTTTTTATACTCTCTGGCCTTATATCGAGGTCCTTGATCCATTTGGCATTAATTCTTGTACATGGTGACAAGTACAGGTCCAGCTTTAATCTTCTGCATGTGGAGATCCAGTTTTGCCAGCACCATTTGCTGAAGATGCTGTTCTTTTTCCATTGGATTTTTTTGGCCCCTTTGTCGAAAATCAATGACCTGTGCTATGTCCAACACATTATTGACCCCACAAAGTCTAGCATAGACTAAAGGCACTAGGATCCTTGGAGGCTAGGGACTGACAGTCACAGTAGTGTTCCTAAGCTTAAGGGGAACACAGGAAAGGGTTCTTGGAAATGCCCCTGGGTCCTTGCACCTCATGGGAGAGGAGGACCCAGAGGAGAGTTTGGCATGCTCCGGGGATTGGAGGGGGAGGCACTGGGGGATGGAGAGGGAGGAGAGAGGGGAGGGGGAGCAGGTGGGTCAGGGGAAAGTGGAGGGAGGGAGGGGACCGGTGTACCTGTTAAGTTTGTATGAATGGAAATAATAATAATAAAAAAGGCAGCTTCAAATCTGCAATACATGTTTAAAATGTCTACTTTGCTTCACTCCAAAATTACTTTTTCTCTTTTAAAAAAAATTAAGCTCTACCTCACCTTTAAAAAAAAGAGAGAGAGAGAGAAAGAGAAAGAGAGAAAGAGAAAGAGAAAGAGAGAGAAAGAAAGAGAAAAAGAAAGAAAGAAAGAAAGAAAAAGAAAGAAAGAAAGAGAGAGAGAAAGAAAGAAAGAAAGAAAGAGAAGGAAAGAAAGAAAGAGAGAAAGAAAGAAAGAAAGAAAGAAAGAAAGAAAGAAAGAAAGAAAGAAAGAAAGAAAGAAAGAAAGAAAGAAAAAGAAAGAAAGAAAGAAAGAGAAAGAAAGAAAGAAAGAAGGGTTGGGAGACAAAACATAGATGAAAGCTTTTGCCACTTGAAGCAAAAGGATCTAAAAAGCCAGGTGAATATGGGGCTATTCCCATATCCCAGTTCTAGAAGGCAGAGCTTAGAAATCCCCAGAGAAAAGCTGGTCGGCCAGACTAACCCTAATGGGATGTTCTGGCTTTAATTAGAGACCCAGGATCCCAACAGTAGGTAGAAGAGTCATTGAGGATGATTCTAGATGAGTCATTGAGGATGAGTCTAGATATCACTCTCAGACGTCTTCAAATACACACCCAGATGCAAACGCACATACACACATACAGTTAAAAAGAAAAAAAAAAAAAGGAGAAGATATAGAAGAGAAGAGAAAGAAGAGAAGAGGCAAACAATTAGGTAGGGCATTATTTTAAAAAGAAAAGTGGTGAAGCTGTATGTGGGAGGGAGTGGGGAAAGGGAATGAAAAGGTTGGAGAGTACAATGGGGGAAGACAGGAGGAGAGAGGGAGGGAAAGGAGGAGGTACCTATTGAGCTTGTATGATTAGGCAAAAAATGTGTATTAAAAAGAAAAAATTAAAAAAGCTACTTCTTTAAAAAAAACTATAAAATGAAAGCCTTGTGTTGCAGGGTTTTTTTTTGTTTTGTTTTGTTTTGTTTTGTTTTGTTTTACTGCTGTGAGACAATACTCAGACCCAGGCAGCTTAAGAGAGAAAGTGTTAGTTATCTGGCTTGGCAGCCAGATGTTCACTGTCTTGACACTCATCAGGAGGCAGAGAGAAGAAAAGGAAGGAGAAGGTGGGGCCAGGCTACCAAACCTCCAGGCCCTGCCCTAGTGACTTCTTCCTCCACAAGTCTTCAGTTCTTAAGGTGCTTCTACCTTCACAACCTGTGTCCCCCACACATGAGCCTGGGGTTGGGGGGGCAGTAACTCACGCAAAAACTACCAAACCCTGAAAGCCAGATGAAAAACTGATTTAAAATCAGGCATCCTGTCTGATAAGATAAATATAAGAACATCACATACTTCAAGATTACAACATCTAAATCTTATAGAAAAACTAATGATTTCCTTTCAAAATATAAATAACCAGAACTAATCTGAGAGGAAGTAAAAATAATGACTAAAGAATACTTTGGAAACCACAAAAGAGACACCAGAATTAAGTGAATGAATAACTTATTTTTATATTAAGATACTGGATTCATAGCCAGGTCTTATCTAACTACTTAATTTTTATATTTTGGAGTACTGAGAAGTACACCCCAATCAAAGTTATTTTATAGTTTGCTTAATTCTAATACAAAATCTGGAAAAAATTAATGCCTGCTAATAATAAAGAAAATTTTATAAACCAATCTAATATAAATACAGGTGGTAAAAACTTACAAGTAAGATATAACCATGAAGTAAACAATTTACTAGAAGGAAAAATATTTTTGGTTGGATGTATCTAGGACCTTGGAGCATATTATGCACTTTCACATAGTGGTTGTGTTTTCATAGACCCCTCCTTTCCAGACAATCTCCCTAGTCCTCAGATAAGTGTTCTGGACTTGCCCTGACTGGCACTAAAGTTGAAGAAACAGTATAAAGAATCCCCGTGCACACTTGCAAGATAAGAGGGCAGGTTAGAAGGTGCCTCCAAGTGATAAGGTGAAGAGGAGCAAGATAACAAAGGACAGACTCTGTTCCACACAGAGATTGGGAAAGCACTGGAAATCACAAGGATTGGTGACAGGGTGGGTGAAAGTAAAGAGAAACAGAAAGCAAAGAGAATGAAAAAGGGTAAACTGCACAGTCCTCCCAGAGAGGTGGAGGAAGGGGATATATGGGGAAGAGCAGTTTATTTTGTCCTTTGTGAGTGATACTAGAGATTGATTACTGAGTATTGAATAATCAATAAGAACCCAAAATGAAACCCAAAGAGGCATTTCGTCAGGTGCATAAATCACAACACAGAAGCACACACAAAACATAAAATACCAAGGCAGCATGATCCCTCCAAAATATCATGTTGCCATATGGAAAGATACTGAAATAGTTGAACTGCTGGAAAAATAATTTGGAATTTTATTTGAACAAATGGCCAATAAGGACCCAAGTTAGAATGCCCAAAAACCATGTAAAAAAGCTGGGTGTGGTGGCCTCAGAACTAAGAAGACAGAGATAGGAGGATCCTTGGGCTTATTGGCCAGCCAGTTTGGCCAAATCGGTGAGTTCCAGATTCGATGAAAGACCCTCTCTCAAACTAATATTGCGAAGGTAATCTACAGACTGTATAAAATTCCCAGTAAGATTTAATGTCATTTTTCACATAAATAGAATAAATAATGTTAAAATTAATATGGGTGTATTAAAGACCTTTTGTAGCCTAAACAATCCCCAGTCAAAAGAACAATGCTAGAGGGATCAGTATAACTGATCTGAAGTTCTCTCACACAGCCAGTCAGCTCTGTCAACAAAAGCAGCATGGAAGGAAACATGAATGCAGAGACAGATACAAATAAATGCAGAGAATAAAGATACAAATCCATACAGTTATAACCACCTGATTCTTGACTACTTGAAAAACTATATACTGGAGAAAAGACAGTCATTTCAACAAAATGGTGCTTGAGAAAACTGGAGATCCCTGTCTCTTATCTTGTACAAAAGAATTAACTCCAAGTAAGTGTAAGTCTTTAATATAAGATCTAAATTTTCCAAACTGCTAGAGGAGCAAGTGGATAAACACTGTCACGACATAGATGTAGATGTGGGGAGATGGCTCAGTTGATGAAGCATTTGAAGTGCAAGCATGAGGATCCTATATAAATGCTGAATGCAATGACATAAGCGGCTGTAATCCCTGCAAAGCTATTAGCATCTGTACGAGGCTTACAAATTCTTAAGAGGTGTCTGGGAGATGGCTCAGGTGTGTAAGATTTGCTGTTGGACTGTGCTCAGATCTCTAGAATAAAAGCTGGATGCAATGGTGCAGGTCTCAGGGCACTTAAATGAAATGGGGCCGGAGACAAGAGAATCCAGCACCTGGCAGGCCAACAAGCCTGGTTTAAGCAGCATCGAAGAGATCCTGGGTCAAGCAAGCAAGGTGTAGCGGTCAGGCCCAGTACCCCATGTTGTCTTCTTGCCACCTCTTGCCATGCATGTACACCATGGTACATGTATGCCCACATGCACATACAAAGAGTTTTTCAGAAAATGATTGCATGCTAGTACACCCCTATAATTCCAGCACTGAGGCAAGGAGATCATTAGTTCTAGGTCAGCTGAGCTAGATAGTGAGAACCCCCCCCCCACACACACACACAAGCCGGATCCCAACAGGTCAGCTGAGCTCAATTATGAGACCCTCACCCCAACCCCAGCCCCCACTCCTTGTTGCAGGAAACAAAAAGACAAAAAGAAAAACATCAAGAGAAACTTCAATAAGGCATTAGAAAGTCACCAAAATCTTTAAATAAGCAACTCAAAGACAAAAATAAAAAATACTTGGTCATTTTAAAATATCATTTGATTTTAAATTATCTCACTTCATATTGCTACCAATATTATGGCTCTTTTTCTCCCCTCCAACACCAGCTCCTCTTCAGATTTCTACAGTCTAAGCTTCATTTCCCATTACAAGGTTGCAAACTTCCCTACTCATTGTCTCACAGTTCAATTTCTATACCTCTTTTAGCATGAGCTTGATACCATATCAAGTTTTCAATGCTTTCAGGAAGAGATAAGCATTCCTTGGACTTATTGCCAGAGATAAGAAAAATGTTAGATCTTTTACCAACATGCCCCAAACACAATTTTTAATATCTTCATTAGTGAAAATGGAGGACTGGGTAAAAATCAGATTTCATGATTAAAAAGAAATGCAGAGGAAAACTTTATGATAGTGAAATTGGCAGTTATTTCTTGGCCTAGGCACTGAAGCACAGGTTGCCAAAGCAAAACATACAAATGTCTGTTTTAAACTTCTTTGTGTCAAAGGAATAGTCCCAGGTTGGAAGAGGCAACCTACAGGCTAGGAAAGTTATGTATTCAATAAGGTGCAGAATTCACGGTGCAGAATTCACGAGCTCAACTTTTATATTTCAACAACAAAAACCCTGGATTTTAAACATAGGCAAATGATCTGAACAGACAATTTTTTAAGGAATATGCCAAATGATGATGCAAAATAAGAAATGTTGCTGAAGATGCAAAGAAGCAAATGCCCTTGCACCAGGGAAATGGTATAGGCATTGCTCCTGTGCCTAGCCATCCCATTGGTGGGATCCAAAAGAAGTTAAAACAAGGTCATGAAGAGATACCTGTCCATCATTTTCAGCACAGCCAAGAGATGTAGACAATCCAAATGTCTACTGAAAGATCAATTAATAATAAAGAGTAGTGCTTACATATGCAATAGGATATTGTATCCTATAAATCCTGACATTTATGACAAGGACGACACTGCATCACTTACGTTAAATGAGATAAGCCAGAAAGAGAAAACTACATACTACCTCATCTCACTTACATATCTCATCTTTAAAAAGTCAAACTCAGATAAAAAAGTGGACAGGTGACTGCCAGGCGTGTGCAGGGAGAAAAAGGGAGGGTTTGCTGGACATGAAGGTTCATGTTTGAAGCACAAAACATCCCATATATCTAGTGCAGAAAATAAAATGCTTAAAAAATGCTGCATGCCCAGAATTGCTTGAAATGTAAGTATATTGTCATGTGCTTTATCACAATAAAAATATAAAGATCTGTACAAGTGGCATATATTCAAAACTGGGTTTTTTAAATCTTACCGCTTTGTTTCATTGTTAAAGTTTTATAAATAAATATTAAAAATGAAATTATTTTTACCTTACTTTCTCCTCGGCTTATGCTGTATTTCACTTTGGTATCCTAAACCAATGCTCTTCTGGGAATAATGATATCCCAAAGTATACTCCATTTTGTTTTCCTAAAATCTTACTTTGTGCTTACAATGTCTTTAATATATCCACTTAAGTCTTGTCACTTTAAATGCAAAGTTGCAAGAGATAATAGCAAACATGAACCACATGCATACACAATTGTCACTATAGAGACTAATGGGCATATTTGCAAGGGAAATTAATTAAAACAAGACTTTTTGTAACACTGAGATACAATGCAGACATTTCCTTATTGTGGCTAGTTGCTAACAACAGCAAAGAGCCTTGTTACCTAGTGCTTCTTTCTGTAGATCGTAGCATCTGGCCTGCAAGCTTACTTCGTGTTGTTTGGAGGCCTGAATCTGCTGAGACCTCAAGATGGCTGCATCTGACAACAATTTGAGATTTTTCATTTCCTCTTCAAGGCATACCTTATTTCTCTGGGACGCTGTCAAACTTTTATTTAGCATTTCAATTTCTGTAAAGAAAATTCAAAGGTTATAAACAGGCAGCACGGAATCACAAAATGTTTCTCTAAACACTGTTTTTCTTGCAGAAAATTAATATATGAAACTAAACATAAGAGTCCTCTGAGAGCAGGATACCTAATCAAAAGGTCAAAGTTCAGCAGGAATTCTGAAAAGAAATGAGGAAAAGGATTATATTGTTAAATGATACACCCAATATTTTAGTATTTTTAGTCCTTAAATTACACTAAATAGCAATAGATGCTCTTTGAAATACCCACACAAATACAAGAGCCATAATATTTGTGTATGTTCTGGGTTTTGTTGAAATTACCTGATTGAGAAAAGTAGATTTAAATGTGCTAGCCTAAGCTGCAGGGCAGCATTTCTAAGACAGTAGCTAGTCTGCATTCTAGATGGTAAATATGGACAGGATGCAGCATCTAAAGCTAGTAACTTAAGGGCAGAAATACTAGTTAACAGATATATTTAATGATTCTAACATCACTTTGTCCCCATATGAGTATTTACCAGAACAATTAAATGTCACCATCATTTTGTCATCTCAATCTGAGTTTAATTATGTGTGTGTGTTTGTGTGTGTGTGTGAGAGAGAGAGAGAAAGAGAGAGAGAGAAGTATGTATTCAAGAGGGCACTTGAGTGTGTATGTCTGTGGCGGCTCAAGGGTGACTTTGAGAATCATCCGGATTGCTCTGCTTCCTCATTGCTTTGCTCTGAGGTTCCCCAGACTCTGTGTTCCAGGGACAGAGGTGCAGGCCACTCCATTCTGCCCGATACTTTAATATGGGAGCTGGGATGCAAACCCAGGTCCTTCTGCTTTTGAGGCAAAGATTTTTAACCCCTGGGCCATCTCTTCAGCCCTAAATTTAATTTTTTTAACGTCTTTGTGGTTCTACATAAATTCCAGTGTATTAATTTCATATGAAATTAATCTTGAGAAATGCATGAAGTATTCAATCGGCATAAAAATCATCAGGGCTTCCTTCATCGTTATAACAACTTACCACTAAGCAGTGACTAAACAGACTATAAGATGAACTGCACAGTCACAACTAATTGAATTGATGAAGGCGTGGCCTTTGTGAAAATCTGGGACTTGCTTTGCTAGGAATTTTAGGCATATTCCTTTCTGTGGTTAGCTGTGTGACAGGTTCTGGACGTCTAAAGAGGGTGGCTTGGTTTACATTTGACAGGGTCGCTATATGGGCAGTCTCTTTCCAGAGACAGAAAGCATGTCTGGGAGGGACTGGGAACTAACCACAGACCTGGGGGTGACATCAGGGGTGTGACTGGCACCTTCTACCTTTAGTTCCCTTTCAAAATGGAAAACTTAAAGAGAAATCTGCTTCTAAAATCTTTGACTGTGCACCCATTTCTGTGAGAGCAACTATCAACATACTAGTAGATAAACTTTTTAAAAATTAACAAGTAAGAAGGTTACAGTTTTCCTTTGCACAAAAAAGCCTTTTTCTGGGTATTTTTGCAGGCAGGAATGTGGCTCCTAATGGCCACACTGTAACACCTGCTATGTTTAAGTCAGGGTGACACTGCAGAGCAGCACACACATGCTGTCGCCTATTGATGGACTGTCACGGTGACTCTCGGTTAGCGGCTGATTCTGTCAGTGAACACTACTGTCTCTAAAATAACTACTCGTGTCAATGTGACTTTTTATCTGACATTAAAAGACTAAGAATCTGCAACACAAATTTCCTTGTAAAATATATTCTATTTCCATGTGTTCACGGAAAAGTACAGCAAGATTTCCAAGCTAAGAGGAACTAAAACATTTCCACCATGGAATTAAGAAAGTAAACTTGGTAGAAGGAAATTAGCTCGCCTCCCCCCAACATTCCCCAGCTTGGCAAGCTAAACACTCTGAATTCAATCCTACATTGAGCCATTGTACAATTTCGCACTTGCCTCTCATGTGTCCCAATTTGGGGTTCCAAAATGCCAATATCTGGCCAATCAACCTATAAGGTGGCCATTGTTTCTCAGTCTCTGAGCTAAGATCAAGAACAGCATTTTGGTGGCTATGTCCACCTTGAACCTTCTCTGTCTCAGCACAACCCTATAAAGAAGTAATCTTACCCTCACACATCTGGTTTTTTTTTTTTTTTTATTTCCACTCATACAAACTTAACAGGTACACCGGTCCCCTCCCTCCTCCCTCCAACCTCCCACCATCCTGTGCCCAGTGCCTCTCCCTCCCATCCCCAGAGCATCCTTTAATGTGCATGCCAAACTCTACTCTGGGTCCTCCTCTCTGATGAGGTGCAAGGACCTAGTGGCATTTCCCAGAACCCTTTCCTGTGTTCCCCTTAAGCCTAGGAACACTACTGACCCTCACACATCTGTTGAACCATGTCCATATGCTACTTCTGCAGGGAAATCTTTTCTGGGCTGACTTAGATGTGGCCTTGATATTCCTAGGACTCACAGATTCACACACTTACTGTCATGGTTTGTCACGTGAGTTGCTCCCCACAGGCTCAGGTGTTTGAATCTTTAGGAGGTGGAGCCTTGCTGGAGGAAGGCAGTCACAGGGGGTGGGCCTTGAGGTGGATTAGCCCCTGCTTCCAAGATACATCTGCTCTCGGCCTCCTCCAGCGTCTGCCAGCTAACTGTGCCTTTTCTGCCACAATGGACTGTGTCTCCCCCACTGGAACCCTAAGCTGAATAAATCTCCTTTTCTTCCCTTAAGTTGTTTGAGCCTCGGTGTTGTCTCACAGCCACAGAGAAGAGTAACTGCTACACTTACTTTGCACTAGGTACTATCCACTACTACTCACGAATCTATTATTAGAATTAACAGGGGCACCTATCTGCACTGCTGTACAGTGTCCAAAGAGTTTCTAATGCACAACATTGGAGCATCCTGAGTAAGTATCTGCTTCAACTTTTATCACAAAGACAGACGGGCAGGGTGAGTCCAATATTTCTTCATGCAGACTAAATTACTATGTACATCCAAAAGGAAGAAGCATTTTAACAAAGTAATCAAATAAGACTATTTTATTCATCAGTTTTGTTAAGACCATGAACTTTACTTCGAAACTTAATTTCACACATAAAGTTCAGTAGCTACTCTGAAGGCAAGGTGCGGCTCTTTGCTACAGTATTTGCAGTATGAGCATAAGGCCTTGGGGGTTATGACACAAAATGTAAATTACTAGCTAAATTCAAGGACCATCTCGTCTAATTAATTTGCTGACTTTATTAAAATTATTTTGGTCCCTATACAATGTTGTAAAGTCTACTCCTATTTTAAATTTTTCTTTGAAAAAACAAAGTTAGAAAAAAATAAAAATAAATAAAAAAGAACCAAAAAGTAAAATAAAATGAAATGATTTCTGTTGTATTGAACCATGTGACCTTAGTTAAATGAATCAGAAATTATGTCAGGTCATCATGTAATCAAGAAATCTCTATAATTTTATTATCAATGCATTCTGACATTACAACATTGTATTACCATTGATTCATGGTATATAAAACTGTAGGTTTATTGCAATAATAAACTCACAAACTAGAGTTAAGAAATGAAGAAATCAAAAATCCCTACATTGATTTTTAAATGAAAACTTTTGCTTTGAAACAATTATGAATTTATAGGAAGTTACAAATAAATATCTACTCCCTTTATTCTCCATAGGGACATCTTAGATTCAATTAATTGTGCATGGATCCATTTATGTATGTGTGCATGTGTACACAATTTTGATCAAGTATAGCTTTATAGACACAATAAAAAAACGCACAATAAAAAAATCATTGTAACTGACTGCTGTACCAAACTCATCATTGTAGCATAACTGCTAATCCTGGACAGCTCTATACCTGCAATGTCATTTCAAGAATGTTATCTACATGAGATACCAGAAATTTTGAAATTGGCCTTTTTCACTTAGCAAAATTTCCTTGAGGTTTATTCAAGTTGCTGCATGCATTAATAATTCCTTCCTTTCTGTTGCTGACTCAGACTATACAAACTGGATACAGCACAGGCTGTCCTTCAACTCTTGAAGGATACCTAGACTGTTTCCAGTTTCAAGCTTTAATGAATAAAGCTGTTGTGACATTTACATACAAGAGCAAGTTGCAGGCCAGCCTGGGCTAGGGGCTTGGGGAAAGAGAAGAGAGTGTGAACAGGGAAGAGGAGAGAGGAGAGAGTGACAGGTTAAGATGAAAAGTGACAGCTAAAAATAGTCTCCAATTCAATTTATATCCTCTTATTTTTATTTCTGTGTGTGTGTGTGTGTGTGTGTGTGTAGAAGAGGGCATCTGAATAAGTGTGCCTGTAAAGGCCCCTGGGTGACTTAGGGAGTCATCCTGGATTGTTTTACCTCCTTTTTGTTTTGCTCTGGGGTTTCCCAGCCTCCACTTTCCTAGGCCAAGAAGTGTTTTGATATGGGATCTGGGATCCAAACTCAGGTCTTTCTGCTTGTGGGCAGAGACTTAACACCTGAGCCATATCTCCAGCCCCACTATCTCATTTGGCAAATATCCAACTATATAATAATAGTTCTAGTTTTTAAAGTGTAAAAAGCATGTTTATATATATATATCACAAACTACATATATTCAGAATTTCTAGTAGCCAGATTAAAAATACAAAATTAATCACAATTGTATTTTATTTAGCTTCAGATATCTAAAAATGCCACATTTTCACCAACAGCCACATTTCAGGTGCTCAATACACCTGTGGCTGGTAACGACCATCTTAGTGGAGTCCTACGGCTCTCAGGTTCTTGTTATCTTCTTAAGTAGAAATGACTCAAGCTTTCACACAATTAGCCTTTAAAACCATTACTTTCCATTTTTTTTCTTTACATTTAGATTTAGGATGTAGATTATTTTCTTAAATTTAAAGTTGTAAAATTTGCATGCTCATGCATCTTCCAGAACTTCTGCTAAATTTAAAGTATATTCAAATTGATAGAAGACGCTGTAAAAGGCCAGCATCAGCACCTTTCAAGCGTTGCATCTACTTGTAGGTGTTTGTACACCCAGGCCTGGGGCTTGGATCCTGCTGATAGCACTAAATAAGAAGGGGAAAAACTGCTTACAACAATAAAATTCCAATTGCACACGCCCCATCTGTTGCATTCACTAAGCTCTTGCTTGAGAACTGTGCACACTGTCCCTGAATGTGTGTTTTTAGCTCTGGGCTTCTGAGATCACTACGGTGTTTCTGAACAAAGACCTCCACCTACTGATGCTGAAGAGATTAACTGTAGTCATACACATAAAAGTCAAGTGTGGAAACTAACTCTCATCTCTGCTACATAGTAAAATGGGCACATGCTTCAACTTGCAACTCCATCTGGAAGCATTAACCATGCAATGGAAGGAATGGGCTAGGAAGATAAAGGTGTATGTGTAAAGATTTTAGTGATTAAAATCCCCTGGAAAGTCATGCTTGAGTATTGTCTCACAGCAGCATAAAGAATAACCGTAATACACCACTCCTGAACACTCCTCCAACTGAGCCCCTGGGGAAAGTTTCTAATTTATTTCATAGATATAGAACTTTTCAAGCTACATATTTGTTTTTCTTGCACACGTGTTAGTAACTTGCATCTTTCAAGAAGTTAAGTCAGGACTGAAGAGATGGCTCAGGGGTTAAGCCTCTGTCTCGAAAACAGAAGGTTCTAGGTTCCAATCTCAAATCCCACGTAAAAATGCCAGATGGAAAAGGTGGTAGCCTGCGCTACGGATGCTAGAAATTGCAGAGCAAAAGCGAACAGGAGGTAGAAACAATCCAGGGTGACCTCCAGTTTGGGAGCTGTCTTGGATGCCTTATATAGGGCCAAGAAGTTCATAGTCACTTATTCCCTGAACTTTGGTCAGCTGTAATTCTCTATATTAAATACCTTCCATTTCAAAAGAAAGCTTCTAGGCCAAGTGCTGGGAGCTCCTCTGTTGCAGTTCACCTGCATAGTTGCTAATAAAGCACCATCAAATGGCTTAAGGAAACAGGGGGTTTATTTTTCTCTTACTGGTTACAGTTCTTGGTCCAGCTTGATGAGAGAGCATGCACTAACACCAGGGCCAAGGGAACTGGCCACACCATCACCACATAATGGCTGAGAGAGGAACAATCCTTACTTGCCAGACCAGCATGTCTGGCCAAGTGTACACAAGGATGCCAAATTTCTCAATCAGCTTTCAGTATTTTATTCCAGGGCCTAGTATCACCCACCATAGGCTGGACCTTCCCCATCATCTAGACAATCTCTTGGAGGTTTACTCTGGGCTTAACATAACCATTAATTCTCTACAGATGTGCCCAGAACTCAAACCATCAAATGTCAAGTTGACTCCTGTGTCTAACTACGACATCTTCTAATCTACAAGTATAATGATAAATGTTTAGAAGGCAAATTAATATTTAGTCTTCATAGTTAAATCTCAGTAGATTCTTCTTCCCTACAGACTGTGGTCTCCCTTTCTGTAAAATTTTGGTCCAGTATACAGTGCCAGAAATGTGTTTCCTTCAGAGTTTCCTACCAGAGGTCTTCAACCTCATTAGACAACAGTTGGTTAATCCCAACTTTTGCACTAGTAGCTACCTCTTGCCAAGGTGATTGCTCCTATAGCTTGTGGCTACTGCTTTACATTTACAGACAGAAAGATCCACTAGGAATTTTGAATTTGAAGGAAGAATTAATATTGTTTTCACAGTTTTTTCTTCATTAGTTCAATAAACAACTTTCAGACTGGTCTTAAAGGTCCAACTAAATAATTGTATTCATAATAACCCATGTAAAATTTGCTCTTGGTTTTCAGTAAGAGCCACACATGAAGGAGGACTCTCCACTCTTTCCAGATTACAGAAGAAATCTACCAGGATTACCAAAAAAATATTTAGAAAATACTCAGGTCTACAAAAAGAACATAAAGATTGTCAATAATATCAACTTTTCCTCCATGTCTGAAAGTTTTCAAGATAGTGTTTATTCATACCCTTGATGAGGTTTATTATAAGGTATTTTGAAGAAAATAAAAATGGACTTTTTCCTTGCCCTTTTTTCTCAGTGTGTGTAAAGAAATCAAAAAGGTTGATTTTTGTGCTAAGTTTTTATCCTGGCAGTTTGCTGAAAGTGTTTCCTTTTATCTGCTTGTCTTGTCTTAATGTCCTTGCTAAGACTTCCAATATCATTATATTCTAAATTAAAAGTGATGAAAGTGTAAACCCTTGTCTTTCTCTGGTTTTAGTAGAATACTTGAAGTTTTTCCCATATTTAACATATTTGTATTATATTTATCATATATAGACTTTATTGTGATATGTTCTTCCCATTCCAAATTTCTTCAGGACTTCTATTAATATAACCATGTGATTTCTGCCCTCAAATCCATTTATATAATTTATAACATTTATTGATTTTCATATATTGAACCATTCCTGTATCTCTGGAATAAGACCAACTTGGTCATGGTGGATAAGCTTTTTGATGTGTTCTTCAGTTGTACGTATTTTGTTTGTGTCTTAATTAATCAGGGAGATTGTCTATAATTTTTCTTTTTTCTATTGTGTTTTTATATGTCTTTAGATGTGTATTTCTTCTAACTACCTTTAGTATGAAGTCTATTTTCTCAGACATCACTGTTTTTATATGTCTTTAGATGTGTATTTCTTCTAACTACCTTTAGTATGAAGTTTATTTTATCAGACATTAGAAGAATGACACCTTGTTCTCTGGGTTCATTTACTTGAAATAACTTTTTCCATCTTTACACCCTGAGTTACTGTCTTTTTTGGTGAAATGCATATCTTAGACGGGGAACAAAACAGATCACTTCTGCATTTGGACTCAATCTACTAGTTTGTGTCTGTAGATTGGGAAATTGAGATCATTAGTGTTTAGCATTATTAATGATAAGTGTGTACTGATTCCTGTCATTCTGCAGTGTTTTATATTCTTCTCTTCCTTTTTTAACTATTATTCTATCCTTTCTTGGCCCCATGGATGGACTATGAGTATCTTCTGTACAGCTGGCTTAGTGGCCTTAAATTCCTTTAACTTATTTTATTCTGGGCAGTTTTTTTCTCCTTCAATTATGACAGATAACTTTGCCAGGTCACAGTATTTTACTTGGGCAGTTGTCTTTCAGAACTTGAATATATCTTTCCAGACACTCTGGACTTTTAAAGCATCCATTGAAAAATCTGCTGTCATTCTAACGCGTCTACATGACTTTGTGTTTCTCTCTTGCCACTTTCAAATACTTCCTTTGTTCTGTATATTTAGTGGTTTAATTATAATATGATGAGAGCAGCTTCTTTTCTGATCTTATACTGTTTTTTTCCTTAGTATCTCTAGTTCTTTATTGAATTTCTCTTTCATATATTGTATTACCTTCCTTATTTCATTTAGCTGGTTGTGTTCTTATTCAGGAATTTTTTCTTTGATTTTTTTTCAAAGTACTTGTAATAATTCCTTTGAATTATCCACATGGGATTTCAGCTAATTCATTTTCAATGGCTACTATTAATGCCGGACTAAATTTTGGGAGAAGTTATGTTGTCTTGGATTGTATCGGTTACTCTTTTCTGTTGCTGTGAGAAAATATCCAAAGTCAAGCAATTTAAGGGAGAAAGGGAGATTTATTCAGCTTATGGTTCCAGAGGGGAGATAGTCTTTCAATGGCAGAGGCAGCATGATGGATGGCTGAAGCTGGAGACACTGCAAACATCTTGGAGGCTGAGAGCTGCTAGTCTGCTTGCTGCAAAGGCAGACTTCTCCTGGAGGTAGGGTGGGACTAATCTATCTCAAGACCCCACCCCCAGTAGCCTCCTTCCTCCAGCAAGGCTCCACATCTCAAAGGTGCCATGACCTTCCCAAACACATGAGACTATGGGGGACACATTTCAAACCATGACAAGGATTTTCATGTTTCCTGTATTATTGTTGCATAAGATTTAGCTATAATCAAAGGCACTAGGATCCTTGGAGGCAAGGGATTGGCAGCCACAGTAGTGTTCCCATGCTTAAAGGGAACCGAGGAAACGGTTCTGGGAAATGCCACTGGCTCCTTGCACCTCATCGGAGAGGAGGACCCAGAGGAGAGTTTGGCATGCTCATTAAAGGATGCTCTGGGGATGGGAGGGGGAGGTACTGGGGGATAGGGAAGGAAGGGGGAGGGGAGGGGGCGGGGGGAGGGAAGGGAACGGTGTACCTGTTAAGTTTGTATGAGTCGAAATAAAATAAATAAATAAATATTTTAAAAAAAAGATTTAGCTATAATCTTTCAGTTGAGATATTTGAAATGTTCAAGTAGGATTTGGACGTGGCAAAAGTGAAGTGTGTAACTCAGAAAGTAGTCTCTCAGTTTAGCAGCTCAGGTCTTCTGGTACAGACTCAACAGTATTCCCTGAAACAACAACCACAGCTGCTGGATTTTTTTTTCTTCTATGCAAATGTCATAGTAGCCAATTAACAACAGGGGCCCCTTTTATTTTGGGAGAGTAAACAAATAAGGATAGTATAGTATATACTCAGATTTTACTTAACAAAGATTAGGAATGAGAAGGAAATTGTGTTGGTGAGGATAAGGATTAGATTTTTTTTTTTAAAGTTAAAGTAGGAAAGGTAGCTAAAAAAGAACAATAGAGTACTGTTACTGTCCACAGATTACTAAAGGTGTGGAAGGTCATAATGAAGAAGTAAAAGAAGAGGTTTGGAAGAGGGAATGTAGAAAAGATGTAGGAATAAGAAGGGATGTGTATGAGATGTGGAGGAAAGATCTAGTAGACAGCCTAAGAGTCACTGGATGGAGAAACAGAGAATGATTTCCACACCCTAGTGATATACAAACAAAAGCAAAACCAGCACAAGACAAATATGCAAGAGTGGATGTTAAAAAACAGAAAATAAGAAATGAAAAGAATACTTATGGTGTTAACAGCTGGGCCAAGTAGAAGCTGCTACTCTCAGTTCCTTCTGTCTCTGGCAGGTTGCACTTGGTCCCGTGAGCTGGAGCCACACCTCACACAAAGTTCCACAAAGTTCTGTCATGTGGGGACAGAGAAGCGACGAGGTGGCTGTAACAGACTTTTGTGGTAGTTACCTCAACACCTCAGCACTCCTGCAGGTCTGATGTATGGGGACCAGCACTCCCCACATACCTTCCACGTGATTTCTACTGCTTTACCAGTGGGGGCAGGAGAGGAGGAGGTACTGGTCATCCAAGTCCTTACTTGAGAGGACGTGCAGCCAGGCACTGATTCTCCGCACTGCCACTTGCTTCTCTGTGTTTCTCTTCCCTGGCTTAGTTTGTTGACAAACCATGTTTCTTGCAGGAAGAGAGCTCATCGTGTATTATCTTGACTGTTTTCCTTCACCAAGTTTCAGGGATGAGGCTCCTAATCTATCATGTTACCTGGAATTTCAAGTTTATGTAAGATTCTAAGTCCTCTGTTGTCACTTCGACACTGTTCATAACGCTTTCCTAGAAGTAGATTTCATCTCGAGGATCCACTTGCTTTGCTCATTCAGAAGCAACTCCTCCTCTGTTGAAGTTTTATCACAAGATCGCACTGTTCAGTCTCATACTCAGGCCCTATCTCTGCTTCGATTTTGCTGTGTCTGCAACTATTCCTTCCATTGATGTCTTCACCCCTCCAAGTCATTCCTGCATGTTGGAAGCAACTTTCTGTAAACTCTTGTTGATACTGGTATTTTGACATGAACCATGAAAGCTTATAATGAAATCCACATGATGAATCCCAGTGACTGGTTAATCTTAATGATATCCACCCTAGGTAACTCCTTCCAGAAAGTTTTCACCTTACTTTCTCCAGTTTCATCAGCAAATCCCTGTCCTTAGCAGCTGTGCACTTATGAAATGCAAAAAGTCCCTGATCTGCTGTTGAAGGGTGGTTGCTGTCAGTAAGCAGGCATGAAAACATTGCTAATCTCCTTAAACTCTATCAGAGCTCCTGAGAGACCAGACACAGCCCACTGTCAATGAGCAATTGTATTTTTAAAAGAATCATAGTCTGCTTCCTTCCCCCTCACTCTCCCCTGCTTTTGAGATCTGGATCTCTCTGCTGTTTGAACTGCCCTGGAATTCCTGGGCTCAAGTTATCCTCATGTCACAGGTGGCTGGGGCTAGAGACATGCACCACCTGTGGCCTGGCTGGAATCTTTACGGAGCTGCAGGTATCAAGAGGAAGCTTACAAGGCTCAGTAAATCATGCAGAAACAGATGTGCTGCATCTGGCTTTGTTGTGCCAGTTACAGAGGACAAGCAGAGTAGATTTCATGTCGCTCATAAAGGCCCTAGGATTCTGAAAATGGAAAACCAGCAAGAATTTCAATGCCGAGTCACTTCTTGCTCGCACTTCACAAGAGAGTCAGCCTGTCATTGAAGTTTTTTTCACGTTAACTTTATTTTTAAATTTTATTAACCGTGAATTTATGTGTTTCCATCACCCATTACCTACCCCATCCTGCAACCCTTCCCATCTTGCCATTCCTTCAAACTTTTGAGTCAGCACTGGCTACCTGGGAGAAATGTTAAATGGCCTCTTCTCTGAAACAAGGCTGTTTCCTCAAAGTCTGCTCTTGTAAACCGGGTGTGGTGGCATACTTGAGGGGATCAGAAACCCAAGGTGGTCCCAACGACATTCTAGCATGGACTTCCAGCGTGGACGGAACTGTGACTGAGGGCCCACTCGCTGGCGGTTCATGGTTGCTGGGGAAAGGAGTGTGGCTGCTGATACGTTTCCCATGCTCCATGGGTGGTTCCTACTTATGCCAATGATGGCAAGCACTCACTGAACTCAATGGGTAATAAAAATAATTCATATTTTTAATTTTTTATATCTATTAATAATAATTTTTAAAAAGGCAAAAGCAATGAGGGTGAGAGGGGAACGTGTTCAAGGGCACCCTGAGGAGAGTATGAAGGGAAGAGACTGGGTATGATCAAGATACATATAGCCAATGAAATTGTAAAATAATAAATGAAAATATTCTTTTAAACAATTATCTAATTTCAAAATTTATAAACAAAAAAAGTTTAAGGTCCTCCTAACCTACTTCCGGGGGGGGGGGAGCAGCCCGAGCAAAACAGTGTGTCTCCAATGAGAAAGTGCACTGTTTACAAGGCTGCCTTCATGGACCATCTGCGAGATGCTCTAGACAACCTGACACAGCATCTAAGTAAGCCTTTGCTACTTTAATAACATGTTTGCTTCATGAAAACAGCTTCGTTCCTTAATGTTCATAACCTGCTTCTGCTAACTGGAATCTTCTCATCTGAAAGCTCCTCACCTCTCTCAACCTTCACAGAACTGATTAGGGTTAGGGCCCTGTTCTATATCGGGCTTTAATTTAAGAGAATGTTTTGACTTGCTTGATCTTCTATCCATACCACGATCCATACCAGCAATTAAACAGCTTATTTGTCTTTCGTGTGTTCACCAAATAGCACTTTCAATTTCCTTCAAGAACCTTTTCCTTTGTCTTCCCAGCTCAGAAAATTAGTTATTTCAAGAGGCCTAGTTTTCAACCTACCATGGCTTCTGACATAGCTTCCTCACTAGGCTTAACCATTTGTAGCTTCTGATTTAAAAATAAGATATTTATGACTCTTCTATTCAATTGAACACAAATTTGCTGAAGGGTTATTAACTGCAATATTGTTGAGGCCCAGGAGAGAGGAAGATCCAAAGAAAGGGAAAAGATAAATAGCTGGTTTTTGAAGAAGTTACAACACATAGATTTGTTAACATTAAGTTCACCTTCTTAGATGGGTGTAGTTCATGGTGTGCAGCAAAAGTCACTGATTCCTGCCCAACATAGCAGCTAGAATAATAATAAAATCTGAAGTGTTGTCAGGTACCAAAATGTGACTCAGTGTGTGTTTACCAAGTGCACATGTCATTAGAAAGCTGATCTAGAAAGACTTGCTCAACAAGAGTGGCTACAAAACATCAATGTTTAAAAAGGAGCAATATCTGCCCTGCACAGTAAGGAAAGATCAGTAGAAAGAAGGATTGTCTATCCATGCATCAAGTACTATTCAAATGCTTTTATTCACTGCTAGATTCTTCTGGTTGTGGCCCATATTTTTCTCTTCCTTTCAAAATCAAGAAGTTTTATATTGTGTACTAAATATTATGGTGATTATATTTTCTCAAGAATATAGATTTTTTGGGGGGGGGAGGACTTGCTTTTTATTAATATGTAGTTAAGCTAGTTAGATTCAAACAATAAATAGGCTGTCTTTCCTGGGGAAGGTGTTGCTAAAATATCAACTCTTTTGGTGTTATGTGAGCTGTTTAGTCTTCTTTGTACATGTGTATTTCAGAGATAAACCAAGGATTTGGAAAGTATGCACATACTAAACTTGAGCTCTCCCTCTCTATCTATCTCTGTGTTGAGATATGCCCTGAGACTTGGTCAGCCCTGATCTCTGTCTTAGTCCTCAGGTCTAAAAAAATAAAAATAATAAAAAAAATGTGTACCAGGTTTTTTGCTTCTATGCATACAGTAAATGGTATCCTGCTTTTGGTCCAAAAGCCTTTACAAATTTATTTTAACAGTCTGTGAGCAGCCATTTGAAGGGGAAGGAACTGCAGGCAGGTGTGTGTATATGTGTGTGTGTGTGTGTGTATGTGTGTACGCTCGTGTGTGCGCACACGGATGTGTGGACCAGGAAGTGGGGGCAGCCGAGTTAAGCGTCTCAACTCCTTGGACTCCATTTGCCATTCTTTTCTGTCTCCCCCAGACCTTTAGTGGTAGTGGGCGGTTATATTTGCGTTTCCTTTTCATTCATTTCCAAATCTTTAAAAAAATTTGGGGGGTTGAGGGTCGCGGGGGAAGCTAGGAAAGGGGAAAAGGAGGTGAGTAGTTGCAGAAGAGCAGGAGGAGGACGTGGAGGTGAAGAAGATTAACCTGGAGTAAAAGAACAGAGCCCCGGAGGAGGCCACAGAGTTAGTCCTCGATAATTGCTTGTGTGTCAATGGGGAAATTGAAGGCCTGAATGACACTTTTAAAGAACTCAGTTTTTTTTTTTTTTTTTTTAAGGGAGATTTCATTTTCACAGTCACAGGTCTTTCTTTTTTTAAAATTTTTTATTATTTATTATTTATTCAATTGTGCGTGTATGCGTGTGTGTGTGTGTGTGTGTGTGTGTGTGTGTGTGTGTGTGTGTATGTAGAACCACGGACGAATTCGGGAACCACCGTGGACACCTCCACCTCCTTGTTTACTCTGCCCGGGATTCACAGGCTCCGCCCTACCAGGACCAGAAACGCAGGCCGCCCCCGCTTCCGCCCAGCGTCTATACATGGGGTCTAGGATCCTAACTCAGGACCTTCTGCCTGCAAAGCAGAGGCTTAACCCCTGAGCCAGCTCTCCAACCCCAAGAACTCAAATTTTTGAGTATTGCTAACGTGGAGTTAAGTTCATTGGCTCGTCTTCCCAGCTTAAATAAACTTCGAAAGTTGGAACTTAGTGACAATATAATATCTGGAGGCCTGGAAGTCCTGGCCGAGAAATGTCCAAATCTTACCTACCTCAATCTGAATGGAAACAAAATCGAGGATCTCAGTACAGTGGAAGCTCTGCAAAATCTTAAAAATTTGAAAAGTCTTGATGTTTTTAACTGTGGGATCACAAACCTGGAAGATTACAGAGAAAGTATTTTTGAACTGTTGCAGCAAATCACATACTTAGATGGATTTGATCAGGAGGATAATGAAGCGCCAGACTCCGAAGAGGAAGATGATGAGGATGGGGATGAAGATGAGGAAGATGAAGATGAAGCTGGTCCACCTGAAGGATATGAAGAGGAAGAAAATGAAGATGAGGATGAATATGAGGATGAAGATGAAGCTGGCTCAGATGTAGGAGAGGGAGAAGAGGAGGAAGTGGGTCTTTCTTACTTAATGAAGGAAGAAATTCAGGATGAAGAAGATGATTATGTTGAAGAAGGAGAGGAGAAGGAAGAAGAGGAAGAAGAAGGTCTTCGGGGAGAGAAAAGGAAATGAGATGCTGAAGATGATGGAGAGGAAGAAGATGACTAGGTCATTCTAAGATCAGATCCCCTCCTGTCCTGGGTGTGCAGTAGAGTGGTCACATCTTTTCCTTCGTGTATGATAGCTGTCCCTACAGAAGATAATGTAACTTTTTATAGGAAAAGTGTGGTTTCACTATTTTGTCTTATCATTCCAATTAAGATTTATTAGTGTGTTAATCATCATAATGTACGTAGAAAATTAATTTCCCTGTTGTGAAATTCTCTAGCATTGTATGTAGAATTTTAATTTTTCTAATTCATGCTTACTGTATTAGGCATTTCTAGCCTATAATTAAAATGACTGCTTTCAAAATTTTATTTTAAAAATAAAGGAATTCACCACATTCCATCCTTTATTTTCGATGTGTAAAATAATCTTAAAACTATTTAGAGCAGTTTTAGGTTCATACCAAAACTGCGCAAAAAGGAGAGAATTCTCCACATGCCTCTTGTGTTCACAATCTCTCCTGTTAGTGACGCCCTGCCCCAGAATGGAACGTTTGTTGCAACTCATGACACTTACCTAGAATTCACAGTTTACCCCGAGATTCACTCTCAGTGCTACACATTCTACAAGTTTTGACAAATATATAAAGGTATGTGCATAACATTATACCATCACTGAGAATAGCTTCAGTGCCTTGAAATTCCTCTGCACTTCTATTTATCCCTCCCTTCCCCTAAGCCCTGTCAACCACTCATGTTTTTACTTTTCCATAGTTTTTCAATTTCCAGAAGGTTGTATAGTAGTAATACATCATATAGCCTTTTCAGATGGGCATATTTCACTATATGGATAGATAAGTTTGGTTTTGCTTACTCTGCAGTGTTGCTACATGCTTTTGTCCAGAATCCGTAATTACTATTTTTGAGGAAGCTGATCTAATATTGCTATTTAGCCATGAAGAGAAGGAAAAGATTCAATATAATTTAAAACATTTAACAAGAATAATCAAACTTCTCACTGGAGCTGAAGTTATAAGCTTATCTTAAATCATCTCTGATTACTGAACTTCAGGGTCTATTAATATTTAGCTACTATACCAGCCAGTAATAGATTTAATAAATGGATGGCAAATCCCATCATATACAAGGAAATATCACTATTGCATAATTTATGATGAACCATTTTAAAAACAGGATGATTATATTGTAAATTTAGGTCACAAACCTGCCAAGGCTGTATCGCTTATAGATTTAATTTGTAGAGAAACTTCTCCTTTCAATGAAGTCCAGTTTTGAAAATTATCATATATTTCATATTTAATATTGGTTAGCTCCCTTTTGGTAAAAGTAAGCAATGAAAGAGTCTTATTCCAGAAGTATCTGAACTCTGACAATTTTTGACTGCAATTAGTAAAACAAAAAATTAGGCTTTTAAACACAGTAAGCATAACAATGCATATTTCTTCAAAAGTGGCTTTATCATGATCATGGATCTACTGCCAAATGCAAACAATTTTGAAAACAAAAGGAGGAATTATTCACATGATGTTGAGGCAACAGATATAACTGGGAACAACTCAGGTGCACTGAAGTAGACAGTCATGTTGATTTATTTTTAGTTTGTTATTAATCTGCAAAAAAAAACCCTGCATACAAAGTTACTATATGAATTTTTTTTTGAGGCAGAGTCTTGCAAGATAGCCCAAGCTGACCTCAGTCTGGCTATGCAATCCTGGCTGATCTTAAGCCGATAATCCTTCCTGCCTCAATTTCAAACAACTAGGATTGCAGATGCCTGCTTATTAATTTTTTTAATAATTCAGAGAAAACATATAGAGAGCAGTTTGGCCAGGGATCTAATTCCCTTTGACCATTCTTGCAACATAATTCCCCGTGGTTCCAATGGGACCTGACTGGTGGTGAAGAAGTAATGATATAATCAGTCAAAGTGACCGATTAGCCTTTTGCTTCACTGAAAGCTGCAGCTCAAAATAAGCACATGTGCCATCTTGGGGACTTGTTTTTTCATATCCTGCCTCTAATAGGCAAGTCACAGACATAGATTTTAAAGTTATCTGCAAAAGAGTGATGACTAAAACTAAGGAAGAACAATTGCTCCTCCAGCATTTGTAGCCCTGGGCTGATTATAATCTCTAACATGGAAATATCTTCCTTATGCTTTGTAATGTTCATAAAGCATCTACACATTGTCTGCCACAGACCCAGGGCAAAGCTATCACAGTATTCAAGGGCAAATATTGGTAGTTCTGACTAACACAGGAGAGCTGGGCTACCTGGGTTGTATTTCTTTGCTTGTTAATTACCAGCTTTCTAGAAAAGGGCCAAGAAGATTATGAAGAGAAAAAAAAAGGTTGCCCAGGGTACAGTTCTTTCTTCAACAATTATTTGTTGACTGTCAATTATGTATGTGTAAGGCACTTATGGAAGATAGCTAGGCAGCAAAATAAAACTATCTTATGTAGAGAATTTTTTTTAAAAGAATGCTTCCGGAAACAGTAAATTAAAAACAAAAACTGGGCTGGAGAGATGGCTCAGGAGTTAAGATTTTGCCTCAGAAGCAGGAGGACCTGAGTTCAGAAATCAGATCCCACATAAAAAACACCAGGTGGAAACGGCAGAGGCCTATACTTCCAGCTCTGGAAGGCAGAGCTTGGGAAATCCCAGGGCAAAGCAAAAAGAAATTCAGGACGGAGTCGTCCTGTGGCCTCCACAGACACACACAAACACAAACACACACTTACACACACATACATACACACGCAATTAAATTAAAAATAAAATAATTATTAAATAAAAATTAAATTAAAATAAATTAAATAAATAAATTAAAATAAATAAATAAATCCAAACCTGTCATTTATTTTATTCCCCTTTTTCTAGAGCTAAAAAAATACAAAAGAATCTTCATAAATATTCTCAATATATTAAAAGTCATTTTTAGGAAAAATGTATTTCCTAGTTTCTTTTATAGACTAAATCCTATCTTTATGAATTATAAACCATTCAGAAGTTATGTAGGAGGAGACCAAACACTATTTATGGTGGAAAGTTCTAAATGTCAGGCCTAATATCATGTAGAAAGTTTCCTTGTACTATCAGAGACCGTCTCAAGGGATCAAATACATTGATAATGATCAAGAGGACAATGGGACTCTGGGGAGATGGCTCAGTGAGCTCATATGTTTGCCACACAATCATGAGGACCTGAGTTCAAATTCTTGGAAGCTCATGTAAAAAGCCAGTGTGGGGCAGGAATCTCTAATCCCAATGCTGACTGGGCGCTTTCTGACCAGCCAATCTAACTGAGCTGGTGAGTTCCATGCTTCAACTTGCCTCAAAAGATAAGGTGGCCAGCAACTGAGCAAGACATTAGATATAGACCTTTGGCCCTCACAAACACAAGCACACAGGAGCACATCACACACAAAATGAGCCAAATGGATTAATTACTGTACTTTCATTTTAGCTGTCACTACAAAGTGAGAACAAGATGTTAACAGAAGAAGATGTTTGACTAATTTATGTTGTATTAGTAAAATAGTTCAGCTGACTGAATGGGTATAAAACAAGCAATTTCCATTGGTCTCAAACATAAGAAACCATCTTACTAGAATGTGTTTGAATGTTTGAAAAAACCTTTTCAACCTTCATAATTTTCAATTTATTAAAGATAATCTTACCTGAATATTTGTGATTGTTTCTGTTTAATTTTTAACTCATGTTGCAACTGATTTAATTCTTTCTTTACTCTCTGAAATTCACTGTGTTGATTTTTTAGCTGTATGTTTGCATCTTGAATTCTAAAAACATAAACAAAAACATCCATTACAAGCTTCATTTCTCCCAACTAATACCATTTTAAATTAAAACTGAAATATACTTCAGTACAAGTAAGTAAACAGAAACTATGAATCTTCATTTATACTGCATATAAGAAAAACTACTGTATACAAAAATATATAGGAAAACACAGCAAACAGTTACTATTTCAGGAAAAGATGGTGAAACTCCTTCATGGCATATAAGTAAAGATACTAAAGTAAGACAAATTTTTATTCAGTGTTCTTTAAATTTTATAATGACTGTGAATATACAAGTATTAGTTGTAACAGTAACAAATATAAATTTATTTTTAAATTTAATTTTATTAAATATGCATTATAATAGAAAATGTTAAATATCATTGAAATATTTCAGGAAAAATAGTTATCATTTGCCTTTAACTTAATTCTCACTACTAAAGACAACTGTTTTCAATTTTTCCTGTTTTTTCTAGAATTTATCTCCATATTACTAAATGACATATCTATTCAATTATTTCTTGATATTTCATTTTAGATGGTATTTTAAGACTTAAAAAATCAACACACACACACGCACACACACACACACACACACACACACATACCTCCTAAGATAAATTCAGGGTGTGGTGTCACATGCCTATAGTCCTAGAACTCAGGGAGCTGAAGCAGGAAGCTCGCTGCAAATTCAAGGCCCTCTTGGTCCTACTCAGTGAAATGCAAGCAAGCTACATAGTGAGACCCTGTCTCAAAATAAACAAGTGTTGACATGACAGTTTTACAATTTTTTTTGACAGTTTTACAATTTTTATGACAGTATCCGGAGTCTAGAATCCTTCCTACACTCTGACCTACCATTTTAGAGTTTGTGCTTTGTTCTCATAGTCCACAATGGAGGCCAATGCTTTAACCATTACATATGCATTCTAGACTTACAGCAGCCAAGAGAATAGTGTTTCTAAATCAATGTTCTTAAAGAATATTACTGAATATTCACTGAATATTAGCGAACTTTGATCACGTAGTCCAACTTAGCTACAAATGAAGTCTTTGAATTGAGAAAACTGGTCTCCAAAGTCTATTAATATCTCTGTTACTAATGTGGAACAGAAAATAGACATAGAGGTAGGCAGCTAGAAAACTGAATCTTCCTAGACAATAACTAGACACCCACACCTGCTCCCCAATCTTTCTGCTTACCTTCCCAATACAGTTAAAGGACTCTCTCTATTAAGTTATAGTCAATATTTATAGTACATTTCTACTAGCGAACCACTAATTATATCAGATTACATTTATTATGTTGCACAACTTTTAATTGTTCTTGATTAAAACTGTGTCCTCTTCCTCTCGGTTTTCTGCCAGCTCTCCCCAGGAAGCCCCCCTGCTGGAGCTTGCTGGTCCCTCTCCAGCCTGCTGCCCATCTGTATCCACTCTCTCCTACCACCTAGGACTTCCCTGTCCTTTCGGAAACTGCTTTTATCTCTTTCCCTCTGACTTACATGTCTATTAATTCTTGAGTCTTTCCCTTTCTTGATTTTCTGCTTTTGGTGGAACAAATGCTCTAGGAGTTTTTTGTATGACACAAGTCAAATGTAATGCTCTGAAAGTCTTAAAATGGCTAAGATTGTTACCCAAAAAGCAAAGTGAAAGGGTTTACACCTATTCTATTAACTGAGCAGATAAATAACATAAAGATGCACTTCCTCAAAGAGAATTTTAAATTAATAAATGTACAAGGCATAAAAGACAAAAATATCCATAATAAAAACAACAATTTCAGGAACATTCCATTGAGAGTTGCTTTAAAAAAAAAACAACTAAAGGATGGGAGATGGTTCTGCAGGTAAAGGTATCTGGTGACCTGGAGTCCACCTGGTAGAAGAAATGAACCAACTTCTTACAGTTGCCCTCTGACTTCACATGCATGCGACTACACGCATGCACCTGCTCTCTCTTCCTCCCCGCACCCCTCTCTCTAAAGTAAATAAAATATTTTTAGAAAGAGGATGTGCTTCTAAAAAAATAGATGATAGTTTCAGGAAAAATAGACATTTGCACAGTTTCAACATATCCACCCCAAGACTTTACAGTGCAAATAATCTGGTAGCCAGAGCCTTAGCAAGTGGCCGAGGCTGACACCAGCAGTACCAAGCCACAGTGATGTCATCACGTCTATTCTGCACTCAGAAGGATGCATCGCTTCTTGCCAGAAATGAGTAAGCTCAATGCAATTTCGGATAACGTCAGATGAGCACAAATGAAAAGATATTCTATTGATAAAACAGCCATATTCTTCAAATCCCCCAGAAAGATAAAAACTGTCACAGGTGAAAGAAATTGTGAACTCTAAGTACATTTGAGATTCTAGGTTGAGTTATTGCTAGAAAACAAGGTACATTTAGACAAATGATTAAAACAAAATCTTGAGGTCAGTTAATATATTGAGCCACTGTTAATTTGTTATTTCTCATTTCCTACCACAATATGCAAAGTATTGCATATGTGAGAATGTGGGTGTCTATCAACTCCCAGTACTATTTTTGCAGGTTTATGAAGTCTATAATTATTAAAAGTTATAAACTACAAAAGAATGGTTTGCACATACTCAATGAGTAATTTAACTTGTGAAACTTCAGTATGAAATAATTAAGTTTTGGAAGCAACATTGTTTTAGTGGAAAAAATAATGGGAGACAACCTTTGTGGTCCCCTTTCATGACCAGCGCATTCCTACACATGCCATGTGGCATGTGAGAGAAGAATCCTATGTCATAGATGTAGATCCCTATGGGTGAGGTGGAGCATGTCAAGACTTATTATCAAAAAGAAAAGGCAAATTATAAAATCAGTAAATATGACCCTAAGCAACATATTTTATAATTATTCTCTATATACACATGCTGTCTTAGTTTTTGATTTCTGTTGCTGTAATGAAAACATGGGCCCATACAACTTAGAGGAATAAGGTGTTTCAGGCTACAGTCCATTATGAAAGCAGGAGAATTCAGGAGCCGAGGGTCCTGGCCACACCATATATGTAAGGACAGATGAGAGAGGAACATACTTTCTTGCTTGCCATTGTGCCAAAGATAACCAATTCTCTCTCCATCTTATCCTGCTGCCTACTCACTATGCACTGTGTCCTCCCATATCAATTAGATAATCTCCTACAGGTTTGCTCAAAGACCTGACTTAACCAAGTAATTCTTCATAGTTATGCCTAAAGGCTCAGCTCTCAATGATCAAGTTGACATCTGATGTTAACCAGCACATATATATTTTAAACTTTACAAAAAAATTAAAACAATCTTTAGCAAGGTTAAAACAGATTTCCCTGAGGCAGAGAACTAGAATTAAAAAGGTCGAATTTAAAAGACTTTAATTTGGGTTGGAGAAGTAACTCAAGGAGTTAAGACTCCATCTTACAAGCAGAAGGCTCTGAGTTTGGATCCCAAGACCCACATAAAAATGTCAGGCAGAAATGGTGGAGACCTGTACTTCTGGCCCTGGTAGGTAGAGCCTATGAAATCCCACAGAGAAGCAATAAGGAGGTAGAAGCAATCCAGGATGATTCCCAAAGTCACTCTTGGTCCTCTGCAGAGACATAGTGCCCTCTGATACACACACACACACACACACACACACACACACACACACACACACAATAAATAAAAAAACCAGTTTTTTCTACAATATTTAGAGTATTCACAATGAAGATGTACTTATGTGTTGCTCAAAAATCTTAAAATGAAAAAAATTGAAAACCTAGGCAGTCTCATTATCTGTGTATAAGTATATTTCAAGTTGATAAATGAGAAAATATCTGGAGATATTGGAAAGAAAATTAAGCTTATTTAGTATAAGGCTAAGATTTTTGTGTGTGTGTTTTAGACATACCTTGATTTACAACCTATCCCAATTACCGAAATTCACCCAGAAAAGAATTCACAGCCTATGTTCAAGAAGACATTTTCCTTTTTGTAATTAAAAATATGCATATGGAGCTGGTAGGGTGACTCAGTGGGTAATGATATCTGAGCACAGACCTGGTGACCTGAGTTTGATCCCAGAAGCCCACATGGAAGGACAGAACTGGCTTCCCAAAGTGAAGTTCCAAAAGTTTTCCTCTGACCTCCATATGTAAAACAGCATGCATGCACCAGTGTGCTCTCTCTCTCTCTCTCTCTCTCCCTCCCTCAATGAAATAATAAATAAATGTCAATTAACTATGCATTGAGAACACTTTCCAAGGTCACTTCATTCCCAAAGAAATTCCTCACAAGTTTGGTCCTACTAGTTCACTGTGCAAATAAAACTACCATACTTAAAAATGCCAAGCCCAGCAAAGAATAAACGTTCATTTTGTGTGTGTGTATATATATATATATGATCACTGTGTGAAATGAAGCATTCAGGCAACACAGTATGTACTATGCAAGCACTCAGCTTTCTCCAGTGGTCATAATTCTGCACAGAATTTGAACGCTATGTTGATATAAGGACATGATGTTGTCTAGTCAGAGAGTGTTCCTGAAAATGGAGACTAACAGCATGTTCTAGTGGAGAGAGTCCTGTGCTTGCAGCTCAATGACTTGTATTCTGAGCCTCTTACGAATGCAGCCATGAGAACTAGCACATTTAGTGGATCGTGTGAGAGCTGCTACGTGTAACACAAATGAAGGAAAGGTATTAGAGCCCCTCCTTAATTATTTTCATTTCTATTACCTATTAATAATATTACTCAGGATGAAAACCTTCTAAAGGAAAATACCTGAAAAGTCCCTTTTAACTTAGCTCCATGCTATAATCAAACAGAAGAAAATACAAGAGATCTGAGTACGCGGCTGAGGCTTTCACTACACACTCTCTTCTTTTTGTTAAGCTCCTGGGTCTGAAGATTAATTTATTTTTAAGTCTTTCCCTCTTGCTGATTTCACAGCACTCAAAGATGACAGATGGAAGTTCGGAGTCTGGAAAAATGAAGAGGAGGATTTTCATGATGACATGCCATCAAGGTCTTGCAGGCAAAGGCTTCCACATATCAAGGGGGAATTAGGACAGACACAAAGAAATCCATCAAAACAAAGCTAGTACTTCAGCTCCTGGAAATGAATTTCTGAACTGACATACATCTGCCAGTCATGAGGAGTGGTTTCTGTAACTGCTCCTCTGGAATTAACCACCACCTGAATCCATTCATAAGATTAAATTACCTTTCAAGAAAGCAGGAACAGAGGAAGGGACTCCAGGTATTACAGACAGATAAATCACTTGGGATTCAATAAAACCAGAAAGAACTCTTATTTTGCAGAGGCGTCACAAATACTCTGTAAAACCCAAGGGGAAGAAACCAAACCACTTTCCCCGTTATCAGGAGCTATGGCAACTTCAAAAACATCAACAGAAGAATGCCTTCGACTACAATGTCTAAAGCTAAAGTACACAGAACAGCAACTTAAGACAAAATTGTTCATTATAATGTCCTGCTTAGTGTTATTATTTAGTTTAATTTAAAAAAATTAATGTGAAACTCACTTATATAGTTCTATAAAATCTTTAGTTACTAAAATATATCCTTTTGTTAAGATAGTTTTAATTTTCTGGCATAGTCTCTATCCTGTAAGATACTAATACACTAAATGAACCTAAGAAGGTAAGAGAAAGGTAATTTACAGTGGGATGAGTCCATATTGCTTTTTTCTTAGTAATTGATATCTTTATTTTTGACATACATGCATACAATGAATTTTGATTATAGCTATTCTTCTTCTTTCCCACTCTCCCTAGATATTTCCCTAGCATATCTACCTCCCACCTTTATGTCCCTCTTTAAGAAGAAAACTTATCTACAGCATAAAGTAAAAACATGAGCAATAAGAGAAAATATATTTAGACTGTAGATAAATGCTTGAGTTCCAACTCCTCTTGGTTAAGGGTTTATGATAAGACTAAGGAACAGCAGCCCTGGCCCAGGGCTTACTGCTTTTTAAATTGATACTCTAAAATTTTAACAAACATATCCAGAGTTGGCAAATGACAATAAAGTTGCATTCTCTTTCCTCATCTGTAGGAGCTGAGTTTTTATAGACTTTTATCACACATTTTGAAACTATTCATCAAGAAATATAAAACTGTTCATATTCTTTAATCTAGGAATTCCATTCTTGTGATTCTAAAGAAATAAATCTAAACATTGAAAACTTTTTATGTTTGCTTGGTTTGGAAGAGAAACAAAACCACGGCAATTCACTGTAGCAAAAGTATGGGGCAAATACAAATATTTAGCAAGCAAATGATTGATATGCTCAACACAGTTCATTAAAATAGTATTTACAGTATTTACAGATAACATTAAATACATTTTGGTATTAGATTTTTAATCAAGATATTGAATTCCATAATTAAATGTTTTAAATATATGTGTTTACAAAAATAATTCAGACATTTTGCTATGAAGATTTTATAAGCTGGGCATCACTCAGTACTTTGTTTTTTTTTTGTTTTGTTTTGTTTTGTTTCATTTATTTATTTATTTATTTATTCATTCATTCATTTATTTGTTTGCTTGTTTGTTTGTTTATTTGTGTGTATATGAACCAGAGGGTATTGTGTGTGCCTGTGGAGGCCTGAGGGTGACCAACATGAGGGACAGTCTTAAGAAATACGAGCTTACTAGAGTTAAGGGCCTGGTGGGAGAGCATTGTAATGGAAGAGATAGCTTAGAATGAGAGGACAGAGAGAGCAGAAGGAGAAGTCGTAGGCAGCATGGTGGAAAAGAGGGTCCCAGGATGCAGAGAATCTTGGAAAGAGAACAAAGGACGAGCCAGGAAGAAGTGAGGGGACAAAGAATTTGAAAGGCTTTTTTTTTTTTTTTTCCTTTTTTTTTTATTAAAAATTTAATTATACATTTTAAATTTTTTACCAGTTCCCTCCCTCCCCCCTCCTCCCCCCGAACCCTCTCCTCCCCACTCAGTACTTTGTAAGAAATGTGAATGGCCTGCATCATAAGAACCGCTGTCACTGAGAGGTATCGGCCATGAACTCCTAATGTAGGAACACCCAGCCCTGTATGTAAGGGTTCCTCCGTATAGGGACCCTCCGTGTAAGGGGCTACTGACCTAATCGGCCTTGTCTCATTTTTTACTGTTAACGACAAGCTAAACATGTTTGCTAGGCTTATACTATAGTAAAAATGATAAAGACCCATGAAAAATTCCTAAAAAAATTCTTACTGAAAATTTACTTATTTTGATTGTCAAACACATTGCTTCCAAATCTCTTACTTAGTCAAATATACAATTAAGCCAGAGGCAGTGCTGCACTTAAGAAGAGAATCACCACAAATTCAAGTACAATGTCAAAGCCAGTTTGACTAACTATACAGCTTAACTATACAGTTAGTTCAAGGTTAGTGTGGATTCAATGCCATATATATATATATATATATATATGGACATATGGACAGAGATAAGCAGATCCTTGGAGCTCATTGGCCAATCAGCCTAGGTGCACTGATGAGCTCCATGTTCAATGACCCTGTATCAAAAACCAAGGTAGAAGGCAATTGAGGAAGACATCCAATATTGACCTGTAGTCTGCACATGCATGCATACACACATACATACATGCATGAATGTATTCGTATACATGAAAATACATACATATACTCTCTACCCCACTGCCACACACATAAAAGATTTCTGAAGACCGTGAAGCTCAAGTCCTTCTTGAACATGGGGGTCTCTGCAGGGTTCTATGTTTATGGAGGGAATATGTGCTGAGACATCCTAGCTTCAAGTCTCTCCTCTGCTTCCTATAAAAGTCATAATTCCAGCTAAATAAAAACTCACCTTTATCTCCTAATTTAATCTTAATTACCTCCCAAAGAACCCATCTTCAAGTATAATGATAACATTTACCTGAAATGGGGACTAATTTTTTGTATGTATATGCATAGCCTATGTGTGTATGGTGTATATATACATATGTGTGCAGTTGCATGCATCCATGTGTACACATGTAGAGGCCAGAAGAGATGCTGGGTGTCCTGTTTTATCACTGTCCATCTTATCCCTTGAAAGAGACTCTTATATGGAACTCGGAGCCAGACTGGCAGCCAGCAAGCCCCACAATTCTCCTATCTATGTTACCCACAGCACTGGAGTTAGTCTTGAGCACAGTCATGCCCAGCTTTTATGTGGGTGCGGGGATTCAACCACAGCGAGTCCTTGTACTTGGACAGCAAGTGTGCTTATCAAAGAAGCCATCTTCAAGCCCCAAGGATTAAACTTCAGGTTTCAACCTGGGAAACTCATAACCAAATCACAGCATTTCACCCACATCCCCTTTCTCAGGTACAAAATATACTCATTACACCCCAAGCATCAAAGTTGTATATTTCATCATAGACTCAGAGGTCTAAAGTCTCATCTGAGGCTGAAGACAAGCTCCTTCCAGCCACACAACTGCAAAATCAAAGCAAGCTGCCTACTTCTAACTGTAAGACAGAAATAGGGTAAACAGCTCTATTCCTCAAGGAAGAACAAATCAAAAGGAACTAACCCAAAGTGAGTCTGAATCTCAGCTGGCCCAACTTTGGATCATAAATTTCCCAATTAATCATGTTGATTCACTAGAAAAACTCTCCAGGTCTTGGGAAACCCTGGGATCAGTCTACGGGATTACTCTGTGTGTTGCACGCTCAAATCTGTCTTCTTTAGTCTGGTGTCACACGCTGACAATATATAGAGCATTCTAGGATCCCAGGTGCCACAATTTCACTCCTACAACTCCAAATGAGTTGCCATAACGTATCCATTACTTTTCTAAATAACACCCCTACAAGTCCCTGACAGAAACTAACTACTGAAGGGAAAGAGGTTTATTTTGGCCCATGGTCTCAGTCCAGCAGGTAAGAAGAGCACAGTGGAAACCAGGAGAGCAAGAGCCCTGTGGCTTAAGGTTCGCAGATCAGGAAGCAGAAAATTGGGGTCAGAATCCATGTCACCCTCAAGGGTCCCCTCTCCTCTGTGCTCTGCTACATAGGACATAGTCTCAAAGATCCAAACACTTTCCCAAAGAGCACTACCAGCAAAGGACCACGTGTTGAAGGCATGAGCTTCTGGGAGACACCTCATATTCAAACCCCAAGATCCCACTAAGGAATCTCTGCAATCTTATTCTGTGGTCAGTCCTGGTCTGCCTTCCCCAGGCAGATTTTTTTTTAAGTTAAATTTGTATTTTGGCAAATACGTGCATACCATGCATTCTGGTTTCTCTCAACCCCACTTCTCTTTGCTCTTTTCCATCAATCCCTCCCCTCTCTCCAGAAATCCTTTTCCCACATTCATGTCTGTGTTGTTTTGTGACAGTTTAACCACGCCCATCTGTGACCGTAGGTCTGTGTCTTGTGACAAACACATGTGATCAGTTCAGCAGTGGAATCCACCAGAGCCCAGGGGGCTCACCAATGGCTATACCACTGAGCACAGTGACTGCCAACACCTTCTCCCCTGAATCCATCAGTAACTAACACTTAAGTAGGGACAGGTAGGGCCTCATGAGCTCCCTCTCCAATCCCTGACTGATCGCAGGCAGGCCTAGCCTCCTGCGGGCTCAGTGCAGGCAGCTGCAGCCGCTGGGAGATAATGATTGCAATGCCTGCATTACACCAGGAAATATCTCCTGTCTTCTGGTTCCTGCACTCTCTCCACCCCCTCTTCCATGGTGTCCCCTGAGCCTCAGAAGGGTGGTGATGTCCTGTATAGGGCTGAGCACTTGGCCATCAGTCATCTTCAGTGCTCTGCATTCCCTATCACTCACTGCAAAGAGAAGCTGCTCTAACTGAGCGGAGAGCTGCATTTGTCCATGAGCATCAGCATAGATATAAAGGCAGGAATGTCCTTGTATTAGTCAAGGTTCTTTAGAGCCACAGAATCAACAGAATTAATATATAAAAAGGGAATTTATTGAGTTGGCGTATGAGATATGGCTGAGGTAGTCCAACAATGGCTACTAGTAGCTGCTCAGTCCAGTAGTCCAGTGGGTGATGGCTGAAGGCTGAAGGATTCCTGGAGAGTCTTTAATCACATTGAAGACTTGTAGAGTTGGAGGCCGGGAGGGTCGAAGAAATGAAGAAACCAAGCAGCAGGAGGGAATAGCGTTTTCTAGCACAGTTTCAGAGAGTCTCTCCAAAGTCTTTTGTTCTAGGTTCCTTTTTATTTGGTCCACTACTGGGAGGTTCCAATCAGATCTAGGGCTGGTCTTTGTATTGATCTGGATCATCTTTTCGGGAAGTCTGACAGCTGATCTTAGTTAATGCCAGGTGTGGTCAAGTTGATTAACTATCACAGCCCTCCTGTGGAGTCAGCTTCACATGAAACCAGAGTGCGGTTAGTCACCCCAAACAGTTGTGCCACTGCTGCACCATGAGCACATTCTGCCCAGCAGGCTGGATGCCTTTTCTGCCTCTGCAGCCTGTGGCATCCTTCAGGACTATGAAAGCTAGCCAGCTGCTGGGAGAGGGCTTCCAGCCCTGTGCCACCTGATTTTTCTGTCTTGTGACAAAGCCATGTGGCGTTTTCAGCAATAGACTTTTATTGACCAGTTCTGGTAGGCAGCTAAGAGGAATGGCAAGAGTGTATATCCTTTTGGGGGACTTTGAGACTTCCCTGATCAATAACTCATAGTGAGGTATTCCACACCTGGCACTGGGATTTTTGCTTAAACCTTGTATTTTAGGAACAGCAATATCCATCTGTGGCATTAGCTTTAGATGTCAACTTAACAATTGAGAACTGAGCCTTTGGACTCACTTATGAAGAACTGTGTAGTTTGCAGTGAGCCTGAGATTATCTTCTTGATGTGGGACGACACAGTTTGCAGTGAGTAGGATCATTCCTTAGGGAAGTGATAATATAAAGATGTGGTTGGAATCTGGCAGACTGGCAAGCTAGAAATTATTCCCTCTCTCAGTTCTTCCTGTGGTGCAGCCAGTTCTCTCAGACCCTGTGGTATCACTGTCCTAGAACAGTGAGCAGGAATAGACCCCTTGTTTCCCTAAATTGTCTGGGTCATATTATCATAGCAATGCTGATGTGAAACTAAGACACCATCCATACAATTTCTCTCTCTTTCACTTTCTCGCTCTCTCTCTCTAAAACTTTAATTGACTTATGAAATAGGTTTCTATATACCCTTCAGTTTTGTTATGCTCCCCATTTTCCACCCTACCTAAACCTTCCCACCCCGTTGTCTCCCCCTCTTCTTATTTATCACTTACACTCCACTGTCTCCCTTTGGTCTAGTGGTTAGAATTCCCAGTTCTCTAGTTTCCTGGCTTCTGCAGGTACTGCAAGTTAAATACGCTACAGATTCAAAGCTAGGGTGTACAGATTAGAGAGAACATCTGCGCCCTCCCCAGGTGGTTTGCCATCTACTCTAATGTGGATAGGAGCCATACCCCAATTTGTCCGCTTCTTGCCATAATGCACTGCTGCACTGAAGACCAGGCAAACACAGCCAGCGACAGTCTGCCCCTAGAGTGAACACCCTGTGAACCTGGGAGATCCTCTAAAAGCCTCTAATAGTGTCAAAAGAAGGTTCACTGGAGTGGTGCCATTTGAAGCATGTGACACCTTCATGGCTGGAGCTCCACATCCTAGACCGCTTTCTGGTCATGAGACACAGTTCTGCTTCTCTGTCTACTTCTTGCCATAAGGCACTGCTTCATCACAGCCCTAGGCAAGAGGACCAGACGTGCCAGAACCCTCGACATCAATGGAAAGAAACCTTTTCTTCGGCTAACAGCCATCGTCCTCTCAAACAGCACCAGCCACATCTGGGCCTGTGGGCGCCTCGGGAAGGGTAGACAATGGAGCACCGGAGCAGGGATCCCAAGCAGCCCTGGATGGCAAGCTCATGCAAACCCTTAAGTCTGATCCCTCAAGCGTTCTTTCCTCCAGAGCCTCTGATCCTGTGGTCTGAAAGGTGACTGAGGCCCCTGGAATCCATCTGACTGGACTGGGCGCTGGCGGCGGTCTGCACACTTATTTCTTCAGTAAGCAGCTGCCCAGCCACACTGAGCACTCTCTGCTGAGCACGCTTTCATCCTTTACAGGGTCTGACTCAGACAACCCATAATCGTTACACTCCGCTTTCTTCTGAGATCACAGTAAAATGGAAATTTCTCTTTACACCATTCTTGCTTGCGCTGGCTTGTGCTGGCTTGCGCTGGCATGCACAGCTAAAGCATCACAGGCGGCCAAGGGCTTCGCTGCTTATGGGCTTCTCGCTGTACTTAGGCTTCTACATCATCTCAGGGCACCACACGCTAGCTTTCAGTAGATGTGCGAACTTCTCGGCATGGTCTTTATTGTCCACATGGTTGTCAGCACTGATGGTCTCACGGTCAGTCCCTAATAAGCTCCAGGCTTTCCCTAGTCACCAGAACTGACCTAATGTTCTGCTCACGGCAATGCAGACCTCTCCAAGCCGGCGCCTCCCAGTTCTTCCAGGCTTTGCTCATTTGCTGTTATTGCCCCACTCTAGGGATCAGTTTCCTCTTCTAGTCCATTTTCTGTGGTTGTAAGTGAATATCACTAACTGAATGATTTATAACAAATTAAGGTTTGTTCGGCTGATGGTCATGGAGACTCGGAGGTCCAAGGAAAAGGAATAGGGATAATATCTGGGGAGGGCCTTATTGCTAGTGGGAAGTCTCTGCAGAGTCCCTGGGGTTGATGGAGGGCACCGGATAGCAGGTGGGGTATACAAGGAAGAGTCAAACATGCTTACAGATTCATTCTCAGACAACCCATTAATGATCTATTTTTTTTCATAAGAGCAAATCTGCCTGACAATGCCTGAAAGTAGGAACTAAATTTCAGTGAGAGTTTTGGTGAGTACATTCAAGCCACAGAATGAATTATGGAAAACAAATGAGTGTATATGAAACACAGTATTAAAAAGCCACTTGCTGATGAACTCCACATATCACTAAATTACATGTATTGTCCCAAACACTGGTCTATATCTATGTTTTTCTTTAAAACGTTTTAAGAGAATGATATATGAGCGGCTGGAAATATGCAAGTAAGTGCCCAATGTTCTAACAATCATTAAAATTTAAGATTTCCTTTCTTTCCCTTTTAGAATTGAAGCAATAGTAACTGGCTTGACAAAAGAAAAACAGACTATCCAATTGCTTCTAGTGACTCTTTTGACCTTTGATTAAAGTACAATTACACTATGAGGAAAAAGAAAAGCAAAAGTCACTCAAATCAGAAACAGGAATATGCATTCCACGCCCACTATGCGCTTGCTACCACAGTAAGCACATCTAAAGATTCAAAACCAGTGGAACAGCGCCTGTCCCCGAGTGACTCGTGGCTCGTGCTGCAGAGTAAAAAGGACGACAAGAAGATAAGATTACTCACAATGGGATGAAGGCAGTAAAGTAGAAGGCAAGGACAGCAAAATAACCAATGAGTCCTTTGTGTGCTGGGGGGGAGATTAAAAAAAAATTCTCTAAATTAGAGAAATTTCTGCTTGTACTTTAAGTGCTACTGAAAGCAGACAAGGAAGGCGGGGAGAGAGGAGGAGGGAGGATAACACAAAAAAATACTTTGCTAAAAAAAAAACCCTTTCATTTCCTTCTGAAAATAGTAATAAAGAATTGGCGAGCACGACAGGTGAAGACACTTTGAGCACCAGGCTAACAACCCAAGTTCAATCCCCGGAGCCCGCGGCAAGGTGGAAGGAGAGAACGGCTCCACAGCCTCGCCCTCTGGCCGGCACACACGTCACCACGTGCCCCTGACCCTACACATACGAACACAATTTTAAATGTTTAAAGAAAATTAAAAAAGAAAAGTATGAGCTAGTACATTCACCTCCAACCAAAGATGACTCAGCATCTGAGCTGGGCAACCCCCTTTACAAACACTTTTCCTTCCAGCCTCCTGACCAATCCAGCTGCAGCTTCTCAATTTCGTTTTGGTCCCAATGAAGGGACTTTTGCCAGTTTGAGGCAGTTTCCTTGTCATAACAAATGCTTTGGGAATGTGTTTTAGCCCTTTTCTAAATGTTATCAGACTGTGGTCCCCAGAAAGCTCCCCACCGTATGCCAGAAATGGTTCCACAATTTAAAAAAAAAAAAACTGGAGATAAAGTGGGTTTCTTTACCATAGAACTCCTGGAGTTTTCACTATGTGTTAGAATCTGCTGGGGCCACTAGAATGGAAACATTACAGATGAGGCAGCCCATAAGCAGCAGAGATCGCTCATCCCTCTGCACACTGACCAGTATGAGCGCCAGGTGCCAGCAGACCACTGTGTGGTGAAGGCTGGGCTCCCTCCTGACCAACCTGCTCTCAGAGGGCAGAGGAGAGAGGCAAAGAACCTCCTGAGAATCTCTAAATGCACTAATCCCATTCATGAGGACAAAGCCCTGCCCCTAACATCACCACCTCGGGGACCAGGATTTCAAAGCACGAATGAATGGGTGGTACAACATTCAGACCAAAGCCTTGGAGTACTGTGCAGAATGAAACGGCCAGAGACACCAATGAAGAATATTCAACAAAATGTATCCAAGAAACACACTTTCTCAAACTTTCCTGGGACCCCTTTGGAAGACATTGAAAAGACCAGCTTTCTTTTTTTCATTAATTTGATTATCATTCTGTGTGACTAATTTTACTGAAAATGTGACAGCAGTAACTATCCAAAAAGAAAAAAAAAAGGATAACTAGATAACAGGCACTCCTGAGAAGCACAAATCCCTCTTTTCCTAGAGAGTCCCGGCGAGGCTTGACCCGTCAACCATGGTGAAAACAGGGATGGAGTCGGCTCTCCTGAAGATTTCCTCTTCCTAACATGATGTTTCAGGAGAGTTCTATGCACTTTCTTCAGCTTTCCTTCACCTAAGGCTCGCAATCTTTCACTTCTGTCTCTAAGTACACCCTGGACCCATTGCTTTGCAAGCTTTGGAAGAAATAAAGATTTGGAGTATCCTTAGTACCTACAAATCCATTATGATTTCTTCATCTATGAGAGAAAACTGACATTTGTACACCTAAAAAAATGCTTTTCTTGTCATCTTGGTGAAGTTCAATGCTACCATTTTTCTGGTAAGAGATTAGCAAGGTCAATTCAAAAGAAATTTCCAGAGTACCATTGAGAAGAGTTTTCCCATTCCTTCAGCTCACTTCATGGTCACCTTCACAAAGCCAGACAGACTTGCCTGATCATCAGATATCTGCCAAGAAACCCACATGAGGCAATTCAAGAGTCATCAATAAAAAAAATTTCACTCAGGAAAGTCTCCTTACTGCCATTTCTCTAGCAGGAACTTTGAGACATAGACTAGGCCATTACTTTTATTGCTTTTACATTTTTCTGCCCTCCAAAGCATAGAAGTAAAACCTCCCTTGACAGCAAAAGGTATATTTAGGATTCCAGAGCCTCACGAGAACACATTCTTTCACATATTCTAGCCCTGTAAGGCTCCATTATTCCATGAAGAGTTCTGCTGAGAAGTAACAGCCAGTTAAGGAAGAGCTCTTGCAATTTGCTGGACAGCTTCATTTGAAACAGGAAGTTACTGCTAGAAGGCCTGAGGCACTTCAGCCTAGATGCCCATCAAATGGCACTAAATCTTAGCCATAATTCTCTCTCCTCGGCCTCATTGGAGTCATGCACTTATCCACTCATCAAAGAACTTCAGAAGACTGCCTAGGTGATTGGCTAGCACTCTGGGCAACACACGCAGCAACAATAAATAGAACTTTATATGAACACAAAAGACTTAGAGACACGGAATGGTACAGCATGAGGCAGAGTCCGTGAGAAGCAGAAAGGGACATATATGTAATAAGTAAGGCATTCCACAGGATATGGGCTGAAGTGCAGAAGTCCCAGTGGTTCACATGCAGATTGACAGGAATGCAGGGCACTTGTGTGACATTCTATGGTACATGCCATCTTCTTCGCTTTGGGATGACTAAAACCAGAGATCAAATCTGCATTTTACATTTATCTTATTCTAAGATGTCTTATTTATTTACTTAAGAGGAGACTGAGAGCAGGTATGTGCACCATGGTTTGTGAGGGGAGAGGAAGGATCGAGGGCAACTTTCAGAAGTCAGTTTTCTGCTTCTACCAGGTAGGCTCCAGGAATGAAACTCTGGTCACCAGGCTTGCATGTAGGCACCTGTTACCCTCTGAACCATCTTGCTGGCCTTAGGACTGCATTTTAGAAAGATTTTTCTACTGGAAATCACCTAAGAAAGTTTCCACTTAGACTCATGTTCAACCTTCTGCCCATCAACTGGCTTCTCCTTAAGGGTCCTGTCGCCAGGCAATAGAGCTGAGGGGTAGAGTAGCAGCACAGCATGCACGCTCTGCCTTCCGTCCCAGAACTGAAGGAGTAAAAAGTCTTGTCTTTTCTTAACTTATAGATGCTTCCGTTGAGTGATAGCATCAATTTCATCTTCCAAATGACACTACCGACAGACCTTTCGCCCTGTCTCTGCCTTTCTCCTTCTATTCACTTTTCCCCTGGTTGCTAGGATTAATCCTGACTTTGGTGCTGGTTTGTGTTTGTTTGTTTTGCTCTTCTTTATTAAGTAGGCTAATATCTAGTTGTTCTTTTTTTTTGAACCTTCTTGTCTTCTATTGGTAACTCCATTTAAGACTATCTTCCTAATATTCTCTTTTCAAGCTAGGAGCATAGTCCTGTGATTTAGCTGCTCTTATTGTCACAGTTTGCATGATTAGACTTCAGGATGTTCCAACACGATCCCTGTCATCTGTGGGGACAACTTATTCTTGTATTTATGCTAATTACTCATCTCAACGCCTCCATTCTCTTTGAGGGGAGGTAAAGACTGGGCCTATAATAATGCTGGTATCTATAACTGAAAAGGCTCTTTTCCTTGATACTTGTCCTAAGCCAATTGATGCTTCAAATCCAGGCCCTTTGAGTAAAGTATATATTTGTTATTAAAAACAAATAACAAACTTCAGTTGAATCCAAGAGGTGCCAAGAACTCATAACTGATTTAAGTATTTTCTCAAGTGATCATCTGGTTCCTCAATTGACACTGATACCTAAAGGAACTTTTCCCTTTGTCCCTTACTTTCCCTTTAAACCTTTCTTCTCTTGCCAGACTAAAAAGATTAACAAACCTTTCCACATTTCCAAGCACTTAGCTTGTCCTGCAGTCTCAACTTATTAAATTAAATTAAATGGGAACCATATAACCCAAAAAGGCAAACAGGCATACTTTTTTTATCCTTAAGTAATCTTTGGTTCTGTCTTGCAAAATTAAACTTCTACTGAAAATGTTACAGTGTACAAAACACAAAACGATGCTCATCTCTATTCTTGCACAACTCTTTAGTCTGATTTGCTAAAAATATACATGATTTTAGAAAACATCTGCCTGTACCTGAGGCCTCTGCCTCTTCTCATCCGCTTTCTGTCCAAACAGGCCAATCTACAGCTCAGGAAGACTTCAGAGTTGCTCAGTATTTGAGCAGTTAATTATGCTGTAACATCTCAAATTTCACTTCACTTGGGCATTTAGATAAATATGAGTTAGCTCAGCATGTGACCTCACATGCGGACTCTTCCAATGGAAATATAGAAATAAATAATAGAAAAATAATTTTTTTCTTGTGCTTTTGGGACAAGGTCTCATTAGACCAGGCTGGCCTCAGGCTCATGATGCAGCTGAAGATGACCGTGAACTTCCTGACCCTTCTGTCTGTACCTCCCAGAGCCCAGAGACTTCAGGTCACCGTACATGGGCCATTGTGCTTGCTTTATGGTACTAGGGACCCAGCTCAGGACTTCAGGAGTGCTTGACAAGCATTCTGCCAACTGAGCTACATCCCCAGTCTATAACAAGAAATAACTCCTTTTTAAAAATCCTATTTTGTCGTAAAACAGAAAAAAAACTGTTCGACATTTACCAAGTGTGGAATGCTATGCTTAATTATGCAATATTCAAATATCACAATATTCCTACCATTAGGAATGGTAGGTAGAACCATTATCAGCCCATTTGACAGCTGAGGGACTATTGAGCCAGGAAGAGACAAGGCCACACAACCAGCAGTGAGCCACCAGGACTTGAGCCCAGGCAGCTGACTCTGATCCCACTACTAATGCTGCACTATACTTTGCTCAGATTTTTTCACCTTAGATTTGTGCATATGGGAGATTATTACTATGCCATACTTAGATTTCTGACTAGATTAAATCAATAGGGATTGATAGGAATTGAGGAGGAGGAAATAGCATTATCGGAAATAGGAAGTAAGCAGCAGCTAAAAATCATAAATGTTCTAGGCATAAGGGAAAAGTACAGCAGAGATTAATTTTATGCTAATTCCCCAAAATACGTTTTGTAAAGTCTCCTCTTGCAAGACCTTGGAGTTCACAGAGTTCTGTAGTGATTCTGTGGACCTTCTGCTTTCAGGGCTTTGAATGCTTGCTACATCAGGCCCAGATAGTGTCTGTCTGTCCGCCTTCCCACCCAAGTCAGAAACCCAAACAACTGCCAGAGCTTAACATTCCAGCTTCCACAGAGAACTGCTGTCATCTCCTTTCATCCAGACCAACTGCAGACCCCAGTAGAAGAGAGTAAGGCAAGGGCACAGGCGACCTGGGAGCTGCTGCTGCTGCTGCTGTTATTTTGTTTTTCTGCAATACATGAATGATGCTTGTAATCATGTGAGACAAAGCAGTGCCTTAAGGCCAATTCCTGTAGTAAGTCTAAAACCTTTCCAGCAGTAGTCTTCAGTCCCGCCAAAACATGGAATACATCAGGCCAATGTTACAATGGAAGTGAGATACTCAGTGATGGCTTCATAATGAACCGACATCTTTGATTCAATAGTCATCCTTTTTCCTTTAAAAGTGGGTAGGAAATGGACAAAATTATAACCTGTTCTTCTAGTTTTAGGCAAATAAGTGGACAAAGAATCTAGTCAAAGAAAGCCAGATTGTTAACGAAGATGTTTATGCTTCTGCATTTGCAGAAAATTAAACATTTTTAAGAAATAAGGCTACAGAACAGGTTATCTAAAGTTAATTTTTTGAAGATTAAGCATTCTGCTCGCTAGCAGGTTACTGCTGGAATGCGATGCTACAGAGAATGGTGTGAGGACATTGGATGGTCTGACAAAGAAGAACGCTGGCGTCAAACATTGCAAGAAAACTCGACTTTGAGCAGAAGACTTAAAAATAAAGATGAGCCATGAGCAAAAGGGCAGGAGCGCGAAAGTAGCATCAGCAGGAGAAAAGCAACCAGCTGTCTCCTGGCACGGGCAACCCTCCATCCTGCCAGCCAGTACCAACCAGTGCGACCAGCTGTCTAACTAGCTATCTCTAGGCACCAGCAACCCTCCACCTTGGCAGCCAGTTCCAACCAGTGCGACCAGCTGTCTAACCAGCTGTCTCCTCTCACCAACAGCCCTCCATCCTGCCTGTCAGTTCCAACCAGGTATCTCAACCCTTTTATTTCTGTTTCTCTGTCTGTGCTTCTTTAAAATCATCTAGTTTAACATCAGAAGTAAGATATTTTTAAATTTTTTTTATTATTTATTCAATTGTGTGTGTATGTGTGTGTGCGCATGTGTGTATGTATGTGTGTGTGTGTAGAACCATGGACGAATTCGGGAATCACAAGGATTGCCTCCACCTCCTCCTTGTTTACTCTGCCCCGGGATTCACAGGCTCCACCCTACCAGGACCGGAAACGCAGGCCGCCCCCGCTTCCGGCTGGCATCTATACGTGGGGTCTAGGATCCGAACTTGGGACCTTCTGCCTGCAAGGCAGAGGTTTAACCCCTGAGCCACCTCTCCAGCCCCAGAAGTAAGATATTAACTTCATAAAAACTTCATAAAGCTTGCTTCTTTTGCAAAAGCAAACTTATTAAGAAAAGGTTAAGGAAAACTTAAATCTGATATTTATGTACAAATTGTTCAATGAAGGCATGCTGTGAATTTAATATTACTCCTTTCAGTAAGCAGTGCCCTAGTAGAGACTACCCTTGAGTCTGAAATACCTGTTGTTGTTAAGATTGGTCACATAGAGCACATGTCTTCCAAAGACCAGCTGTCACATTCCTACTTTTCCTACTCCTGCCCTCCTGCCTTCTTGAATCACCTCTTGTGTGATCATATTCAGCTGGACACCGTGAAACGAACAATAGTAACCAAAACAGTGGATGGAAGACAATCACAGACTTTGGAAGGAGACATCTCTCCATTCCCTGGTCTCTTTTAACACTCCTGGTGCCGTGACTGTAAGCACTCACTAGTGACAAAATGTCCCAGAACAACTCCCCCGTGTTATCAATAGACATTCACCCATGTAAGACATATAGATGAATGTTCAAGTACATAGCAATAAATATTCAGAGTCTATAGTCCATCTGGAAAAAATGAGAAAATCACCAATCATTCACAATAAATGAATGAATTAACCTGTGTTTTTATGAGATCTTTTCAAATGGCAGGGCAAGTAATGGAAAGATTATCTGGTGCTTGCATCTTAACAAAATAATTAGCTCCTGTTTTAAATTCCTAACATATAAAAGCGATTCTAAATTAGATCAATTACAGGATTAAAGCTGGTGATGATGTGTTCTTTCCTAATTACCAGGGGACTTTGATCAATATGTATATTGGATTGTATTAGCTAATCATCCAAATGTTTTTCATTGGAGAATTCATATTCAAAACATCATTTGGATGGTCCCAGAAGACACTTTAAAAACAGTTGGTAGTATTCATAAACATATTTCTAGAATGAAGCCACATTCCTTATAAGAAAAATCAATCTATTTTACTAATATGACATTTGTTTTTTAAAAAGCATTCCCTGTGAAAGTACGTCTGATTTTTACTCACTTTTATGTATGATACATGTCTTTTTGAACACAGAAAGTCCTAAAGGGAAAAATGCTTTGAAAAATGGTTTTTAAGCTTACCTGCATAGTAACAGACAAAATCAACTGTACAGTCATTACAAAGCAATGTTACAAAGGAAGCATGTTGCTTCCTTCTTCACATCTGATTAACTAAAAGCCAATCCTCCATTGAAGTGTGCATTTCCCATCTTCCTGCCTCCCCGTCACATCTTACCCACAGTTTATTCAAAGAAAGTACTGAGAAATAATCGTCCACATTTCCTGCATCTCTTTGATCCTTTCTGAGTAGAGACACAGTCATCTTACAAGGTACCTCCTGACAGTCAGTAGGTGAAATATGTCCCTCCAGGAGCAATTACATAAAGGTGACAAAGTGCATGTCCATTAATAGGAAAATGGAATATAAATTCTGAGAAATGATTATGATTCAGTCTTCTGAATTATTTCCAAGTGACACATTCTCTAGTGTCACTGGCATGTGCCTAGAACCACACAGGAGCAAAGGGAGGAATACCTTTCTCAGGTATTCATATGCAAGCTGAGACCAGAAACTGAAATGCCAGGAGGTATATTGGAAGCCAGTGTGAACAATTCAACTCATGGCAGACAGCCATCTATAGTGCATTTAGTGTTAACAGAAATCAGAGGTGGCAGCGAGAGACATACTGCTTCCACTTCATCCTTCTTGATATGGAAATCAACTAAAATACAGAATAATGCATGAGCCTGAGTACCTTCCAAGAAGTGTGTAAACATTCCTCAGTTATGTATGGTATAAAATAAAAATGAAATATACTTGAAAATCTTAACTTCATATACTTTAATCACTAAGCAAATTGGTAAACATAAACCATAAGCCTACCACTGTGCTAGATCCTGTATATAATACCAGGGAAGAAAAAGTGACAGTTTTTGTTCTTAAAGATACTAACCTATTTAAGATTGCAAAAGTAGATGGAACAAATGCCAATAGAAAGAGAAGACACTACATATTCAACTGCTAAACTGTCTTAAAAATATATGAGTAGTGCATAATATTTAAAAAAATTACCATGGTCCGGCAAGATGACTCAGCTTTACCATTTGCAGGGCAAGACTGACGACCTGAGTTTAATCCCATGATGGAAGGAGAGAACTGACTCCTAAAAGTTGTCCACTAACCTCTTTCTATAAGCACATTGTGGCATGCAGATGACCATCCTATATTGTATACAGTATATAATTATATATAGCATATATCCTATATGGTATATATATTATATGCTACATATAATATACTGTATATATTATATACTATATATAGTATATACTAATAACAAACAAACAAAAATCACTGTGGGCTGCAATAACTGGAGATAACATGAAAGAGAAGGATTTTGAAGGATAAAAATAACCACAAAAAAGAAATTAAATGAGTAGTTTATTGTTGAAAGGTAAAGATGGAAACAAGCAGACAAAGATGCTGGAAAAGCACACGGAACGAGACTGGCCTCTTCCTACTGATTCAAATCTATGCCAAAATTATATAGTCTTCTTCACATAGAGAAGTGATTCATTTTTTTTAAAACTGACCAGAAGTCTTAGTGCAATTCCAGAGTGAGACTAATGCTCAAGAGAATTATTGGTAGCACCTCTTTTTTCTCTCAAAGTATTCCCAAATTGGTCTACAAATTTTCTAGCCATCCTGCTTACACCGAGCCATCATAGATGAGAACATACTGCTTGGCCTGTATTCATTTAATAAGCTTTGTTCTAATGCCATTAGGAAGGACATTTGCCAAGATACATCTTTGATCTTTTTTAAGCTACTTGTTTTCCTAAATTATCAAGGATATACCATACATTGATCCAAATATATATGAATCTCTGAACTGTCAGAGTAGAAAGGCTGTATCTTAAGGGATTTCATTTTACAAATCTAATTTAAACACATAACTCACAGTCTTCCTTACTGAAAATCACTTCTTTGAACCTCAATTAACAGCATCATCAATTGTCATTCTTTAGAGTCGGAGAAGGTGGCTCATCCCTATATTCTCAGCATTGGGGGAGTTCGGAGGGCTCAGCTTGAGAGTCACTGAAAATTCAAGACCACTCTGGGTTACATAGGAATCTGCACAGTGAGATCCTGTGCCACACACGCGCGCACGCACACATACACGCACGCACACACGCACACACGCACACACACACAAGTAAAACTAAAGTGATCATATAAATGTTTATCAGGCATCTACCTTAAAAAGGACAGTGCTCAAGGCTAAAAGAACTATGTATGGACAAGTGGTATACAAAAAAATGTGAAACATCATCTCTGTTCTCCAACAGCTCGTGATGGGTTGCTCTACACCTACCTATCTCTTCATCCCATCCATCTACCCAGCCCTGCACCCACCCACCCAACCATCCATCAATCCATAACCTACCAATCCATGACTATAAAAGCACATAACAGATACAAGTAAATGATGGAGGTGGTAAGTAAGTGTACATATCAGGATTTAGTTAGAGTGCATGTAACAGAAAATACATGACATTAGTCATATAGTGATCAGTGATTCTCACAGGACAAGTCTACAGAGGGCATTTCAGGGCTGGCAGCAGAGAGCTAAATGTCACTACTGATCAAGGTTCCTTTTGCCTTTATTATAACCTCAAGGTCATCTTTATGGCAACTTTATCATCTCTATTATGTTCTTGTTATGTTATCTATTATGTCTTAAAAATCTGAATTTGGGGTAGGAAGAAGGAGAAGTGGGGTGAAACTCTTCTCAGAAACTCCAGCAGATTTTAGCTTACATATCATTTCAGAATCTTCAATGAAAGTTGCCTTTAATTCCAGAGAAGCTGGAAAAGGATCATGTGGTCTTTTTTAGCATATACAAGGTAAGTTAAGCTCTACTGCCCACAAAAATCAGACGATGGGGATTTATGTAGGAAGTCAACATGTACTTCCCTGTCTGTTTATAAATGAGCACTTTTTGAGCATTACTTGATGCTAGATACCTATACTTGGTACTGCAGCTAGACAAAGCAAGGAATAAGACTGGTCTGGTGCATTTTAGGTTATTGTTATTCAAACAAATAAAAATAATTAAAAATCACAATGAAAAGGAAAAGAATAATGTCATAGGAACCACTGGGTTTGATGAATGTCTTCTTTAAGCTCTGTTACCTCAGCCAAGCACTAAAAAAGAAGACAGAGAAAAAGTATTGGGAGAAAAGTTACAAGTAGAAAATGCAATATATTGAAAGAATCAGACGTATAGATACCTTAGGATCTGAAGAAGAGTCTAAAGTAACTAAAACCAGGGCGATAACAAGGGACCACTAGTCACACCCTCCCAACCCACGGGAGATACGTATGCAGCAAGAAAACTAGCAAGGTGCAATGACCAGAACTGCATTTTGATTTCATCATCTGGCCAGAGTAAGAATGGATTAGATATGGACAATAGGTCATAAGGTTTCCAAACAGACTATGACAGTAATGTGGTTGCACAGATTTGAGATATTAGAAGGAAGATGACAGAACAGGAAGCATTGCTTCTGGACATGATGACACAAAGGAAAAGTTGAGAAGAAAAAGAGCAGACTCCATTCACATGAGAAAAAAAGCCTAAGAGCATCAGGAATGCTAAGGGCAGGGGAAAGTGCAAGAATATACAGAGAGGTATACAAGCCAAAAGAGGTCTACAGAATCCTCTGTGGAGAAGCATTAAGTGATCGCACCAACTCCTGCTATGCTGCAGAATCACTGGGGTCAGGAGGTGCTGTCTCCTCCTGGACATGAGCATTGTAAGAATCATAAACCAAAGAGAGACTAACCAGGATGCAGAGATGCAACCCCGGCTGGAAACACCAAGGCGGAGAGGCAGCTAGGGCAGCGTGATATAGAGACTGCCGCAAAAGTGTACGGGAGCCTGGAGGTGAGACTCTCTGCAGGCGACTTGGAGTAAGTGGCCGGAGCAAAGCACAGAAGGCACTACCAAGGTGAGTGACAGCTTGGGAACATGTGAGTGTGCTGCGCCTGGCAGTCTCACCAAGGACAAGAACATCTCTGGCAGCCAGATGTGAAGAAGGCATCCACCGCCAGAGGTGAACTCCCCGCAGAGCCTCCATCGTGTGGAGACTGCCTGTGTGGAAGGACGGACAGTCAGCACACCAGAAGCAGAGGTGGAACTGTGTGGAAATCTGCAGAAGAAAGAGTCCCACAGCAGGGAGGACACAGCTTGATGGAATTATCCAGACTAGCAGGGGAGGAGTGAGAGAAACTACATTCATTCCAACCACTAAGAAATACCGATTGATGCTGTAAGACTATTTCATTTTCCTTCTTATTTCGACTTTTTTCATTTATACTTTATGTAATTGTTTTATTTGTCAGCATATCTTGTATGAATTTAAGAGTTTAATCCATTTTCAGAGATTTCGCCTATTCAAGTTCTTCATATCTGTTAAATAGATGAATTAAAACATCTCATTTCTTAAGTAGTCAGTGTCTTATGATAAAGAAAAGTGTAGCACATCCAGATCTGAGAGACACCTGTTTTCCACAGAAAATAGCAAAGTCTTCCCCAGGCCCTCCTCGTAGTGGCTGTGGTGGACCCGCGGAGGGGTGAACCTCCAGACGCTCTGCCCCAGCGTGGCGCTCCTGGAAGCACTGCAAACAGCACCAAGACCGAGCCCCTGAGAGATGGCTGGTGCAGCGGGAGTCCTCTGTTCTCTGACCTTGTTTCATTCAAACAGATCCATAGCACTTGCTTGTCGGTTAGTATAGCCAAAACAGTGAGCTCCAGGTTTCGTGGGAAACCTAGTCTCAGGTCTCAAAAAGTGAGGCAGAGAAGTGATTAACGATAGCATCTTGATGTCAGCCTCTGGCTTCCACATGCACATACATGTGTGTCAGTGTTCCTGCATGCACCCATGTACCCTGTGTGAATTCACATACATATATACCAAGCTACATACTACCCGGCTGGATAAGATATAAGATCCAGCCATCAGTTGTCTCCATGAAATATAACTCTGGATGAAACACACAGGCCTGGTGGTTTGTAAAGGATAAGGCCTGGGTGTAGGGTGCGTCTGAAAGGCTAACAGAAGGGGCAAGGCAAGGCTGCATATATATTAGGATACATTAATTATACACAATGGGCTTATGACATTTTTATACATGTTTATCATATTCACCTCATTACTCTCTTATTCCACACCCCTCCCACTGAACCTTCCGGTAGCCCTTCTATTTTTATAATTTTTTTAGCGGGGGGAACCCAATGAGTTTCATTAGGGTTGCCTGATGAGCATGGGTGAGGGATTATTTACAGGAACACTGGAGTTTTATACTCTGAAGAAAGTCTCCCCTTCTCCAGAGGCCATTAGCTTGCCAATGGTTCCTTAGGGAAGGGTGGGGCCTCAGAGCCATCCACCCCTTCCCACCCCCCAAGTAACTATAAACTGCTGTCATTTCCCATAGAGAGTGACAATTTCAGCAGCCAGGAGTGGCAACTCACTGCCACTGAGGATTGGCTTCACATATGTAAACAGCAGGAAGTTCTCTCCAGAGTCCCCATGTACTCCGATTGCAGATGCATGTCCTCTGGTGATAAGTCAGCCCTGCTTACACAGCCTAACCCCTCCTCCCTCTCCTGCAAGGCTCTGAGTGTGGGAATCACTACAGTTCTGGAAAAGGATTTGCAGAAAAGCACAACTGAGCTGCCAATCCTGGGGTGGACACATTTGGTTCTTGGGTTTTGTCTAACACTTTCTTTCCTCTTTGATGACATGTAGGTAATTTTATTTTGGCTTTTTCAGCTATCTGATATCCTTTTAGGAAAGAAAAGAGGAACCTAGGAAGTTTAAGTCACTCCAGGTTGGGTTGTCACACAGCTTCCACTCTTCCTCTCAGAAACACAAGTCATGCAACCAACTAAAGTTGAGTTAGACATTTGAACTAATTCTGAGAGAGCTGAGATCAGGGTATGTCCTAGCCCCAAGCAATTTCCTTGTGCTGTCAGAAGTTTAGATCCTGAAGGGAGCTAGGAGTGAGATGTTATCAGTAGTGGGCAGGCAGTAGTACACTGGTGGCCTAAGTTAACAAATGTGGAAGGGATGATGCGCAGGAGATGAGGGAGAATTCTCCAGTACTGAGTGTTCTGCGTACTATCCCTATGACACAGCCTTTCCTCTGACCATTTTATAGATAAGAAATTGAACTACAGAGACATTAGGAAGTGAGGTCAGTGGGGAAATGACAAGTAATGACAGCCTACACTATTTATTTCATGTCGCTCCTACTTCCTTTCTAATTCATTCTCAGAGTGAATGAGATTTAGCCTAATAAAAGTTGGGTTTTATTATGATGATAACTAAGGTTAAATAAGGGAAATCTAAAGTGGAAAGATGAATGCAAAGAATAAGGATGGAATGAATCTTTATTCTGCTGATTATAAAGCTGGAGAGAGAGAAGAATGGCTTTAAAAAGACAAAAACAGAATAAAATATATCTGATTTTGGTAACCATGTTCCTATAGCAACACCATAATGATACACAGAAGGGCTTTCAAAGTTATATTGGTAATAAAGCATGTACATGTATATATAGGTCTATCAGTATTGCTGAATAAATATCAATCTCCATAACCTTGCCAGATCCTGTAATGAGAAAACTCATGTAAACATTATTTATATCAATTGTAAAAACACCTGCCAACTTCTGTTTACTGTTTGCATGTGCCCACAGAGAGGAGCAAGGGAAAACAGTATGCCTTATGCTCAAGGACTTTGGTCTGAAGCACAATTGGGGAGTGATGTGGTGCAGGGGGTAGGGGAGTGGGGGGAATGGAGGAGATCATAGATAATTAGAACAACATGGTATAAGCAAGCAATATGATGTAGTGGGCAAAACACTCATCACAATGCTTGATGACCTAAGTTTGATCATCTGAACCCACATAAAGGTGAAAGGAGAAAACAGACTAACCTTCCACATGCACAAAACAAATAACTGCTTAAAATAATTTTTAATACAACATGATGTAACACTTAGTTTCAAGTTCAAGAGATGCACAGTGCTAATATAAATACAATAAACTTATATTTACATAGCATAACAAACATGATGCAAATTTTCCAGCAACTCAAAAGTAATAAATGGTCCCTAACCATCCATGGCATGATAGGCATGTCATGAACATCTGCCAATACATGTTCACGTTATGCTGCAGACATCCTCACCTTGCTCTAAAAGGGGACAACACAATCACTGGGGGAGAGTCAAAGGTCTGAGAAGGTCCCAAAGAATTGAAATAGTCCCATTTCATGAGAACTACAGTTCTGCACTTTGATTATTCAAGGTCAATTATCCAGTCATTTTACCATGTATACCCTTAAGCTACTTCAGTGACTGTCAGAGAGTGTCAGAAAGGACAAGTACTGGTCATGTACAGAGAAGACCTTCCTGGCAGGCAGACATTAGGCCAGTGAGATGGCTCATTAGGTAAAGGTGCCAACCATGGCAATCTGAGCTCCAGCCCCAAGCCCATATGGTAGAAGAAGAGAACTGACTACTTCAAGTTGTCCTCTGACCTCCATATGTGCAAGATGGCACACACACACACACACACACACACACACACACACACACACACACACACACTTTCTCTTTCTAAACAAATAAGTAAATAAAAGCATTAAGTTTTAAAAAAATATGTAGACAATGCATTTTTTTCTAAATGAGGTTTCAATATATCTCTTTTGGTATGAAATTATTTTTTCTCTCTTTCAATGAATATGTACATGAATGTTCTGCAGAAAAAAAAAGTACCCCTTTCCGCCCGGGACACTCCAGGTCCAGGGAGGACACACTGCTCCTCAGGTAAATTCCCCCAGGTAGCCCACCTCCAGGCCCCAGGTCACCCGCTTGTCCCAGCTCCTCCCACCAGCCAGCCAGAGCAGCACCCAGTCTGCTCTGGGCTAGGGAGGGCCACTAGCCACACCCCAGGTCCCAGGTAAACTGTGCCACCATCCAGCAGCTCTCCCCTTTCTACCCAGGACACTCGCGGTCCAGGGAGGACACACTGCTCATCAGAATTCAACAGACCCCAAAGAAAACCCAAGCAAAGCTCTAAGGGACACATGCCATACATCTGAAGTCCTCTAAAATCCTATCATATGGGAGAGATTCTTCACATCTAGCTCAAAGATAAGTAAACCCCTTTTTACCATCCTGTTCCTTTCAATTATTAGTCACTGTAGATTAACTTTTCCATATAGCCACCCCCGAAACATATACAACTTCAGGGACTATACCATTCACCCTCACATATCACCAAGGTACTAAATCATAAAAGTGCACTACCATACTAATATTCACCTCCTGTCCATTAAACCTGACTTAATTGATGTACTAACAGTCTAATAGCCTCATCTAGGAAATAACAATAACAGACAAGCATACTCAACTCGAAGGCAAACACTAGTAATAACTGCTCAAGAGTAGTAATACCAACTAATTCAGTTCAGTCAAAAACACACAGAAACTGAAAGGTCTTAAATGATAAAACAATAATGCCCAAGTCAAAGTGCAAAACCATGAGAAACAAAACCCAAGAAAACAAATCTCCCACCAAAAGAATTAACCCCACAATGATAGATTCCAACCAGAACAAATTCACAGAAAATAGCTAAGAAAGTCAGACCCAAGATAACAACTTTCAAAGCATGATCATTACTATGACCAATATTATGAAAGAGGAAATCTGGGAGAAGTTAAATAAGCGTATCAACCACTTTGAACAGGAACATAACAGACACTTAGAGGAATTGAGGAAAAACAGTTTAAGAAACAAAAATAGGCATAGAGCAGTAAAAACAGTCTCAAGCAGAGTTTAAAATTGAAATAAAAGACAAGTTATCTTCAACCCAGAACTCAACAAAGAGTCTTATTGTCAGAACTAATGAAGCAGAAAATAGAATTTCAGATCTTGAAGACAAAGTGGAAGAATTAATCAGCTCAATGGAAGAGGTTATTAAAACCAAAAAGATACTTGAGAGGAATATTCAAGAGTTATGGGACACCCTGAAGAAGCCTAGCATGTGCATTCATGGAATACCAGAGCAAGAATCCCAAAATACCACACCTGAGGAAATTCTTAAATTATCGTATGGAAAACTTTCCTCATCTAAAGAAAGAGAGGCCCATCCAAATACAAGAGGCATTCCGCACCCCAAACAAATATGACTAAAATAGAAATTCACCACAGCAAATAATAGTCAAAACGATTCACACTCAAGACAAAGAAATGGTGCTGAGAGCTTCAAGGGAAAAAACAAACAAACAAACAAACAACAAGTCACTTTTAAAGGTAAACCTATTAAAATAACAAATGACTTTTCAATGGAAATAGTAAAAGCAAGAAGAGCTTGGAGAGACCTACTTCAAGTATTGAATGAGCAAAAATGTCAACCCAGACTGATATACCCCACAAAACTATCCATCATGATCAAGGGAGAAAGAAAAGTTTTCCAGCACAAGGGCAACTTGAAGACTTACATGTCTACCAAACCAGGCCTTCAAAAAATGCTAAAAATGATACGCAAACTTGAAGAAAAAAAACAAGCATATCCAGGAGGACAGAAGGGAAGTATAAAACCACCAAAACCTAAAAGCCAAATAATACACTTACGAAAGCCACTAAACATAAAAAGTGTCTGGAATTAAAAGTAATTTCTCAGGACCTGGATTGAGGCAAGATGGTGGGCTCATGGAATGAAGATCCATGAGCCTAGAAACAGATTTTAGTGGTAGTTTCTTTTCAGAATATCTTTTTTCATTTTACTTCATAAGGATCTTGACAAACCATGGTGGCCGTAGGAATAAAATGGGTCATATTGAGCAGAACTATCATGAAGTGTTGGTTTCCAACCCAAAATGAAGCTTTATTGTCTGCTTGTCGTAAATCTACATATTCACCTCTTCCAGATAACTATAATTGCAAAGTAGAGCTTGCTTTGACATCCAGTGGCAGGACGATAGCGTGTTATCACCCTTCTGTGGACATTCCCTATGAATACACAAAACCTATCCCCACACCAGATCCTGTACATAATAATGAAGAAACACATGACCAAGTGCTGAAAATCAGATGAGAAGAAAAAAGTGAACAGCTTGCAAAGGAGCCATGATAGAACAGCTCAGCAAGATGTCCTTCAATACCAAGCACTGCTGGTACCCTCACGGACAGTATCATAGACATCGTATGAAGCTGAATTCCCCAAAAGACCGATGATTGATGTTGAAATTCTTGGAAGAATCAGAGGAAAATATCAATCAGTGTCTCATTTGGCAGTTGAGATAATTTAGCCTGGTATATTCACTGCAATGCTACATAGTGAAATAATAAAATGTCTTTTTATATATTAAAAAAAGTAATTTCCCCATCATAACATTAAATGTCAATGGAATTAATTCACCAATCAAGACAGATTACAAACTTGGATTAAAAACCACAACCCATCAATCTACTGCCTTCAGGAAACTCATCTCATCACAAAAGATAGGCACATCCTAAAAATAAAAGGCTGGTCAAAAATTCTGTAGGCTAATGGAACCAGGAAACAGGCAAGGGTAGCAATTATGCTATCTGACAAAGTGGAGTTCAAACCAAAAAAAATCATAAGAGACAGATGGACACTACATTTTAGTCACAGGTACAATTCACCAGGAAGACTTCACAATACTGAACATATATGCACCTAATACGGGCTCCTTCACATTCGTTAAGCAAACATTACAGCGACCAAAGCAAGAAATCAATCCCAAAATGATAATTCTTGGGGATTTCAATACCATCCCTCTCAACATGAGATAGATCAACAGGTCAAAAACTTAACAGAAACACATTGGAATTTAATCAAACTCTTACTGAAATGGAGCTTACAGATCTCTATCGAACTTTTCATCCACGCACCAAAGAATACACATTTTTCTCAGAAGCACACAGAACTTTCTCCAAAATAGACCACATATTGGGCCACAAAATGAATCTCCACATATACAGGAAAGTTGAAATTCTAGCCTGTACCCTATCAGACCACCATGGTCTAAAGTTTGACATCCGTAACACAACAAACAACAGAAAATACACTAACTCCTGAAAATTAAATGCTATGATGCCGAATGAGAATTGGATTCAGGAAGAAATTATAAAGGAAATTCAAGATTTCCTGGAAGCAAATGATAATGAAAATACAACTTATCAAAATCTTTGGGACACAATGAAAGCTGTCCTAAGAGGTAAGTTCAGAGCTCTTAATGCCTACAGCAAAAAAAATACAAATATCACAAATAAATAACAATGCATCTTAAAGCTTTAGAGACACAAGAGCAGTCCGATCCCAAAAGCAGTAGAAGATAGGAGATTAGAAAAATCAGGGAGAAATACCCGAAATTGAGATTAGGAAAATGACACAGAGAATCAACCAGTCAAAAAGCTGGTTCTTTGAAAAAATGAGTAAGATTGATACACCCCTAGCTAAATTAACCAAAAACAAAGAGAGAGAAAAATGAAATTAACAAAATTTAAAATGAAAATGGAGTTATCACTACGGATACCCAAGAAATTCAGATAAGGTCATATTTCAAAAACTTATACTCTGTGAAATTTGATAAAACAAAAGAGATAGATGAATTCCTAAGTAAGCACAACTTACCTAAATTGAATCAGGAAGTTTTGAATTACTTAAATAGTCCTATAACATATGAGGAAATCGATGAAGTAATCTTGAATCTTCCTAGCAAAAAATGTCCTGAACTAGATGGATTCAGCACAGAGTTCTACCACACACTTAAGGAACAAGTAACACCAATACTCCTTAAACTGTTCCATCAAATAGCAAAGGAAGGAACACTACCAAATTCTTTCTATGAAGCTAATATCATCTTAATCCCAAAACATAATAAAGATACACTTAAAAAAGAAAACTATGAACACAGATGCAAATATTCTCAACAAAGTCTTAGCAAATCGGATTCAAACACATATCAAAAAGATCATTCACAGTGATCAAATAGACTTTATCCCAGGCACACAAGATTGGTTCAACATACACAAATCAATAAATGTAATTCACCATATAAACCAGTCCAAAATCCAAGACCACATGATACTCTCAATAAATACAGAAAAAAGCTTTTGACAAGATCCAACAGCCTTTTATGATTAAATCCTTAGAGATAGTTGGAATGGAAGGAACCTTTATCAATATAATAAAAGCTGTATACAACAAGCCCACAGCAAGGATTACACTCAATGGGGACAAACTTGAAGCATTCCCGCTTCAATCAGGAACTAGACAAGGCTGTCCACTGTCAGAACTTCTATTCAATATTGTACTTGAAGTCTTAGCTGGGGCCATAAGGTAAGAAAGAGAGATAAAAGGGATTCAAATTGGCAAGGAAGAAGTCAAGTTATCTCTATTTGCAGATGACATGATCCTATACCTGAATGATCCTAAAAACTCCACCAGGAAACTCCTGGAACTAATACAGAAGTTCAGCAGGGTGGCAGGATACAAAATAAATGTACGAAAATCAGTGGCCTTCCTCTATGCCCAGGATGAAAGTGAAAAAGCCCTAGCCCTAAGAGAAACAATCCCATTTACTATAGCCCCTAAAAAAATGAAATACCTTGATATAAACCTAACCAAGGAAGCAAGGAAGCAATGAAAACTTTAAAACCCTAAAGAAAGAAATTACAGAAGACATCAGAAGGTGGAAAGACCTCCCATGTTCCTGGATTGGCAGAATCAATATCATAAAAATGACCATTCTACCAAAGGCAATATATAGACTCAATGCTATACCAATCAAAAACCCCAAGCAATTCTTTAAAGAAATTGACCAAACAATCTCAAAATTCATATGGAGGCACAAAAGACCCAGGATAGCAAATACAATACTGCGTAACAAAAACACTGCTGGAGGTATCACCATACCAAACCTTAATCTATACTACAAATTCATAGTTATAAAAACAGCCTGGTACTGGCTCCAAAATAGACACACAGATCAATGGGTAAGGGTTGAAGACCCAGATATAAGCCCACACAACTACAGTCATTTGGTCTTTGACAAAGGGGCCCAAAAAATCCAATGGAAAAAGAACAGCATCTTCAACAAATGGTGCTGGCAAAACTCTGGATGTCCACATGCAGAACATTAAAACTGGACCCATACTTATCACCATGTACAAAAATTAATTCCAAATGGATCGAGGACTTCAGTATAAGGACAGAGACTATAAAAACCTTAGTTGAAAGGGTAGGGAACTCCCTCGACCTGATTGGACTAGGCCAACAGTTCCTAAACAGAAATCCAATAGCACCGTCAATACAACCAACACTCAACAGATGGGATCTTATGAAATTAAAAAGCTTCTGTTCAGATAAAGAGATTGCAACCTGAGCAAAAATGCAACCCACAGAATGGGAGAAAATCTTCACTAACCACATATCTGATAGAGCTCTATTATCTAGAGTGCACAAAGAACTTAGAAAACTAAACACCAAGGAAACAAATGGGCCAATTAAAAAAATGGACCTTGGAACTCAAAAGAAATGTTACCAGGGACAAAATTGAAATGTCTAACAAATATCTTCAAAAATGCTCCGCATTCTTAGCAATCAGGGAAATGAAAATCAAAACCTCCCTGAGATATCATCTCACCTCAGTCAGGATGGCAAAAATACACAAAACAAACACCACCAAATGCTGGAAAGGATGTGGCAAGAAGGGAATTCTCCTACATTGCTGGTGGGAATGCAGTCTTATACAACCACTCTGCCGAGCAGTCTGACGACTCTTAAAAAAGTTAAAGATTGAAATGCCGTATGACTCTGCTATTCCACTTTTGGGAATAATCCCTCATATAGCAAAAATTCACCTCAATGGCACAAGCATGACCATGTTCATAGCAGCATTGTTTATAATAGCAAAGTCATGGAATCATGATCCTAGTACCAAACCCACTTAGTGACATACTCAAAGATACATCTCTGTAATACCTACAGTAATTGCAAAGAATATAAATGGGAGGGAAGGGGAAGGAGGGCCCCGCCAGAAACAAGGAAAGAGGGGACCATGCTACAGCAGAGAAAATAGGCCACCATCAAGTACTGCAAGTAAGTAGTGAGACATCTGGTTAAGCTCACAGACTTTCTTTCCTGGTCACTTGCAACTGAGGGGGTTTGATCTCACTAGTCAGGGAGGGTACAGAGACTGGCAAATAGATGGTAACCATCCTGCAAATGGGAGACTAACCCCCCTCACAGTGGCCTCCTACTCTTATTCCATCTACCTTTGAATCTACTCTTAAGACTATTTTAACAGCCTTTTATCTCTGGCTAGGAAGAGACATCCAATATCCATCAGGATGGACCCAAGGGCAGTGCAGGAACAGCAAAACTGAAAAAAAAAAAAAAAACACCATAACTCAGAACATCAGAGACCCTACATTAATCACCTGGAACCAGACCAGCCAAATCTCTCCCCATCCTAAAGCTCAGAGAAACTTGCGGAAGAGGGGGCAGTAAGATTGTAAGAGCCTAAAGATGGGGAGGAGCAATGATTCGCAAGATACCCCACACAAGTTAGGGCTGCAGTAGCCATGATAGGAGTTTGCATGACCTGTGCAATGACTGACATGTCAATGACCCCCCCCAAAGTCTAGCATGGATCACAAGCACTAGGATCCTTAGAGGCAAGGCATTAACAGTCATAATAGTGTTCCCATACTAAAGGGGAGCACAAGAAAGGGCTCTGGGCAATGCCACTGAGTCCTTACACCTCATTGAAGTGGAGGACAGAGAGAAGTTTGACTTTCACACTAAAGGATGCTCCAGGGAATGGAAAGGGGGGAAGAGGGGAGCACTGGGAGAAAGGGAGGGAGGGGGTGAAAGGAAGGGGAAAATGAGGGGAGGATCCAAGGGGGACTGGGGAGGGGTGGAGGGAGGGAGGGGACTGGGGTACCTATTAAGTTTGTATGATTGGGAAAAAATAAATAAACATAATAAAAAAAATTTTAAAGGGGGTTTAAATACCCATAAATAAAACAGTAACAGTAAACCAAAAAGAATAGGTCAACAAATTCCTACAAAATAAGACAGAATCCATTTCCTAACAAAATGTCTTCTGTATAGAAACAGGCAAGTCATGAGTTATTCAAAAAATCTGTTATAAGAATTCCAATGACAGAGTCAGGAGATTTTGAGGCCTGCCGAGGCCACATAGTGTTCAGAACACAGCACATAAAAGATACCAAGAGGACTGGTATATGCCTGTCCCTATGGCATAGGAAAACTACAGACCAACCTAACCCAGTGAACAGAGATGCAAAACTCTATGTAAAATAATAGCAAATTAATCCAGCAGTGTATTGCAAGAACAATGCTCTTTACAAACGATTTCACACAGCACTAGATCACGAATTATTTTCATTTTAATAGTTATATACTTTCAACCTTCAATTTATAGCAAATGATGTTTTTCTACTTATGGTGTTCATAGATACACATGTTTAAATGTATGTTTAGAGAAGAATGACAGAGTGCTTGCAGCTGTGGTGAGCACACAAAATGTAACCATCCCAAAATGCTCAGAATGGCTTTATAGCAAAAAAAAAAAGCATAAATTCATGCTAGAAAACCTATTACTACTTACCTTATTAACAGGTAAAGGACCAGCATTTGGGAGGTGGAAAATGGAAAGTCAGGAAGTAAAAGTCATCCTTGACTTGCACAGTGAGTTTGAGGCCATCCTGAGCTACATAAGCATCCCCCTCCCAGGCTCAGAAACAAGACAAAATACAGATTGAAAGCAGAAAACCATGTGATTTTATAACATCCTAATAAAAGATAAAGAAGCAGCTATTATTTAGAATTCAGTAGCCATTTCTGGTTTAAAATAAACCTTAAAAAGCAAGAAACAAAATAATTTTTTTTCAAATTGATGAATGGCATCTCTAAAAAGAGATGCAATAAATGTATTAACAGGTTTAATAAAGAAACTCATGAGACAAATTTGCAATAAGTGAGAAAGACAAAAGACACATACTTGTGAGTTTACAAGTCAACTGAGCCAGTCCAGATTAATAAAATAAGAAGGACTAAGGAGAATTAACTATGTGAAATAAAAAGACAATCTTTGTTTAGGCATGACATGATGAAGGCTTTGTACACAAATTATAAGTAAATAACATATACTTAGAAAGCTGGAGAGATAGCTCAGGGGTTAAGACTCTTGAAAACAGAAAGTCCTGAGTTCAGATCCCAGGTCCCATGTAAAAATACCAGGCAGAAACAGCAGTAGCCTGTACTTCCAACCCTGGTGGGCAGAGCCTGGGAAACTCCAGAGCAAAGCAAGGAGGAGGTAGAAGCAATCCAAAATTATTCTCAAAATCACCCTTCGTCCTCCACAGGGACACATAGTACCCACTGATACACACACACACACACACACACACACACACACACACACACACACAATAAATAAATAAATAAATAAAATGTTTTTTAAAAATCAACTGAAATACATATAGCTAGTAAATAAATCAGTAAGGGGTATAGTTGAATAATCCATACATAAAAATTACCAGTGTTCAGAAATATTAGAACATAGAAAAATTCCATTCCAATAGCAAGAATAATTACATACCCAGGGATTAAGCAAAAACAGACTTAAAAAAAAAGATTACAAAAAGATTCAAGAGCTTCTCAATCCTTAAGAAGAAACAGAAACTTATAAACACATCAACTGTCAAGATAGCTCATAGTGCTAGAAAGCTAATGCAAAGCTAATCTGGTAAACTGATTCTAGAATTCATCCAGAAGACACATTATACTAGAAAGGCAAAACAGAGACTTGCCCATCAAAACGTTCTAACACATGGTAAGGATAAAGTAGTTAAGTATGCTGCTGTTCACTATGGGTAGATGGGGATCAATAGCACAAAACAGAGGGTCCAAAATAGATGAAAAATTAATAGCCTGCATTTCATATATGAGAATAAAAGAACTATTTCACCAAAGATACCAAGATAACAAACTAGACGTTTGCAAAGCAAAACAAACATGAAATCTACCTTAGAGCATATACAAAAAATGCATTCCAAATATACTGAACAGATAATACTGGAGGGTTTTGTTTTTTTTTAATATTTTTTCATTATAAAAACTCTTCAGGTGGGGGATCAGGGTGGCCACATACTTCAAAAGAACTCAGTAAAACTTCTGAGATGGAAAGAAGGAAGGAAGGGAGTGAGGGAGGGGAGAGAAGAAAGGAGGGAGGGAAGGAGGTTGAAAAAGGAAGGAGGTTTCACACATACATACATTTTATATATATATGTATGTGTGAAACTGTGAAGGAATAATAAATTAAAAAAGAATAGCAAGTAACAAGTTATGACTATGAACATTAATATAATTTTTCTGGAAAAACATTGACAGCATTAATCAAAAGCATTAAAATGTACATATTCTTTGATCAAGTATTTCCACATTAAGGAATTACTATAACACAATAATCATGGATTTTAATAAATATGTATGAAGAGAATTTCTGCTGATAGTTATTTATAATTGTTTAAAGCATAAATGAATATTCAGTGGTAGTTAATCAGTTAAGTCAGTTTTGTGTATTTCTAGCTAGGTCTCTGTTTTTGTGATCACCATATAGGCATGTCTATTTTTGTTTCGTTGTTGGTTTTTTTTATTATTATTATTTATTCAACTGTGCGCATGCGTATGTGTGTGTCTCTGTGTGTGTGTCTGTGTGTGTGTGTGTGTGTGTAGAACCACGGACGAATTCGCGAACCACCATGGACGCCTCCACCTCCTTCTGCCCCGGGATTCACAGGCTCCGCCCTACCAGGACCAGAAGCGCAGGCCGCCCCCGCTTCCGCCCAGCGTCTATACGTGGGGTCTAGGATCCGAATTCAGGACCTTCCGCCTGCAAGGCGGAGGCTTAACCCGTGAGCCACCTCTTCAGCCCTCGTTGTTGTTTTTGAAACATTTCATTCCACAGCCTAGGCTGGCCTTGAACTCATGGCAAGTCTCTTGACTGAGCCTCCTGAGTACTGAGATTATAGGCATGAACCATCATCCCTGTTTAGAAGTGTATTTTTGAATGGGAATATATCCAGGCAATATCAAGTGGAGAAGTAGAACACAAACCATTAGAAACAAGATGGTGCCATCAGGCAGCTAATGTTCCTGGTAAGGTGTGTATATCTTAAATAGATGCTTTTTTAAATGTTTTAAAAAACTTTTTCATGTCTTTTTGTGTGAACGTGATCCACTGTGCTTCATAAGAGTTATCTACATTAGCATGTGACTAGGCACTTGCTGGAGCTTGGGTGATGCAGCAGTGAATAAAAAAAAGAAAAAAAGAAAAAAGAAAAAGGAAGAAGGGAGGGAGAGAAGAAGGGAGGGAGGGAAGTAGGGAGGGAGGAAGGGAAGTAGGGAGGGAGGGAAGTAGGGAGGGGGGGAGGGAAGGAGGAAAAGAAGGAAGAAGGGAGGAAGAATAAAGTGAGGAAGGGAGAGAGGGAAGGAAAGGAAAAGGAAAGAAGGAAGGAATAGAGGAAGAAAGGAATAGAGGAAGGAGGGAGGGAGGGAGGGAGGGAGGGAGAAAGGAAGGCAAAGAGGGAGAAAAAGAGAGAATAAGGAAGGAAGGAAGGAAAGAAGGGAGAGAGGGAGAGAGGCAGTCAGGATGCGGCTCAGCTGGTGGAGTGCTGGAGTCCTTGGTTAATCTCCAGCACTGCATAAAACCAGCGGGATGGGGCATACCTGTGAACACCAGACTCTGGAGACAGAGGCAGTAGGATGGTAGGTTCAAGGTGAGCATTGGCTACATAGCAAATAAAGGATAGCCAGGGATATATGAGACCCTGTCAAAAAAAAAAAAAACTTATACAAATAAAAATAAACAACCTAATAAAAAACTGGACACATTATGTTTACTTGTAATCAAAATAAGAAGTATAAATGTCTAATGCATAGATAAAAAATGATCCACTTCCTGTCTTGTCAAAAGACAAATTCATATAATACTCATCAAAATTTTTAAATATGCATTTACTTTCGGTATTTTCATTTGTGATAATGCATCCTATGGAAAAAATATGTGCTCAAAGGAATATATATGTTTATATTTTATGTATATATATTTTATTTTATATATTTATAGCATCCAAATGGAGCCATAAAATAATATATTGAAAAGATAAATGATTATGAATTTTCATGAGAGAAGTGCAGCTGCAGATGCAAGGTGGATTTACAGGCGTCAACATACAACTATTTCCAGTATATGCAATTAAGTAGCAAGCACGGCATAATGCACACTAAGTATAGTCTTTAAAATTAGCTTATGGAAAGACTGGAGAAATGGCTCTGCATAAGACACTTGCTTCAGAAGCAGGAGTGCCAGAGCCCGGATCCCTAGAACCCACATAAAGCTGGGCGGGCAAGAGTGCTGCCTGGAATCCCAGCCCTCAGGAAGCAGAGACCGCGAATCCCCAGGGCAAACTGTCTAGCTAGCCTCATAAATTGTTGAACTCTGGGTCCAAACGAGAGCCCCCTCTTTAAAAATGTAAGTAGAGAGTGACAGAAGATACTCAGTGTCAACTGTGGACCTCCACATGTATGTATATATATGGGCATGTATATACACACGAGCTCACGCATATGTGAAAGTGCATGCACACAAGCATGCAACCCGCCCACATATAAAGCTACAGAGATAAAAAAAAATCTGTATGATACATATCAAGATACTATAGATAGGTTACGCATGTAATATATAGCTGGTCTAGAGCTCACATCCTCTACCTCAGCCTCCTGAGCGCTAGTTTGCGGGCATGTGCCACCACCAACAAAACTTATTGTCTGTACTCTTCTTTCAAACTAAATAAAAGATAGAAAAGCAAAGCATATTCTAACCTCTCTGTTCTGGATTTATTGTCAGTTTTATACTGCTCAAACTCTTGGCTAAGGGACCGCAGCTTTTCTTGAAGTCTCTTTTCACGTTCTACACTTCCTTGGTAAAATTTCATTTCTTCTTCCATTGCTTTCAGCTTTTCTTCCATAGCCTTAAATTCATGAAGAATCAGATAGCTGACTCCACAGTATGTACAAACTGTTTCTTCAGGAGACATCTAGAAAACAGAACACACATTTACTGAAATGTTAGAGCTTTAATTCCAAAAAATAAAGTTCAATCAAAATTGTTATTGCCAACTCTTCTGGTCAGCCGAATGAATATATGCTGTGCTATGCTATGCTATGTTGTGAAGTATTAATTATGACATGGGCTACATCTGGATAAAATCTGAAAAGCAAGCAAGAAACTCTGATACAAAATCTTGGAATGAGAAAAGCAATTATTTCTCTGTGGTATCTCTAAGAAAGATTTACTCTTGAACTCTTTTCCATAAATCTAAAACTAAAAATGGTGAAAACATCTTTACAATTCTGCTATTAAGATGAGTTTTCCATGAAGTTGGAAGAACTCACTGGCCTCTCGCTGCCAACTGTACTGTGATCCTGGAGAGGCCATGAGCTTTCTCACATCTCACTTTGCTCATTATAAAACCACAGCATTGGACTAAATGAGGCTCTTCCATTCTGACTCACCCATTTTATAGATGAAAACTGAGACATATATGTATATATATATATGTTTTATATATATATATATATATAAAACAAACAGCTCATAGGTGAAGAAGTTGAGCTTACACCCAAGATTTTTGAAATGTGGATATGTTTAATCATTATTTTGCATTTATTTACCATGGACATGTTGGCTAAATCCTCTCATATTCTTCACATAAGATGAGAATTTCAGCAAGCCATAAAAAAAAAACCAGTTCTTTTTTCTGTCTTGAACACAGATATTCCTCAGGTATCCTCTACTTGTTTGCTTTTTATAAAGGGTGAAAGAATTTCATAAAATATTTGCTCCAGGGCACCACTGAAATCGACTCAGATTTTTCAAGAAGTACTTTTTTAATCCAGGGTTTAACCCAGGTTGGCTTGGAACTTGATGATTAGTCCAGACTGGCCGCACAGCCACGTCCTACAGTCCCACCCCTCCAAGTGCTGGGATTGTAGGTCACATCACTATGCCTGTCTACAAGTACTTATTCTTACATTAGTGGGGGGGGGGTGTGCTCATGTGCACCGCAGAACACAAGTCGGAGGACAAAGGACAATTTTATAGAGTTCTCTCCCTCCATCTTTATGTGGGTTCCAGAGATTTAACTCAGGTCATCAGGCTTGCATTGGGTTCCTTTACCAGTTGACCAATCACACCAGCCCAGAAAGTACTTGTTCTTCATGCAACCCTCTTGTGGTTTTACAGAGTGCTCCTGTAACTAAGAATGATACTTCCATGTCTGCCTAGCAATGCCATTGTATGGGTGTCACATGAAAGAAACTAATACCAAATTGCATTGTATAAAATTTGTTTTATTTAAATGTCAGTGATAAAATTTTCAAATTAAAAGTCTCTCACATGAAACCTATTACAGCCTGTTATATCAACCTCTGGTCAGGTTTGAAAGAAATCACGATGATACTCCAGTTCAAGCTTTAGATGAGTTCTTTAAGTCTATCCCAACCAATATATACCATCCAGCTTCTATTTCACATCCAAAGAATGGGAAACTACTTCCCAAAACAGCCTGTTCCATTTTCTGCAAGGTTTGTCTCCCAGGGAATCATTGCTCAACCCCTAGAGGGAGTTCTCCATGACCCATGTAGAACCACCCCTGGCCTCTTTCACACAGAGGCCATTCTAAGATACAGACTCAACAAGGTCATTTCAATGGTCTAAGTCAGCAATGGGAAGAAGTCTATGCTTTCTCTCCCCCAGATAAACACTTTAATTCCTTCAGTTGTTTCCCACATAACACAGTTTCAAGTTTTTTCTTATTCTAGATAATTTTCTCTGAAGCTGTTCCAGTGTTCTGCATATTTTCAAAGCATGGCTAGTTCAGTGTGGCTAATCTTAGTAAAGAGAATTAGAAGGAACTCAGATTTCTTTTATACTAGTGTTAGTAATGGCTATCAGCAGTCTTTTCTAATTCAACCTTAGGATACATTGGTCTTTTGCATCTTAGCAATTTTATTATACACAGTAATTGGCTACTACACCATTAAATAATAATGGCCTGTTTATCCATATACACGGTGAAATTAAAAAGGCTGAGCTACAAAATTAGTACTGTGAGAAATGAGTATTGAGAAAAAGAATAAGCAAAGAGAGACAGAGATGAGAGAGAAGCTGATACAAAGACACTTATAGAGAGAAAGGGAAGGAGAGAAAGAGGGAAGGACAGAGGGAAGGACAGAGGAAGGGAAGGAGGGAGGGAGGGAGGGAGGGAGGGAGGGGAGGGAGTCACCACCTGTGTCTGATGACCAGCCATGTCCCCACTTCAATTCTCCTGAGACCTGACTGCCCTGCTTACAGTTCAAAATCCTTCCTAAGCTTTTTCTGCTTTTCTTTCTTTTTTTCTCTGAAGCTGCTTCCTTTCAACTAGTATTTCCTATTCCTATTCTACTGCATAAGCATTTAGCTTGCAGAGTCAAAGCACGAGTATAAAAATCACTGGAAGCACACATTTGTATCTTCTCAGACTCATATGAGCATATGTGTTTTGGACTCCATCTTTAGGTATTGACTTTAATGTCCAGAAAACTCTATCTTTGTGTCTTTTACAAATTTAATCTCTATCAGTTATTTTATCCATCAAACTGATTTCAAGTGTTCAATATGACAAAGTTGAATTATAGAACTTCACATGCTATATTATCTTCGTTGATATGAGCCATTCCTCAGTACAGTGCCGGTACATATGATTATGAAACTACCTAGTCATTTTTTTAAATAGCCCAAAGTTATTCATGCGTTCTTTAGCAACATTATAACAAACTTTATCAAATGTCTTTCATAATGCCCATGTATTCTGTGCCTCATACAGTTCTTTGCTCTAGTAATGCTCTGATAATAAAAAATGAAATAGGAAGGTCCATATGCTGTCTCTCAATGAAAGTAAAACTGATCTTTGCTGATATACCCTTACAAACTATCTTTCACTAATGCTTCCAAAATCTTGTCAGGAATTGAACTAAAGCTCACTTGTAATTTACAGGCATCTCATACATGGAAAAACACTTGCATATTCTCCTCTCTGATAGTCTCCAAAGATAACCAGGAGTGGTTCTGCAATTCCATTTAGAGTTAACTATCAGCCCTCAGGAAGATAATTCATCCAGACCCAGAGACTCGAACTAATTCAAAGCAGATGAGTATGTTCTTACAGTCCCTTTGCCCATCATGAGTTTTGGTTCCTCCTCATCAATTAGAAAATTATATTGCTTACTCTGAGACATTTTTATCTTAAATTTTATCCATTAATCACGATGTTTGTTCTGCTCCTGGCAAGATGCCCTACCTTTATTCTAAAGACAACTCTTGATGGGTAGAGGATTTACTTGCAGCCTGATGTACAAAACAGATAAACCATAAACTTCACATTTTGAAAGCTATTTGAATAAATCACATCCATACAGAAATCAAGGGAGAAAAAGCTAAAGTAAGTGAGCAATGTATTTTTGAGGTTTTCTAGAAGTCCAGCAAAGGAAAACAGGATAGTCACTAGGATCTAGGAAACAAAGCAATGACATAAAATAGATTAAAAGATGATCTCCAGACTCTAACTACTATCACCTGAAGCATATGGTAAATTAATACATTGCATATAAGCTTTTAATGCTATTAAATTATAAATACTTTCCTGTAAGCAAAATACTTTTCAAATTCTTAGTCTGTATGGATTAATTACTTGGTGAAATGAGAATCTATGAAATACTATGATTGTACATGCACATGAAGCAAGTAAAAGTTATCAGTTTCTTGTGAATTATAACTTGTGTTCTGTCCTTGTGACTCAGTGTTAATATCACCTCACTCTAAAAGTAAAGTAATGACATGCTGTCTTTCTTGAGAGAAGGGCTGTCATTAGCAGGATGTTTTGCTATTTATAATGTTGCTTTAGAGGAAATGCAGTGAATTAAGCAAATGGAGAATCATTTGATAATAAATTATGAAACAAACTTCCTAAGTACAGTGTTTGCACTTAAAAAATTACAGATATTTAATATAAAAATCATGTGAACTGGTAAAAGTTTAGACAAGGCTTCAGACCCTTGTTGGAGTTTCTTTCCTAACTATTCTTGAATGATGAAAGACACTTAAGACCTCCTGCTAGCAACTCAAATGCTGTCTACTCCAAAGTGTACCTGCTTTTTCTCTTTTTCTTTCTTGTTTTTATTTTCTCCCTACCACCCATCTCAGGCTTTGTTTGCTTGGCTAAGAAAAAGGAAACAAACTTTCACATAGGCAGGAGTGACAGCAGTACCCTTTTAAGATATTCTGCATTTTAAAAAAACTGTTTTACTCAAAACAAGGAAAGTTAAGTAAGTTTTATTAATTTGAAGACAAGTTTTGAGGTAAGAATGGCCCCTAGAAGCAATTACTTGAACACACCAGCTGACTACTTCATGAGTTCACCAAGAACTTTCCTTTTTATTAAATTAACCTGCTGTATCACTGGCTTAACAATCAGTGTAGGTGCTGGAGAGGTGGTTTGGTGGTTAAGTCACTTGAGGTGCAAGTGAAAGGATGGGAACTCAGATCCACAGACCCTACATAACAGTACTGGGTGAGTGTGACAAACTTGCAGTTCCAGCCTCCAAAGGAAGAGACTAGGAATCCCTGGAGCAAGCTGGCTATCCAGACTGGTCCTACTGGCGAGCTCTGGGTTTAATTAGAGATTCTGTCTCAAATGAATTAGGTGAAAGAGCTAGCAACATGGATCATGATATCAGGCCTCTATACACACACACACACACATACATACATGCACACGTACTGACACACAAATGTGCACCCACAAACATGAGAACACACATACACTGTACTTTGTAGACACATTCACATGAAGATTGAAAACTGAAAAAAATCAATCTGGTAAACACAGGGACACATGAAACCTCCATCTCTGTTACACTTGACACTGAAAGACTGTTACATTGGTCTATGTACTTTCCTTTTACTTGTACCACACAGTGTTGCTTAGTTAGCAATAATGCCTTGAAAGTAGGAAGAGGAAATTCTTTTGCCTCTTAAGACTGGGGAAACAGCAAGAATACCATTGTCATTGCCCTGATTCAACACAAAGCTGAAAGTTCTAGCTAATAAGGCAGGAACAGAAACTAAAAGTCTTATGTACGAGTAGGAAAAACAAAACCATCCCTACTTGAGATGGAATGACTATTACATGGAGAGTCAAAGCAGTGGTCAATAAAATTCTCAGAGAGAATAGGTTTAAGGAGTTTGCATAACCAATGATACACATGGAAAAAAATCAACTCTTTGTATACATACTTGCAATGAGCATGTAACACTGAATTAAAAGACCAGCTACAGGGATGGAGATATAGCTCAAGGGTACAGTACCTGATTAGCATGTATGAGGGCCTAGGTTTGACATCTAGTACTTAGAAAAATGCATACACCAAATATTGTTCAAATGTGTATGAGATTTATGTCAAAAGCCTCAATATGCTGGTTAAATAAAGAAGTTCTATCAGGTGTGTCCAATAATTTGACATTGATAGCAAGGTTGTAACCTACAAGTTCACACTTGAAAAAGAAAACTCAAATGTTTTAAGTAAATTCACAATTTTGTATTGAGTCACATTCATAGCTATCTTAGACTGCATGTGTCTCATGGGAAATGAAAACCATATTGTACTTATGAGTTAGAAGACTCAAAATAGTATTCTTCCAACTGATATACAGATACAATTCTTCCAAATGACATACAATTCAGTTCCTGGAAAAAATCTCATCAACAAGATGTATTATACATATCGAGCTCATATGAAATTAAAAGAGACCACAATAGCTAAAAAATCCTGAAAAGAAGACTGAAATAAGAGGAATTGCCTTTCCTGACTTCAAGGCATTCTGTATTGCTAAGCAACACTGTGCAGTGTAGGCAGAAGGACAGACAGCACACAGATCAATAAAACAGAGTCAGAGAACCTGGAAATGAGCCTACCTATACATACCAAATTGTCAGTGCAAAGCAATTCAATGAAGGATAGTTTGCCTTTTTAAAAAACTTTCTTAAACTTTAAACTATATTTATTTTGTATAGGTATGCATGTGTGTTTGTGTGTGAGAACAAGTGTGTAAGTGTGGAGGTCAGAGGGCAACCTTGTATGTCTGTCATCTTCCACATTCTCTCGTTTACCACTGTACTGTGTCCTCCAAGCTGGTTAATCCACAGGCGTCAAGGGATTCTCCTGTCTCTACCTCCCATCCTGTCATGGGAGTGCTGGGACTGCAGACATGCGTCACACCACAGGCTTTCCCACGGGTTCTAGGGACCCACACTCAGGTCATCAGGTCTTCATAGTAAGTGCCTTTACCCAAAGAATCTCTTCATTAAATGATTCAGGTAAAGTGGCCATAGGGAAGAAACACACACACACACACAAACTCACACAAAAGTATATTCCAAACATATAATGGACTTACATATAGCACATAAAAATTTAATTGTAAGAGAAAAAAACTAAAGGAAAAATCTTTAGGATTTAACCTTATAAAAGAGTTCTTATACTTGATTTCAAAATCGTGATCTATAAATGGAAAATCTAATACAATGGAGTTTAAAAAATTAAACATTTCTGTTCTGCAAAAATAACATGTGCGGACTAGAAGAAAAATGGTTGTGTGAATACACACATGTATGTGGACATGTGTACAAAAGATAATCTGAGTGTGTACACCTGTAGAAGCCCAAGAGTAACCTCAGGAATCATCCTGGGCTGCTCTACCACATTGTGGCTATGCTCTGGGAATTCCCAGAGTCTCCCTTACAAGCTGGAATTATAAGCTGCTGTCATATTCATCTGACATTTTTAAGTGAGATTTGAGAATCCAAACTCAGGTCCTTTTGGTTAAGAGATAAAAGGTAAGGTTTAACCTTTGAGCCATATCCTCAGCCCAGGAAAAAAAAATCTTTTAAAACCATATATATGGCCAGAAGCTACATTATATAAAGAATTCTCAAAACTTGACACTTAAAAAAATAGAAAATGAGCAAAAGATATGAAGAAGCATTTACCCTATGAGGATACATAGACATCAAATGATCATATGAAAAGACAGTCCACATTACCAGATAATAGAAAAGTGCAAATCAAACCTCAATGAGATGTTACTAAACCTAGTGACTTCATCAAATGCAGATGAAGACATTGAGAAAGTGGATGACTTGTAGACCATAGGTAAGAATGTAAAATGGGAAAAACATTCTGACATGAAACTTAGCAGTGTCTTAAAGCATGCAACTACTATACATGCTACTAAACTCTTGGATGTTTATACCATGAAAATAAAAACTCATGTTTATGTAGGTGAGTACTGGTATCACTTTTATATATGGTGGCCAAAAACCTGGGGGGAATCTAGATGCACTGGTGCAGTCCCAGCACAGAATATTACTCAGCAATAAAAATGACAAAACTTGAAGGAACTTAAAGGAGATAAGAATAAGCAGAGGAAACTTTAGGGACTAAAGCTGGATGAGTGAAGGGAAATGTCTCTTCAGGATGGCCTGAAGAGAGGCAACTTGACAAGGCACAGGGACCTGAACCCCCACAAGAGTAGACAAGCTAGAGGCAACCCCGGGAGCCATAGAAGCAGACAGGCGGGAGAGCGGGATTGATGGAGGGACGGGAGGGAGAGATAATGGAGGAAAGCAGGGATAAGTACTCAATATGCTTGTAAAAGTAGAAAAAAAAATTTTAAAGTAGATAAATCAGAATGAACCCTGGGAACCATAGAAGCAGATAAGCAGGAGGGTAAGAGAGAGTGGGATGGATTGAGGAAGGGAAGGAGAATGGGTGTGAGAAGGACGGAGGGAAGCAGGAATAAGTACTCAATATGTTTGTAAAAGTAGAAAAATAAAATAATAATAAATGACAAAACTAATAATGTAAACAAAAGAAGTTCTAAAGAATTACCTAGTGAAAAGTGCTACATACCCTGTGATTCTATTTACATAATGTCCTCTTTCTGAGGTTGAAACATTGTTTCAACATTTATTTATTTGGGGTCAGGGCACATGTACTGCAATGCATGTGTGGAAGTCAGAGGACAACTTGGGAACTGCTGCTCTCATTCTACCATGCGGGTTCCAGAGCTCAATCAGACGACATCAGGTCTGGCAGCAAACACCTTTACCCACTGAGTACTCTTACTAGTCCTTGAACAATCTTGGAATAACAAAATATTTAAAAGCCAGATTGGTATTCCTAAGGGTCATGGGTTGGAAGGAAGAAAGGACTGGAAAAGTTAAAGTGGCTATGGCTATAAAGGGCAACATGAGGAATCTTTATTCTGTATCCTTATTGTTTCCATTGCCAATCTCCGCTTTCATTTCACAGAACCTGTCAATATTATTTGTTATATTTGCATGTTTACCCACAATTAGCCACAATAAGGAGTCTAATTATAAGGGTCAGCAAGATGGTTAAATGGGGAAAGATACTTGTCACTACTCTTTTTTTTTTTATTCAATTGTGCGGGTGTGCATGTGTGTGTGTCTGTGTGTGTGTGTGTGTGTGTGTATGTGTGTGTAACCACGGGCAAATTCGGGAACCACCATGGACGCCTCTACCTCCTCCTTGTTTACTCTGCTCTGGGATTCACAGGCTCCGCCCTACCAGGACCAGAAACGCAGGCCTCTCCCCCTTCCGCCTATGTCTATATGTAGGATCTGAACTCAGGACCTTTCTCCTGTACGGCAGAGGCTTAACCCTTGAGCCACCTTTCCAGCCCCATCACTACTCTTGATGACTAGTTTGATCTCACATGGTAGAAGAACCAACTCTTGCAAGTTGTCCTCTGATCTTTACATGTACACTGTGACACTTGGATGAGCACACACACACACTCCAAATAAATAAATAAATACATGCGAATTTTAAAAATATAATAAGAAACAATGTGAGATGAAAACACCAGATCAGTACTTAAAGACATTTTATTGAACAAAACTAGAAATGTTGTCTTTATAACATAAATTATACATGGCACACTTACATATATATCTAAATATGCAACTAAAGAATATCTCCTTCAACAAATATTTCTCTACTAGAAACCTCACTTTAATAAACTCTATGACTTTCAAAGATCAGTCAGCAAAAGTATTTTTAACCACAAATTGATAATGCAGATTTTTTTCATGTTGCATAGTATTTTTAAAACATTTTCCTAATGAATTACTTTAGATCAGAATATTAAATAACTAGTTTTTCCATAAATTATAAATTTTTATTTCATAATATTTCAAAACTGTAATTGCTTAAAATACTGTACACATTTACACAAACCATACACATACATACAACCACACATACTATATACATAAACATATATGTCATATACATCTAAAATACACACTACATATATACATAAACACATACACAAATACACACACGCAACACACATACACATACACATTGCTGCTTTCAGGATGCTAGGTCTACTATTTCTATAATCATTTCCTTTTTTCCTTTCTCTCCACTCTAACTTGATACAAAGCCTGAACCTAGCCACCGTGGCCCAAAATGACCTGTAAAGTGAAGTTTATTTTCTCTGGCAGTGATGATCTGTGCTTGGAAACATAAAACTGTTATGCTGAATACATTTCAAAGTTCCGAAGTACTCAAATGACTTTGCTGAAACAGGACAAAATGAGCTGTTAAAGGGATTGTTATCCCAGAAAGAACAGTGTGCTCTCCAGCCCTGCACTGCCACGCTGCTTTGCAAAACAAACAAAGCTGGTCTCTTTATTTCACTGTGTCCTGTGGCAATAAAGGTCTCTTGAAGCTAAAGTCCCTCAATGAGTCTTCATCTTGTCACCATTTTAAAACACAAGGGAGCACTTTGCTTGTAGCTGATGTTCCCACCACTTCGTTGCTATTGTTTTGACTTATCCACAGCATCCTCTAGCAAAAACAAGGGATTTGATATGTCTTTATAAAGGGTTGTTGTCCGTGGGAGCAAGAAGAGATACACGATTATTACTCCGCTGATTTGTGAGCACTGCCTTCGTTTTCATCTGTGCCGTACAACCCTAAGCCCAGCACTGCACTGCATTCCTCTTGCAGGACACTGGACAGTGGAGATTCTAGCAACACTGTGGGTTACCAGAGGTCACCCGGGCAGCTCAGCCTAGGAAAGAGCAGACTTAGGATGGTCTCAACACACAGAAGGTTCAGAGGACAAGAATATCCCAGGCGTGTCTTGTACATTTTCTGCCACTTAAGGAGATGGAGGTCTGAGAGGAGCTCCTAGCTCAGTCAGGCACTGTGATAAGCAGAGTCAGAGATGATCTTCCTTCCTTCCTTTCCTATTTCTTTAGCTAGCTTCCCTAAACTCCTGCAGGACATGAGAGCAGGGAAGATGTGTGACCAACTGCTCGCAGCTAATTACCCTCATCTTCACGTGGCTCCTCTGGTGGTCATCTCCCCACCGCCTTTGCATTTCCTTCCAATGTTCCTTCCTCCAGCTCTGCTCATCTTGCTAGTCATGGTGCAGTGAAGCCCAACCATGTCCACATCCCATCATACTAGCCATCCATTACCACATCACACATAGTGCAAGAACACAAAGAAAGAAAGAGGACCATCAATCTTCTCCCCACATTGAATTCTTCATAACCCTTCTTACCTACACACACACACACACACACACACACACACACACACACACACACACATACACACACACACACAGAGGAGAGACAATAAAGAAAGACCAGCTTATAAAGTAACACAAAAATTGACAGGATTATCAAAAAATAACTTTAAAAGCTTTGAAAAACCTCTCAGCAATATACACTGATTCACCTGCCTCAAATCTTTTTTTTCCCTCCAATAAAGAAATGGAGCAAAATGTGCTCCATTGTCCTTTTTTAAAAAAATCCTTTTTTTCCTTCATCTTAAAATTGAATTGATTTTAAGTTGAACTATTCCTATTACCACTATAAATAATACATAATATGACTTATATGAGATACTTATACCCAGAAGTGTTTCAGATTTTTTTCTGGCTTTAGCATGTGCATGTGTGTGTGTGTATGTGTGTGTGAGAGAGAGAGAGAGTATGTGTGTGTTTAGCAAAACATGATCTATCTATAGAGAGAGGAGAAAGAAAGAGAGATTGGATGTGCATATACATGCATATATGCACATGCTAAAGCCTGAAAAAAATCTAAAAAAGAACATATACATGTGTATGTGTATATACATATGTATATATATATATATATTATATAGAGAGAGAATCACAAGACAAGACCTATGTCTAAATATAACATTCATTCATGTTTCACATATGTCTTAACATAATTTTATACAGTATGTTAATAAATATATGCATGAAACAAAATTTCATGGCATAGAATTTTCATTTGCAGGATAATTTTGGTACTCAAAAAATTCATATTTTGAAGTAATTTATGTTTCAGATTAGTGGTAAACTGTATATTCATATATTTAATTTTGTATATAATAATGTATGTGAACTGACAAAACAAATTTACTGCCTGATCATTAGGTAATTAAACAAGTTAAATAATAGACAACATATTGGGAAAAGAATGTCTATTTCAAAACATTTTATAAGCTTTGGGATCCTTATACTAATTGTGGATGCTTTATAATCAAGCCACCTGAGGAATGTATGGCAAAAAAAGGTATAAATATTTTTTATCCAAATGCATGTAGCTTAGATCTGAACAAAGCCCAAAGCTGCCCTCAGCACACTCGTCTGAGTATTCAGGCAGCCGAGCCTCTCCTGGCATCTCTACTTCTCTGTACCACTTGGACAGCCACCTGCCATTTCAGCTACATAATGCTAATTGCAGGCTTAGGAACTGCCTGGTTTAATATTTTTAAACAATTGACTTTTAAATACCTCAAACAAGCAAATAAAAATCTACAGCTTTCATTAAAAACTTTACCAAATAAATACATGTTTTATACATTCGAAACATTAAGTTGTTCAACATTCTCTAAGGTGGCTCTCAGCAGGAAGCTCCATTCCTTTGGCTGAGGGTCTTTTACCCTGTCTCTAGAAATACTCAGCCTTCAAGAACTAACTCAGTTCCACTTAATGTATAAACTCCCATTCCATCATTCCACAACCCAGAAATTCCCACTTTCACCTCTCCATTCTCAGTCAGACACACACATGCACACACACCTACATGCACACAGGTGCACATGTGCCACGGCAGACATGTTCCTTGCTACCTTGGAGTTTACATGGAATCTGGGATCTGAACTCTGATCCTCTAGCTTGTGAAGAAAATGCTTTACCCCCTAAGCCATCTCCTTGGCCTTGGACTTTGTTTTACATGGAACTTAAATCATACGCTGTCTCGTAGATTATTCTTTAATATCATCTTCCTGACAAATGATTCGGATCTGAAGGGTGAATGTTCATCTTTAGAATTGTTTATTTTGATATTTATTTTAATCTCTACCACTCAGGCTAGTACATAAAAGAACACAATCTAGGAAAACATGATTTACATGTCTTCAAACGCACATGCATACCATTTTGAAGTGACTATAAGCAAATGTTGAGTTTCCTCTGCACTTCGTATTTTATAATTTAACTTCAAAGGTAATGAAAATTGGGTGCAGAGATTTAAGAGCTCTCTCTTAGTAACTCTACTTCCTTTGAAGTTCTAAGTAGATGAAGTCCCTCTAAATCCAAATGACAGGCGGCAGGAACAGCAACAAGTTAGGCCGACACCGTGATTAATATAAAGCAACATGCATGGTATGTAGAAACACGTCTGAGAACTAACTACAGTGTGCAATATAAGTAATAAACTGCTGGTTAACTAAGAGTGGATCATAAGTCCGAAGATGCAACTCAGTTGTAGGCTGCCTGCCTAGGAATCAATCTCAGCACCACAAAGCAGGGGAAGGAGGGAAGGTGATGACTGATTTGCTCAACAACCTATGAAAGTAATAGCAGTCAAGAATGAGGGCTTAACTCACAACTCATGCCCATAATTCTTGAAGATATCACTTTGAAATTATTCTATTAATAATGTATGAGTTATGAAACTAAATATGGAAGAAATGCTTGTGCCAGAGGACAGATGTGAAGCTGTGAAGAATTAGCTGGCACGCCGTTGAGATGGCTCGCAGGTCAGGGCATCTGCCCATGAACGGGGCAACTAGAGCTCAATCCCTGGAGCTCACAGGGTGGGAGCAGAGAATCAAGTTCTGAAAGTTGTCCTGCATGCATTGTTCCCTTCCATTCAAATACTTTAAAATAAATATATTGTTAACTGATTAAATGAATCATAAATATGAAATTGGGACAGGTGAGGAGACTATGCCTCCCTTGGATGCAGGACAAGTAGCAAACATTGCTACAGCAATGATAATTGATAATATCATTGTCAGTATTGATGAGTTTTTATTAGAAACACTTCTTATGATGCTCATTGTCTTGTAAACATTTGAGTCCCTGAATGCCCCACTTTTCCCTGGCTGCCTTGACCAAAAAGACTGTCTGTCAAACAGCCAGCTGGACTACTCTATACCAGCACCTGCCAATCTGAACTCTTCTCAGACTCTTGGAGGAAACACGCAACAATCACAGTTGCTTGTTCTGACTCCTTGGGGCACACTCCTGCCTGGACGGTTTCGAACCCTTTGTTTCACACATTTTGCTACCACAAGCCCAGTAAACTCAAGATGGCCCTGTAACTATTTCCATCAAGTCGTTTCCCCCAGTGGCCTCACAGTGACCTAGCGACAGAGACAAAAGGGACATTGTCGGGACTGATGCGAGCACAAAGCTTCATTCGCATGACAGGCCTGCTGTGGTCTCTGCAAACCCCCTTTCTCCTGCTATCTAAGCAGGCTGTGGGCTCACCGGGTGAACTTCCTCCCTCATCTTGCAACGTGAGACTCAGTAAAAGGCTTCTCTCAAGGCAGTGGGGTGTTCCCTTGCCGGCATTCAGGAGCACAGGCTGGTAACAAGAAAGCACTAGCAGAAGGTGTAGAGCAGCAGCCACAGCCACAGCTGAGCATCCAGGGGCTGAACAGCTGAAGACAGAGAGCCGAATGGTCAGTGGACAAAGTTGCAAGGCAGAGTGGCAGGTGCACAAGAGGGGCAGCAGCAGTAGCCAGGGAAGAGTGGAAGTTCATGTGATGGTGGCCAGTAGCAACGAGAGGCAAGCATGGGAACCATTCAAGGGAGGGGGCAGAGCAAGAGCAAGAGGGACAGTGGAGGCGGAAAGCGGACCGAGCGCTGGGGTTTAGGACAGGAGCCTGTGACGAGCTGCAGAAGAGGAAAGGCAGCGCAGGCCACTAGAAGAGCTCCATAAAGCTGCCAAGTCTTTAAGCCTGACTTCCGGGCTCCCACAGCTGTCTCGCTCAAGGCCTGTCGGGGAGCTGGAACGCTACGGAGAGGAACCTGCTGCTGCACCTGCTGCAGCTGCCCACATTCAGCGCCGACGACCAGCCATCAAACAACTTCTCCTTGCCCACCCATAATTTCTATCTGGGTAGAGGACAAAACAATCCAACTGACAGCAAAAAGTTTAAGACAGAGCCTGACACACACTGAATGGTGAGAACCAATGCAAGAGAATAACAGAACACAGGACATTTCCAGTCTCTGCTTTTCTCTATAGCTCAAAAATCCTATGTTTTAAAGACTGCACTGGAATTATCCATCTTACATATTCTTTGCAGCAGCGCAATTCTGATTCTGTCCAATATGATTATGCACTCTCCCATACCACCAATTCAACAGATTCTACGACCAAAATCAATATGAAATCTCTAAATGCAATCTATGCTTTAGAATTACACAAGTGTTAAAATGCCTCTGCTGTTATGTGATGGTAACACAGTATCTTACCTTTTGGATTTCTTCAGGTAAAGCATGTACGGGAACGTGACGATCCATAATTTCCCCAAATGAACTGAACGCACTCTGAAGAAAAATCGTCTAGAAATATTGATGGTAACGGTCAGAACTGATATAATGGGAAGGCATTTCAAATTAAATGAGTTATAGAACCTTAGGGATACTGGGGGAGTGAGCAACGGCAACTGTTCTAACAAATGTCTGCTTCATCAACTCAATATTAGAAGGTGAACTGAGGTTTCCTCGCTTATGTCTTTCTGAAAAGCCATAGAAAGAATACTTCATGGGCTGGAAAGGTGGCTCAGGGGTGAAGACTCTGCCTTGAAAACAGAAGGAACTGAATTCAAGTCCCAGATCACACATAAAAAATGCCAGGGGGAAATGGCAGCGGCCTGCACTTCCAGCTCTGGAAGGCAGAGCCTGGAAAATCCCAGAGCAAAGCAAAAAGAAGGTAGAGCAATCCAGGATGATTCCTGGCATCCTTGATCCTCCAAAGGCACACACAGTATCCTATAATACACACACATACACACACACACACACACACACACACAGAAAAAAATCTTAAGTAAATTTCTTAGAAGAAACACTTTAAAGTATTTCAATGCATCAGAAGACAAGAAAAAAAAACTGCGGCATGAGGTTAGCTCAAATGATTTACCAATACAGAAAAAAAATTTAGTTACTAGGTTAAATATATAAATTCTAAACTCAAGAGTTGCCAATTTAATCTGCGGTATATATATAATTTTATCTAGATTTTACAGATTCTAATTCTCTAATAAAATACACTTCATATAAAATTTGATTGCTATTTTACTAAGCTACAGATAATGAAGCATTTTAATTTCTTTCTTTTGCATCCTTCTCTAATATCAGACAAAAAATAGCTTGCTTGGTTTTTTGAGATTCAGGTCTGTCTTCTTATCTAGATATCTAGATAAGGCCTGGATGGGGACATGTGTTGGTAGAGCAGATGCAGGGGACATAGAAACAGAGTCTATAGCAGAGGAGAAAACCTAGGGCCACAACTGTCAAGCAAGGGCAGTCCAAGTCTGGACAGGGGGAGGGGGGCTGAGGAAGGCTTTCTAAGGCTGCCTGAACTTGGTCAGGGCAAGAAGAGCCTGAAGACAAAAATAACACTGGCATTACTTTTATAAATTGTGCAACATTAGTGGAAGAGAGGATTTCTCACCCCCTGTGTTAGCCCAAACACTCCTTGCTTCAATGGGTTGCTATTTAAAACAAATAATTAATGAGCTGTCTTCCCACGTGAAACATAAAAACAACCTGTGTGTTTGGTAAAGTGAACCGAGGTCAACCATGGGAGTAAACTTAATTATGTCGACATGGGCCCAAGAGACCAAGTACATAATCTGATGTTTGCCACACTGTCACAGTCACGTGATAAGAAACCACGAGTCTCATTATCTTTGGTTATGCTTTTTTTTTTTTTTTTTTTTTTTTTTACAGAGGACGGTAAAATAAAAAAATGAGAAAATAACATCTTCACTTCTAGTGGGAGTACATGTTTCCTGCAATCACCAAATACTCTCTTTTTGAAGTATCATCCATAGATGTATTTGAGAGCTTGGATCTCATTGACAGTAGAAACACCAGCTACCATGGAACAGTTTATATTTAGTCGCTTTAGTGGGAATCTACTTCAACTTTATGGACTTTCTAGAACAGCAGAACTAGCAAGTTTTGACTAGGAAGGAAAACCTGAAACAACACTCGGCAAGTAAGAACACTCTCCAAAAATACACACGGAAAAAAATATTGAACAAGCATTTAATTGGGCTTTAATGAATATCACAAAATAAAAAAGGAATCCCACTCTTTACAGACAAGACACATAAATGCATGCATTCCTCACATAACCTGTCTCAAGGAAACTAGTAAGTTCTCATATTTGAGAGGTCTTTAAATTGTTTGCTATACATTCCTTTATAGTTTATCTTAACCTGGGAAGGTGGGATACCAGCAATCAGTGGTAGCTAATTACTTTCCTGCTAACAAGTGTATGCAAGTGTTAACCACAATTAAATGCCTTAAATACCCAAGATGATAAGAGCATGGGACACTCCTTTTGTTTACTTACGTCATCTTTCATATCATTATTGTCGCTATGTGAGAGTAGGAATGTGCAGTATGATGTGTGTGTGAGCACACTCACGCCATGGTACATGCATGGAGGCTAGAACTACTTAGTGTAGACCAACCGGGAGGATGTCAGGCTTGCCTAGCAAGCACTTCAACCCCTGAGCCACCTGATCCTCCCAAGTGTCCACGTTTAAACAAATGGTTTCTAGACCTTTCAGAAAAGTTCTCCTGACACCTAGGAGAGAGTTCAGCAGATAAGGCATCTGCTCACAAACCTGGCGACCTGAGTTTAATCCTGGAATCCTACGTGGAGGAGTGAACTGACTTCTGAAAGTTGTCCTCTGACCTCCACTTATGCACCATGTGGCATGCTTACTCTCTCTCTCTCTCTCTCTCTCTCTCTCTTATCTTTTTTAAAAAGGCTTCCTGGGTTTCTATTACAAAGAACTGGATATCTAGGGAAGGGACAGAATGGAATTCACAAATAACTTGAGCAAGAAAAGGACGACTGTCCCTTTGGCCACAGAGGAAACTTGTCATTTTTAAGGTGTTCATCACTGCTTCGCCTGTTTTCTCAAAAGTGTCCCTTTGGTCTTTCCCACCACCAGGTGGGCCGCCCCCAGGGGGACCGTGATCCGCGGCGCGCCCCCGGGAGGACCGTGATCCGCGGCCGCGGAGGCGGAGGTGCCTGGGAACCTGCCGAGCCACACGCTCGCGAGAAACGCCCTCTTTTTTAAAGGCACTAACGACCTTTGATTGCTAATTTCCGATTCCTCAACGTCCGAGGGGCTTTCGGGCCCCTCGGTCAAGAACCACTCCCAGAGCGTGAATCGCCGACCAAGCGGGCAGCTCAGGGACGGCGGAAGCGGAGCCCAGGTCCGTGCACAGCAGCCGCGTCTCCAAAGCCTGCAGCGGCGACGGCCAGCCGAGGGCTCCGCGACGTGACCCCGGCGCCCGGGGACCCGCGGAGGCGGGCGCGGGGTGAAGGATCGCGCGTGGCCCCGCGGGGTGACCCGGGCGCGGCCCTGCGGCTGGGCTCTTCCCGCTCCTCGGGGTCGGCCCGCCTCCGCTGCGGAACCGCGTCCCCACGGGCTGGAGTCCGGGGGCAGGGGAAAGCCATTGTCTCACCTAGCCCTCCACTCGGCGGCCCGCGAAACGGCTTGCCCCGTCTCCCGGACGACCGCGCTGCACGTTGGCCTGACGTCAGCGCGCGGTGACGTCACGGCCCACGCCTCCCGCCAACGCGGAAGCCCAGCCGCCTGGCCCGGCGAGCGCCGTGGGGCGGAAGCGGGGCGATGCTGCCGGCAGCGGCGGCTGCGGCCGACTTGCGCTGCGGAGGAGGAGGAGGAAGAGGAGGAGGAGGAGCGGGGCGATCCCGTCCCGGAGTGGGGGGCCTTCCTGCCCCGCTCCGCAGGGCCTGTGCGTCCGATCGGGCACCGCTGTTCAGAGTCCGGGAAGGATGGTAGCAGCAAGTGTACCAGCGAGGGGACAGGCCTTGGTAAAATTCCATACTGGTCCCCAAGGCAGTATGAGTCCATACTTTGCTTTTAGAACGACTCCCACCGTTACACCGCACTGACGCCTGCATTCATCGTAGAGTACTTGTCCTTTGGGGGAAGCCCACCAAACCTCAGTGCTAGGAGGATCCTCTGTGCCTAACGCACGGCAGAGTTGCTTTGGAATGATGAGTGACTCATTCTGAGCCCAGGGATGTCCCTTTTCAGAATTATATGAAACCCAAGGTGCTGTTCTTCCAGGTACTAAAGAGCACATTCGTGGTTGCCTGGTAGAAAAGACAGTCTCTATTGAAGAAATGCTGGAGTAAACGTGCAGACGATGGACACTAGAAAAAGAAGTGACCAGGTCACCGTGTCAAACTGGAGGGACAACTGCAGCATGAGGTCCAGAACACTCCCCTCAAGTCATAGTAAATACGAAAGGCAGCAAATTGTTTTTTATGGGGTCAGTACATTTTTGTACTGTGTATAATTCCATCAGTTATATATACAGGACTAGAAATACAGTAGGCTTGTCAGCAACATAACAACAGACTGGAGTAAAGCATCGCACAAAGACATTCCCATGACTTGTGACATCACTGGGTAGTAGGAATTTCAATCCTTTCATAACATTCTGAATCCATTGTAGTGGTTCATCATTGATCAAAACTTTGTTCTGTGGCACATAACTATGGTTATTAGAGTATTGCTAAGTGCTTTGAAAACTAATGTACTGTTGAAAGGTTGTGATTTGCTCCATTTCATCTGTGCTTATCAGCTACACATCACTGAGTCCACACTTGAGATGTCCACTCGGGTAGCCTCAGGTGATTATGCTAATGAGGTGCAATGAAATAAAGAAATTCCATTGCTCCGTTAACACATCACATATCTAGTCCTCTCTTGTTACATGTAGCTACTATGTAAAAAAACACACAGAGAACATTTTAATCGTTGTAGAAAATTCAGTTGGCTAATGAGAGATCCAGCAAGCATTTTGAAGGGAGAGCTGACAAGATGTAAGGAATAGTCCATTTTAATGGACAGCAATTAAAAATATATAATTCTTGAAGAAGATTGGGAGATCATTCTCCTGGGGTCTTTGTGTATCCAGGTTCTTATATTTGGGAGTTGAAGATTGAAATCAGAACACACATGTAGAGGATTAAGGCAGAGTTGATTAGAGGAGAGAAAGAACGGAATTCATGGACTCCAAACATGGAGTGCCATGAGGGGCAGGTGCCAAAGATGGCTGCCAGGGTCAGGTATATTTACACACTTGAGCAAACCCGGGAAAAATGGCTTTTCCTATTGGTTAGCTCCAGTTTCTGTAAACCTGATTGGAGCTTTTGGTCCTCTACATCTCATTAGTCTGTTCATATTGGGCCCCAGTTTAGCTACAGTGGAGAACTAATCTCCATATCATTTCATGAACCAAGGGTTGGGGGAAGTTAGCGAAGAGTGTGCTCCTTCAGGGTAATCCCTCCAATGGTGGCAGATGACCTCCCAAGACCTTCAGAGACCATCCCTGCAGGGCTGCTGTAAAACTGCACAGATTGAAATATGACGAGTACTCAAAATTAAGCTGGTTTAGGGCTGGCAAGATGGCTCAGTGGGTAAAAGCATTTGCCACATAAAACCTGATGGCCCAAGTTTGGTTCCCAGGTCCCACAAAAGACTAGATTCAGTGGCTGCTATTCCTGTACTCTGATGTGAGATAGGAGGCAGAGACAGAATTTCTTGAGTGCTGAGGGGTCAGCTTGCCTAAAGTCTGGGGAGTGGCAGAAATAAAGAACCAACTCCCCAAAAAGATGTTCTCCCACCTGTGCACATGTTCTATGGCAAGCTGTGCCCACACGCAAAGTAATAATGATGATAATAGTAAAGTTTTGAAATGTCACCAAAACTGTCCTGTATTGTGTTTTTTATTATCTGTTAATTTCAGTTTCTCTCTCTCCAAGTTTTTTACCCATTCTGATCACTGGCTATTCTATAGCCGAAGTATCATATAAAATATTCTCATCAACAGATGTTATCCTGTCCTTTCATATTGTTTGGTAGGAGTTTTTGTTTGTTGTTTTATCTTCTCCTTGCGCTGGGGATTGGGTCCAGAGTCCCGATGTACTAGGCAAGTTCCCTGTTATTGAACCACACATTCTTTTAAAATCAACTGCTTCATTTTTTTATTGTAACTTTTAAAGATAACACAATAATAACTAAATTAAATTCCTTTTAAACTTCTTTTTAATTCCTTTGAACATCTTGGCGACTCTTTATTATTTCCTTTGTGGGTCAGTGACCTCCCCCCCACCCTTGTGAGGAGGTGGGGGGGCACTCTCTTAGTTTATAGAGTAGAATGTCTGTAAAGGACTAAACTCGGCTTTCTACACAGTCTACAGCCCTTTGTGTTGCTTAATTGGAACTTGTTACTGTGAGTCTGTTGCTGTCCCTGCTAGGAATTTCTTTAATATACTTGTCCCACAGGGCATTCTCCTTCATCCTATTCCTTCTGGTAAATGGTGTCCAGCTATCTCCTCTTCCTTATCCCCTCCACAGATGAAAAGCATTTAAGAAAATAGGTACTTTGTTTACAAGTCTTATAAAAGTAACAGGAAGTCTACAAAAGAAGTCTAATTTAAAGTCAATTCAGGCCCATACAAAGGTCACAGGACAAAATTAGCCCCAACAAGAGTTCACCTTGCAAGCCCAACAGGGAACAATTGAGGCCCCAAACGTTTGAATGAAATGGCCCCACACAGGCCTCCCAGGCTGGAAAGAACTGAGCTTTCACAGTTGTTTCTAGGGTCCGTCCAATGCTAGTACAGACTTTTTCAAAGGCTAACATTTATTGGCCCCTTTTTATTTGCCAGGCCCTTCCTACACCATGTCTCATTTAATTGAGAATGCTTCCAGACAGAATTCAGGCAGATCCTACTTACTGTTTACTTTGACCCAGTGATGGAAGTGGCCGAGGGCAGGGCCCAACATGTGGGACAAAACTATGCTTGGATGCAATGTGAGCGGAAGCAAAAGCGCCTGGATCTCACATGGCAAGTCAGTTGACTGCCAGCCTCAGCCCCCATGGGGCATTAGCCTACTGTGGATTAGAAACACGTGCATAAATCAAGAAGTCTTCAATTCTGTGTGTTTAACTTCGTCTTCAACTCCCTTGCTTCATGGCACGTCTGTGCTCAGGTTTTAAAAAACAGGTCAGCTACAAGCAAGCTCTTGTCTTGTCTTGTCCCCAGTATATTAGCTCATCCCCAAGCTATAAGGTGGATTTTCTCTCTAAGTCTTTCTAAAGTTCTAGTATCACACTTAAAGTTTTAGACTGCCTTATAAAGCTGCTTTGCATATTGAACCCCTAATAGCTGTGGTTTGGAAATGAGTTAGACCACAGCATGCTATTTGTAGTTTGTGCTCTATCTCTTTTGAAATCCGCCCTAAGTACCTCATAAGATAAAGACCACAGTGCTTGGATGTAATCTCTCTGGTGCTCCCAAATGCTTTGTCACGTGTGCAGGAATAAATTGTGTGCCAAATTTGGGTTCATTTCAGCCTTGAGAACATAATTGCTGAACAAATTTCCAATGAGACTAGTTAGGTCCTTAGGTGATAAATGTCTCCTCTCAAAAAATGAAAAGCTATAAACTACATAAGAATGCTGAATGATTGAAAATGCATTTACTGTGACCTGCTCTCAATAGGCGTGAGCTTCACCCAAAAATGCACTGTGCCAAATGCAAATTAATATTTGCTGGATCATATTTAAAATACAAAAGGCATAAAACTCTAGCAACAGTTGACACAACTAATCTGATACTCAAAAATGAAACCCTGATTGACTCTTTTTTTAAGATTAATCTTTAAATTGTCTAAATTCCTTTTTTAAATGCTTAAGATCCAAATCTGGCCTACGCCAAGCACTTTAAAACATGTTAATAAGGAATTCAAGAACTCAAAATTAGTAACTGCATTTTTCATTTCGAAAGCATCCTTTGGGGTCAGAGGTGGTAGCGCTTGCCTATAATTCTGGTACTCAGGATGGGAGACAGGAGATCTTGCGTTAGACACAAGGATGGACTACGCAGAAAGGCCCAGTCTTGAAAAAACAGAAAAAGGCTGATGAGGTAACTTAGCCAAGAAAGGCACTTGCCACCAAACCCCATCACCTGAATTTGATTCCTGGAACCCACAAGTTGTTCTCTGACTTTCACATTTTCATGTGCAGATACACACATACAGATAGAGAGAAATACACAGCTTACAAAAGCCTTTCTGAGACTGAGGAGGTGGCTCAAGGGTTAAAGCCTTCGCCTCACAAGCAAAAGGACATGAGTTCAGATCCCCAGCTCCCAAGTACAAATGCGGTATAGACATGGCAGCAGCCTCAGAAGACAGAGAGAGCCTGGGACACTTCTAAAATATAAAGCAATTCAGGATGATTCCTGTCACCCTTGGCCTCCATAGGCGTGTGCGCACACTCGAACACACACACACACACACACACACACACACACATACACACACACATATACATACAAAAAAAATCCACTGGTGTTTGAAAAAATGCTTTGTGGAATTTGGTATTTAAATGTTTTGTGAATTTGTCTCTTCATTTCTGAGATTTTCACCAGATTCTAATGAAAAATCAAGGCATTTATGAAGTAATTGGCAGAGTGTTTTTTTTTTTCTTCCTGTGATGACATTCATGTGCATGCATATAGCTTGCAGATAGTTACTGAATTTACAGAAAACAAAGTAGCACCATTGTTGCAGTTTGCCTACATGATTGCTGATAAATCACCATCAAAAGGCTTAAGGTAACTGTCTGGTTACAGTTCTCAGTCCAGCTTGACAGGAGAGCTCACATCAACACCAGGGCCAAGGAAACTGCCCACACCATCTCCACATAGCAGCTGAGAGAGGGACGATGCTTACTTGCTAGACCAACATATCTGACCAAGTGTACACAAGGATGCCAACTCTCTGAGCCAGCTCTCTGTATTTTATTCCAGGGCCTAATCCTACCCACCATGAACAGGGCCTTCCCCATCAGCTAGACAATCTCCTGCAGGTTTGCTCTGGGTTTAACTCAACTACTAATTCTTCACAAATGTGCCCAGAGCTCAAACTCTCAACTATCAAGCTGACACCTCTGACTAACCATGACACCATTGTCTTGCCATGTTACCACATCTCTATTAATAGACTATTTTGATGTTACATTAGTCATCCATTGTCATATAACTCAGCTGAGAGGGGGCTTGCCTACCATACATGAGGCCCCATGTTCCATGCCTAGTACCACATGAGCCACATAGGCCAGTGCAGGGGTACATATTTGTAATCCTAGCACTCAGAAGGGAGGGTCAGAGGATCAGAAGTTCAAGGACAGCCTGAGTTATATGAGACCCTCTCTCAAAAAAGCTGTATGTCCTCATACGGATATGTTACGAATTAATATTAAACCTCAAGCTCTGTTATCACAGCTATTAAACAAATGAAAAGATTAAAATAATTATAGTGGCCTGATTCACAAGGATATAAAACTAGCACTTTTAAATATTGCTATTGGAGTAAAAAAAAGTATCTTTTACATTTTAAACTCCTTAAAATTTTCAAAACCAATGTAGTGGACACTTGATTCTCCTTTCTTCCTATTGCTCGGGAATGCAGATTTCTTTAGCTTCGGCCTCTGCTCTATTCCCAAGCACACATGAACCGCCCAAGCCCAGGCTTGGAGTTCAGATTAGGTCAGATCTGCAAGGCCTTTGCCCCTTACCAGTGATTAAGTCAGCAAGGAGCCTATGACCCAATTCTGACAAAAGAAGCTCCCAGAGGTAATTAGAAACATTAGGGGAGATAATAGCATATGTATCCAATGTCCAGTGGAGTCTTATTTATAATGTTTAAGAACTGGAAATGCTATGGGCCGGGGTGCAGTGTTATAGAGTACTTGCCTAGCATAGAAAAGCCCTGGAGTCTATCTCCAGCACCACATAAAACTGGGCATGGCAGCCCACACTTACAGCCCTGTAATCCCTGTGGAATCAGTAGGATCAGAAACTCAAGGTCATCTTCAACTACATAGCAAGTTAGAAGCCAGCCCAAAGTACTAGGAGACCATGTCTCCCCTCCCCTCCCCCAACAAAAAAGTACAACCCTAGAAATAGTAAAATGTGAACTAAATTGACTTGTTCAAACAAGATTGTATAGTCATTAGAAAGGATGAGGTAGGGCAGGTGAGGTGATATTTGCCTAGACCTGTAATCATATAGCTCCTCAGAAAGCTAAGACAGGAGGATTATAAATTCAGCCTGGGAGACTTGGTGGTAAAGCACTTAACTTATCCTGTGTGATACCCTGAGATCAGTCCTCAGTACTTGCAAAGAAAGACAGGGAAGGTAGGAGGGGGAAGAGAGAGAGAAACACTCACTCACACCACACACACACACACACACACACACACACACTGCATTATAAAAGCTTGTCTTTTCAATAGCATTCTAAATATACATTTTATTAGTGCTATAAAAATATACATCTTACTAAAACAGAAGTGTGGAACAGAACCAATAATATCAAACAGATAATTGACTCTCGAAAGAGGGAACTGAGATTACTTTGAGGCCCTTAGATCAGGATTCTGAAATTCGAGGAATTTGGCAGTCACTTTACATAGCAGGAGTGTGATAAATGGCAGGTTTTGCCCTCAACCTCCAGCTACAGGAATGCAGAAAATGACTTTCTCTGGCTCACCTGGAGGTCATGCTCAACTTTGAACCCAGCCACTTAGGCCAGAAGTTAAATCTTGTAACTGGTTTAGCTTCAGCCAGATACAAGCCACTTGATCAACTGATGGAAACCAAAAGAGAGCCGAGCCCGATGCAAGGAGCCCTCTCTTTTCTGAGCATACCTCTGGAAGGGTGGAGGCAGCGAGAAAACCCGCAATTCTGTCCCAGAAGGAAGTAAGCTCTAGATAAAATAAAATTCCTTTTCATTTAAGTGAAACTCAAGGTTAGCTGACAGAACGTCTGAAAATCAAAATTGTGACACTTTCTCTCTTCTCTGATGCGATAATGCAATTTTTGCAAATGCTTCGAACAGTTATGGTGTAAATCCTAGCCCTGCAGAATCACCCTGTTTCACAGTAATGTTACTTGTACCTATCAAGTGTGTGTGTGGTGGGGAGAAGCGGTGTATGTGTGGAGGAAGCACCATAGTCCTGGTGGAAATAATAGAGGAATAAACTAGAGAACATAGATCTGCCAAACCCAAGTCCGATTAATAGAAAAAAGGCTAATTCGGAGTTTCCCAAGCTTTCCATTTAATTGGGGGTAGTTTGGGGTTAAATGTTTCAGTGTAGATTTTTCTGTGGAACTTAGTTTTATTGCGAATCTACGTTAAGTAGGTAACCGGATGGGGGAAAATCACATTTTGTTCCCATCCTCTTGAGAAAGAACTTAGATTGGGGATCTTAAGACATGGTGTGTCATTTCTTAATGCCTCTTGAGGTGTCGCCTAAAAGAGGTGGCCTCCGTTAAAGTATTCCAAGCAGTCCAGGCGCTTCTGATTTTAAAAATAAGACACTGGAAATTGCACTCCTGGGAGAAATGTCAGCATACACGGAATTACGATTATGTTTTCCGGAACGAGATTTGTGCCGGGCAGGCGAACTGGCGGCCCTGGCGCGGCTCCTCTCGTCCGGCAGCTGTCGCACGCAGGGCCCCCTCGGGCGCGGGGCCTCGGCGCCCTCGCGACGCCTCGGCGGCTCGCTTCTTGCTAGGAGGAGCTCGGGTTTCCAATGGGGTTCGTGCATCCTGTCTGAGCGGGTCGTGACCCACAGTGACCCGCGTGCCGATAACCAGGGCACGTCGCGAACCGACTTCCCTGGTCCCACAGATGTAGCGTGACTGCGCTCCCCGCCCGGGCTGTAAAAGTGGAAGCCAAGCTCCGCCCTGCAGCACCTGCGCCTCCGCGGGGCGAGGCCGGCTCCGTGCACGAAGTGCGTGCGGCGGGGAGCCGGCGGGTCACGCCAGCCCCCGGGCCGGCCCCGCCGCCTGCGCGCCTGCAGCCCGCCCCGCCCCGGCCCCGCCGCCGGCCCCCCGCCGCTTGCGTGCGCTCTGGGCCTCGCTGGCCCGCCCCGAGCCGGCCTTGCGTGCCGACCCGGCCGCGTAATCCGCCCAGGAATCCCAGATCCCGGACGGCCTCGGCCGCCGGGAGGGGGAGAGGCGGGCGATGCCCCATCCTGACGCCGCGGAGTTTCCGTCTCCGAGGCGGCAAGCCTGTGCTTTAGTCGCGCTGTGACCGTGACCAAACGGGCCGGCGATCGGTTTCCGTCGGTTGTGCTTGTTTGGGGCGAGAAGCCCCGGAAGGGGCCAGGTGGGAGCCCCTGAACCCCGCAGCCCAGACGCCGCGAAGAAGGCCGATCGGCGGGGCCGACTTCTGCAGACCTTGGGCAGCGTGGCAGTGTCGGCACGGGGCAGTGAGGGGCGGGACCCATTGGGGTCACACGGAGAGATCGGAGCTGAGAAGTTTCGGTTATTATTGTGACGTCTGGAGGGCGTCACTGGACGAATGAAAACGGGGATCAGGGGACCTCGTTGCCTTCACGCCAGGCTTATCTGCACCCTGGGTGGGGAGCGGGTCGGGAGCGGCTGCAAGAAGGCTCCGGGGCGGACGCCTCACGCTACGCCGCGTGCAAGCGAGGGGAAGCGCGTGTCGTGACGAGCCGCGATGAGATCAGTTTGTATAACCACAGCGTCGGGGCTGGGAAGTGCAGCTAGTCACGCATCTGTCGCCGAGGCTTAGCCCTGCTGGCCGCTGCGCCCCTCGCACACCCCTTCCCGGCTGCTCTGTGGCCAATGGGGGCGTCAGAAGTACTCCAGGGAGGCGGAGAGGGAACGGAGACTCTGAGAAGAAAATTACAAAATGCAACTTGCAGGGTTAGGAGGCTGGATTCTATTAGCAAGTCGGCTTCTAGACGCACACTGAAAACCACCGTTGCAAATCAGTGCCTTGCACTGTGCCCAGGAGGAATCTTTAAAGTCACTGTATCACGGAACTGAGAAGTCATTAAAAGTGCCTTTATTTACATTATTTCATTTAACAATCGGTACACACGGCTTGCTATGTGTGCATGAAATTTAATTTATACACTCTAATCTAGAGGCATGGTTTAGCAAGAGAATTATGAATTCAGCGAGAGTCAGGATACAAGCAGATGACTTGAAAGGACAATGAACTGGAAAAAAAATGTTCAGTTCGTGACACGAGGAAGCCATTACATTAATTTTTTCATGGTCTGGAACATCTTGTGTGGGATCAACAGTAATATATGGCGGAAACTTCTAATTAGACATTAAAAGCTCTGGTATTCAACAATTCCAGAAACACTGAAAAAAAAAAAGGGCCTTAATTTATAGACATGTGAAACAAGTATCTTGTGAAACAAGATTGAAACCTATGTACAGAAAAATCTCTATTCTGAATTTCATGAGGATGTTTTCTGCAGATGAGTTCAGTAAAGACAAACGTTGAGTCAGGTAAATTTTGAACGCAAGAGTGAGTGGATTAATTCATGTGTAGGCTGTACTTTCTTGTGTACAGATGCAATCTGAAGTGTCATAAATAAGTAGTTTCTTACTTTGTACCTAGATTCTGATAAGCCCCCCTCACCTCAATTATACATACAATGACATAAGTATATACTAACAGCTCTGCAGCCAATTTCTTTTTCCACTTGTACAAGGTCTGTAAGCACTGACCTATCCAGTGTAAAAGGCCATGTCCTTAACGTGGAATATTGGATGCTTCATAATCTTAGTCAACAAATATTTCATGATGCGCAATGGAGACTAGAATCAGTAATATTACAATAATATATATTAATAATGTAATTATAGGGTAAAGTGGGATAAAGTGTGAGAACCTAAGTTCAGATCCCCAATACCACATAAAAGCCCAGATTGGCAGAACAGGCTGATAACCTCAGAATTGGAGGGAATGGACTCAATCCTCGGAATCAATGGCTAGCCGGTCTAGCAGAAAATTGTAAGGTCCAGGTTCACTAAAAGTCCTTGTCTTAAAAAAATAAAATGGAATGAATAGGAAGACCTCTGGTCTCCACATGAGCATTCATGGGAAAGCACACACAAATACTGCACACACAGAATAATGTAGTAACGCATGGTTAGTGATCTGTGTAACAGTATACTAGTGTTAGTGTACTATTTAGTAGGATTTATGGCATGAGTGCCTAGCAGAAAGCTGATTTTTAATCAGTTTTTCTTTATACATGCTATCTTGAAGGCAAGAGACTGTCTTGGTATCATTTTCTGTTGCCGAATGACTAAACGTGTAGAACGAAAAGTTTATTCAGCATGTTAAAAGACCCACTGTGGTTGGGCAAAGTGCCGTGACTAGACAAAACATGACGTAATGTTTGAGTGCTTTTGGTCTCTGTTTAAATGAAGATCACCTTAGGAACACTAGTGCTTTGGATGCTTCATTATGTAATTTTAAAATTCTCTCTTTTTTTGTTTGTTCATTTGTTATTGATGCTTTTCATAGAGGACCCTTGAAGAAAAGTCAGGACAGTATAGTTAGGCAGTTTTAACTGAAACCAGAAAGCAGATCTCAGTCCTTTGCCCCTTCTGTCTAGACCAAGGGTAGTAGGTATAGTACTTTTCTTGTGGGCTTTGGGTTCAGAATCAAATCTAGAAAATGTTAATGCAAAAGCACACAATCCACTGTTTCCCTTCATTCTTTCTGCCAGTTACCCTTGTTTTTCTTATGCTCTCTGGCATCACTTTAAGGCTGTGTGGCCCTTTTTGCCTAGAGCCCCTGGCCCCTATTCAGCCTACATGCTGATATCTATGTGGAGGAGAGGTTGGCTTTGAACTCCAGCCCTAGCTTCACCTGCCAAAAGGTGCTCTGTGAGGTATCTTTGTCCAATTTGAACGAAGGCAGCATGAAGCTTTGTTCTCCAGTGTTCTCGGACCATTTGCTTCCATTGACGGGCTCTTAGTTTCTAGCTGCATTGAATCACATCTCTCTCGATGAGAGTCAAGACAGATGGAAAGACAGATGGGAGATGGAAAGAATCCAGGTTGAAGGAGGAAGTGAACCCCTATCGCCTTCCAAGGTGTCTCATTCAAAGCTGAGTGAGTGACAGCCATTTGCCCAGCTGTGTGAAACGCTCTGCGTCATGAAGGGCAATGACAGGACAGTGACCTGCCTTGGCAGTTGTAGCAAGCTGGAAGAACCTTAGCTCATAATACATTGCCTCAGATCTGCATTGCATTGGGGAATGTGATCCAGTCGGACAGTCAGGCTCAGCCCTTTGGCTGAGCTCCTTGGCAGGATTTGATATCAGATGATTCAGCGCAGGAGATAGGTCCTGCTGAACCCTTGGGATAGCCCTGGTTTAGTCTTAAGTATTTTCTTCTTCCTGTTGCTAACTCCTCTGCCGCCTGTTGACATTGTCATGGTACAAACACTGACTGGCAGAGACTGTCACGTCAGGGTGCAGTGACCTGATTAGTCCAAACTTCTGCAGAAGAGATATGCAAATAGATGCGCTTCCATGGCACCAGAAGATCCTTGTGGTTTTGAAACATTTCGTGGCCGAGCCCTACTCTGGATACACCTAAATCTAGTGTTTGATGGTGTACTTTTTATTGCTTAACGACTCTTGGGACAGAGTTAATTCTACCTTCATATGATTTCCTTATCATGAAAGATTTTAAATGTAACTTACTAAAATGTGCAAATGTGTGAATAATATAAGTACATAAAAATATGTGAAATTAATATTATGTAAGAGCATAAGATGGGCTGTTCAGATGGCTTAATAGATAAGGCATGTTGGCCCAAGTCTAAAGTCCTGAGGTCAATTCTTGGAACCCACATAAAGGTAGAAGGAGAGAACTGACTCCTTAAAGATGATCCTTATGTAATTTTAAAATTCTCTTTTTTGTTTGTTTGTTCATTTGTTATTGATGCTTTTCATAGAGGACTCTTGAAGAAAAGTCAGGACAGTATAGTTAGGCAGTACATATGAAAGCACCCACACATTATACACACACACACACATACACTCATACATACACACACACATATATACACATATTATACACACATATACATACACATACACACATACATATACAACGCACACATTATACACACACATACACACACACATATGTAAAAGGAATGATCCAAGTGAACGCATGCATTTGAAAACATAGTTTCCACTGCTAACTAAGCAATCAGGTTTGTAATTTAACAGATAGGCCTAAAATGAACAAAAGCTATGAAGAAAGTCTGATGGCTCCATACTTCTTAGTTTACCATTCACCTGTCATCTGCTAATTTGGACACAACACATACATAGCTCTGTCTCAGCCTCTTTAATGTTGTGATTTCAGACATGAGCCACTGTTTCCAACTTCCTATGGTTTTTTTTCAAAATTAAATAATGGTTATTATTTGCAAAAGTTTTATGGATTGTTGCTGTCAGTGTTATATTGTTGTGAAATGTGAAACAAGTTAAAGAATTTGAAATCTTCCATAAGCCCTGTAGCTAATAAAATAGGAGAAATACCATTAAAACAATTATAGAACTTCACACACATAAAACTTGGGCTTATGGTTTAAAAGAGTGTAGTCCATAGCAATTGGGCTGGAGAGGTGGCTCAGTGGTTAAGCCTCCGCCTTGCAGGCGGAAGGTCCTGAGTTCAGATCCCAGATCCCACGTGTAGACGCCAGGCGGAAGCGGAGGCGGCCTGCGCTTCTGGCCCTGGTAGGGCGGAGCCTGTGAATCCCGGGGCAGAAGGAGGTGGAGGCGTCCATGGTGGTTCGCGAATTCGTCCGTGGTTCTACACACACACACACACACACACACACACACACACACACACACACACAGACACACGCGCGCGCACATACACACGCACATGCGCACAGTTGAATAAAAAAAAAAAAAAACATTAAAAAAAAAAGAGTGTAGTCCATCATGGTTTGGGAAGGCATGGAAGGGTGAATGGTGGTAGGAGTGTGAGGCTAGGACTCCCATATCTCATTGATCAGGTAGCAGGGGGCAGGGGATGCTGGCCCTCAAGACGCTGTAATGTATGATCAATTGCTATAAGCAAATATAATTCATCACCTCCAGACAAATATAGTGTGCAGTAGATACTGTTCCTAGTTTGGGGAGAGAGACTGTTGCTCACTGATGTTTGTATAGCAAGTACTACCCAGTGGGTGTTAATAGTTTGAGTCCGTGAATAACAGTGAGAGAAAGCCGCTCAGAAGCAACCTGGGGGGAAGGGGGGTGCTGTGCTCCACAGGCCCTCTGTATTTCTCAATTGGTGAGTACCTTCCCAAATTACTGATACTTTGAGCAGTAAGGAAGCAGCCAGATGGGAGCCTGACTGCAGTCAGATGTCTCTGAAATGAACAAAGTATTTGCAGATGTTTCGACAGAGTGGAGGGGCTGGGCGGCACCTAGACCACAGGAAACAACTTCTACACCTTGGGGCTACTACAATAAAGGTATCATCACTCACCGGCCCAAAATTATGTTGGAAACTTGAAAAGGCATTTGGGGTTGGAATGCTGCATGAATCCAGACTTGCCTTAGGAATGTTGCAAGTGTTCAGAACGGAGTATAGAAATTAATGTGATTTGAAAAAAAAAAAAAAAATATATATATATATATCGGGTTCATGGCTTATCTGGAAATCGAATCCTTTAATCACTTTAGACAGAGCTAATGAAACTGGAGGAAACCATCATTGATTTTGAGAGTCTCCTTCTAAATTAGTTGGCCTTTGGCTTTTGGAGAGCAAAGTTCAAATTCCAGTTCCTGTGTAACAGGAAAATAAGTCTGACACAAAGTAGATAGTCTTTTCAACTCTGAACTGAAACAGCAGGACACAAAGGGCGTCTGAGTCTCCAGAAACTGATTGCAGAGCTGCTGAACTCAACCACTTAATGAAGGATTTTTCATTATTCCTTTTGAGCTTGGGGGGGTACTTTTTATTTGTTTAATTTTAGAATATTTGTTTTTGTTGATCAATGCACATTGTTATAATTTTTTAATGGGGAAAAAACTCTACCTTCTACTGTTTTGTTCATGCCCTACGTGGAGCACGTTAATTTGTCAGCTGAACAGTGGATAAGGGGGTCTGCGATTATAGGCACCAACTCTTTAACAAGATAATAAGATACAAAGGTACCTTTCAAAGTGCTAACATCTAGATTAAGTAATTTATTAGCTTTGTGTCTTGGTCACATTACAACCTGTGCAGATTTTCTCATCTCTGATATGGTAATAACAAGAGAAAGGTTTTTGCTTTTGGGTGGAGAAGGCTTTATTTTGTCAAACATGGCAACACCGACACCATTCCTAAAACTCGAAATTTGTGCATATGTGTGTGTCTGTGTGTATGTGTCTGTGTGTGTGTATGTCTGTGTGTGTATGTGTGTGTGTCTGTGTCTGTGTCTGTGTGTGTATGTATGTGTGTGTGCGCGCGAGGGTTCTCTAGTGTGTGTGTCTGTGTGTATGTGTCTGTGTGTGTATATGTCTGCGTCTATGTATGTGTGTGTGCATGTGTGTGTGTCTGTGTGTGTGTGTGTTCTCTATGTGTGCGTCTGTGTCTGTGTGTGTGTGAGGGTTCTCCAGTGTGTGTGTCTGTGACGACCCAAGGAAACATCAGGACTCATCCTGGATTGCTCTACCTCCTTGCAGCTTTCTTCTGGGATTTCCCAGGCTCTACCTTTCAAGGCCAGAATTACAGGCTGACACCACATCCACCGAGTATTTTCTGGGAAGTGGTACTCAGGTTCTTTTGCTTTTGAGGCAAACTCCTGAGCATCTCCTCAGCCCCATAACAAAAAAATCCTAAACTTTTATATGCAGAAGACCATAGCATAACTACAGTCACTTAGCTCATGGAAACAAGCATTTTATCATTCCAAAGTGAAAATATTAAAGTACGTATAAGGAATGGGGAAAAATATCACTATTATGAAAACTGACCAGGATATTTGGAGAAATAGGAAAAAAATGAATTCACCGTGTTATCGGAGAATTACACAGCAACGTTGCTATTCTAAGTGAATTGTCCTTTCTAAATATGGGAATCCAATATGCAATAGTAAATGCCAATGTTGGCAGGAAAATCCTTTTTTTAGAACCAAGAAGGAAGGAAGGAAAGAAGGAAGGAAGGGAGGGAAAGAGGGAAGGAGGGAGGGAGGGAGGGAAGGAAGGGAAGGAAGGAAGGAAGGAAGGAAGGAAGGAAGGAAGGAAGGAAGGAAGGAAGGAAGGAAGGAAGGAAGGAAGGAAGGAAGGAAGGAAGGAAGGAAGGAAAAGAAATCCGACACACAGGTACAGCAGGCTCGCTGGGTCTCCCTATTATAAAACTAGATCATTAAGACACAGATGAAACGTACATGTCATCAGGATTTGATTCCTTATCTGATGGATGAAGCACCCAAGGAGGGCGAGTAAGTCACTCAGCAAGCTGCACATCATTGTTCTATGACAGACCTCTGCTGAGACTCTGGTCTGAAGATTCAGCGTGAACAAGACAGAGATGTGTTTTCTTGCTCTGCATCACACAGTTAACGGAGGAATTGAAATCAGAAAGGAGTCTGGAGGTTCTAATTAAAACAGCTTCCATTAATCAAGCACTGACTGCCCACTGGGTTGTGAGTCATCTTCACTCAGTCACTGGGCTTTTTTTTGGGGGGGGGAGGGTTGTGACAAAACAGTAACATGAAAAGTACATGGATTAGTAAACTTAGATTGAGTCTACTCCTCTGCTTCTGGTAATTTCAACCTCTTTTTTTCCCAACACAACACCACAGATTGCTTTGCTAAAAAAACACATGGTTGTTTAAGACCCTAGGGCTGTAAAAAACTACAAGAATTTTAGTGGTTCTACAGGTTTAAAGGGAAATCCTTCAATAATAGTTCTCCTGTCTCCTAGAGATTTTAAGTTCAGCTTCATGGGCAGGTAACTGAAGAGTTAGTGGCCTCAATGGCTCTATTTAAATGCCAAGTGTCACTGTACCAAATCTTTCTGGCTCCCAGCTGGCCTGCAGCGCAGTGCCCAGCAGCAGAAATACACGAGAAGAGACCTTGACTCAGCAAGGCAGAAAGAGAGAACCACCTCCCAAAAGTTGTCCTCTGACACCCACACATGCATCATAGCATGCATACACACACAAATACACAAAGCACATACTCACTAATATAATAATTAAAAAAAAGAAACAAAAGCAAAAATTGTTGAGACTACTAAATCATACTTGAAATCTTAATGATTTGTTGAAATTAATTGTGTGTGTGTGTATGTGTGTGTATGTCTGTGTATGCTCCCACATAAACACTCTAATCCTGGGAGTCATTTTGTCTGCCCCATACTTGAAATCATAAAGATTTTCTACCAGCATTTAAAGCAGGCCACCAGGACAAAAACATAGACTGTTTTGGCAATTGCTTTAAGTCAACAAGGAGACAAATGAATAAAATATGTGCAACAATTGCTAAATCCTCAAAACAATGCATTTTTTCTCCTAACTGTGTAAGATAATCTCTCCACACTTTCCTACATGGTGATAGTTTGCTCACTGTGTAAGTTTAAACAAAGGCAATTATAACGTTATTGCTTTGCTATAAGCAATAACAAAAAGGAAGTCAATCATAAGACTTGAGAAATTAGGAACAAATCATTTGAAGAGAGAAATCCACTGAGTCATTATGAAGCATCACAAAAGTCTGTTGGGAACAACATATCCATGTCTTTCATATGCTTTCATAAGCGATGGAATGGCTTTGGGTTCTATAAAAGAAAACTTCTGTCTAAGAACTATTGTGACAAGTTACACTACTGCCATTTTTCTTATTTACATAGATGACTCGATCCAGTCATGCTTTTGTACTAAATATGAAAATTCCCACCAGAACAAAGGCCATCACTGCTACCACAAGGCTAAAAATGGAAAAGCAGAATAAAATTAAGGGGCTCTGGAATGGAATATGATACACAGGTTAGGCTGAACTACGTCCCAGATCCCTTTTGACAGTCATGTTCGATTTTGTTTCTACTATTTTCCTTTTCTCATCTGTTGCCTCTATTCCATTCACTAGACATTTTTCAAAGCATTTCTATAGGTGAAGTATTGAATGCTTCTATTTTCTTCAACTGTTTTTTATTGTTTTGTTACTTTAAAATGCAGTGCTTAAAAGTAAATGCAGTGCTTGGAAGATGGCTCAGGGGTTAAAGTCTTTGCCTTGCAAGCAAAAGGACCTGAGTTCAGATCTCCAGATCCCATGTACAAAATGCCAGGCAGAAATGATGGCAGCCTGCACTTCCAACCCTAGAAGATAGAACCTGGGAAACTCCAGAGCAAAGCAGTAAGGCGGTAGAGCAAACCAGGGTGATTCCCATGTCACTCTTAGGCCTCCAAAAGCACACACCCTCTGGTACACACACACACGCACGTGTGCGCGCGCACACACACACACACACACACACACACACACACACACACACGACCGAGACATAACTCAGTGGTAGAGAGCACGGGTCTGGATTGTGCAAAGCCTGAGTTTGATCTCCAGAACTGCATAAAAAGAAAATGGTGGTGAAAGACACGTGAAATTATCATCTTCAGCTATGTTTAAGTGTAAAGTTCAGCCGTGTGAAGGCTGACTACTATGCCGAGCCAATGTAAATTATCTGATTAGGGTCTGGAATCCCCACAGTGCCTAGCGGATGCTGGCCGCCAAGTACAGAGTTTCCATCTGTGTTAATCAATCACATGCCTATAACAAAATATCACAAACTGGACAGCGTATGAACAACAGAAGCTTATATTTCATGGAGCCTCAGGAAATGCTACGTAAGCTTCTGGAAGATTCAGTGTCTGGTAGAGGCCTACTCTCTGGCTGGTGGAGGCTCCATCTTCACACAGCTGAGGACAAAATTCTGTGGGGTCTCTTTTATCAGAACACTAGTCCTACTTCAGAAGCCTCTGTCCCCCTAACTTAATCGCCACTACCCCGCTTCCCAGTGTTCCCACCCTCCTTATACTCTCACCCAGAAGCTTAAGGTTTCAACAAATGACTTTAGAGGGAATGCAACATTAGGACCCCAGAGCGCCAAACCAGTCCCCAAAGTACCTTCAGCGTGAGTCCTCCGTGTCCAGAGGGAACTTGGTGACTGTTAGCAATATAGAATTGTTTCAAAAGCAGCTCACTCTAAATATTTCCTAAGAGCTGTCATACTTCCCATATCCCTCATTTTATTTATTTGTTTTCAAAATAGGTCATAAAAATCACATGACTGGAAGTTCACAAGTTTAAAAGAGCCCGTGATGAGAATTCTGATTCAGTTCCCCACCTTGGAGGCCTTGCTGATTATACTTCCAGAAATGTCTTACTTAGGAAGGTGTAAACAAAAGCACTCATTCCTATCCAGTTAACCAGGAGTTATATGGATCCGATAACCAGGAGTGTGAGTTTCATGTGTGGAAAGAGTGTAGGCAGGAAAAATGAGCATAACTACCCTGCTGATGTCTGTGGTTTGGCATTTTCCACTCTTCAGAGATGTGCTTGCTCTGGCGAATCCAGCCTCCTTCACATCACATGTAGGTCACATGCTCTAGAATCCAGGCTGGTGGCCCAGGGTCAGCTTTATAAGCCTGGGGCTGCCTCTCCATTCAAGGCTTCCAGACTCTGTTTGCAAGGAGCCTTGGAGAACAAAGATACTTGGACTACATATCTGTAGAGGCAATGATCATTTGGGACAGGTCTTTATGCATGTGACTTAGTTACTCATGATGCTTCCTTTGGGTTGGATTGTAATATACTTGCTTGGAGTGATATTAGATGGGGCAATTCATATTGCATTGTAAGGAATGTAGGCTTTTGGAAAGCGAGGAGGAGCTACAAACAAAAGGGGGAAGAAAATGAGCGGGATGTGGACCCCATTGCCGCTGTATGTGACTAAGACACATTTAAATTTATAGAAACTGAACACACTGCTGCCTAAGAATCTTAGATGGCCCTCAAAACTTTTAAATTAGATAGATTTGTCTTCTCTCTGTTGATACAAGTGTACTATTGGGCATGTTCTCCACACAAATAGCTTACTGAAAATCTAGAGTCAATAGTCCCCTGACCTCAGCAGACAGCACGAACCCTCTTACTATTTATTCGTTTTACTGTTTAGATGGGGCCAGGACTGGTTCTGTGGGACCCGCTGGCAGCTTTGAACACATACTTCCCTGGCTGCACTTCCACCCCATACAGCAAGACCCTGAAGTCCGGTGTAGGTGAGAGAATGGGAAAGAATGGCATTTTGAGTTCAGTTCAAAGATGCTTTCCTTTGATTTACTTCCAAAGCCGCATGGGAGCAGAGCAAAAGATAGACATGAATTAAGGCAGCCGCAGCTGTCCGCGGCCTCCTTTGTTTTGCCACGGTCACCATAAATTGGGCGGTCCTGGCAGCCAGAAGAGTAAGATGTCTGGGAGGTCAGGGCTGTCCAGAAATGTGGGCTCCCCCTCTTTCATACCTCCAGCCACCTCCAGAACAACTCATACTCCCATATAAGGCCAGAATGTACTCAGCCAGCAGCTTTTTTTTGGGCTAATATCCAGCTTCCAGACCTTGACGTGCTGGTGGTGGTGCCGCCCCCCCTCCCCCCTGCAGTCCTCCTTATCTGCACCTGGGCCCCAGGGTGGAGGAGTTTTCCTGCTATTTTGCAGCCAGGTCTCGGCCTTGGTCTACTACAAACAAGCTTAGCCTTTCAGTTCGCAAACACACTCTTGTGGGCCTCCTGAATTACGGCGGGCTAAAGGATGTCCGTGCTAATTCAGGTCTCCCGACTCCTTGGGCTGGGCTTTCCCTTTCACTAATCACTTCGCCTCATCCCTTGCTGATTACTCTTGATTGCAGAAGCCCAGCTCTTCAATTGCTGTCTGATTCTCTTTGTCCCCCAGAATGAGTCCTTCTGGCAGACAATTCATTCCCCCCCCCCCAACCACATGCGACTCCCATCATTTCCCCTTAGTTAAAAATGTTTATTCCCTCCACTTTTGCTTCCATCACAGCCATATGCAACCTCTTAAGACTATCTCGCAGCCTGTATTCTTTCTGGACACAATGGAGCCGAATGTCCATAGACTGCCAAATCTATTCACCATCATAGAATTTTGAATTTATGGCTAGCGATTAAAATGACCAACAGTCAAGGGTAATATCAAGCAGAATAGAAGCAGAATTGGGTGGGTATTTGTGGAAGTCCACTGGTTTAAGGTTCTTTAAAAGCAGAGATTGCTTCCCCCCCTCACCTTCCCTTTGTCAGTCTCTCAGTGAAAGATGGCTTCAGGTCATTTAAAGAGTCCAAAGCTACAAAGACTTGTATGCCAAGAGTGGAAAATGGGTATAATGGAAAACAGTTGAAAGTTGATCTGCTATTATGCCATGAATGAGAAATAGATATCAACAAAAGTTAATAACTTAGAAGCCACTAAAATCTCAAGATTGCTCCTCCCTCTCCCCCCCCCTCCAGTTAACTTGATGGCCACAAATTTCAGAAAGGAGAGAAGAAAACAAATTAGGATACTTGGGAGCGGGGAGTGGGGGGTGGAGGGGTGAGAAGAACATCATGCTATGTCATGAAACATGATATTTACATGTTAGACTGATGCTGAACAAGCCCCTAAGGGGAGAACAACGCAGGTTCTGAACAGACCTAGGACCAAAGGTGGCACATGCAAGTCAAATCTCAGCAGTCCAAGGCTACGAAGGCTTTCGGGATAGCTCACAGCCTCTCTCGCGCCTGCTAAGCAAGCACCCAGTCCAGGTTCCTGGGCAGGCTTCCCTGGTTCATCTTCCAGAGGTGTGTGCCACAAAAAGGGCACAAACTCTCCTACCTGAACCAGCTGCTCTTGGACCAATTTAGCTCAGTTTACATCACTCTGGGGAGTCAGAGACAACATATATTTCCCAGCTGTCATGAGATTTACATTTTGACTCTAAGGGGTTCCCAATGGAATCTACTCTGCAAATGCATAGTATCTCCTGTTTACACAGCAGGAAACTAAGATGGGAAGGCTCAGACAGCTTTCCACAGCCACGGAGCAGTGAGGGATGGAATAAGGACTGAAACCACCATCGAAGCGTCAGACTCCCCTGGGAAATTGTTGCATTCTCTGGATGTGTGTTTTGAAAAATGCTGCTCTGTCCAAAGCACCCCACAGCATCACTCTGCTGTCCTTAAGCGTTTTGTTTTCCCAAATAAGACAGCTGATCCAAAAACGTTCATAAATAAAGGAACAATTCTAATTTTGAAGTGTATAAATGTTTATTTCTTAATATACTTTGATGCTTAAAATTTTCTCCAAACAAAAATATACCCTCTCCAGAACTCCAAACTCTACGCACCTCGCTTGGATGTCTAACAGACACCCCACATAGAAGATGTTCGAACGGAACTCCCCCTGTTCTTCCCCTGATCATTCCTGTCTTTGTAAACACACATAGCGTCCAGGCCAAATCCCCATAGTCAAGGAATGCCTGCCTTTCTTATTTCTTCTGTATCAGCCTCGGCAGCAAGTCATGGCGGTTCTACTTCCAAAATATGTTTTATACCTACCAGCCCCCTTTCAGTCTCTGTTGCGTCTCCCAATCCAAATCACTCCTTCCCAATCATTCTTCACTCTAAGATTTACTTCCCATTCATATTCTGAGTGACATTTTTAGAAATATAGGTAAGCTGGCTGTGAGATAGCTTAGTGAGGTAAGATGCTTGCTCCCAAACCTGGCGACCTGAGTCTATCCCCTAGAAGTCCACACAGTGAAAGGCAAGAACTGGCTTCTGAAAGATGTCCTCTGACCTCCACGTGTGTACTTTGGATTATGTGCACACCTTCTCTCCCTCCTTTCTTGTTTGCTCATTTTCTTACTATCTCTCATATATATATATATATATATATATATATATATATATATATATATATGCACACACATTAGCTTATATCACCCCCTTGTTATCTTCTAGGGTTGCTCATCTCCTTTACAATAAAGCCTAAGTTTCTCCTAAAGTCCAAGCAGTATCCAGCCACAACTGTCCCTGCGCATCCTTCCTCCATCTTCACCCACGTGTTTTTACCCCACTGCAGCTCTGATCATCTGTTCTTGCAGCAAGACAGACTCATTACTGCCTCTGCTTCACAGTGCTATTCCTTGTGTTTGCAAATGTTTTTCTTAGGATTTGGGGTTGATTGCTGAAGGTATTGGGTTCAATTCTCAAAACAAATGCCATTTTCTAAGAAAACACTTCTATAATCAGCCTACTTAGAGCAGTTCATTCCCGCTCCATCGTAGTACCTGTATGTGGCTTTTAGAGTGAAGAGGTTCAGACGGTGCCACCAAAAATATGCAGCTTCGGTTCCTGCAGAAAGGACTCTTGACTCTCCTGTTTTTCTTCCTAAAAGCAGCACATACATTTTCCATGAATGAAAGAAAAAGGGACTTCCGTGTACCCAAGAAAAGAGAAAAGAGAACATTCTTATCACCGGAGACTGGAAGTCTTATCAACGTAATTCCAACTTCCTTTAGTTTCTCCCATATAGCTACTACTCACACAAGCTCAATTCATCACATGTGAGGGTTAGAAGTGAACTGCTTGGGTGTCAGGCTGACAAAAGGTGGATTGGTGCTGGTTAAACTTGACAGGAGTTTAGAATGCAGTATGAGGCGCATATCTCAGTATGCCTCTGAAGGCTTATCCGGAGAAGTTTCAGAGATGGGAAGCCCCACCTGAACGTGGACTGCACCATTCCAATTCCACGCACTGGGTGGGACCCAGATGGAAGCAAAAGGAGAAAATGAGCCGAGCACCAGCCTTCTCTCTACTTCCTGTCTTTGGATGCCACATGACCAGCCATCTGCCTGCTGTCAACCAAGAGCTGCTTTCCCACCACAACTTCCTGTCATGGCAGACTGTGTCCTTTCTCAAACCAGGAGCCAAGATAGAGCCCTTCCTTAAGATGCCTTTGTCAGAACCACAAGTGACGAATATATCAAAGCTCTTTCCTTTTTGGTCTCTTCACTGTGATTCATCACCCTTGCAAAAATGGTATGTGGGCTTAACCATTTCATTGGTATTTTCACCACAAAATTCCTCCATCTAAAAATATTTTTTAATTATTATTCCATTTTTCTAGTTTTATAAGCATATTGAGTATTTATTCCTGCTTCCCTCTATCCCCTCTCCTTCCCATTCATTAATCAATCCATCCTACTCCTTTCTACCCCCTTGCCTGTCTGCTTCTATGAACCCCAGGGCCTTTTGTGGCATACCAAGTTGTCTCTCTTCAGGCCACCCCACTGATAGGAGTATTTCCCTTCACTCATCCAGATTTAGTCCTCAAGGTTTCCATTGTATGTTCTTATCTCTCTTGAGTTTCTCTTAGTCATGGAACATGTTGGTATGCCAGTCATTATGTAGAACCGGTAAGGACAAATCTCACTGTAGTGAGTTCTTAGATACAGGAGTCCTGCCTTGAATGGAATGTCTTGTCCCATGGTGAACCTTCCCATCTTTAAGTTCTTACACTATTACCACCCCGTCTTCTCCCCAAGCCTTAGGATGGAGAGAGATGAGGTTGGTCTGATTCTGGGTAAGCTGTGTTGGGTTGCTAGTACTCTGCATTCTGGCGGCCATTGCTGTCCATTTCGCTGCTCTTCTGCTGCCTTAGGCTGTCTCTTGTCAGGGTGTTCAGGATCCTCTACCTCTGCTGTAGAAGAAGACTTCTAGGCTGAGTGTTAAGTTTTCTTCCAATCTATGGATATAACAGCAGCTATTTTCAAAGCAATCTAAAAATATTAACATCAAATAGCATGTGCTTTTTCCCTGCTAATTTGTCTTTTGTCAGCTTCAGAACCCAAGAGGATAGGAGGAAAGATTTTTTTCCCTTTAGAGGCCCTGGCACAGCATGTATTTATCAGAATTGAGATTTTCAATGTGTGTGTACATGTGGAGGCCCCAAGTTGACTTGGATGTCTTCCTCAATTGCTCTCCACTTTATTCATTGAGTCAGTGTCTTTTGCTGAACCTGGAGCCCACCCATTCCAGCTAGTCTTGCTAACTGGCTTATACTGGAGATCCTCTGTCTCTGTCTCCTTCGTGCTAGGATTGCCAGCAACCACACATCTGCCTGATTTTTACCTGAGTCCTGTGAATCCAAACTCCAAACATTGGCTCAGGAAGTTCCATACCACTGAGCTATCTGCCAAGCCCAGATCTACTTTTTTGGAGCCAGAGCTTCCCTTTGCAGCCCAGACTGGCCTGTAGCTCATGATCTTCTTGCCTCAGTTTCCTGAGTGCTGGGATCACAGATGTGTGTCGCCAAGCCAGCTCATGTATCTTATCCCTTTGCTGACTTCTTTGTGTGTTGTGCCCAGTAAGATGTAAGCTCAATGAAGATAAGAGGATTGTGTATCCGGCTCGTCACACATGGCAGGTGCACCATAAAGACTTGGCAAATGGTTGAATCCATATAAGGTGGTGACGGTTTAAGCTCCAGGAAGATTGCGGACTCTGAGAGAGCTAATGTCAACAGAACCCTGGCTATTGACAGAATCATTGTTATCCTGAACATCGAGTAAAATTGATCTTCTTAATGACCTGATCTTAGTCGAAACGAAAGGAAGACAGGAGCTTGATGATATAACTCATTGGGTAAGGTACCTGCTCATAAACCTAGTGACCTGAATTGGATCCCTTGACGCTTGTAAGGTACAAGGAGAAAACTGACCTTTGAAAGCTGTCCTCTGACCTCTACCCCCAGGTGCCATAGTATGCATATATTCTCTTTCTAAAGTAAATAAAATATTTTTTAAAAAAAGAAAAGAGGGGCTGGAGAGGTGGCTCAGGGGTTAAGTCTTCGCCTTGCAGGCAGAAGGTCCTGAGTTCGGATCCCAGATCCCATGTATAGACGCCAGGCGGAAGCGGGGGCGGCCTGCGCTTCTGGTCCTGGTAGGGCGGAGCCTGTGAATCCCGGGCAGAAGGAGGTGGAGGCGTCCATGGCGGTTCGCGGGTTCGTCCGTGGTTCTACACATACACAGACACACACATACACACACACACGCGCGCACGCGCACACACACATACACACGCATATGCACACAGTTGAATAAATAATAATAATAATAAAAAAAGAATAAAATTAAAAAAAAAAAAGAAAAGAAAGGCAACTGTAAATCTTTGAAGGAAGCAAAATGAATATATAGCAAGAACTATAAAAGTAGCTAAATATAGACCAAATATCAAAGATTTAAATTCAAAGAATAACAGCCTGTGTTTGTTTTTGTTTTTGTTTTTACTCCCTCAACTCCCTCCCATACCCTGCAACCTGATTTTTCAAGAGTAGTTTTAACACAGAAATATTGGAATACAAAGAGAAAATGAGAAGGGAGAGAGAGAGAGAGAGAGAAAGAGAAAGAGAGGACTGGAGTTGGGGACAGATAGGAATTAGACAGTAATGACACGTTCTACTCAGCAGTGGGTTCCAATGACATCTACCATCAAGCACATGCATGCATACATTGTTGGGGAGATGAATAATCAAAAGCACACTTTTATATATACAAAGAAAGGAAGTGTGAAGCAGCGATACTTGCCAAGTTGAGCGTGCCAACAGCCCTCGGTAGGTGGAGACAGGCTGCCAGGTCCCATCACCTCTGGTGGGCCACGGTGGCCTTTTCAGGTTTTCTGTGGGACATGGCACCTCCCTGAGAAGTCTTCTATGGTTGATCCCATGTGCTGCTAGCAGGGCAAGCAATTGAAAAGAACAGAAGGGAGTCACGTGCACAGCACTCCGGCAGCTCTATTCCTGCCATCAGGAGTTGTCAACCCAGAAACACCTACAAAGTTGTTTGTGCTCAGAAATAACAAGGCACAAAAGCAATTTTTTTAAAACTCGAAATTTTCAAAATATGAGACATGGGGCTGGGGAGATAGTTCAGTGGTCAAAGTCTTTGCCTGTAAAGCAAAAGGACCCCCTGAGTTCAGATCTCTAGATCCCACCTAAAAATGCTAGAGGATACAGTGGCAGCCTGTAATTCTGGCCCCAGAAGGCAGAGTCTGGGAAACCCCAGAGCAAAACAATAAGGTATAGAACAATCCAGGATGATTTCCAGTGCTATCCTGGGCTTCCACAGGCACACACATTCAAGTGCCCTTTTGTACATGTGCTTACGGACACATATACTCCCAACTCACATTTAATGCAAACATATGCACAAACCCTTTTATGCAACAGAGGAGCTACAAATATAGAGGATGGAATAAATGTGGTATGGTATCCACCCTTGTAATCCCAGCTCTCAGGAGGCTGAGGCTGTAGGATAGCAAGTCTAAGGCAGTCTGGCTACACAGTAACACCTGTCTAAAACAAGCAAAATATGTGAGATGAAGACAAGATGCACTCACATGTTAATTTGCACAATATCATTAACTAAAGGCAGGCCTTACTTGGCATAATAGCTGGGAACATAAGAATGGCTAAGCATGCAGAAGTCATGGAACTTGATCCTAATGATCCATGGGTGATAATCATCTATGGGCTTTAGTATCTTTTTGTGAAGACATTAAAACTATCTCCCCCACCCCACCTCTCTCTGTCTTTCTTTGTGTGTGTGTGTGTGTGTGTGTGTGTGTTCAAGAGGACACTTGAGCATGTGCTTTTGGAGGCTAAAGGATGACATTGGAAGTCATCCTGGATTGCTCTACTTCCTTATTGCTTTGCTATAAGGTTTCCCAGGCTCCATCTTCCAGGGCCAGAATTACAGACACCCTTCATTCCTGCCCAGCATTTTACACGGGATCCGTTAACAGGAACTCAAGTCTTTTTGCTTGCGAGGTAAAGGATTTAACTCCTAAGCTATCCCTCCAATCCTAAAAACTCTCTTACAGTCAGTTCTTAGTGTTCAGGAAAATGAAAACAAATGCTCAAAAGTAGCATCTGTTTGCTGCACTAGCAATATTTATTTAGCCCGCTAAAATGGGAGGAGCCCTGTATCATATCCTTTGCTCTATGAAGGTCATGAATCGTCTTCATGGGTTTCTTTCGCATGAAATCTCTCCATGAGTCACTTCCTTTGGAAGAGAGATGGTCATGTTTACCATCACAGCTTTCCTTGCTGCATGGGGTAAGTTCCTCAGGCCTGATATTCAGGCCACAAAACCCAGGCAATGTGGACATGTCCCTAGGCATCGTTCTCTTCTGTATTTGCACTGGACTCTGGTTCCACTACCAGTCCTGTCGCTGTCCATGTTTCGCTCCACATTCATTTCTGTGGGTAGGTTCACTCTTTGGATTGTCCCAATCCTAAAATGCCACAGGGGCTTGTTGCTGGGAAACAAGAAGTAAACCCAGCTGTGTTCTGTGTGAAATGAACAGCAGGTACACAGTGACCAATTGCTGACCGTCTCTGAAGGAAGTGACCTGGTTGGTCATACATCCTGATACGCATCTCATTTGCATGGTCCTTTGTGTAGTGAGAAGCTAGCAGTAAAGTTTGTAATTCATCTAATGACTCAAGAGTTAATACATCATGAGACTGAAATTTGAACTGATATTAGAAGACTGTTGTTAGCTAGCTAAATGGTGGTTGCTGAAATTAAATGCATATCACAATCTTGGAAAGGGAAACTTCCCCATTCTATAGGTTTTTGTTACTTTTCTTATTGCTAGGACCATATTATACCTGATGAAAAGCAACTTTAGGAAGGAAGGAGTGGATTATTATGGCTCAGAGGTCAGTCGTGGTGGGTGGGAAAGACATGACAGCAGGAGGGGAGAGAGAAGAAGGGGGTCTGGGGCCCCAGACCTTAGGGCAGATCTTCCCATCTTAATCAACCTTATTTAGAAACTTCCAGACACGCTTGGAGGTTTGTCTCCCAGATGACGCTAGATCCTGTCAGTTTGATCATTGGTATTATCCATCACACTATATTATCTTTCTCAGCTTTTCGCCTGTGCCAGCAGGAAATGTAGCCAGCTATCTCACACATTATAACAGAATTGGGTTAAATATGAAAGGTTAATGAGGGGAAAATGTCAAAATGTAGTGTTCAACATGTACTTTAACGTAGCATACAAAAAAGCTAATAAACGTCTACTAAATCACAAAGATCAGCACACTTAGCTCATAGCACTGGCCAACATAATGATTTCCTGTATTTCTCAGTATTTCATTATTTTTCATTTCATTCTTTTACTTTTTTTCTTTTCCTTCTCCTCTATTGAAACTTAGGTCAATGTAAATGTAATACACCCAGATGGGCCAGGGAGATAGCTCAGGGGGTAAAGGCACCGACACAAAAGCCTTTGGTGACCTGAGTTTGATCCCCACAGCCCACATGATGGAAAGAGAGAACCAACTTGTCCACGTTGTCCCCTAACCTTCACACTGTGACATCCCCATGCCTCTTCCTCTTCCTCTCCACTGTGTGTGTGTGTGTGTGTGTGTGTGTGTGTGTGTGTGTGTGCAACATGGAATCTAACTTTAATAAAAGATTTGCTTGGAGAAGAAGCTACATGGTAAAGTGTTCATCAGCATGTATGAAGCCTCAATTCTGTCTCCACCATGACAAAATAAAACAAGCAAACAGCTGTAATGTCAAATCTTTCTGCTGCTCTGTATCCTTTCTATTTCTCTACCCTTCCGTCTGGATCATGGTTTTCTACCATCAACAATAATATGTCATGAGGTGGGAGGTGAGAAAATGTTTTTAATGTTCAGATTTTAGTTCCTGGGGATAAAGCGTTGATAAGCATGTACAAAAAACAATAGCAATTTCTATCAAAAGACCAAAATTAAAATATATTAGAGAGTGGGAAATATTCCTTTAGAATGTTTCTGAATGGTCTAGTTAATTTCTTGAGAATTTCCTTAGGGAAGGCAGAGTGGACAATTGTTTATAATCAATTTATAATGCTGATTATTCTTTTTTAAAGGGTTTGACAATAATCAAAGATCTCTGTGGTTTTTTTTTTGTTTTTGTTTTTTTTTGGAAAAAAAAGCAAAGCAAGAAAAATACTTTTTTTAATAGCAAATCCTTCTCTGGTCTCTCAGTGTAGCCCAGGTCTCTCTATGTGAGCCAGGCTGGTCTCAGACTAACTCTTTCTGCCTCTGCACCCCATGTGCTGGTCCTATACACCTGTGCTGCCACGTTTGAATAACTGCTTCTTTGCATTATCTTTTCCTCTGGGCTGTGCTGAAATAACCATTTATCTAGATGGAAAATTGTATTCAATTTCATGCGCTAAAAGATAAAATTAGAGTTTTACTGTGGTTAGAGTAAAAAGCTGGTTTAAAATTCTGTCCAGAATACTTGGAGAAAGGAGAATATTTACATGCCATTGCTAAGGTTGTATATTATTATAATGATATTACTATAGGCATTGTGGAAAATAGCATGGAGTTTCCTCAGAGAATTAAAGGCAGAACCACCATACGCTCTAGCAATCCTGACCCTACTATTGGATGTACGGTCAAAGAAAATGAAGTCAAACCCACACTCATATATATACTGTGTGCTATTCACAGTAGCCAAGGCAGGAACTCAACATGGAAGTCTATGAATGGATTTTAAGAATGTGATGGGTGTATATACAATAGAATACTAGTCAATCATCAAAAATAATGAATCTCTTTTTACTTATGGCAACCACATGGATGGACTTGGACATTACACTAGGTGATATAAATCAGATATAGAGTGACCGGCACTTTTTGCTGTCATCTACAAGCATGCTCTGGTTCTGATGGGTACACCCCCAAAGCCCAGCTGTGAAAGGCTTATTCCTAGCCTGCAGCACGGTTGGAAGGGGCTAACACATTTGCTCACTGCAGCTGTGTTTGCTTCCAGGAGACTTGCACCTGGCCTATCAGCATCTCATCATGACTGGACAAGATCTCAAGAGGCACCACTCCTTGAGAGCCTATCACAGGTAATGCCAGATGGCGGAAGGGCGCTCCCTCCCTCCATGGTCTACCCACTACTATACCAGCCACGTGCCAGCAAGCGCTCAGGCACATGCCAGCACAAGCAACCCAGATGAAATTCAGTGGGCCACACACGAAGAAAGACATGAAAGTAGGAGGGAATCTGGCAGGGAAAAGGAGGGGCGGATGGGGGTTGGGGTTGAGTGATCAGGGGTGAAAATGACATCAATTCACTTTATTCATCCATGAAACTCTAAAAGAATGAAAATAAGTTTAAAAATTAAAACAAGCTGGTCAAACTGGAGATCTGGTCACACAGCGGCCGTGCCTGTAAAGTGAATGTTAGAGATCTTGTTCTCTTCTTCTTCTTCCTATTTGTGGTCTGGCTCCCCGTAAGGTAAGTGAAGTTGTTCCAGCATATGTTTTCTGTAATGATTCTGTGGGCTGACAGCAAACAGACCAATGACCATGGGTTGAGTATTTTAATACAGTACTGGAAAGCTGACCGTCGCCATGTGGATGCTCAAAAGACAGGATAGAATAGTGGTTGCCATAGTATGACTACTAAATGTCAGAAGTAACAGGCAGTATAGCTGTGCTGCTGATTTGATCTTTTACACACTGTGGACATATGTGAAAGAGCCATAGTACCCAATAATTAATATAATTGCCAACTATAGGTTAATCAAAATTAAACATTTGTAGGTCAGCCTTGAGTTTCATTTTGTTTTGTTCTAAACTCAGAGCCTTCCCGAACTAACAAGTCACAGACCGAATGCTGGAGCTGGGGATGCCAGGAGAAGTCTTAAGTTCACATTCAAGCACTAAATAATCATCAAAGGCAAGTCAAGATTAGAGAAAAGCCCTCTGACGAGTCTAAATTCTAACATGCCTTTAAGTTTTGTTCCAGATAATGCTCGCATATCATAAGACGTATCTGTCCTTATTGAATCGGTAAAGAACACTTGCTGCTCCCACAAGCTATTTCTTTCCAGGTTCACAGAAAGGTTTTGTACTTTTTTGCTTAAGTAGATCAAGTCGGAAAAACAACACCAAGTTACACTGAACTCTGAGCTTTGCCACGGATGGATTTAAGGTTTAGTGTCCGGAGCTCTTTCTCTTCCTTCGCAGGTAGACAGCTTCTTGTTAGTCTCCATTTCTATGGACACAGAGAGGAATTCCGATCCTCATCCAGGCTCTAGCCTGATTTGATATTTCTTATTACCTGTAACACATATCTTGTGATTTCCTAAAAGTTGACATCTAGATAAATTTTTTTCTCTCTTCTTCATCACCCATCAGAGTGGACAACCCTTGGCTCAGAAACCTGAGCACTCCTTTGACATTTTTTAATTCTGTTCTGAGTTTCTGGCTTTTATTTTTTAAAATCATTTGTACAGTTTATAGAATGTAAAGGGATTTGGGGATGTATGCTTTGTTTGCTTTTAAAATTTATGCATTTATTTATGTATTTATGTATTTACTTATTTATGCATTTATGCGTGTTTATATTTATTATTTATTTATTTGTTTGTTTGTTTGTTTGTTTGAGAGAGAGAGAGACAAGAGAATATGCACATCCTAGCAAATATGGTTGGAGGTCAGAGGACAGCTTTTAGAATTCAGTGCTTTCCTTCCACCATGCAGGCTTCTGCCGATGAACTGTATCAGTAAGATTGTGCACAAGGCCTTTACCCACTGAGTCATCTGGCCAGATCCTTGACTTCCTGCTCCATGTTCCTGACACTTCCTCCTTTTTCCTCTTCCACCACTCCTGGCTGATCTCTAATCTTCCCTTACATTTGGACTTATGCACACAGAAGTCTGGCTTGAAGCTCCTCAGTCCAAAGTGTTCTGCACCTGTGGTCAGAAAAGTGCCTCCACTTTTATCATGGCTATGCCCACAGAGCTCCACAGCGCCATCCCACAATTAACCGTACTTCATCAGCTTCCAACTACACACTTCCTAAGCTATTCTCTGGTCTTCTCAAGAGTGTCGAATGATTGCTTTCTGCTTGGAAGCCTCCATTCATAGTCAATCTCCTTACCAAACTCCTTACCAAGACCTGAGAGCTATCTGCCCATCTTCCTGACCTCATTTCCTACCATGATTCTTCTGTTCCTTTGGACCCAGGGCCTGCTGGACTAGTCTTTTTTCCTCCTCTGTCTTGAAAGATTGTTGCTCAGTTCCTTTGAAGACTAGCTCTTTCTCATGATTTGGGGCTCAGTGTAAAGGCTGTCTCCCCCAAAGACATTCCCTCAGCATCCCTCCTGATGTTATACAATCATAGCTGCTTTGGTCACACTTCTTGGTTTTCTTTTATTCATAGAATTGCAGATTATTTTCTCCCTTATGTGTTATCTGTCTCTGTCACTGGGATGAATAATCCACACGCGCTTGGACTTCAGCTCTCTTTTCACGGCTGTCTCCTTATGGCCTAGAACAGTGCTGGCAGACCTGAGCGCTATTTATGGAGTCTAGGAGCTGTTTATTGAATGAATCATAATGACATCATTTTTACTCTCCAGTCAGGCCAGGCCATTCTCAATGCCATTCTACTTATCTACTTGCAAATTCCTCATCTGTGCCTTCTTCGTTTTATTTCCCTTTCTCTGTGGCTCCTTTCTGGTGACTTGTTCCAGCCACTTCTTCAAGGGCAAGTTCAGAAGCTGTTTGTCAAAGCCTTCTGGCATCCTTTCTGCGGTAAGCACTCTAGTAGTACTCCTGTGCCATCCGGAACCCCCCTCCCCAATTTTTAAAATTTCATTTTGGCACCTTGACTTTTTCAGCATGTTGCGTTCTAACTACAGCAGTTTTCTTTTCTGTTTTGTTTTGTTGTTTGTTTGTTGCTTGTTTTCAGTCATAATTTCTTACTTGTTGAGTGAAGTTTACTTGAGTGAAGGCCAAAGCTTCAGTTTAGCAGTCCTGGATCATGACTCTGGGTTTGGGATAGGCCATTTTGTACAGCTATAAAATGCAAATTGGCAGGCCACAGGTAGATAAAAACCACTGGATGGGTTTCATTGACTCTTAGTAAAACTCAGGTTTTAGAGAAGTTTACACTTAGGGTGATTCTGGAGTGGTGGAATTCTAATCCCTCTGGGGGAGAAAAATCAGAACATCAGGCAACAAAAAACCTGCCTTTCTGCATGGGAGAAAATTCACTGAATGAACCAGCAGCTGATCCTTAGCACTAGGTGCAGATACTTGCACGACACAACACTCAACTGATGTGATATCTGCTTATATGAACTATCAGTTTGAGTGTTGATCTCTGTACCAGTTACTCTTCTCTGTTGCTGTGAGACAAAACTCAACACAACTTCAAGGGAGAAAGATTTATTCAGTTTATGATTCCAGAGGAGAGGTACAGTCCTTCGTGGCAGGAAAGGCACGCCTGGCTAGCAGAAGCTGGAGAAGGCCCAAGTCACTGCAGACATCATGGAGGCCAAGAACTGCTGCTGCAAGTACAAGAACAGGATCACTCACTCAAGCAGTGCTGGGCTAACCAACCTCAAGGGCCACCTGTGTAACTTCTTCCTCCGGCAAGGCTCCACCTCCTAAAGGTGCCATGACTTTCCCAAACTAAAGAGTCAAACGCAGCAGCCCATGGGAGACAACTCACATTTCAGACCCAGACTATGATCTCTGAGTTCTCTTCTGACTTGACTTGTCTATGATTCTGGATGAATATATCATCTATCTGCTCAGACTGAAAGTTCTCCACATAATTTGGCGCTTTTCCTTCACTGGTACATAAAGCTGGTGATTAAAATTTGTTTATTGAACATTAAATTTAGTTATAGTCATAAACATGCAATAAAAACCAAATACCACCTAATAAAAAATTTATTACAGCTGCCTAGTTAGCTTTTAGACAGAAAGGCAGCATACCCAAATGAAGTTAAAATACATAAACAGTGTTGGCATCATAGGGAAAATCTAACTCTAGATAGGTATAACTAAAGTTGCGTTTGGACAAGAGGATAAAATTCAGTTTTTTTCATCTCCTTTATGTATAACTCCCAGTAATTGTCCATTTAGTTATGAACACGCATTAAGAGTAGAATATGCTTTGGGGGTAGAAAATATTGCTGTTGATCTTCCCAAGTAACAGTCATGTGCGCAACAGCTGGGAAACGCCGAGTGCCTCATTTATTACACGACCGATGAGTATCTTGCCATGTGCCCAGAAAAACCACACAATGTGTGGTGTGGTTCACAGCCATCATCTTGAATGAAGCCCAATACTCTTTTGCAATAATTCATCAACTTTAAGGGAGGGCACACTCACCAACATATTGTCTGTGGATTCATAGCGTGGCTAAAAGATTCCTCGCTCAAGCTGAGCCATATCAGGTCTGCCAAAGTGAACGGCTCAAGTTTGTGCCAGCGTTTCCAAGGCCAACAGTCTGAATACTTTCTTTTCTTCCTTCTAGCTTCTATTCTAAAGAGTACTCAGAAATAACATAAATATTTTAAAAGGGCCTGCACTTTGTAAAAGCTCTACAGAATGACAGTGCACAGCTAACACTATATTGTTCTTACTAAATACCAGAATGGATCAGCTGTGTGTGTGTGTGTGTGTGTGAGAGAGAGAGAGAGAGAGAGAAGCTGGACAAGTAATATTTGGAAATATTTAGAAATTTAAAGTTATTCAAAACATTATGTTCTAAAGAATTAAAAAGACAAATATTAAACTGATTAGAAACTTTAACATTTGCAATAAAGCCTTTTAATGTGGACATTTTTAATCTTTAATTTTTTGTGATCATCTGTACAAGGACTAAGCTGAAGTGTACTCTTGGGTCAGTTCTGAAGAAAGGGCTAGTAAGTAAATAAGTAGTATAAATAATATTTGAAAGGGAGCATTTACTTAATAGGGAAAAGAATTTGTTTTTTAAAATAGGAGCTTTCTTATATTTATAAAATAGTCTATACAAAGTGTAGGCAGGACCAGAACTCTTTAGATATGCTAATTGGTTTTATCTGTTGACTAAATCTGGGCCTGAGCTGCCAGCACTTGCTAGGGATTTTTCTGGTTACTGTATGAACTCAAAAAATAATACAAGGGCATTTCCTTTGAAATGGCCCAGTTGGTGTAGATTAGTGAGTTCTTTGATGTTTGAACAATTTTTATCTTCCATAGATATTTATGCTGTTGCAAATTACAGTTTACATGTTAAAGAAGTCTAGTTGCATAGTAGCAAATTTTCTACCAGCTGTGCGATGTTAACCCAGATGAGACTTGTATTTGGGGCTGGAGAGAGCGCGCAGGCGACATACCTTTGCCTGGAAAGCAAAAGGACCTTAGCTCAGATCCCAGATTCTAGGTAAAACACTGGGCAGAAATGGAGGTGTTTGCACTTCTGGGTCAGAAGGCAGAGCCTGGAAAACCTCAGAGCAAAACAATAGGGAGGTAGAAAAATTCAGGATGAAATTCAGGAAATTTCCTGAAGTCTTCCTTGGGCCTCCACAGGCACACACGGTGCCCTTTGACACACACATGCATGTACACACACACACACACACACACACACACACACACACACACACACACACGCTCCTACATGCAAAAAAATAGAATATCTTATTAGAAAGAGGCTCATTCTTGTTACAGCACACATACACATGTGTGAAGATTTGAGGACAACTCTTGGAAGTCTTCTTTCCACCACCAGGCCTCCAGGTTTGAGATCAAGTGCCTTTATCTGCTGATCCATCTTACTTTCTCTCCCACACATCCCTTTTTCTTTTAAAACTAGAGAAACTAACAGTACCTACTTGCTAGGGAAGTAGGAAGGAGAGACACGACAAGTATTCTACTAGTAAACAAGCTCCACGCTATTATCAGCATTCCTTAAAGACGTTGAAGATCCCCTGTGATGAATCACCTACTTCTAGCAGTCTGCATAATCTCCACTTGGCAGAAGTTACAGGCTCAAAAAATTAGTCACACATGTTGAGGAATGGGCCCTCATCTTTGCGTGCCTGTAAACTGGTCAGGAGCAGTGTGCGAGTCAGACACACACACAGAGTAGAAATTAACCAGCCCTCAGTCAAGGATCACCCGCCACTGGTGACTTCGGTTTGAAGGCTGGTTTTCCTATCTGCCTGTAGAACAGCCTTACTATTTTGAGGCTGTAGCCTGCGCAGGGAATGAATCATCACCTACATCACTCCTCCACGCTCACTTGCTGTCTCTTATGAATTAAGTCCTAAGAATGTTTCATCTCATTACTCCCTGTAGGTTTTCAACTGCAGTCATCTCTAACCTATATTTTCCCCCTCCTAGGTTAATTGCTTTCTTAGCTTCCTCTGCCCCAGCTAATCATATCTAGCTCAGCAAGTAACCCTGCATCATTTTAAAAAGCGAGAAATTGTTTGAATTGGGAATTGGTAAAATGTTGCATTTTCTAATTTAAACCTCACCAGGGCCCTATAACCTGCTGAGAAGATAGGAAGTCACGTCAGAAGAAAACTCCCCCATTAAACATTACTCCCCTGTGTTTGTTCCCTCGCAGCAGAATCACAAAGGAGAGATGTGCCAGTGGTTATGGGAGCAACAGTAGTGGTGGCTAATGGTGATTACGAGGGTGTAGAAACTCACCAGAGAATGTTTGTGTGGTGGAAGATTTCATTCTACTCTCTGGACGAATGGAGGTTGTTTTCCCAGTGCTTCCTGAGGTATTAGTGTCCTGTGAGATTTCTAAAATTAAGAATTTCCAAATAAATAGTATCTCTATTTTCATCAACTAGTAAAGATCTCTGCAGTTCAGTGCCCCAGCTCCCATTTTAAAGCTTAAAACATCTACCATCAGGTCTCAGACAAATGCCCTTCGCCTACCACCATTAGATCTCAAAGGAATGCTTCTAGCCCTGGATTCCCGTCACTTCTCAGTTGGGAGAATTCTTTAGCTGGTGCTCATGCTAACCCAACTGTAAGTTCCCAGAGGGATTGCAAGCAGCTTCTAGAGGAAGGTAATGTTCAACTTGGCTTGTCCGGTGAGAAAGTCAGAAGAATTACAGTCTGGAAGATGCTGTCCCTCTACACGTTTCTGAATCATGAAGCTGCTCTGACGGTGACCAAAGATGTCTTGTTGATGTTGCTGTTTGGTAGCTCGGGTCTATTTTTGTTTTTGTTTTCTGATTTATTTATTCCTCTCCACTGGTGTGTGTGTGTGTGTGTGTGTGTGTGTGTGTGTGTGTGTGCGTTCTTGATTATCCTGCCCCTGCCCACTATCTTCCCCTTCCCGCCAAACAAATCCCTCTCTCTTCCCATTCCTCCTCCTACTTGCTTGTCTTGTTTTGAGACAGGATGTTGCGCAGCCCAGGCTGGCCTAGAATGTGCTGTGTATCCGAGTCAGATCTTGAGGCCTCCTGCCTCTTTCTCCTGAGAGCTGGGATTACAAACATGCACCCCCAAGCCTGGCCAAAGGTATTTTAAGTGCGCTGGGAGCTCAACCTTCAGACAAATAGGCTAGAGAGAGAAGCGGGCCCAGCCCTGTGGAGGAGCCTTGGCTGCACAGAAAGAAATGGTGAGTTCACCCCCACACCCCTGCAGTTTGCAGAACAAGATTCGCTAAGCTCCCTTACAGCATAGCCTGTTCTGCAGCCTCTACCCTTGGGCTATCCGTAGCCTCTTCCTTCTCCTCCTCCTCCCTCTGTAAACCGAGGAATGTAACTGTGAGGTCTCTACTTAGTCGGCCTCCCCCAAGGGGCCGGGAGACTGCCTCAGTTCCGCACCATAAAACATCCAGATCCTTTGCCTTAGGTGTGGTTGCAAGAACACAATTACTATAATTACAGGAACGTAACTTGAGTCACCCTACCTCACATCTTCCCCTACATGCACACCCCAGGGTCCACCGGTCTGCCTCCCAGGAAAGAAGCTGCTGAGAGGCTAGGAAGAGGCTTCCGCCGACAGCAGGTCACGATGCTGTTTTCTCCAGTCTACTTTAATCATCCCCTACAAAGCTACAATTTTGGCCACATGAGTTGGTGCCCTGACCTAATGTCACTGTTTCCTGGATCATCCGCCTGCTTCCTGCGTGCCAGAACCTGTTGCTTCTCTTCCTACTTGTCTTGGCTTTGTTAGCCTCGTCCACGTCTCTCACCCAGCCCAGTTGCCATGTGTACCATCCAGGGTGATAATCACAAGCCACAGTGGTCTCTGAGCATGAGCAGGGGAGTCTTCTAAATTGAATATAAAAATACATAAGCAAGCACTCAGTCACTGAGCTCTACCCCCATCCTAAAAATATACTTCAGATTTTCAAAACTGAACATGAAAATTTAATACGTAAAGAACTCAATATTCCCTAATATTGCTTCTGGGCTGAAACTTGACCACCCAAAATGTACCTTGCATTTGTAACTCATGTCACCTTTCTAGTCTGTAGTGCTGGTCTAAATAGTTTCCATTTCATTGTAGGAATGTGTCTTGCATTAAAAAAAAGTCCGTGGAAGGTTTTCATATTCTTATGATATCAGGTCATTTCAAAAGGTCTAGCAACATTTCTGCATAGTAGAGCTTTTCAGAGAATGACTGGATCAAAACAAAGATCGTTGTGTTGAAACCTCAAATCTATGAAAGCAACAGCATTGATAATGGAACAAGGTAGAGCTACAGGGAGCCGTTTGGAACAGCAAAGGTTCATGGGGCGGTGGGAAAGGCAGGCGCCGTGGCTCAGGGGAGAAGGCATCTCTGTGCACCTGGGCACCTGAATTCCATTCCTGGAGCCCAGTTGGTGGACAAGGAGGGAAATGATTTCTGAAGTTGTCCTTTGACCTCCACATGCACTCTGTCTCTGAAACAAATAAATAGGATTGGGGAGATGGTTAAAGTGTTTATCTTCCAAGCAAAAGGACCTGAGTTTGGATCCCCAGATCCCAAGTAAAAAATACCAGGTGTGTGTGGTGGAGGCCGGCAATTCTCACCCTGAAAGATGAAGCCTGGGAAACCCCAGAGCAAAGCAATAGGGTGGAAGAGCAGTCCAGGCTGGTTCCCCATGTCACTCTTGGGTCTCCACAGGCACATATACACACACGCACTTAAGTGCCCTCTTGTGCAAACACATGCACACTCATTCACATGTAAACACACATATACATACACATAAAAATAAAATAAATATCTTTATAAAGCAATAGCTCTCCAACTTCTTTGTGTCGTGGACATTGTTCAGATGTTTATTATGTGGATACCGCTTTCAAGACTATGCAAGGAAAACCTAAAACAATAAAACTTTTAGAAGAAAACATAGAGGAATGTTGGCATTGTGACACATGCCTTTAACCCCAGCATTTGGGAGGCTAGAACAGGGGGCTCTGAATCCAAACCCAGTCTGGATTTCATAGTGAGACCCCAGGCTGCCACTAAGAAAACTGAGCGGAGATTTCTTGGGTAGCACCCTGTCTTAGGGTCATGGTTTGAAATGTGTTCCCCCTCAGTCTCGTGTGCTTGGTAAGGTCATGGAACCTTTAGGAGGTGGAGCTTTGCTGGAAGAAGGTAATCACAGGAGGTGCGTCTTGAGGTGAATTAGTCCCACCCTACTTCTGCTTTGACAGTGGGCAGTTTTGCAGCTCTCAGCCTCCAAGATGTCTGCAGCGAGTTAGCCTGCCTCCAGCTTCTGCCAGTCCACCATGCTTTTTCAGCCATGAAAAGCCTGTTTCTCCCCTTTGGAACCATAAGTAGAATAAATCTCTCTTTCTCCCTTCAAGTTGCTTGACTTTCAGTGTTCTCTCTCAGGAACACAAAGAGTAACTAGTATACTTAGTTTCATATCTCCGTGGCTGTAATGAACATATAACTCACATAGTTTAAGAAAACAAGAATTTTTATTCCAGTTTACCATTTCAGATTATATTTCAGTGTGACTGGGAGAATTATGTCAGTATTAGAAGCTAAGGAAACTGACTGCTCCATGTTCATAGCAGTAAGAACCAATGCTCATTCCAGCTTTCCAGTCTGCCAAAATCAATGAGTTCTCTTTCTGGAGAACTGAGCCTTTAGGCTCACTTATGAGGAGTTATTTAGTGAAGTCAAGCCTGTAGGATACTGTTTAATACTGCATAATAAATGTGGGAGACTCAGGCAATCGTGGGTGGGATGTTTCCCTGGACAGACGGATAATCCCAGAATGAGTTGAGAGGGCCAAGGGTGGAAGCACATCTCTTAGCTTGCCAGTCTGCCAAAGCCAACAAGTTTCTCTCCATCTTTTCCACTTGTCAAGCCGACACCTAAAACTAACTACAATAGATCCAGAAGAAGAAAGAAATAAAAGAAATTGACAAGTAGGGCTGAAAGCCTGTACAGCCAGGAAGACAAGATGGTGTAGAGATAACCTACAGATTGAAAGCAAATATTGCAAATGATGCATCATGCATGGGAGTGGTATTCAGAGTGCATAAAGGGTCCAAATGACCCAAGAATAAGAAAGTAGCCCTACTTAAGAATGGACAAAGGGCTTGAAGAGACAGTTCTCAAAAGAAGACAACAAATGGTCAAAAGATCTATGAAAAACCCAACATCGCTCATGATCAGAGAACTGCAAATCAAAGCCACAAGGAGAGATATCATCTCACCCATTCCACTGGTTGTTTTCAAGAAGACGAGAGATAACAGCTATTGGCAAGGGTGTGGCAATAAGGGAGCCCTGGTACAAGCTGGTGATATTACAAATTGGTTCAGCCGTTTGGGAAAAGGCTGTGGTGGTTTCTCGGGAAACAGCACACTAAAAACAGTCTCTCGAGGAACTGAAACCAGCCCGCTTGGGGGAAGGGGGGGGAGATTGTGCTCCCCATTGTAGACAAAACACAGGAGCCATGTGTTCATCAATGAACTGACACATGTAAAAAATGTGGTCTATATACACAGTAGAAGACTGCTCAGCCATTTTTAGAGCAGACGGGAAATTCTATCATTCTCAATGACATGGATAAACCTGGTGGGGGAGGGAGATTGTGTTAAGTGAAATAGGCCAGGCACAGAAAAACAAATGCATGATAATCTTACCTTATAGAGAAAATATAAAAATACTTAGGAGTAGAGAATAGAGTAGGGGTGGGTGTGGACAAGGAAAGGGATATCTTCCCAGGAGAAATGCACATCCCTACAGATTTACTCCTTTAGGCTCATGAGGGGCTGGCGATGTGACACAGTTAGTAGAGTGCTTGCTACCATGCAGATGACCCTGGCACTACAGGAAAAGAATGGATGGAGGTTCAGGCCTGGAATCCCAGAACTCAGAAGGTGAAGGCAGGAAGCTTAGAAGTTTAAGGCAATCCTCTGTGACATAGCAAGTCCAAGATAAGCCTAGCCTACATAAGATCCTGCCAGAGAGAGAGAGAGACAGACAGACAGACAGACAGACAGACAGACAGACAGATAGACATTGAGACAGAGAGAACATACTTGAGCAACTTCTGGGTTCATGTGTGAGTCCTAAGTTAATTTCTAAATCTGAGAGATGAGCATCAGTTTCTGCTCTGGGTTTGAATTCTAGTGTCACTAGCTATCTGGGTGACCCTGAGCATCTATTATCTTCTCTCTAAGTCCCAGTTTCCTCATCTATAAATCAGGACACTATGGACCAAATAGTGAAGTATTGTCAGAATTACACGATGATCCGTAGATGGCCTTTCTTGCACCTAGCAGGCAATAGATCATAACTGTTAGTTCCTGTCTCTTACTAGGAGATGGCTCATAAGGGTACATAAGGGCTTGGGATATGGCTCAGTGGATAGAATCCTTGCCTGGCCTGTAAAAATGCATCAGGTCCTGGGTTCAATCCTCAGCACTACAGATAAATAAAGTCTGGACTAGAAAACAGATTCTTCATATCTGAATCTTCCTTTGAGTGTGAAACTTAAGTTTTATAGTAGCTCTTGAGGGTTGGCTGATGAAACAAAGCTAGGAATGTGGTTCTCCAATCAGGCCATCTTTTGTTTTTGTTTTTGTTTTTATGTAAAATGATGAAAGTAATCAAGTTTCAGGCATCTGGAGTGATATGATGGTAAGACATGAGAATGTATGTGCCACACGAGAAGTCATGAGACATGTACATACACTTCTGCAACAAAAGGAGGGGTAAAGGGCAAGGGCACAAACTTGCTTTGTATGTATATGAAAATGCCAAAGAATAAAGAGAAAAGGAAAGAAAGGAAATTTGTGTCTATAAAGTTTATGGATGGGTTTCCATTGGGGGGAGGGTATTTTTGCTTATTTTAGAAAATTGTGGCAGTAGTGCACATTTCCTAGGGATCAGCTGAAAGCGGCCTTCAGCAGGAACTGCAATGTAACCTTGCACAAAGAAGAACACAGGCAGAGAAGCCAGAGGTCATGTCTCTTGCTGGCTGTTTGTCCCTCCAGGGTCAAACTCTTTGATGCTCTGTTAAAGGTGGAGTGTGACTTCCCAGCTTCCAGGAGGCAAGGGGAAGCCGGGTTGCCATCTTTTTACAGATTCTTCTTTCCCAGACAAAAGGGAGCTGTGAATGGTATGTACGTACATCTGTGTGACTGGGCATCTTCCCAATGCCTCTTGAAGAACATTAAACAGGAAATTGATGCCTCAGGGCAAATATTCATCCTTCCCATCCTCTCTCACAATAAAAACAAGTACAGTTTTGCTGTGGCTAGACTGACTTCCTGCAGGGTGCCGCTGTTTATTCAATTTTACACTAGACACTAGACACAGACCACAAAAAATAGATTCTCCGGTTCAATTTCTAGCAGGTTGAACGTGGCTAAAATGCAGATGCAATATAAAAGCTCCCCTCGTGCCAGCACATGGGCTAGAAGACAATAATATGTTAGAAAATCACCAAATTCCAAGGTTAATGACGACTCTCCAGGCCCATGGATGAAAGTTAATTTGCATCGCCTTAGACACAACAGAGTTGAATCAAACAGCAGGCGCTCCGCTTGCAAAAGGAAAAGTGTATGCATGTGACGCCTGCAAGTTTTCACTTGTAGTAGATGGTGGTGGTCTTTGGCTACTGGTGACTTCCTCCTCATCCTCATCCATTTCTCCCCATTTACCTCTTCATCAGCCCATAAGATTCTTTATTTGGGATCTATGAGGTTCTAGAAAAACTGAATCTACCTGGAGCCCCAGGGGCGGAGGGTGTGACTTAGGCGAGATGATCCAGTCTATTACCTTTCCAGGTTTTCTCTGCTCCAGTCAGCAATGTGCATGTGGAACTGCTGTCTTGCTGCTCTTGACTTGCACTAAAAACAACCCCGTGTGCGTTTCCTTCTGCAAACCTCACCGAGTGCTTGCTGCACCCTGTAAGTGTGTAAGGACTGCCAACCGTGCTCAATTGTTCGTTATCCTGGTGTTAGCATCTGTCTGTGGCTATATTCTCAAACTGGATCCCCTGGGAGAGTTCAGGAGGTCGAGAGCCAGACACCAAAAACTCCCAGCTTAAATACAACATTGTAGGGGCTGGAGAGGTGGCTCAGGGGTTAAGCCTCTGCCTTGCAGGCAGAAGGTCCTAAGTTCGGATCCTAGACCCCATGTGTAGATGCCGGGCAGAAGCGGGGGCAGCCTGTGTTTCTGATCCTGGTAGGGTGGAGCCTGTGAATCCCTGGGCAGAGTAAACAAGGAGGAGGTGGAGGCGTCCATGGTGGTTCCCGAATTCGCCTGTGGTTCTACATACACACACACATACATACATACAACACACACGCACACACACACACACACACACACACACACACAATTGAATAAATTTTTAAAAAATACAACATTGTGTTCCTAATCTCAGCAACCTTTAACAGGTCTCCAGTACGCTGAAGAGTCCTTCTGGGAGATTTCCCTTCTCTTTCCCCTTTTGACACTGACCCTCCTCCTGACCAAAAATGAACAGTAAGACAAGACTAGAGCAAACAGCATGGTAACACATTCATTGGTGATTTAGAGGCAGGAAGCAGAACACCTGACTGTTGGTACCACGTAGTGAAAACAATGAGAAAAATAAGGCAGCGAAATAGGCTGGGCTACCCAGAACATGATCTCATTTGTCAAATCTGCAAAGATTGTTGTGAGGCCACCAGGATAGCTCAGCAGGTAAAACTGTGTACAAGCCGAGAGATCTGAGCTTGATCTCCAGAGCCCACCTGGTAGAAGGTGAGAACCAACTTCTGAAAGTTGTCCTCTGACCTCTACCCTCCACACATGTGCTATGAAGCTCTCTCTCTCTCTCTCTCTTCTTCCCTCCCTCTCCCTTTCCCTCTCTCTGTTTCTCAAATAAATAAAAACAGTTATGGGTTCCAAATATACTTTAAGGTTAAGATGACCCATCGTTGCAATGACAGTTTACAGAAAGATGACTCTAAGAGCCAGAAAGCATGCAAAGGGTGGTGTCCTACTTTCTTAGTTTATGTTGAAAGAAGTCCATGGAAGAGAGTTGACCAATGTGTCATTCATTTGCACAAGTGTAATAGAGCACAGATTTGCAAGTGACAACCAATATTACCCGTCTGTGTATGCCTAGACGAGCATGCGCACAGGCACGCCTGTGCGTGGGTGGAGACCAGAGCCCACCTTTGAGTGTCTTTTCACTGCAGATGCCTGCTCGCAAACTGATGACCTGGTTCAATCTCTGAAAGTCCACACAGTGGAAGGAGAGAACTGACATCCTCTGACTGCCATCAGTGCACCGTGGCATGCGTATGTGGGTGTTCTCTCTCTTAAATTATTTTTTATAAAAAATGGAGACAACATTCAACCTTCAAAGTGCTCTACCGATTGTCAGTAAATGTGGTCAAGGTTAAATAACAGCTTGAAGTGCACGTGCACATCGTGTGCGTGCACATTCACACACACCCCCATGCACACAGTTTGCATTTTCTGCAGAGATACAGGATGAAGCAAGACAGGAGAGAAAAAAGAAAGACCATCTTATGTCCGGTCCCAGGCTTGCCACCAGCCAGCTGTATGTAGATGGTCCCTATCGACACTCTTAGCTTCAGGCTCCAATGATCAGCAGAAAAAGTGCACGTGTCTCTGCTAGCTCCGTCTCTTCTGTGCCTGTCTTTTAGGGCCAAGTTCAGTAGACACTGAGTACCAAGCCGGTTCAATGCCACTCGCTTGCATTAGGCGTTTAATGGTAGCAAAAGCATCTCATGGTGAACAGATAAAGGAACGATGGGTTAGATTAGTTGCCAGTGATTGTTGCTATTAGTTGCCAGAAATTTGTTCCAAAGTACCCAGAAAGTCCTATGAAATCATAACGTTTAACATAGAAATAACAAAATCTCCATGGTGCATGATGATCAAGTATAAAAAGTGGGATTTTAATATGTTCTCTTAGTCATAAATTTTGATGTTCTCAAAGTGAAGTCTGCTGGTCCACTGTAGGTGGTCAGGCCCTATTAGCACCAAGGGATGCCATTCTAATTTTTTTAAGTTTTATCTTATCTATTTATTTATTTTGCATGTGTGCACATGTGTGTGTGTGTGTGTGTGTATGTGTGTGTTTGTGTGTGTGTGTATGTGTGTGTGTGTGTGTGTGTGTGTGAAAGGGCACTGAGTGTCTCTATGGAGGACCAAGGGTGACTTTGTGAATCATCCTGGATTGCTTCTACCTCCTTGGAATGCCACTTGTAATGAGTTTGATGGCGGAGATGTGGCCAGATGATTCTCAGGACCACTGGATTTTAGAGCACAGTATTATGTGCTCTAAGTGGGACATCAACAATCGGCTGCAACAGTAGCTTTTATGGCATCTCAGAAGTAGTGTCTATTTTCAGTAACAACCAGAGGGCCAGTAAGATTGTTCAACAGGCAAGTGCCTGTTCACAAACCCGGGGATCTGAGCTTGATCCCCAGAAGCCCCATGGCGGAAAGAGAAAACCAACTTCTGAAAGTTGTCTTTACCTGTGCGTGTATGCCCACTGCAGTATGTGCATTCTCTCTCTCTCTCATACACACACATACTATAAATAAATAGAACTTTAAAAAAACAAGCACATGCAATTATTTTCATTAAGGAAAACATCTCTATTCACAACCCTATAATAAGAAGTGCTTTGATGTAAACGTCCACGTTGGCATCCACTGCTGGCAGCTGAGCTCTGGCAAAGCTGCTCCCCTCTGTGTATTGGCTTCCTTACCTGTAACACAGGAGCAGTAACATAACCTCGTCTTGAGTGTTGAGAGAACTGAATGAAATGGGTTTGCATTTTGAAGAATATACAATCGGCACAATGTACTGATGTGCCAAGTAATAAACAAAAAAGCAAGCGATCCTAGTCAGTTTAAGTTGCTATAACCAAACACTATGACTTGAGAGGTTCATAAACAACCAACGTTGTTCTTTCTGCTTAGGGACCATGTGCGGTGGACAGCCTGCTCTGCTCCAGGTCGCCATCATATCCTGTCTCAGGCCCAAAGCAATAGAGCCACAGGACCATGGCCTGAAACTCTGAGACGTGCCTGGGATTTCCTGGGTTGCAGGGAGGAGAGGAAAGGAGAGGAGAGGAGGAGGTCGCATAGCCTGCCTGTCTTTCCCTCCACCGGCTGGAGACACATGATCTCTGCCTGTGGGCCCACCCCCACATCCACCATGGCCTCCCACACAGCACTGACTGACATCTGCCACCTCGATGACCTCAGGTGCATTTTTTGGCTGCTGCTGTGAGCCACGGATGTTAGATTTGTGAGTGTTTGACTGTTGACTTGAACCAGCGGACATCCGTGCCCGAAGTCTTGAACTAGGGATGTTCCAGTAGGTTCCTTTTGTTCTGAAGCTTCCAGCTTTTGAATCTGAGCAGCTACAGACTTTTCTAGCTCCTGATGGCCCTGGCAGGACTATCCAGCCTCTGATGATGTGTAAGGACAGAAGCATGTAGTCCTTAAAGGCATTGACGAGCCATGCTGGGAAATCAGCCTTGGTTTGAAACTAATCTCATGAGTCCACATGCCTAAGAAATGTGATACTTACCTTTCTGGATCTGACTTGTTTGGCTTGACATGATGATCCCCCATCCCGTCCATTTTCCTATAAACCACACGACTTGGTTCTTAGAGGAATGATTCGCCATTGTGCAGATAGATGACATCATTTTTATCCGTACATGTTATCATTCACTAACTCTTCCAATATGTTTTATTTGAAAGCTGGATGTTATATTGGCCATAAACAAGCTTTTCATTTATGCACTTATGCAATTAAAACATTACTAAAATAGTAGTTAAGATAAAGAGAAATATAATATGGTAAAAATTAGCTTTTGCATTTTGCAAAACAGCTTAGACATGCAATCCTCAAATGGAAGAACTGTGTGATAATGGGAGTGGAGATGACTATTTCAGATTTTAAAATAAATCCAGAGTCTGAGGGTATAGCTCAGGGAGAAAGTGCATACATGAGACGCCCAGAACCCTCAAAATAAAAAGAAACTAATGTAATGAAATAAATGTGTAAAGTTTGGTTTTGGGGGCAGTGTCATAGTTAGGCATAGTGTCAATTTGGCAGTTGAGGGTTTGAGCTCTGGGAACATTTGTAGAGAATCAGTGGTTGAGTTGGGCCCAGAGCAAACCTGCAGGAGATTGTCTAGCTGATGGGGAAGGCCCAGTCCGTGGTGGGTGGGATTAGGCCCTGGAATAAAATATAGACAGCTGGTTGAGAGAGTTGGCATCCTTGTGTACCCTTGGCCAGACATGCTAGTCTGGCAAGTAAGGAGTGTCCCTCTCTTAGCCATTATGTAGAGTGGTGTGGCAAGTTCCGTCGGCCTTGGTGTTGGGAAGAGCTTTCCTGTCAAGCTGGACTGAAAACTATAACCAGGAATCAATCGTAAGAGAGAATAAACCCCTTGTTCCCTTAAGCCCTTTGACGTTCATTTATCAGCAACTATGCAGGAGAACTGCAACAGGCAGACAAGGTGCAACAGAATAGTCAGATAGGGTTTCATTTATTCTTTCAAAATCATAAATGTGCACTATTTTCATAAATTGACTGTGGTTGATTTCATTATGAGACATCTATGCACTTCATGTTTTTTTTTTTTTCTGCTAATCTGATTCATTACAGAAGTTGTAAAGTAGTAGTCCCGTGAGGAAGGAAATGCCTTTGCCACTCAGGCCTTGACACATTTCATTACTTTCATTTTTCTTTGCTCCTTTCTAGGTCAAGCCTCTTCACATGACCTTTTTTTTTTTTTTTTTGCACTCAAGTTTAAAATTTTTTTAAGTAAGATGTCAGTAGCCTCAGTCATCTGACCTCTTCCTTATCAGACCTCGCATCCCTGGGGGGGAACGCTTGTTCACTCAGGAATCACTCAATGACTCTCAGGTGATAGGCACAGGTCTTGGTGTGTGGGAGGGAGGGAGGAAATGATGATGAATGAAACAAACAAGGCCCCAGCTGTCAAATCTCTTCATTTTTTGCAAGTCAGGGTTACATATCTGAAACAATAAGGGTTTTTCTTTTCTTTTCTTTTTATGATGGGTGGCCCTACTGGCAAGTCAGGGAAAGTCTCTCTGGACATTTGAGTTGATCACAAATTAATGAATTAAAAGCCAGGAAATGAACAGAGGGCATCAGGATGACCACGTACAATGGCCCTGAAGTAGAAGGAGCTTAGCATAACTAAAGGAGCAAAGGGAGGCCCCGGGGATGGCCTTAGTGAGCAAAAGTCCAAGGCATATACAGTTCAGCTAGGCCCTGGAAGCTTCTGTAAAGCCTTTGGATTTTATTCTAATTACAGGGAGAAGCCTTTGGGAGAGTTAAAGGTCAGGCAGCATGTGTGTTGCCCTGTCTCTTAGATCACATTCATTCCCTAAAGAAGAGTAAGTGGTGGAGAGGCAAGAACAGATGCAGAGGAACTGCTTAGGATTGCATCCCTGTTGTCAAAGCAAAAGAGGACGTCTGCTCAGACCCAGATGATGGCAGAGGAGGCAGGAAGTAGAAGTCTCCAAAGTGAATTCTGGAGATAGTGCCTCCACACCTGTGGATGGATTAAGTACAGAGAATGAATGAAAAAGAAGAATCCAGAATGAGTTGTAACTTAGCTGATGTTGTCATGGTATGCAGTCTGAAGCTCGATCAATTTTATCTAGATATGTCTTTATTTCAGAGATGGTGACACATAGTAGCATTGAAAGCCATTGGCCCACCAACTTTTAGAGATCAGGCAGATATGAGAGCCCCAGCTATAAAAATGGAAGAGTCTTCTTCCTAGGGTAGAACACAATAGGGCAGTGTGAGGTTTCCAAAGCCCAGATCCTGAACTGGGTGAGTGAAAGACAGACAGAGCACTCACCTTTGTTGCATGCTGTTTACAGGTCAAGTACAAAAAGAACAAAGGAAAAGTCAGTAGATTTGACAATATGAAATTTTTCATGAGTTTGGAACAATGGATTACAGTGATATCCCAGCAGCTGAAGGCAGATTTCAGTGGGTTAAAGTTCACTTGGATTTGAGATAATGCCAGCAAAAAACGAAAATAGGCAATTTTTTAAAATTGACAAGACCATTCTTAAACATATACTGAAAAGTAAAAGACCAAGAATAGCCAAATCACACTTGAATAACAATGGGAGTTTTAATTTCAGACATCAAGGGATCAGTAATTTTACCCAAACATTATCATCAGTAAATGACTTGATTGGTTACCACTTGGACAGAGTAAAGTTGGATCCCTACCTCATGACATTCTAGGATACTAGGTACACATGGGCTAAGAATATCAAAGAAGGGCTGGAGAGATGACTCTGCCTCACAACAGAAACTCCTGAGTTCGGATCCCAGGTCCCACGTAAAAAAAAAAAAAAAAGCCAGGTGGAAATGGCAGCAGCCTGTACTTCTTCTGGCCCTAGTGGGTGGGGCCTAGAAAATTGCAAAGCAAAGCGAAAAGGAGGTAGAAGCAATCTAGGATGATTTCCAAAGTCACCTTTGGTCCTTCACAGGCACCACATAGTGCCCTCTGATACACACACACATACACACACACACACACACATGCACTCACGAGTGTCCACTTGCAAAATAAATAAATAAAATAAATAAAGTTTAAAATTTTGAGAAAAAAAAAAAAGTAAAGAATGTCAAAAAGAAGACCCAAATTTTCAAACTTTCTGACAGTTGTATGACTTCAGGGTAGAGGAATATTGTATCAGAGTTCACTAGATCCACAGAACCAACACCATGAATACATTAAAAGGGAACTTACTGGATTGGCTTATGAGATACAGTCTAGCTAGTTCAACAAGGGCTGCCAGTTGCTGCTCCGTCCAGAAGTCCAGTCTATGGCTGAAGGCTGGAGGATTCCCAGAGAGTCTCTGGACGTCAGTCACATTGGAGGCTGGAGGGTCAAAGAAGCCCAGGTGGCAGGAGGGAAGATGAGTTTGCCAGCACAGAGCAAGAGAGTCTGCCAGAGCTCTTTCCTTTTATGGTTCCTTTTTTTTTTTTTTTTCTATTTTTTTTTTTTAATTTTTTTTTATTATTTATTCAATTGTGCATGTGTTCGTGTGTGTGTGTGTGTGTGTGTGTGTGTGTGTGTGTGTGTGTGTAGAACCACGGACGAATTCAGGAACCACCACGGACGCCTCCACCTCCTCCTTGTTTACTCTGCCCCGGGATTCACAGGCTCCGCCCTACCAGGACCAGAAGCGCAGGCCACCCCCGCTTCCGCCTGGCGTCTATACATGGGGTCTAGGATCCGAACTCAGGACCTTCCGCCTGCAAGGCAGAGGCTTAACCCCTGAGCCACCTCTCCAGCCCCTCCTTTTATGGTTCCTTTTATCTGGTCTGCTACTGGGAAGTTCCATCCAGATGTCAGGCTAGTCTTTGCATTGCAAATATATTGACACAGATAATCAGGTGGTCTGGTAACTGAGCTCTTAGTTAATCCCAGGTGTGGTCAAGTTGACACCGAGGATTAACTATCACAGATGTCTTCAATGAGTTACATAAAGGTTTAACTACTAAAGACCAATACATTTGACTACATTAAAATTTAAAACATCTGTTCCCTGTAAAACACTATCAAGGAACTAAAAACTCGATGAACCAACTAGGATAGGAGGAGATCATTACAAAAACTGATAATCAGTGAAAGATTAGCATCCAGAATAAAGATTCAGAATATCCAAAGACAAATGTCTTGATAGAAAAGCTAAAGGGAATACAAAGGAATTGCACGAAAGAGATGTTCCTAACGATGGATATATGGAGACACATTCGACTTTCTTGCTAATTAAAAAAAATAGCAATGAAATGATCTAACAATAATGGGTATGAAAGAATTTGCAAACTCTTAAAAAGACTATTGAGAATTCTTATTAGTTTATTAATTAGGAAAACAATTTAGCATTTTTCTTATAAAGTTGAATAATCATAGAATAATCATATAACTTACAATCCAGCAATTCCATCTCTGTTACAGGTCCTAATAAAATAGATACCACATTCATAATCTCACAGTGCACTGAAATAAACGAGTGTCCAATAATGAGAAAATGGAACAATAAACTCTGGAATATTCTTATAATGCACTACTTTGTCAAAAACGAATGAACTGCAATTACATGTAGCAATATAGCTAAAAAAAAGAAAAAAGAAAAAACTCAGGGCTTATGCATATGGTAGAAATGCAAAAGTTGTAAATATCCAAAATAAAGAAACTGTTTAATATATTATTTGGGAATATCTCAGGCCTGTCTCAAGCGACCGTTGTGACAACACAGAACCTCTCAGGGATAGTTTGTACAACTTGCGGTTGGGGAATTAAGGAATCAACTCTTTGTTCTTAGATTTCATGCTACGTTCTCTTCTTTGCATTTGGCCCAGAGGATAGAGGAGTAAAGACCAGAACACTGGAATCTGACACTGTGATTGGCTCCTCCTCTTGGTGGCTGAAGGCTTTTCTTTCCTCCGGTGAGAGTGGAACTCCCCTCTTAGCCTGGGCTACTTTCTGACTCCTTAGAGTAATCCAGGACTGTTAGAACTTCACATTTGGGTCCTAGTGTTTGGAGCCAATATTTTTCTGACTCGAATGCCAGACTTTTGAAAATCAGAAAATTCGTCCTCAAGCTGTTCCCCCAAGATCTTAAAAAGTAAAACAAAATAAAAAATAAACTGGAGCTGGTGAACTCACAAACCTAGCAACTGAATTCAATCCCCATAAGTTCATTTGGTGGAAGGAGAGAAATGGCGTCCTTGACCTCCATCCATGTACCCATGCATGTTTATTCTCTCTCTCTCTCTCTTTCTCTCTCTCTCATGCATAACTTTAAAAAAAGAAAAATACTTGATGTAGAAAAAGTATTTTAAAAACTATGTGGAAATTAAAAATGAAGCAAAGACCTGTTTGTTCAAATACTACAAATGCTACGCTTTCCTATGACAGTAAACCTCAGATTCAATCTATGCTCAATGGCTTTCAGAGAAAAAAACTTGTGACTTGGCAAAAAAGAAAGATCCAAAAGTTATTTCAAAGTTCGGTCCTGCTTCCCCACAATGTGGAGTTCACCCCTTCAGGGTGCCATCCCAAGGCACTTTGTATTCTAGTGGGTTCTTACAATTCCTAAGAGCACCAACCGCTTGCCTGGGTCTCGTGGTGTCTTTGCACTTACAGTTCCTGTCTGACATGCCCGCTCTTTAAAACCACCTGCTCGCTCTCTAAGGCTTAAACTCTTGGTTAAGCTTGAGGCTGGGCAGCTCTGCGACTGCTGTAAATCCATCTTTGTCTGCCCCACACTGTGGCTGGGATGGATGGCAAGCCGCTTTCTCTTTCGGTGGCTCCTGTCACCAGGAGGTACTGAAGGAGACCAGATGTCGCCCTCTGTGATATCACCAGCAGTGACCCTGCCCACTGACAGGCTCCACAGTTTCCAGTGTCCAACTACTTCTGGCACCAGCTGCCTGAGGGTCTCCTGGGCCCAGACCTGAGCTCCATCTCTGAGCAGTTACTTATTCAAGCTTCTAAATGCGGATGACCCCACTCTCTGCCCTGTGTTTAATCAGACCTAGGAGATGCCCCCCCCTCCCCATTTCCTGAAGCTATTAGCTCAGTGAAACTAAGTGTTCCCATTGTGCCTGTTCCCCAGGACCCCCTTAACTAACTCCTTCTATTAAACTTTGCTGAAATCTTAAATGTGGCCTGTGTTTCCCCAAATGAGAGTTAGTCGCTGTTGAGACATTTTGTCCATTTCTGCTCCTACAAAGCATTTGTATGTGTGCTTGGACTGCACTGTGTTAGAGGTCTCATTGGAAGTTCTTATCTGTTAAAATAATTTTCTTTTTTAGGGGCTGGAGAGGTGGATCAGGGGTTAAGCCTCTGCCTTGCAGGCAGAAGGTTCTGAGTTTGGATCCTAGACCCCACGTATAGACGCCGGGCGGAAGGGGGGTGGCCTGCGTTTCTGGCCTTAGTAGGGCAGAGCCTGTGAATCCCCAGGACAGAGTAAACAAGGAGGAGGTGGAGGCGTCCATGGTGGTTCCGGAATTCGTCCGTGGTTCTACACGCACACACATGCATACATGCACAATTGAATAAATAAATAATAAAAATAATTTTCTTTTTTATTATTTTTCAAATATTTATTTGGCAGAGAGAGAGAGAGAGAGAGAGAGAGAGAGAGAGAGAGAATGCATTCCATCATGCATGGGTGGAAGTTGGAACCACTTGTCTCCTAGTACATGGGATTTCAGGATAGAACTCAGGTCTTGAGGTTTGTAAGCAGATGCCTTACCAAGTAAGCTAATGTCTTATCAACTCCCCCATTCTAAGCTAATTTTTTTTGATTGTGTGTCTGTGTGTGTACCAAAGGACACTTAAGTGTGTATGCGCCAGTGGAGGCCCAAGGGTGACTTCAAGAATCATCCTGGATTGCTCTGCTTCCTTAGTGTTTTCATCTGGGGTTTCCCAGGCTCTGCTTCCCAGAGTTGGAATTACAGGCCTGACATTTTTTATGGGATCTAGGGATCAGAATTCAGGTCCTTCCTTTTGCTTTAGTGTGTCCCACCACACTTCTGTGAACCTTTCAGAGGTAGAGTTCTTATTTTCCTTACCTCAATGGCACCTGTGACAACCACATTCTCTAAGTGGTCCTTGAACTCAATCCAAAAATGAACAAATGGACTAAGGAATACATATATCCAATGAGTACAGCATTACTAGCCACATATTCTGTAATAGATATGGATTTTATCCTACTGAAGATTACAATGGCACCTATCCCAAGGTCCTGTAGTCTGGCCCCGTCTGCTGTTGGGACTCCACCTCTGTCTTACCTTTGTCACCCCTGTCATTCCGAGTGACTCACAGCTCCCAGAACACTCTAAGCCTTTGTCCTCACCCGCTTACTGAAACCCTTATTCATTTCTCATTCCTCCATCACACCACAAGTTATTAATATTGTCACTCATTTGTGTGTATTGCCTAGGAGAGTTCCAAAGTACAGTAGGTACCAGTGTAAAATTATGAAATGAACATTTCCAGACTTATCCCCCTTGATCTTTATGTACACATTTATGGGGGTTACATATCAAGATTCGCTCAATCACTAATCATGATTGGCTAGTAAGTTATCCAGCCTTCACTGCTCTAATTAGTATTAATATGGTAGATCACTTGCTTTTCAAATATATTGTTCTCTTTTAAAGAACATTAGTTTTCTTTTTAAAAAATATTTATTTGTGTGTGTGTGTGTGTGTGTGTGTGTGTGTGTGTATACAGAGGATACTATGTGTCCCTTTGGAGGACCAAGGATGAGTTCAGGAATCATCCTGAATTGCTTCTACTTCTTTTTTGCTTTCTCTGGGTGCTTAAGCACCACCCACCAGGGCCAGAAATGCAGTCGGCTGCCATTTCTACCTGGCATTTTTACCTGGGACCTGGGATCTGAACTCAGGTTCTTCTGCTTTCAAGGTTCAGTCTTAACTCTTAAGCCTCTTTCCAGCCCTTTTTCTTTTTTATTAAAAAAAAAAAAAAGATTAGAGTTAGTTAAAAAAAATACCCAAAACAGGAATGTTTATTTTTCCCAGTTTACTGTCAAGGATGGTGGGCCTCAGCCCTAGAGGATGCTTTGGGAATCACCGTATTCTCAGAAGGCCAGTTCTCTAATTTGGCTCACTGTGATTTGAAATCGTTCCCAAGTGACTTGCCATCAAGATGCCCATGTCTAGATCCATGAGTTCCCCAGACCTGGGCTCTTGTTGTCCCCAACTTCTCCTTGAGTACACAGAAGCTAGAGAGCAAATAGTCGATACTCGACTTGGGGTGATTTGGGTTAAGAAACAGAAGTTTTGAGGACAGCATCTCCTCACCCACCCGGCTCCAGCCCGCAAAGCATTAACCAACAGTCTCTCAGGGACGCGTGGGGGGGCTTTTGAGATCTTTCCCCTTCCATGGTGAATTGCAGATAGGCCAAATCCGGTGCAGGTCTTGTGGGAATTATACACAGCTGCAGTGAATTCCTGGAGGCCACAGCCACATAATTATTTTTAAGTTAGTTAAGCTAATTTTTAAGTTAGCATTCCCAGTGATGTGTTTCACGGTGGTGTTTTCATACCTACATGTCATTGCTCTTGGCTCGTGCTCATGGGCCCCTCCCCCGCCGCTCTGTTCCCCTCTCACTTTGAGCCTGACAGTCCCCACTTCTGTATTCATGTCACATGTATTCCAGTGCCCTCTCTTTACAAAAAAGAAAAGAAGAAAAGGTTTCCAAGAATTTCACTGCTGTGAGGTCTCTCAAAATTCCTTTTCTAGTTCACTCATTATGAGTGGCACCCTCTCCTTTCCTCTGGACTCTGCCTTGATTGAACCCGTTTTTCACTCTTTCCTGACATAGAGTTCTGAAATAACTCTCTCATAACACTCAAAAGACAACTTTGGCTCAACTTACCTGATCCACAGGGCCTTGCTTGGGCACCCCTAATGGCCTCCCTCCTTCCAACCTCAAGCCCAGTTTCAATTTCATATTGTCTTTGTTGTTGTTTTACACTCTGGAACATGGCTTCGAGTGCAGAAGCGGCACTGCCTTGGTCTCAGTTTGCAGATAATAAAAGGACCACTGTCTCCCCTGCTCCTTCAGGTCTCCCCACGGTTTATCAGAAGAAAAGGCATTCATACAGCTCCAGGCTTCGTCTTCTTTCCTCCAATTTCCTCTCTTAAAGAACACGCAGCTGTTTATAAAATGCCTCTATTTAGAAACTCTCCTTAGGAGGCCAAAGGAAACCTCAAGCTTCTGTCGTGCTTTGGCATCCTGTGTCTTGGCTTTCAGACAACGGTTTGCAAAGTGATGAGAATAAATAATACATTACTATGGAAGGGCAAAAGAGACACTCGGGCAGAAATGATCTGAGTTCTGGCCACCCACCTTTGGAAGGGAAAAGGGGTGGGGGTGTTCCAAGGCGACCAGAGCGCTTTCTGCCGCCTCATTGGCTGGGAGCCCAGGGCCCAGTTGAACTAAGTGGAAGGGATTGTGTTGAGAGGGCGATAGAGGTCACCGGTTGGGGCAGCCCATATTTGGACATCTCTGCACTGTACCAAGTGATGTTAGACATTTGAAGTGAAAGAAATGGCACAGGAATGTTCGGGAGAGGCAGCCGATGACTGTCAGGAAGGCAAATCTCCCTCGTGGTGCTCTGCAGATCCCAGCAGCCAACAGGAGAAAATGATCAGCAAGTCCCGACACAATGCGAGGTGCATTTCGACTCCAAGCCGGAAGTTGTCATTTAATTAACCACTGCTTGCAGCGAGTGCAGTGTTCTCTGACGTCCTTGTAGCCTCAGAATAAGGGCTCCATTTACTTCTCTGTGATCATGTTCTACCAAATGTGGACTCAGCAGCCAAGAAACTTTTACTGAACAAACTTATATTGCAGTACTCTGATTCATGATTCTTGAGTGGTTTTTGCTTGGTTTTGTTTATAATTTAAGACTGGGTCTCAATAGGTTGCTATGGCTTTCTTCCAACTCATGGGCTCAAGCAAGTTTCCTGCTTCAGCTTCCCAAGTACCTGGGACTCCAGATGTGCTACCATGTGTAACTTCTGATGCAAAATCCTAACTCTACTTCCACTCACTATATGATTTTTTTTTTTTTTTGGAAGCCAACTACTCTTTTTTTTTCCTTTTTTAATTTTTTTTATTAAAAATGTAATTATACATTTTAAAATTTTTTACCAGTTCCCTCCCTCCCCCCTCCTCCCCCCAAACCCCCTCCTCCCCCTCCTCTCCCTCCCCATCCCCCAGTGCCTCCCCCCCCAATTCCCAGAGAGTCCTTTATTGTGTACGCCTGACTCTCCACTGGGTCCTCCTCTCCGATGACATATAAGGACCCAGTGGCATTTCCATAAGCCCTTTCTCTTGTTCCCCTTAAGCATAAGATCACTACTATGGCTGTCAATCCCTTGCCTTCAGGGATCTCGGTGCCCTTAACAGATGCTAGACTTTATGAGGGCAACAGTGCGCTGGACATTGCGCAGGGCATGCAATTTTTTTAACGCGAAAACCAACATTTAAGTTTGACACTTTTAAATCATCTTCTGAATTTTCAATCTAGTATTCTGTGGGCTGACAGACAATTGCCTAGGCAGTCTCTACTGTTTTAGTAAAAGATCCTCAATTCTGGAGAGGAGGCCTGAATAGGAAAGTCTTCCGGCTGGTGTAAAGATGTCCTTCCACAAGGGAAAGCCGACGATAAACAAATAAATAGCTGAATGAAGTCATTTTAGACCATTCTAAGTGATTTGAGGGAGCAAAACAGTCTCTAATAGCAAGGCATCAATACTCAAGGGTAGTCACGAATGAAAGGAAATATTTGGAAGGGGAGAGGGATGGTTAAAAACAGGAATAGAAAACGTCAGAATAGAGACTTCTTTTAGCCTAGGAAGGGCGTCCTCTGATTTGAGTGGAGTGACCATAAGTTTAGGCAGGAGAGAGCTCAGGTGGGATGGAGAGACAAAAGGGTCACGTAGAGTCCATTATAAAGAGAGACTTAAGAAATTCAAGTTTATTAGAGCCGAGGGTCTGGTGGCCAAGGGAACCATAGTTTAGCTTTATAGTGGGATAGCATTGGAACAGAGGAGATTATTTAAAGTAATAGTGAGAGAGAAAGTCATGGTGGACAGTACCGCAGCAGGAATCTCAAGAGAAATTCAGAGAGAGAGAGAGAGAGAGAGAGAGAGAGAGAGAGAGAGAGAGAGAGAGAGAGAGACCCTGGGTGGAGTAGCAATCTTTTCTAGCCTCAGACCTTGCTAAGAACTTGCTAAGGAAGAAGGGAAGTGGGGGTGGGAGTGAAAAAATGTCAGGGATTTAGGAGGTTTCATCTATTTAGCAAGCCACCAGATTTCAGCTAGGGTGAAGGAGGCTTTACAAAAATGACAAGACTGTAGCTAACAACGGACTCACCAAAGCACATTCAGGTCCAACCAGGAAAAGTTTACTTGTGAGTAACATGATGGAGTATGAGACCAACCATGCACTCAATGCAGAGCTGAATTTCAGGATGCATGGGAGAAACAAGTTAGAGATAGAGGTAGGCTTCTTTGCATCTATGTTATACGAATAATTTCTACTGGTCACAAGATTGGAGCTGAGAGGCTAAGGAATGAAAAAATAATGTAATTGGCAAGTAAAAGATCTGTAATGACATCAAGATGTAAAATGAGTATGATTGGTAGTAAAAGATATACTAAGGTATGGGAGGAAAGAAAATTAGGTCCACAAATGTGGACCATGGACCCACAACACTCCAATGTGTGAAGGAGAGTACATCACAATGAAGTGGCCACCATGCTGTAAGTGGAGGTCAAACCCCAGATATGAAAAACGCATGCATGAGAAGCAATGACGTAATCAAGTAGACGTGCACATGTAGAAGCTCTATGCTAACTTCCTACTGTGGTGAAAATAAATATGAAATCCATTTCACCCGAGTCAGCAAATATTGCAGAAAAGCAAAGGAAGACCTTTATTCCATGAGGATATTTATAATACGTGACAGTCACTGAAGACCTTAAGAGTTCTCCATGCCTCAGGACAGGGGTGTGTGAATTCTGGAACAGGTTCAGGAGGATGTGCATCATCTCTGTATTTATTCAAGAGTTCAAGAGCCCTGCTTATTAATACTGAGTCATTTTCTCATTGTGTATAGAAGTTGAAGAGAGGTTAGAAGTCTTCTCTACAGGAATAAAATCTCTGCATTAATTCTACAGATATGTTGGTCTAATCCAAACTGCTATTAAAAACCAAACCATTGAGAGTCTCCTTTGGGCATGTCATCATGTTAATATCTTCATGAATGAGACATGCCAAAGCCAATTAGGAACTGAGAGGCGGGCCTGATCAGATCCATGTGTGTTCAAAACGTGACTCTCCCATCCTCAGGCTGTGCATCTTGGGACAAGTTCTCCACGTTCTCTGAGTCTCAGTTTCATCGTCTATTAAATAATGATAAGACCGCACCAGCTAGTTGTCAGGGTTAATGAGGTACTGTGTGCAGAGTGACTAACAAGTGTCACAGCAAGGTGCTCAATGAATGCTGGTTTCCTTTCTCCTTTAATCACAAAAGCTTATGATTGTGAACTACAGTCCATCCAACCTCCCACATCACCCCAATTCTGGCTCCGTGTACTTCACAGTTTTTTGAGTGAAAAAAAAAATAAAACCAAAATATTATATACTTAGAGTCATTTCTTCAACCTACGATCCTTTTTCATGAACTGGCAGAGAAAATTGCCTGGATGAGCCCTATTTCTGTTTCAGTGTGAGAAAGAGGTTTAGTCAGAAGCAGCAATCTGTGCAGGTCTAGCTAGTTTCCTCAGGGTTGCATTGATGTTAGTCACCTCAGTGTTTGAAGTGTAGAATTCTCATTCAAATCAAAGAACTTGCCTATCAATTGTTTGCCAGATTTCCCCATGGTACATCATCGTTTATTTCATGTATATAACCTACTAAATCAGCCAGTACATATGAAGACTATGCTAAGCATCCTACATAGTGTAGACATTGGAATGACTATGGTGAATGACATGGTTCCAGCTCTTACTCTGGCATGTACCAAGTAGAACCAACTCTTTACACTGGCAAAGAGGCAATTTCCTTCAGCGTTCCGGAGAGGTCTCTTACTCCGACAAAAGGCAACTCATTTAGGAATTCTGGAAATGCTTAGATATGAACTTTTCCCAGACAGCTTTCTATATCATCAGGAGTAGGACTACCCAGCTCCTTTCTGTTGCAAGTTTTTAATTATAAAAATAATAAATGCATTAGTCTCCTCATATGGGAAGCTCCTTCTTTATACAGAGATGGACAATGAGCTGCTAGGATTTCATTCCTGTACTTTCCTCCTTTTCCCCTAAGAGGATTCAGATATTTGTGTCTGAACACTCACCCCCAACTCTGGCATGCAAATAGTATTTTGCTTTGTTTTCATAAAGATAATAGCATTGCAGTCTTTCATTTTTACTAGTCTCTCTCTCTCTCTCTCTCTCTCTCTCTCTCTCTCTCTCTCTTCCTTTTCGCTCTTTCCATGTATAAGGCAAAGATCAATAGATTAATGTTGGGTGTATTTTTCAATTGTTCTTCACCTCTTTCTTTTGAGACAGGTTCTCTGTTTTATCTGGAGTTGGCCAATTCAGCTAGACTGGCTGGCTCCCAAGCCCTAGTGATCTATGATCTGTCAGCCCCCGAAACCCCAGAACTGGGATCACAGGTATGCATGTGCTGCTACACCTCGATTTTTCAAGTAGGTTATGGTGGATTGAGCTCAGTTCCTCTTGCTTATGTAGCAGGCGCTTTACCAACTGAACCATCTCCCCAGTTCATCTAGTATTTTCATTTGACTTCTGTGGTTTCAGTTCCTCTGCTGGCACTACTGAATGCATGTTACACACCATCTTTTCCCATTAGAACCTTTATCATGCAAGTCAACAGGGCTATATCCCCTGTTTGATCATTCCAACATTTATATCACATCCGTTTCTGGTTCAGGTAGTCACTTTATCTCTTCACAACGGGTTTCTTCTTGTCTTTGAATATGACTTAAAATCATTGCCACGCCTGGTGCCTGTCATAGGTTCTGAGATAATACAGGCCTTTGGTGTGAGGCTATCTGTTAATCTGGATTTCTTGATTCCAGAGGATAGAATCCTTGCCTTGACCTCCTTTTTGTCTCCTCTTTTGGTTCTGGGCTCCTTTTGCCACTCAGAGATAATCTGAGTCTTGTAGTTCTTTCTGCTCTAATGTATTAAAGTTTGTTGCATTGTGCTGGTTATAGCCGGTCTGTGTCTCAGAAGTGTGACCGTCCATCAACTCTTCTAGTGGCTCTGGCCAAGAAAAGAGTAGGTAAATTTGAAGGTGGTTCAATAGACATAGAAAAAGAAGACTTTGTGTAGCTGCCCACTGCACGAGTGAGCATTGCTGAGATCTGCTGATATGAGTTAACTCACAATAACCAGAGGACTTCATATACTCACCATTCTGAAGTGCTTTTCCAGCACTCCATGACTGCTTTTATCAGGAAGCACAGATATCACATACAGGATGCGTGTCACATACAAAGGAGGGCATATAAGGATTTCCCATCAATCCTGACAGGAGGCAGCTGGGCTTGTTTTAAGGTTGAGAAACACAGACTCCCTAGAATCACAGATGGGCAGGAGGATTATTGTTTTCTGCCCCCAGCATTCCGGGAGCCAGTGTACAGACATTCCATCCCTTGAGTCTCTCCAGCTACTCAAGGTCTAGGGAAGTCTGTTAACTAGAGGATAAGATGTCATTGTTTCTTAGGAACATGGGAGGAGGAGTAACATGTCCCCCTACAACTTTGAAAAAATACCAGAACATTTAAAAAAAAAACAAAAACAAGGACTCAAAAGGGATAACATGCATAATTGGAATCATACAAAAAGGAATAAAAAATAGGATCGTATATTTGAAATAAATATTGTCCTGGTAAGTGAGATTATCAATCATATTAGCTGCACTTTTAATTCGAAATCAATGGGACTTTAAAAAGATTGGTCTGCACACAATTATGTATGTGTTTGAATGCCTGATTATTGAGTGTCTCATTCCTTTTGTAGGAAGGACCTGTGGGATTGTCTCCAGTGAAAGAGTTAATGAATTATTTTTAGTCAAAGATGAGTAAGCTCTTCAGAGAATGAGGCTGTGAGTAAGAGATACAAAAAGCAGCAATAATGTAAGAATAAAACCACCTCCAGAAATCAGGCAACGGGAACAGAGTATTTTTATTTTCACTATAAGGTTTGTTTTATGCTGTGGATTTCTACATGTCCTCATTAAAGGGATATATATTTTTTTCAGGGAACATAATATGACTATTAATGGAACTCTGACAGTCATATATGGTATGAATCATGAAAAATAACAAGAATGAAAAAGAAATCCCTAGGGAGGTCTTGTTCACTGAGAACTGAAACTCTCACGTGATTTATCTTTCACAGCTTGAGGCCTTCGCGTAATTCCTGTGACTGCCACCAGGCCTCATGCAAATCTGATGGTCCTGGATGAGAACATCCTGCCGCTGCTTGTCAGCCACGTGCTGCGACGTGACTCACCTGTCCTGGGTTGCCACATCGAGTCAGCAGTGCTGTTCTCAGAAAGGCTTTAAGCCCTTCAGTGTCTGTACCAGAACCAGAGTTTCAGGAATCGTGGAAGCTTGGTGGTGCAATGGATCACGGCTCAAACATCAGCGTCTCCGGAACCAAACCCATTCGGCCCCATTCCAAGCACACCCTTGCTTTGTGGCTCATTGGAATCTATTCTTTCTTTTGCCCACATTCAGGAAGGTCCTACTCACACACGCACACATACACACACACACACACAAATGAATATACTCGGGCGATCTAGCCCCTCATGGCCCTCTAGTGCCATGAGTCTGTTTTCAGCTGCCTACTTCTCTTGGAGGCAATCTAGCCCCTCATGGCACTCCAGTGCCATGAGTCTGTTTCTTCTTCCTTGCTCCTCATGAATTCCATGCCTAGGCACCATGAGTTCTCATGGGCTCCCTAGCCCCTCATGGCACTCTAGTGCCATGAGCTCTGTTTCATTTCTGCTTCTCATGGAGGCGCCCTAGCTCCTCATGGCACTCAATGTCTGGAGTCCGTGAGTTCCAACCTTTCTCTTCTCTAATGAACTCTACCTTACTCCTCAAAAAAAATGAATATACTCATACATACATGTACACACATGCATAAACACATATGTATGAACATACATGCACACATACACACACATTCACATATGCTCACGCGTGCACATATATGTGCACACACATATACATACACACAGACACCCACACTATCCAATATTGTGTTGGTTAGCCATTTTAATAGCTGAGTATTAAGGGTCAGAATCTAAACTGAGTCCAGGATCTCACAAAATCTTCCTCTTGCTTGTGTGGGAAATGCAACAGGGGATTTTCCTATTTTAAGCAGTTAAACACACTGCATCTGGAACGAGAAGCAGGCCCTCAGATGCTCGCAGTGCACTATAACAGAATGTTTTCTACTCTCTTTAGAAGATAAGCGGGAGTAGTTTTGTTTTTTTTTTTTCTTTTTCTCTGATTGCCAGAAAACTCAACTAAACATGATGGGGAGGTAGACGAGAGTGCGGTACTTCTTGGCCTTGAGCCCCTGGCAGGTAGAACACTATATTTTCGAGGCTGTTCTATGCCAACCCATGGCGGGGGATCATGAGTATAGCAAGTCTCTGAAGTCAAGCAATAATGAACAAGGAAGAGGGAAATAAATTTGAAGTCAAGTCTTAATTTAAGCCAGAAACTGAGTATTTACTACGCTAGGGAGTGCTTATCCTCTTCTTAATGTTTTTTTCCCAACCCATACTCAAAGTTTAGTTTCCAAACCATGAAGAACCACAGTCTATTCAAAGTGAATCACAGAAATTCTACAGTTCCAGCAGTTATTTTAAATTATACATCCAGGCACATTATGGAGAGTCATAAATAGCATATGCAAATCTAAAACTCTAGGCATTTAAAAAATGGAAAGCCCGTCCTATTCCGAGAAAACACCCAAATAGCTATTTATTTTTGAATGTCAGTATTATTTAGGTGGCAACCTTAGAAGGATATCTGTTGCTGGCGAAAGACATCCATCCCTGTCGTCCCTACAAATGCAAAGCCAAGGCAAGCTTGCTGGCCTCAGAACATTAGAAAGCCAACTTTTTTTTGTACTTAGAGACCACACACATATACATGCACACACACGTATACATATATATACACACATACATTCATTTGGACAGATTTTTTTAAAAGTCATATGCCTTTTGAAGTTTTCCTTTCCATGAATTTATTCCTTTTTTAAAACATATTTTATCATTTCACAGAGAGAGAAATCAAGCCCATGAGTACCATGGAGCACATGTGGAGGTCAGAGGATAACTTTCAGAAGTTAGTCTCTCCTTCCACCATGCAGGCCCTAGGGATTGAACTAGATCATCAACCTTACCCGCTGAGCCATCTTTCTAGCCTTGGAAGTCTGTTTCAAAGAGCATATCTGATCCCAAGTTTCTTGTTTGCTCGAAGGCTGCTGTCCTTTTGCCTTTGTCTTTCTATTTATTTTCCCCGATATGTTTGACCTTTCAAGAGTGCTAAAGCTACCACTCTGAAGTGACCTCTGGTTCTTAGTGCAGATGGATAGGAAAGAAGCACAAGGCTCTGGTCTCCAAAGCACACGTGAGTATGTAGACCCCTGCTTGTCTTTCAGCCTCAGGATGAGCAGACTTATGGGGATGGAGAAGAAAGAAAGAGAGAGAGAGAGAGAGAGAGAGAGAGAAAGAAAAAAAGAAAGAGAGAAAGAAAAAGAGGAAGAGAGAGAAAAAGAAAGAGAAAGAGAACAAGAGAAAGAGAGAAAGAGAGAAAGAAAAGAAAGAAAAAAGAAAGAACAAAAAAGGAAGAGAAAGAAAGTGAAAGAAAGAGCAAAAAAAGGAAGAGAAAGAGTGAAAGAGAGGGGCTGGAGAGGTGGCTCAGAGGTTAAGCTTCCGCCTTGCAGGCAGAAGGTCCTGAGTTCGGATCCCAGACCCCACGTATAGACGTCAGACGGAAGCGGGGGCGGCCTGCGCTTCTGGTCCTGGTAGGGCGGAGCCTGTGAATCCCGGGGCAGAAGGAGGTGGAGGCGTCCATGGTGGTTCGCGAATTCGTCCGTGGTTCTACACACACACATACACACATGCGCGCACATACATACACACACAAGCACAATTGAATTAATAATAATAAAAAAATTAAAAAAAAGAGTGAAAGAGAAAGAAAGAGAAACAAAGAAGCAAAGAAAATTTAACAGTTACACAAAATTTGGATTCAGATCCACTAGTCTGATATCTGCGTGTGTGATTCAGCGTGTGTGTTCCAGAAGGTTTTTTTTTTTTTTTGCATTTGGAGCTCATGCAGTAACACGCTTTCAAAGTCTCAGTGTTTCATGGCACGATGAACTCTAGAAGTGAGGGAAGGAAGCCAGGAAGATCCGGCCATTTGCTGAATGGAGTTGTCTTTGGGTCGTGTTTCATCCTCACCAAACTACTTGGGTTCACTGGGGAGAAGAAGCCACGGAATCAGCAACAAGCTGTTATGACGGGGATGTTGGTCCTCACTTGTCTGAAGGGGTGGGCGAGAGATCTCACAATGTTCTTTGCTTTTCTCCTTAGGGAAAAAAAAAAAAATCTATGTGGGAGTCTTCAAAGGGTTGACGGATGGGTAAGTGAAGCCAGGTTACCTCTTTCAGGCAGTGAAGGAAATGCAGGTAAAAAAGAAGAGAACATACTGTCTCAATACAGAGTTCTGGCAAGCCCCAGCAATCCTTGGCTGGGAGGCTGGAGCTACGCCCAGACACGGTAGCATTGATCAAATCAGTAACTCCACACTGACCCACGACTATAAACAAAAGACGCACGTGTTCTCTTTCCTCTGCTAATGACAAGGGCTGCAAGCCCTTGGCAAACAGTTCCACGTTGCTCTGACTGGCTGTATGCATGACCTAGAAAAAGAAATTCATACTCACTGAATTTTTACAAAAAGAATCAAAGACATTTAAATATCAGTGGGACAATTAACCTCAGAGAGGAAGACACTGGGAAAATATTTAGCAGCTCCTTGACCTTCTCTATCTGCCCAGCATGGTTTGGATGGCTTCCTGCAGTAGAGGCTACAAGTATAGCATGTCATGGTTAGGCACAGGTGTCAACTTGATGGTTGAGGGTTTGAGCTGGGCACTTTTGTAGAGAATTAGTCTGAGTTAAGCCCAGAGCAAACCTGCAGCAAAATATCTACTTGATAATGAAGGCCCAAGCCATGGTGGGTGGGACTAGGCCCTGAACAGGTGAATAAAAGAGAAACAGTTGGTTGAGGAAGTTGACATCCTTCTGTATACTTGGCCAGACATGCTGGTCTGGCAAGTGAGGCTTGTCTCTCTATTAGCTATTATATGAAGATGGTGTGGCCAGTTCCCTCGGCCCTGGTGTTGGTATGAGCTCTCCTGCCAAGCTGGACAAATTACTGTAAGAGAAAATAAACCCTTTGTTCCCCTAAGATGTTTGATGGTGATTTTATCAGCAACCATGCAGGTGAATTGCAGCAGCACTGTAAACAAATTCATGCGATTGATTTGTTTTCAGGGCTCATGGGCTTGTAAAAATGTTGTTCTAGGACAGTAGTGCACTTTCCTGAGGCTTAAGAGAAACCTTACCTGTGGGTCTTCATGAGCCAGCCGCACAGAACCACACCTCTGATTGGACTGACTTTCTGAGGAAACATGCTAAAGGTGTGTAGATGCTTGACTGACTCAGCCTTGGTTGCAATAAGATAATGAAGATTATCTCTTCATTCAATTCTGGACATAAAAACTCATGAAGACCACTGGGCTGGGTAACAAGGAGGTCTTCCTCCCTTTGAATCCTTGCCAGGATTTTTTTTTTCACTTTTTCTTAATAAATCTATTTGTCTCTCTCTCTCCTTGTCTGTGTTTCTTATTCTTGGGTGTGAGACAATTAACTCGTAAAACTTGGGGATGCAGGCTTTGGTGACTGTAGATCTCACTCATGGAGTTAAGCTCACCAAGAATCAAGAAAGAACCCCAATCAGTTTCTTTGGCTTAGAGAAGCGTTAAAGTGAGTGTAACAGGGTAAAGACTCTGAAACTTCAGAGAGATTTCTACTGGCTACACCTGACAGCATATCCAGCTCTGTCAGATGTGACTCACACAGGCAGAAAGAAATTGCATCAGAGTTGAATTTCAAGGGTCAGGAATGCTGAAACAAAAGGTCTCTGAACACAAGTGAGATTTCCAGAGTCAAGAACATCAGTAGGAAAGGAAGGGATATATAAAGGAAATAAGAACGTGACAACTCCCAAATTCCTAACAGAGGCCTGGAGAGATGGCTTGGGGGTTAAGCCTTTGTTGCCAACAAGCAGAAGGTCTTGAGTTCAGATCCGAAGCCACGTAAAAGTGCCAGGAGGAAATCGTGGGGGCCCGTACTTTTGACCCTTGAAAGCAGACCCTGGGAAACTCCAGAGCAAAGAGGAAACTCCAGAGCAAAGCAAACTTCCAGAGGAAGAGGTAGGTAGCACAATCCAGGGTTTCCAGAAGTTGCCTTTAGATCTCCATAAGTACACACACTGCTTTCTGATATACACAGACACACAGAGAATCATACACACATGAGAGAGAGAGAGAGAGAGAGAGAGAGAGAGAGAGAGAGAGAGAGAGAGAGAGAGAGATTAACAATACAAAAAACTCCTAACGCAATTTTTAAATTTGAAATTCTGGGCTTCTGCAACCCCAAGAGGCTATGCTCAGCATTTCCCCTGATATTCCAATTAAAGAAAAGTGAATTTTTTTTTTTTTCAGTTTGGCCATATTGAGAAGAGGAATAAATAAAGAGGTAGAGTGACTCCCAAGTTCATTTTCAGGGTATGCATGTGAGTTTTAAGTGTAAACAGAAAGCAAAGGTATACAAGGTTACTCCGCCCTGCCTGAGGTGTGATCTCAGCTATCGCTTCCTCTGCTGTGGGCTTGCAAAGTGGTCCAGTAAATTTCAGACTGTTAATCTGCTAACAATAGCTAATCTGAGGGGGCAGCCTCACTTTCACAGATAACTGGCGGGTGTGGATGGATGGGGGGGCAGTGTCCTGACAGGTTTAACTCTTCCTGGAATTCAAGGTGACCCAAGAGGAAAAGTTAAAGACAATCACTTCTGTTTCTGCTTCTTCAGCCAAAGCACAGACTCCAAATGAAGGTCAAGGTGCCTCTTTTAGTTACCCTAGGGACTGCAATCAATGAGGGTCCCATGGTTTTTAGCAAAGCAGTTTGTAAAGGCCAACGTTTCTCAAGAACAGAAGATCAATAAATGAGCTCTGTATAGCATTTTCATATGAAAACTATTCATATTGCCTAGTGACTTTTAAAAACTCCAGTAAGCAATGTCCTTAATGTTCTTAAAAGAAATCATTATGAAAATAACAGTACATTAATAAAAAATTGCTTCATAATTTTTTTTCTGAAACAGTGTCTCTGAAACAGGTAGCCCAAGATCACTATGTAGCAGAAGATGATTTTGAACTTCTGATCCTCCTACTTTTGCTTCCCAGCACTGGAGTTCCAGCCTATGCCACCAGGGCTGATTTCATGCCATGCTTGGAGTCAGAACCAGAAAGGAATTCATAGGCGCTAGACAAATGCTCTTATCAGTGGAGTTACATCCTCAGTCCAATTCAAAAGCATTTGCTAAAATGAATCAGCTCTGTTAAAGGGAAGAACTTGTTCTCTTAATTTAGACAAGCAAAACAGGTGAAGAGGTAAGCTTAACAAAAGGAGCATTCTCAGGTACGTTCAAAAACTAGTTTTAAAGTTCTCTCTTTTGATGAACTCCCGGGCCCCACACTAGTGGCTTAACTTAGATCCATTTGCTGCTGAGATCAGAGGGTGTATTATGGAGCTCTAGGCAGGTTCTAGAACCTTCTCTCATTTCCCCAACTGAAATGAAACACACTAGACAGCATTCATGAACTGTGTGGCCACATCGGCCTCGGCCAGGCACACCGTGGCCCTGCTGCATGCTGCTAGGTTACCGCACAGCTAATTACCTTGTGTGTTTTCTGCACTTTTTTTTCCCAACAAGGCAGCTCTGCCAAGCTGTCAACAGGGCACTGAAGTTACTTTCCTTGGCCGGCGAACGCCCACAATCATTTTCTCATAGACCTAGGAATAGAAGCAGGATTTTTTTTTTGGCTTTATTGCCTATTAAATTTAATGGAAAGAACAACAATGAACATCCTGTAAGTGCAGATGGAGCTTCTTGGGTGACTTTGGCCTGCAAGGTTCTCCAGTTTAAACAAGAGAATATGAAATGTCACCTCTCTCAGCTGAAGGAAGGAAAACACACGTGCAGGTGGACGGAGTGAAACCTAAGCGGGCTTGGAGGAGAACCGATCCACTGAGGAGGGACCCACTGAGATGTGTTTTGACAGTTGTCTGGTAACTTCCTGTTTTGTTTTGCACACTCCATGTTAATGCATGAGGCAGCATGTTGTAGCTGAAAGAGCATGTCTTTTGAGATCAAGTGTCCTGGCGCCGTCCCTTTTAGCTAAGCCAGTTGCTTACTTTTCTGGGCTTCAGTTTCTCTGTCTGACACTTGGAGGTTAATGACACCCAACCCAATGGCTTACCATGAGACAGGAAATAAGAACGAATACAGAAGGGCTTCACAGCACAGCTTGCTGCCTACCACTACTATGCAAATTACTTTATATCCGGGTCCCACACCTATTTCGTTTGTAAAGTGGGGGCTGTGATAGTCCCTCCTTTCCTTGAAGATATGATGACTCTTAGTTAAATTAAATAAATAAAGTGTCTAGAACAGGGCCTGTCTTTAAATGTTTCCTGTAATTTCTATTTATCCATTAGTAAAGGTATTTTTTTTCAGATGCAGTCATAGTTAGGCACAGGTGTCAACTTGACTGTTGAGGAGGGTTTGAGCTCCGGGCACATTTGTAGAGAATTGATGGTTGAGTTAAGCCCAGAGCAAACCTGCAGGAGATTGTATAGCTGATGGAGAAGGCCCAGCCTATGGTGGGTGGGACTAGGCCCTGAGCAGATGAATAAAGTACTGAGAGTAGGTTGAGGAAGTTGGCATCCTTTTGTATACTTGGCCAGACATGCTGGTCTGGCAAGGAAGGATTGTCCATCTCTCAGCTGTTATATGGTTGGTGATGGTGTGGCCAATTTCTTCAGCCCTGGTATTGGTGTGTGCTTTCCTGTCAAGCTAGACTGAGAACTGTAACCAAAAAATCATAAGAGAATAAAGCCCTTGTTCCTTTAAGGCGTTTGATGGTCATTTATCAGCAACCATGAAGGCGAACTGCAACAGATGCACTAACTATACCATGTACTAGTTACAATACAGCAGAACAGATAGATATTCATTCAGTTTTACCAAGTGCTTTGTACCAAGCATGAAGAGAGGGGCTGTACACAAACACACACACTCCAGGGAATGGTCACTGAGCTCTAGAAAGCAGCAGGAAAGCTCTGACAGCACCCATTGCTTTCAACACAATGCAGAATATAGAAGACACATCGCATGAGCTTTGAGGTGTATATGAAATATATTTTAATTCTAATTTCTATCAGGTGGGGTCATGACAGACAACTGCATAAACTCTTAAGTCATAACTATAATGATAAGGCCAATACAGTAATAATGGTATAAATCTGAAATTACTATTACCACCCAAGAGAACTGTGGTTTGCATTTTGTCTTGAACTGGTTTTAAACATCGTCTCTATTGTTTTCTTCTTGGTGTTTTTGTTTCTGTTCTTAAGGCAGAGAGGGTCTTGCTCTGTGACCCAGGTGGCCTTTAAATCACAATTCTCCTGCCTCAGGTCTGTCCCTTCTCCTCAACTTATTTTAATCATTTATTTATATACAAATGGAATTGTGGATTTCACTTTATTTTTATTCTGATATAATATTCTACTCTTGTTATTTATCTTGTGGCTCAAATTTTCATTGTGCCTCTCTCTCTCTCTCTCATATATGCAACATAATGGTATTCTATAACAAAAACATAAAACAGGTCAAATCAGTTATGAATATTATAGGCTTTTGTGCTGTAGAAGACCAGGAAAAACTATGTATATCAATGAATAATATAAATACATTTATAATAACATATCAATACACGCAAGTGTATTTTTTTCCTTTAAGAATTCCCTTACGCTGAAATACTAAAGTCTCCAGACCCATTCTTTCTCTATTTACCCCAGTCTTTTTTTTTATTAACATTTTTTATTATTTCCGCTCATACAAACTCAATAGGTAGACCAGTTCCCTCCCCCCTCCTCCTCCCCCCAAACTCCCTGCTCCCCCTCCCTCTCTCCCCATCTCCCAGTGCCCCCCCTAATTCCCAGAGAGTCCTTCATTGTGTATGCCTAACTCTCCTCTTGGTCCTCCTCTCTGATGACGTAAAAGGACCCAGTGGCATTTCCCTGAACCCTCCCTCGTGTTCCCCCCAAGCATAGGAACACTACCGCGGCCATCAATCCCTTGCCTCCAAGGATCTTGGTGCCTTTAGCCGATGCTAGACTTTGTGAGGTCAGTAGTGTGACAGACATGGCGCAGGGCATGCAAAGTCCTATTATGATTGCTTCAGCCCTATCTAGTGTGGAGACTCTTCAAATCATTGCTCCCCCCATACTTTTGCTCTTACAATCTTACCACCCCCTCTTCCGCAGATGTCCCTGAGCTTCAGAATGTACCCCAGTCTTAAAATCAGACTGTTCTCTAAAGATCCCTGGTTTCTTTAATTGGAGTGTGGCATTTAAAAACAAGCATCAATGCAAGTTAGTTGCTGTCCTTCATACTGCGATATCATTGCCCTAATCCCTCCAAGTGGATAGAGCCAGGATAGATGGATGGATGGATAGATAGGTAGATAGATAGGTAGGTAGATAGATAGATAGATAGATAGATAGATAGATAGATAGATAGATAGATAGAGATAGATAGGAGAGAGAGATAGAGATAGAGAGATAAATAGGTGATAAATAGGTGATAGATCATAGATAGATGATACACAGCAGATAATAGATAAATATATAGAGATAAATAATAGTTAATTGATAGGCAGATGATAGATGATAGATACTGTATTAGTTAGTCTTATCTGTTGCTGCAGAAAGCACTTAGGACCAAAAAACTTAATGGAAGAAAGGGAGATTTATTCAGCTTATGGGTCGAGAGGGGAGATATGGTTTTTCATGGTGAAGGCCGCATAGTGGCTGGCAGAAGCTGGAGATAGGCTAAAGTTACTGCAAACATCTTGGAGACTGAGAGCTACACTACTCTGAAAAAAAACCCTCCAGGAGGTAGGGTGGGACTAATCCACTTCAAAGCCCACCCCTTATGACCACACTCCTCCAGAAAGGCTTCACCTCTCAAAAGTGTCATGATCTTCTCAAACACATGAGACTGTGGGGGACACATTTCAAACCATGATAAATATTACATAGATATATGGTTGATAGACAACAGAAGATAATATATAATAGTGGATAGATGATAGTAGATTGATATTAGATAAATAGGTGACAGAAAATAGCTAGCTAGCTAGCTAGATATGAATGTATGTGAGAATATATAGCATCCCATGCACAGCTACAGATATGAATTTCTGTAACTATCTGAGTATGCATCTTAGTTCATTGTATGCTTTTGCTACAGCACTACAGAGAGATAATTTCTAACAAACAGAATTTTTTGGCTCATAGTTCTGCAGACTGCAAAGTCCAAGACTAAAGACCTTCATCTGGTGACGGCGTTCTTGATCATCGCTGCAGTATGGAAAGAATCACATGGGCCAGAGAGATAAGGAGGGGTGTGGGCACTCAGGAATGAACCCCTTGGAGTCTGTTCCCACAATGATGACATTAATCCATTCATGAGAACAGAACTCTCATTTCCAATTATCTCTTAGGAGTATTACCTCTTAAAACCTTGCATAGGAGATGAACTCTGAATGACACATTCAAAACACAGTCAATATGCTTATTTAAATGTATTTACAACTAAAAAATGGGAATGAACTTAGGTCCTTTGAAGAGGATCCCCTTGGGAGTCACTCAAGCTGCCTCTGTTTTCTTATTTGTGACTTCTGTCTCTAACAATGAGAAACCTAGGTGTTTTTTTCTATAATGCATTCCATAATGTATTCAAGTCCAGTATATAGAATAGTGTCAGAATTCCCAACTCTTAGGTGAGACACTGAGCACAGTGTTTGTGACCCGGAGTTCAGTTTTATGTCAAGTCAGCAGGTTGTTTCCAAGGTTACTTTGGTTAGCTCCTTTCTTTTTAGTTAGTGCTGCACACATGAATATAGTCAATTCAAGATACTTTATCCCTTAATAGCAAAACCCGTTTGTCATGGTTTAAATGTGAGTTGTGTACCATGGGTTCATGTGATTGAATCCTTAATTGTTGTCAGTGTTTGAAGGTCATGACACCTTTGGAAGGTAGAGCTTTGCTGGAGGAAGACACGTCACAAGAGATATGTCTTGAGCTTAGTTAGTCCTGCACTACTTCTAAGAGGAGTCTGCTCTTGGAGTTTGTAGTTTTGCTCTCAGCCTTCATGATAGATGTGACTTAAGTTACCTCCAGCTTCTGCCAGCCAGTCATACCTTTTCACACCATGCTCTGGAACCATAAGCTGAATTTCTTCCTCTCCCCTTAAGTTGCTTGAGTTTGAGTGTTGTCTCACAGCAACAGAGAAGGGTAATGGGCATACCATTCCCCCTCCTTTTCCCTTACATCTTCCCTGTCAGACTCCCTCCTATTTTCAAGTCTTTTCACATGTCTTACTTGGTCTTTAAAAAATACTTTATTTATTTATTTATTTATTTATTTATTTATTTATTGTGTGTGTGTGTGTGTATCAGAGGGCACTGTATGTCCTTGTGGAGGCCCAAGGATGACTTCAGAAATCATCCTGGATTGCTTCTACCTCCTTCTTGCTTCACTCTGGGAATTCCCAGGCTCCACCCACCAGGGCCGGAAGTGCAGGCTGCTGCCCTTTTCACCTGGTGTTTTTACTGTTTTTACCTGGGACTTGATGTTTTTTTACTGTTTTTACCTGGGACTTGAATTCAGGACCTTCTGCTTGTAGACAGAGTCTTAACCCTTGAGCCATCTCTCCAGCCCATTGATTTTTTTAAAAAAATATATTTTTTAAAAAAATATATATTGTTATATATAGATAAGAAATTCTTGTGGCATACCGTTCTATTAATATTGGTGAATATGTATGATAGTATTGGGGATGAGAATATTCTGTATACAACAGTTACATTGACCCAAAGTTCTCCTGGGCAGCCCCTTCACAGGGAAGCCTACCTGTCTCTTGATCTGTGGACTATGTATCTGTTTTCCTTCCCTTATCCAGAGTGTCATGTGAACACAACCAAAGAAGTCTGAATTCTACTTCTTTGACTTTGTAAAAATCAACTAGGAATATCCATGTCACTTTTTGATTTATTCCATCCGAAGACTGCTGGTATCTCATCATGCAACTACCATGATTTATGACCCATCTGGGTAGTTTCAATTTCCATTGCTTTTTGAGATAGGCTCTTCTTGTGGAGTGCAGGCTGGCTTCAAACTCTTGGTCCTTCTGCCACAGCCCCCCAAATTCTGGGACTGCAGGTGAATTCCAAAATGGCCAGCTCTGGTTCCCGTTTTTAAAGCAGTTATGAACATTGTTATGCATAGAATATGGGACTATGTCACCTACAAGTGTAAGTATAAAAGATGAGATACGATGTACCTGACTTGCCTCTTTATTATGAGGTTTGCTTTGACAAATAGCAGACATTAGAGGCAGATCTGAAAACTGCATAGAGAGTTTCCTTTCACAGCTATTGGAAGCTATTGGTTGCTGGGGAAAGGGAGTCGTTTTCTTCAGTGATGTAGCCTCTGGTGAGTTGCCCACACTCCAGTAAATTACCCTTCACCTATGCTTCTACAAGCAATACCAATTAAACTCTGTGGGTCAAAGACAAGCAAACCCACAACAAAGGCATGAAAAAGAAAAAGAAAGTGTTCAGCTGAGGTAGGACGAGGATTAGAGAAAGTAATGTAGGGTAAAAATAACCCAAATGTATGACATATGTGGATGAAATTGTCAAAGATTGAAAAAGGGAAATGTCCATGTAAGGAAAATCTCCATGTAAGGAAAATCTCCATCTGTTAAGTGTGTCCCTCTCAGTACCAGGAAGCCAAGGATGAGTGTAAACCACTAGAGACTCTTATCAGTGGGGAGGCGCTGGCTTGAATCTGTGGAGCTCTGTGGAGCACCACTTGCCTGTTCTGCTTTGCTCCTCCTGGGCTTTTTCCTGTAACCACCCTTCCCCCCATTCTCTGTTCCTCTGTTTTGACAGTCAGTTACACTCAGGCTGGACTCAAAGCCCTGTCTTTGAGGGGAACTCATTTTTCTAGGTATCTCCCTATATACATGAGTTCAGCATGTAACTGAACTTCTGTTTGTTTTTCTTTCATTATATTCTTTGGGGGGTATAAGTGTCCTTTTCAATTATGAAGGGTCGAGAGAAAATTATTTTTTCCTCTCCTACAGTATTAACATCTGTTCATTTCTTTCCTTCTGTATACATGCATGGTAGATATATTTCGATATCTATGAGAAATTACCAACCACGTGTGGTGGTTCCCACCTATAATCCAAAAAGGAGCAGGAGAAAGAAGAGGAAGAAGAGAAAGAGCAAGAGGAGGAGGAAGAAGAGCTGGAGGAGGAAGAAGAGCTGGAGGGGGAGAGACAAAAATTGCTGAGCTGTTTCTCAGAGTAGTTATACCATTTTACATTCCTACAACAACATATGAGGATTTCAACAGTTTAACATCCTCCACAAAATTCAGAGCTGCCAAATTCTAAAATTTTAGATATCCAAGTGCTGGGGATTTAGCTCAGGTCCTTGCTTATTTCCTGGGTTCATTCCAGTAATGTCAGTACTTTGTGTTGGAACAGGAGGAATAGAAATTTAAGATCATCTTTGGCTACACAGCAAGTGCAAAATCAGCCTGGGATGCAAGAGACCCTGCCTCAAAAATAATTCATTTTAGATATTCAGTATAGGTGTTCTGTTTCTTATAAGCAGCAGATCTGTGGTATTTTATTACAATAGTACAAATAAGTTGTGGTTTTAATTTTTCCCCAATGATTAATGATGCTGTGTCTTTTTTTCTGGTTTACATATACATGTTTTTAAGACTAGTGTAGTTTATTTCCTGGTTGCTGCATTTGTTTACGTATTCTGGACAAAAGGCTTTACCACCCGTGATTTTAAAATGTCTCTTCCTACTTTGTGGCTCTGGAACTGCGGTTGCCCCTCAACTGATTGATAGGGTGTTGGGATTCAAACCCAGGACTTTGTGCATGCTAGGCAAGCAGCTTACCAAGTGAGCCACAGCCCAAGCCCCAGAGAGAGTTTATTTTTATAGGAGGTGTGAGTTATAGGCTGAGGGTTTGTTTTCTCGTGCATGCTGACTGCTGTGGTCAGAATGTGTGTGGCCCACACAAACGCCACAGCCACAGTGATGCAATTAGAAGGCAGAGCCCTAGGGGTAGTGATTGACTCTCTTTGTAAAGGGACCCCAGGAATTTTCCTTCCCCTTCACCACGTGAAATCTCAGCCAAAAGATTGCTCTGAACTAGGAAAAATCCTTTCATCGGATGTTGACGCGGCCACCGGAGCTGTGACCGAGTTTCTGTCTTTTCTAAGCGGACTGACCGGCGGTGTTCCATTCCAGTCGCACAAATGTGCAGACGTGGACATTGGGTTGTCCCACGGCCGTTTGTCGAAGAGACTCACCACTCAGTCCTGCATTCCATCGGCTTCACTGGTAAAAACTGATGAATTATATTTCTGTGCACGTATCTTTGGCCTGCTACCTGGAGTGTTACCCCAACACTTGAAAATGGGTACTGTATGCACTCTTAAGTATTCATTTTCAAATGTTCAGGAAATCTTATTCCCTTTGCCTTTCTACAAAAAAAAAAAAAAAAAAAAAAAAAAAAAAAGAATTAAACCAGCAGTCAGTAACTGCTGTATAAAAATTTGCCACATGGGTTAAAAAAGACAGAAAAGTATTATTATTGGTCACAGTTTTGGTGCCCGCCAAGAACAAAGTGGCACACAGTAATACTGCTAATTCATTGGAATAGAAGGCACCCCGAGATTTAAAAATGTATTTATTAGATCTAGAGTTTTTGTATAGATCATTCAGGATACTTCTGTTATCCATGTATAGAAATGCTTTTATTTCTATATTTTGTTTTATTGTAGTAACTACTATTTCTAGGGTAACAGGAATAGTGAAAGAATGAAGTCCTACATTTCAGTCATGTCTTTACAATGAAGGCGAGTTTCCTTGTTCCCTTGCTCCCTCTGACTTTCATTTCTTTGTGTGGTGATTTTTTTATATTTTATTTGTTTGTTTGTTTGTTGTGTGTGTGTGTGTGTGCATGTATGTGCGTGCGTGCGTGTGTGTGTGTGTGTGTGTGTGTGCGTGTGTGTGTGTGTGTGTGTGTGTGTGTGTGTGCGTCTCAGAGGACACTGCGTGTCCCTGTGGAGGCCCAAGGATGACTTCGGAAATCATCCTGGATTGCTTCTACCTCCTCCTTGCTTTGCTCTGGGATTTTCCAAGCTCTGCCCACCACAGCTAGACGTTCGGGCAGCTGCCCTTTCCCCACATGACGTCCTTACATCTTCATGGCAGACATTCATGATAAGGTCTCATCACATGCACACTGCACCTTTCCTTCACATGCCTACAGAACGTGCTGTCTAATCTTTTCATTGGTTATCTCGAGAACAGTGAGAAATGGGAAAAGAATCGAATCTCATTTGACCTTTACTTATTCAGTTATCGTGCACCTAGGGTCTTCTTTGTGTAGTCTTACCTTGAGCCCCATATTGTATGATTGGTACTTGAAAAAGCAAACTTGACATTTCATTAGAGGGCTTGCTGCCACTGCAACCCCTCCGTTTTTGTTAGCCTGAAGTCTTTATTCACTGTTTTTAATTCTTTAAAATACATTTTGTTGGTACAGAATTCATGGTTGTGAGTTTTCTTTTCCTCTTTCAGGTTTTGAGAGTTTCACTCTACCTTCTTCTAGTTTGCAATATTTCTGCCCAGAAATCTGTTTTCCCCCCCTCAGGGTATTATATTCTTTTTTTGGGGGGGAGGTGCATGCCAGTATTTTTTCCCTTTCATTAGTTTTCAGAAGTTTAAATATTTTATTTATTTATTTATTTTTGTGGGTAGGTATGAGTCAGAGAACCCTCTATGTCTCTATGGAACATGACTTTAGGAATCATCCTGGATTGCCTTTACTGCCTTTTTGCTTTACTCTGGGATTTCCCAGGCTCTACCTTCCAGAGTCAGAAGTGCAGGCTTTTCTCCATTTATGCATGGTTTTTTTTATGTGGGACCTGGGATCTGAACTCAGGTCCTTCTGCTTGGGAGACAGAGTCTTAACCCCTGAGCCATCTTTCCAACCTCTTAGTCTTCAGGAATTTAGGTATTTTCTGCATAGGTATATGCTATGATTTGAATGAGTTCCCCCCAAAATTTATGTGTTCAAACTTTCATCCCTAAATTCACATGTTAATGGTTTTTGGAGGTGGTGTCTTCGGATTCGAGGGGTTCACGAATGTTGGTTATGAGAAGCGGAATAGACACCTGAGGTAGTGTTCTTTCTCTGTGTCACCCTCTGGTGGCTTCTACTCATCTTGATGCAGCTAGAGACCCTCGCCTCACACTGGCACCATGGTCTGGGGCTTCTTCAGAATCATAAGCCAAATAAATTTCTATTCTCCATGAATTACCCAGTCTCTGGCATTTGGTTATTGCTACAACAGACTAAGCATGTATGTGTGTGAGTGTGTGTGTGTGTTCACCCTACATGGTATTCTCCGGGCTTCTAAGATGTGTGATCTGATGTGTCATTAGGCTTCGACAATGGTTTCTTCTGATTTTTCTTGTTTTCCACTTCTGAGTTTTCATCTGGCACATGTTCAAGTGCTTGACGCTGCTCCGCAGCGCTGGGATGCTCTGCTCTCCTCTTCCTCCTGTTCTTCTCTTTCTATTTCAGCTTTGGTGATTACTTTTGCTCCACTTTTCAGGTTCATCAAGTATTGCCATGACTGTCTGAGTCTGTTGACCAAAATGTCGAAGGCGTTCTTTGTGCCTTTCTCTGACACCAAAAATTCATTTTTTCCCAGAATCCATCACCTCCTCTTAGACACATCAGCTGGAACAACTTCCCACACACAAAAACAGTGCTTTTCCAGCAGCTCCCACAAACCCAGAACCAAAACTAGTCCTGGAGCCCCGTGCTCCTCAGACCCAGCGTCCTGCTCTGAAAGACCCTGGACTACCTCTGGCTCCCTTAGCCCAGGCTCTGGGCGTGTTTCCCCACAGATGCAGCTTCTGGATCTTTCTCCCACCTAGGCTTTTGGACAACCCCCTTAGGGTCAATCTCCACGAATTCAGCATTTAGCCTGACTCTGATACAGGGTCTTACTGGGGTGGAATACCAAGGCCGGAACATGCATAGAGGATTAAGGCAGAGTTTATTAGAGGAGAGAAAGAATGGAACTCATGGAGGTGAATCAGACGTGAAGGGCAAGAGAGCTGCCAAGAGCTCAGACTCCCAGCGTGGAATCCATGAGGGACAAGGAACTGGAAAAGAACTCATGGATTTCAAACATGGAGTCCCATGAGAGAGGCAAAGGAGCCAGAACTCATGGGCTCTAGATGTGGAGTACTATGAGGGGAAAAGGGGGCCAAAGAGGGCCACCAGGTCAGTATTATTTATAGCCTAGGCAGACCAGGGAAAAACGGCTTTTTCTTACTGGTTAATTCCAGTTTCTGTAAACCTGATTGGAGCTCTTGGTCCTCCACATCTCACTGGTCTGTTTATATTGGGGTTCAACCCAGTTGACCTTGTGCCTGACCTCCTGGTAAGGCTTAGCTACAACGGAGAATTAATCTCCACATTCTTTCATGAACCATCCCAACATGGCTGCTCTAAGACTGCCTAAACCTCAGAGACAAAGATGACTTCCGGTTCCAACATACCAAAGACCCAGGTCTGTCCCTACAAACTCGTGTTTAAGGGCTATCCCTCATAGAGCCAGGTTTCTGGCCATTCCCAAAGACTTAGACCTCAGTTCTACATCAGACTCAGAAAACCAAGCTTCAGGCTTGCTGCAGTAGATCTGGGCTGTAGATCTCATCCAAGTGATTTAATCCATGTGTTCCACCTGACCTGAGAAGAGAGTCCCTCTTTCATCCAGCCAAGCAGTACTATTAGGGTAGATGGGAAGAGGCATTGCAGCTGTTCTGAACCATACACACAAGCAGAAGATGGTTTGTTTATTCACTTACTTACTTATTCCCTTGTTCAATGAGATGGGCTGAGATTCTGGTAGGAGAGTTTGTCTTGAATCAGAAATAGTGGAACAGGAAATGGTTCTAGTTACATCCCAGCTTGCTACAGTTCCTATTGGGCAAACAGAGCATTCCATTGCCAACTGTGTATCTAGCAGGTATCGACCCTAGGGCCTGGGCACAGTGTTAGCTTTTGCCTTTGGGACTTCTATTCTGATAACTGCTTAGAGAAGAAGGGATGTTTTTGAAAGGAAGAAGCAGTGAGCGGGAGCTCTGTCTGTCAATGGAGTTAATTTCTATTTAATTGGCCAGTAACTGCATTTAAAATAAACACCAGTTGGTAATCAAAAACAGGAGGATAAAGGCTGAGCAATTGTGTAAGCAAGATAGAATTACTAAGTCAAAACAAAGTGGGGGAAAGCACGGAGACATGCTTCAGAGAAATCACAGGAGAGAAGGGCAGCTGTGGCCTCAACAAACTCATAAATGAGCGTGCGAGCGTGCATGCGAGCATGTGTGCGTGTGTGTGTGTGTGTGTGTGTGTGTGTGTGTGTGTGTGATCAAGAGAACGGATTTTAATCACAACTAGTCTTTGGTTATAAAGTCTTTGTTCCTTTATGAAATCAAAGTAAGAACACATATAAAGGCAGCTTTAAGACCATCAGACAAGATGCGCTCAGGCAGCCTAGTGCATCCCCAGAGACAGAGACCAGAAACTGGGCAAGTTTTCCAGAAAACCCTCAGCTCTTGGGCACTCGTTGAGGATTGGCTGCTGGAAATAGGGACTGGCAGGCAGTCAGGGTGGGGTGTTCCCCTCCTGGGGAGGAATGTGCAATCGTGAGCAGGGGGGAAGGGGCATGTTTGTAATCCTTGCCTTTTTGCACCACCCAGGATGTACAGATGTGTCTTGCAATGGCTCATTCCTTTGGCAGTGCTGTTTGGCAGAAAGAAGGGGGGAGAGGAGAGAATAAAGGGATGGACCCGGGCTAGAAGATAGGCTATGGACAAGCTCTTCACATTTCTAGGTCAGCATTTCAGGTTGACCCTGGAACCCAAAGCTCTATCAGTCTATCTCCCAAAGGCAGACAGTGTGTCTCCCACCTAATTAGCATGAGATTTTTTTTTTCTTCATTAGAAACTGGGATTGATTTTTTTCCCCCAAAGATAAAATTCACCTCTCTATTCTGTGTTTATTTGATTCCTTTAGAAGCAGAACATTTTCATCAAAGGGACTCGCAGGCCCTGGGAGATTCTGCGAGGAAGAAAGACGGAACACGAGGGTCACGCTAAGTAGCGCTTCTCATCAAATCAGCTGCCCAGGGATGCTAAAGTGCTTTTAAAATGGGAACTAATAAGGCCGTTCAGCATTTACTGTTTTCAAAGAGCCTTAGCTAAATTAATCCTGGCACATAATAACCCTGCAAGGTAAAAATAATGATTCCTGGTATTTTGAAAGCAGTTAGTGATCCACAAAGAGGGAGGTAATGTCCCCCAGAACCAAGATTAAAACCGACACATTGAGGGAGGCTCCACTCCCTTCCTGTCACCGAAGGCCAGCTTGTTTGTTTCCAAGCAGGACCTTGGGTGAGTTGTGCTTGGTCTGAGCTGCCCATGGCCACAGGAAGGGGGAGGCCATGCACAGCTGAAGGGGCCAGGCACCGTGGTCTTCTGGGGGCTGTGAGAATGCAGGCTTCACGGTGGGAGTTGCTGAGATTGTTTACGAGTTGCATAGTCGTGTCAGTGGTCAGAAGTCAGCTCAGGGACTCAAACCCAGGGAGACCAGCCCTGGACCACCCACGCTCTGCCACATGGAGGCGGCTTACTTTTCTCCATTAGCTGCGGGGTGGATTCTTAATCGCAGCTGCACACCCAGCCCAGGGAAGGAGCGCAAGTCTGTCATTTCTAAAGGCTCCATCGGCCCTTTGAGTCAGCTCTGTAGATAGGCCTCGGTGAGAGCTTTGTTTTTCAGACCTGACATCCTTGGATTGTGGGGAGAATCTAGGTTATCTCTCACCAAGGGGAGAGGTGAGGCGGAGTTGTTGGGAAAGCATGCAGGGAAAGCCTAGAAATCGCCCTGCAAAAACTTGGCACGTGCCTCTCTCTTCTGGGGCCTCTCCTGAAGAGAGAAGGGACCACCCCTAGCAGCTCCCAATGGCCTTCCTGGAACTTTAATTCTAAAAACAAAGCTGCACTTTAGCTCCTGGGTGTTGGGTGGGGAGTTGTAAAACAGTGCACAGTCAAAAATAGTCATTAAGGCCACCCTGTGTCTCTGCCCACGGCAGGAACCTCTGGGCCCTGGCATTTGCATACAGCAGTCTCCATTCTTCTTTGTCCCCAGGGGAAGAGTTTGGTCCATTTCACTAAAGGTGGCAGAATATTTGATTGAGTAAACACTGGGAGATGGAGCTGGGTATAAACATGTCTGAAGGATTGATTCTAGTTGTGCTTATGTTTTATGCATGGAATCTTTTAAAAAATTACATTTTCATAGATTCAGAACCCAGAGCAAAAGAGATGGTTAAAGTGCTTGCGGTGCAGAAACAAGAGAGATCCTGCTTCAATATGGTGGAAGGTGAACTTCTGAAAGTTGTCCACCATACTCTATGTTTTACCAAAAATAAAATATTTTTAAAAGATTCAGAACATTCCTGAAACTTAACTTGAAAGGTGACAACTACGAAAGTGTTACACTGGGCTGGAGAGATGGCTCAAGGGTAGAACTTGAGCTCAAATCCCAGAACCCAATGTAGAAACACCAGGTGGAAATAAATGACAGTGGTCTGTACTTTCAGCCCTGGAAGGTGGAGCCTGGGAAACCTCAAAGCAAAACAAAGAGGAGATAGAGCAATCCTTGTAAGGCAGTTTTAGAGCAGCCATACTGGGACGGTCTCTGAAGGTCTTAGAAGGTCCCTCACTGCCAGGATTACTCTGAAGGAACGTACCCTTCCGCAGCTTCCCCCAAGCCTCTGTTCATGAAAGGATATGGAGATTAGTTCTCTACTGTAGCTAAGCTCTACCATGCAGTGGGCACAGATAACAATATGAACAGACCAATGAGATGTAGAAGACCAAAAGCTCCAATCAGGTTTACAGAAACTGGAGCTAACCAATAAGGAATAGCCATTTTCTCTTCTTTTTTCTTCTCTTCCCCCTTCTCCCTTGCCTAAGTGTGTAAATATACCTGACCCTGGCAGCCATCTTTGGCGCCTGCCCCTCATGGTACTTCACATCTGGAATTCATGAATTCATTTCCAGCTCCATGATCCTCATGGATTCCATGCCTGGAGGACCATGAGTTCTCCAGGTGCCCTTGCCCCTCATGGTACTCCACGTCTGGAGTCTGCGAGTTCTGTTCATTCTTTCCTCTAATAAATTCTGCCTTAACTTTCTACATGTGTTCTGGTTTCAATCCTTGACTCTGAACACAAAAATCTGGACACATAGAGACCCCCAGAGTGACCTCTCAACACTGGGTAATGAGTCACCTGTGGACCTCCACAGTCATGAACAAAGTGCCCTCTAAGACACACATACACACACACACACACATACACACACACCCACACACACACATGAAAAAACAAAAATGTCATTTGGACAGTGTAAAGATGATTTCAGAAATGTGAGTGAGGGTGAACGAGTAGGAGTTTTCTTAGCTCTGACTTTTCTGTAGCTCAGTACAGGTTTCAAAGACCAATGTTGACATTCCACATTCATCTCTTGAAACTCCTTCAGAAGGATTCCTTGGGTTGGTGAAATAACTCAGTGGGTAAAACATCGGCTCAAAAACCTGGCAAACTGGGTTCAATCCCTGGAAGCCCGCGTGGTGCCCACCCTTTGAGTAAATTAATTTTTTTTTTAAAAAAAAAGGATTCCTCTGTCGGCTTTCATGGTGTGGGGAGTTCATTATTTTTATCTCATGAAGTTTAAAAAAAGGAAAAAAAAATCCCAAAATTCTTGAATAGGTATTCAGCAAATCGGAAAGGGCCCTGTGGGGAACACATAAAGGCTGGACACACACTCTGCAGCCCCTCTCAAGGACTCTGTGGTCTGAGACAGTGACCTAGGTGCCCTCTGCCCAGGACTGAGACTTCACTGAGTTCAGCTTTCACCCAGCGGGCAGGAGAACAAAAGGCGGGCCTCATCTGCCCACACCCTGCTCGCCCCGGACAAGGGAGTGTCCTCACAGGGGCCATCCCGTGGTCTCTGGACATAAAAGCTTTTCAGTAGTGTTGATTTTGAATTTCAAATTGACATGAAAAGTGCATTTAAGAAAGGATGGGCAGGATCACACTAGCGTGCACGTTCTATGCAAACAGGTTGGCTGGTTCTCAACGTAGACACCGTGTTGCATTGCTTGTTGTGAGACAGCCCAATTTTACTTCCCCAACCCAAGAAGGTAGGATTTAATCACTGAGGGTGGTGTGGGCTTTGGTACCTTAAAGGCTCTTCCTGTGCAAGTCACTGTAGAGTGATTTAGCTCAGCATTCAAGGTCTCTTAACTCTCTTAACTATCTTTTCTCTCCCCACTCTATTGGCTACTCGTCAGTAAAAGTTTCTCTGTGCATCTCAGCTTCAACAATGAGTCGCTCTTGGCTCCTGGATCACAGACTTTGTGCAAGTCTTTGTCAGATTACTTCTCATACACATCAAAGATGTATGCACATAGCCACTGCCCTTACCCAGCAGAATGCGGACCTTTGTCATTTCAGCAATACAACAATGTCTGGCAGGACAAAGGATTCTGTGAATGCTTGCTGAATAAATGAATGAATGAATGAATGAATGAGTGAGTGAATGGATGCCAACCTTGTATATTGCTGGTGGCCAACCTTATTGAACCTAGTCATCTCAAGCCCAGGGTCCACTGTTAAACTCTGAGTCAGTCTGGAGGCAGGAGATCTATATCTTTACTACTCAAATTGTGCCCCACGGACCGGCAGCAGCTACGTTAGGTGGGAGCCCACTACCAGTGTAGAATCTGCGTTTCATTATCTCCAGCAAACTTACACTTTCAGTGATATTTTTCAGTAAACTCCTGAATCGTTCCTATACAGCCAGTCTGACAACCAACATCTGGGAATTCATGTTCTAGATTCTTTATTGAAAACAGTGGGTCCTAAGTGACCACCTCCGGGTTTCTCTTTTCTTTTCTTTTCTTTTTCTTTTCTTTTCTTTTCTTTTCTTTTCTTTTCTTTTCTTTTCTTTTCTTTTCTTTTCTTTTTCCTTTCCTTTCCTTTTTTCTTTTCTTTTTTCTCTTCTCTTCTCTTCCCTTTTCTTTTCTCTTTTTTTCTTTGTGTGTGTGTGTGTGTGTGTGTGTGTGTGTGTGTGTGTACGCGCGCACACGTGAGCGCGCGTGTATGTATCAGAAGGCACTGCGTATGCCTTTGAAGGCTCAAAGGTGACTTCAGGAATCACTTTGGATTGTTCTACGTCCTCTATGCCTTGATTTGGAACTTCCCAGGCTCTGCCTTCCAGGACCCGAAGTACAAGCTGCTGCCGTTTCCACCTGGCAATTATACAAACTCAGAACCTTCTGCCTAAAAGGCAGAATCTTAACCCTTGAGCCATCTCTCTAGTCCCTCCTGGTTTTTGTTTTGTTAAGCTCCTTTTTCCTAACCTAATGAAGGTATTTCAATTCTTGGCAACCAAAAGCATTCTTTCATATTCTGAATATCTTCCTGAGATTCTTCAGTCAACAAGTGTTTAGCCCTTAAGCTAAAAGTATTAGACATGTTTTCCCTACTCCTCAATAGAAGTATATAGTGAGTGCTATTCCTGTCTTACGGATGCAGTAATGGAAGTTTGGAGCCATTAAGTGGTATGCTAAGTTAAAAAGTAGGTGTATGGCAAAATCAGAATTTGAACGCAAAGTCAGAGCTCAAGGGTCCATGAGACTGCAGAGCACAAGTTCTTTCACTCTGCCATGTTTCCTAGCTGAGTCTTATGTGGCTTCAGCAGACTGACCTTCTTCAAGCACTTGGACAGGTCTCCACCTTACAGTCTTAAAAAATACTAAGGATCCCAAAGGGATTTCATTTATTTGTATTGTATCTATAGATATTTACATTAAAAACCAAAAGAGAAAGTTAAGATGTTTATTTCTCTTAAAAATAACATTAATTAACACATTTCATGCTAGCATAAGTAATATTTTTGCTTTTTTAAAAAATAGCACTTTCCAAGACAAAGTAGTGCAAAAGAGTGACATTGCTTTTATATTTCTGCAGCTCTCTAACATCTGGCTTAACAAAAGACAGCTGGGTTCTCTCCATTCAATCTCGTTTAGTGTATTGTTTTACTTGAAACACACACAAAAAAGAAATTCAACTTCATAGAGACATGACATCAGAAAGGGGAGGAAAATATTTTATGGGTCTTTTCAGATAACTGTACACATTTTTATATCACACCAAAACTGCTTAAGTGCCCGTTTATTTTTCAAGGGTGATTGTGATGTGCAACCTGAAACTCTACGTACGAGTTTTCAACTGTTACTTTCAAACCTTTCTGTCTGACTTATACTTGTGAGATTTTTTTAAACCATGTCTATTTCTTTCTTTCTTTTTTCCATTTTCATAGACATATTGCATGGAGGTGTGCATGTGTATTTTGTACATGTCTGGACAGACGTGTGTGCAGGTGCATGTGCATGCTGGTGGTATATGTTTATATGTAGACCTGAGGTCAATATCAGGAGTCAGCCTAGATGGCTCTTGTACTTCACTGCTTTGAGGCAGGGTCTCTGAATTCAGTCTGGCTAGCTGGTTGGCTCTCGTACCTCCCAGGCTCCACCTTCTAGGGCTGCAATTACAGGTAGACCACCACTATGTCCACCCTGAATTTTTTATGTAGTGTCTGGGGATCTGAACTCATCTTTTGCTTCAGTGGCTAATCATTAACCACTGAACCATCTCTTCAATCCCTCATGCATATTTTTTAACATTAGGCATTGACTACTTAGAAAATTATTTGTGTGTGTGTATTGTTAATATCCCACAGAATAGAATATTACCACATCAAAAACTGCGTTTGTGGGGAATGGGGATAGAGCTCAATGGCGGAGCGCATGCAGGCTTGAACCAGGCTTGTTTTGTTTCGTAGCTCTTTGAAACAACTAACTAAGAAATGCACTTATCCATATCACATTAATTTCAGCCCTGCACTCTTTGAAGACTGGTAACCTACAGCTTATGGTGACTTGTATACAAGTTTTACAAAATTACAATGTTGGCTTAGAGACCCATTTGACCATCAGAAAAAGGTCATTTCTTGGAAATGCCAGCTTTGGTGGCTCACCTTTGAGAAGGCACCTGTCATGTACCCAAATCCTCATAGCCATAATTTGTCTCTTGGGTCCTCTTTCAAGTGAAGCTGGTGTTCTGTGACAAAAGCAGATAGTTTAGCATGTGACTCCGAGCCCAGCACATGTTTTTCCTAGGGGCTGATACTGCACATCGGTGTGAAGCAGGTGTGTTTGTGTTTCCTGTTTCGTCATGCAGGGTAGGAGAGACTGTGGTGCTTATGGGCGAGTAGGTTTCACAGAATATCAAGCAGAGTCCTGAGTGTTTTCCTTCATCTGTTTTGCTTTATTTATTTATTTAATTTTTGGTACTGCAAATGTGTGGCAGGAGAAAATACACTGCTGTGAACACTGTTGAGTGCTTCGGTTTTGATTCGTGCCAAGGCACGGGGTAATTTTTCTCCACTCCTTTGATATCACTGGTGCAAGCGTCAGCAGTGCAAACATCCGTGACATTGCTGTGACTGTGGAGCTAGTTTTGACCCGATGGGCGACGTGAAGTAGCGCTGGGCTCCCCAGGGATATGCAGCCATCTCGTCAACCCTGGTGGTAGATGTCACAGCGGACATTATAAATATATCATGGTGTGTCTGGATTCTGTGCTGCATGGCAGTCCTGGCTCTGGTATTTGGGTCTGTGTCACTTTTGACTCAGTGCTTGGCAGCTCGGGGGGTCACTGAGAGGGGCACTTGGAGTCTATAGAGACTCTGAAAATTGTGTGTGGTTACACACACACACATACACACACACACACACACACAGATACACAGCCAACTTCTTTGCTCCCTCATTGGGCTCATTAGGTAATTAGCTACATACTCAGCTTAGAAACATTATTTAATATGATCTAAATTCTGTTTATAATTCTTTTTTTGCATATGTGTGTGGCTATGTGTTTTCATTGTGGGTGGGTATACGTGTGTGCAGCCACATGTACAAGGGGGCACATGAACGTGTGGGTCTTCAGAGGCCCAAGGGTGACATCAGGAATCACCCTGGATTGCTCTACCTTCTAATTGCTTTGCTCTACCTTCTAATTGCTTTGCTCTACCTTCTAATTGCTTTGCTCTGGGGTATTCCAGGCTCTGCCTTCCAGGGCCAGAAGAACAGATTTCCACCACTTCTTCCAGGCATTTTTATGTAGATCTAAGGATCCAAACTCAGGTCCTTTGGCTTGGGAGGTAAAGGCTTTAACCCTTGAGCCATCTCCCCAACTCCTGTTTATAAATCTTAAAATAATCTTTTTAGTAAAGCCGTCTAAGTTCTGCCTTTTGCTTTGGCATCATTTCTCTGGCACTGCTAAATAGAGATGCTTTTGTGTTGCCCTAAGGGGCGGAGATGCTCTCCAGCCGTCTCCCCCTGCTTCACCCTTCCTCCCCCCCACCCCCCAACCCCCCCGCCCCCTCCCTGGTTTGCTAGCAGCAACCATCTTGGCAACATAAAGCATCTATTCCATGGTGTTTCGCTGAGCCAGTCCCTGCTTCCAGAAAAGAAAAAGCCCTCGAGCAAAACTTAGTGCTCTCACAGCCGAGACTTCCTTTCTCTTGCTACAGAGAGGAGGATAATAGCAACTTGTCTGAGTCCCCACAGTTACTGCTGGGTTTCTCCACTCCAGAGATGCTGGCCCTGGACTTGGGGGGAGGTGGCATTGTGGAATGTCCTCGAAAGGGTGAAAAGGGGATCCTGCTCCTCACTAGCCTGGAAGCCCAGGGCTGACTCACAGGAGGGAAGAAGTTGGTCTTGGTCTTGCTACCCTCCTCTGTGTTTCCAGAACAAACATCTTCAAAGCCCAGAAGCTAGACAGGTGACCCATGGGGTCAACATGAATCACATCGCAAAGAGATGCTTGCCGGCTGCCTGGCTGCGTCCCTGTGAGCCAAAGTTTAAAAAGTAAAGAGCTGAATGAATGTGGTAGAGAAGGAAGCGCCCCAGATCCTCAGAGAACTGGCTTGGACTTTTCCCCCTTTTTTCCCCTAATACTTGACCGGAAGATGCTCTTTCCTTTCTGGCTGGCTAGAGCCTGTTCGTTTTGTTGTTGTTTTGATTGCTGTGTTCTCTGTTGTTTGGTTTCAAACACAAACCAATAGCATCACACAGCCCTATCCCCGGTTCTGTGAGGGCAGCTACAACGCAGTCTTGAGGTACTTCCTGGCCTCTTGAGTCTTCACAGTAAATTTGCCCAAATCTGCTCGCAGAGGCACTCCACACCTTGGAAGGGAAGAAGGAAGAAGCTACACACACTCAAAGCATAATTTTCAAAGCAGTTCTGTGTGCTTCTGAATCTTCTTGCAAAAAGCCTTGGCCATCACATATCTGTCTTACTGGGGTGCCCCATTCTGCAGAAGCTCAACCCCATAGCCCCTTTATACTTTTACTTTGAGTTCTTGATCAACTAGCTTCACGTTTCTGTTGGTGGAACCTATGTGCTCCCTGTACACAGCTTTGGTCCTATATTTCTAGGTTGTGTTAGAACAAGCAATGGACCAATAATTTGAAGAACTTCGTATTCTGCTTTAGCCACTGAATGGTCATAGATAGCAGGAAAATCGCATGACTGTTCTGAGCTCCAATCCATAGAATGGATAAATTTCTGGTGGGTCACACAGTTGGACACCACCTGTCATGGTTAAGCACAGGTGACAGTTGAGGGTTTGTGCTCTGGGCACAGTTGTAGAGAATTAGTCGTTGAATTAAGCCCAGAGCAAACCTGAAGGAGATTGTCTA